>HG992188.1:16022659-17273269 GCA_905220545.2 Melitaea athalia
AGTGGGGCGAGATGGGGTCACGTTAACAGTCTCCACCCCGCCCCGGTGGTTGGCCCGAATGTAAACATCCGAGCCCCGGCATCCAAAGGGGCGGCACCCACAAGACCACCCCTCCCGACGACGTGGGATCTCAAGCCAGCCGAGGATCCCCCAACCCCCAGCGGCCACCCACTTAGGGGACGCTCAACCGGACTAGCCTACCGTCTGCAGAATGGAGATACATGTCCAGGAGCGCCCCCCCTCCAAGTCAGGCAGGCCTGACCTCCAACGCCCGGCATCATGGCGTTGGGGGTCAGGCCCGCCCGACCTCCAATGCCAGATCGCACCGAGCAAGCGAGCAAAACTCCAGGGAGCCCAGCACGACCCGGTAACTACCCCACGGGTCCGCCGGACTGCACCAACAAACGAGCTTAAAGCTCCAGGGAGCCAACACAGCCCAGCCCTCACACATCACGTCTGCCGGATTGCACCAGCAACCGAGCAAGGCTCCAGGGATCCAGCACAACCCGGCCGGCAAACCGCGCTTTCGCGCTACAGGGCGGGCAAGTGAACCCACCCACCCCGTCCCTCTAGTGCACTCACGGGTCGAGCAGTACCCGGAGCGCACCCCTCGAGTCAGTCGTTAGCCGCGACGAGCAGCAGTACCGCGACTGCGATACTGCTGCCTGGGCAACGGGACGCCGTTGCCCAGGGTGCACCACGAGGAGGTGACCGACATGCACCCCAACAGAGCATATACCTACCTCTACCCCGATGTTCAATTAACCTTAGAAGCTCTGGCCATCTTACTTATCACAAGGATGCGACGCTACTCGAAATCAGTATTATTTGGCGGTGATCTTCTGTAAGTTTGAAGCATTTATTGATATTTGTGCAGTAGTGGTTTTTTGTTTGTTTTTATGGCTTTTTTTTTTTATTTTAAGTTTTTCAAATTCGTTTTATTAGGTGATTCGTAAATATAAATCTACACTTTATGATTTAATTTTCTCTTGATTCTGGTCTTAAAAAGGTATATTAAAGTAGATATGTTTATGTTGATAAAAAATCTGTTTACGATGTTCAATAATACATGACACTTACAACAGTCAAATGAATTCATTTTCATTTTTTAATTCAGTCTATTGTATTTGAAGATTACAGCATTAAAATAAATGACCCAACTCTTCATCTTGTATAATAACATCTGTGCAGTTGATTACATACAATATGACGGCCGTGAGGCTGCCGTACTGTGAATTCCTGGTTAATTTGAAGCTATTACTTGGAGGAGAGGAAATTAACTCTATTAGAGGATTATATATCAGTAATTACAGACAAAGCTAAGATCATCTTTAGGGCTTGAGTTACGCATTTGATATCAATCGATTCTAGATAGGTATGTAATAATATATACTAATATAATAGGTACATATACTAAGATTAAGAGGGCTTAGTATGCGTATAATATATTACCTGTCGAAGGCCATGTGCGTACCTATATATTTTAATATATTTTTTACATATCTAACTAAACTTGTAGTTTTTTATAATAACAATAATATATTTCATTGTACATTTAAACAAAGAAAAAAATTATCGATATGAGCAGTTATAGTCAAAAATTGTACAACCTATTTGTAGCTTTTTAAAAATTACTTTTTTTGACCATAGACATTAATTTTTTTTTTATTTGTTACATAATTAAGGAAAAACGTGCAATGAGGCCACGTATTTATGTTGCAAAGTAAATTTTCACTGACTTAGTAACATCGATTATTGTTATTTTAATAAAGTACAAAATCGTTTATGTTTGTAGTTATTAAGTAAAATTTTTATGTCAATTAGAATTATAATTATCAAAACTCGTACATTCTGTTATTTATAAGTTAAAAAAAATAGTTTCTAAACAGCTGTAGTTTACGAGTGTTTGTATTGAACTTCGTTTTATACAATGCAGTTTGTTCTTGTATAACTTTTTTATAACTATTATAAAAAATGACTGAAACTCGAATGACATTAAAACTCTAAGAGGTAAACCTGTATTCTTAAAATGTATTAAAAGTAGTTTAAAAAACTTTGAAGTAAAATTTCAACTAAGTTTTTATAACATTGTAGTCTGTCCTGAAACTACTTACCTACTTTCTTTAGTTTTATTCATTTTATTTCATTGCATTTAAGTGGTATACAAACTGTGAAGTACTGTCATCGTTTGTGTTTACTTCTTGGTTTTAATGAATCGTAACATTACGCTTTAGCATTTAAAGATCTTCTTTACAGGCAATCTAATACGAGATAGATATTGATTTATTTTTAATCTACCAAAAAAAATCTATTACAATATGACTGATTTATGCTACACTTTTAAAGAACGATTCTATTTTCTTAATTAAAAAGGACTTACAGCGATTATTGTTTGGAAATTACCGATATTTTTCTGACTTTGCAGACTCACTGAGTCACGAGAGAATCTGTAAATAATAAAAAGCTATATATTTATATAAAAATATCTTGTCACGATGTACGTTAAAGATAAACTTCGAAAATACTGAAACAATTTTCGTCAAATTTTATAAGCATCTATAATCAGGCTAGTTTTTATCTCAATTGGACCAGGTACGTGGCGCTGCTATCGGTATGTAAGCAATCAAATTTGGTAGCTGTTTTCCGGGCATGACAGCGTCTGCCGGGTCCGATAGTAACATATAAAAAATAAAGCCTCACTTAGCGCTACTTAGAATGTTTTGTAAACTGTATCGGGGGTCCGAAAACACACACAATAATCCTAAGCGAATACGCTTAAAAGAGTGAAAACTAAACGTGGGCGACACATGACCTGCTCGAAGTTAAAATCATAACTTTACCACTATTATTCATCGTGAGCTAAATTTTAAACTAATATATTGACATAATTAGCTAAAAACTTAGTGGTGGTGTGGATTAAAGCTTATAAGTAGATTAGCGAGATTTAGGGTACGTAATTTTAAGTCAACAGACTCAGAACTATATATCTTTTCATTCGGCTGTTGAGTTATAATAAACGTCGAAGTAAATTCTGTAAATAAATTTATTATTAAAAAATTTAAAGTAATTTGAAATTAATAGATATTGAATGTGTGTTGTTAAGTATTTTTATCTGCTATTTTATACTTTACTCTTGATCGTAATATTATTTAGCATTGTGAGAATTTTCCATTATATTTTCGTCTATCTGACAACCTCCAATTATTTTACAAAATTTATTTTCAATTGTAATTTAATAAAGAACAATTTTCTCTTTTGAATTCGACAGCTGTCGACACTCTCTCGTAATTAAGAATCCAAAAAATATCGAGATTGAGAGGATTCGTAATCATTGCGTCGCACAATGCATTTCAACTTGACTACAGACGAATTAAGCCAATTATCTCCTTAATAGAAATCCGATATCACAAATATATTTCCGATATTTCAAGTGTGTACAAATTGATAGCCAATTTATTGTGCAGCTTGAACCCATATGTTGCAATATCTCTACGAGGGCTTTAAAATGATTTGCTATAACAACATTCCGTCCTTTATAACAGAAGTTACCATAAATCTTCTTTATTGATTTATTTCACTGAAATGGAAAGTAGGTTAAAAATGTGTTTTTAATTATACACTTTTTATCAATTGTTTTTATCACTTCTTCACTCTGCTTTTTGTGAAATCTTGTAATTGTTATAACATATTCATACATTTTCTTTTCTGTCTTTTCTGTAATAGATATTGATGTAAGTTTTTTAAGAGTCAATAAATAAATAAATATAATTCAAAACAATAACTGGTAAGTTGCACAGCTCAGCACATCAGCCTATCGCAGTCCACTGCTGGAGGCCTCCCCAAGTTCGCGCCAGACATCCCGGTTTTCCGCAATCCTCATCCAGCCTACGCCGGCAATCTTACGTATAGATCGTCGGCCCAACGGGCCGGAGGACGTCCTACACTGCGTTTACCAAGACGCAGAAGTACCAGTTGAGTTATCTCTAATAGTACGTTTTTAAGTAACGTTTTTTTTTGACTACTCACGTTAATTATGTTTTCATTTTATTACTTGTGGATGTAAATTGAAGTCGATTTTTTTCTTTGAACACAAACACCACTAATGTTTGTGTTGTAGTATTTGACGGTATGTCACGTATACGAACAATTATATTTTTTTACGAATTTCGACTTACAGATTCTAGAATAGATATAGAATTTTTCTATGTAGTTTTAAGGTCGGTTTAATTGCGGCTCAATTTTAAAACATTCATCATCTCCCTGCCCTTATCCTATTTATATAGGGTCGGCACAACATGTTCTCCTCTTCCATTCCTCTCTATTATTCGTAACTTCAGCGCATACTCCTTTCTTTCTCATGTCCTCACTCACACAATCCATCCATCGCTTTCTTGGCCTGCCGATCGCTCTTCGTCTTAATTTTAAAACATTATAAATAAAAATTAATCCAATTTTTATTAAATAATAAAACTAAATGTTGGAGTATTTTTCGTCATCTTCGGTGAAATTTTTCTCTTAGGATTTGAAATCCATTTAAGTGTCTTAAAGTTTCGTATTTTCATCTGGAGACGAACGATGAACGGCGAAAGTGAAAATTAATAACCATTTAATTTTTTGACAAGTAATTTTTTTTAGATTGGTTTATTTCAGTCTAAAAAGAGTCTTTATTAATTTTTCTTTTAAAAGAAGACCTTAGAAAGTAATTGAGAATCGCTTTTATTAAGACTTTCGAGGGTTAATATTTTGGCTCGATAGTTAGATTAAATCACTAAGATTTATTCTTCAGAATTATTAATATTGAAGCTTTTTCCGTAATCTACGGTCATTGTGGATTGATTTGTATTAGCGAATATTTGTCTTCATAACGGTGGAGCTAACTTTTTATAATTATTTTAATCAAACACTAATAATACTAATGCCCGGTGTTTTGTCAATAACACTTTATCAAAGAGAAAATAATATATATAGTGTATTAAAAAACATAAAACGCTTCAAATTCAACAGCCTTTTAAAGTTTTTAATCCCGTGTCATGTTGTTTGGAAATACACACAACACAAATACTTGACAAGTATTAAGTTCGCTACCACTAGCGCATCAGCCAATTGCTGTGACCAATGCATCAAAGCGGCATGTTTAATTTTTACATTTTCACGGTCATTATTAATGATAACGATTCAGCCTGTAACATCCAACTTTTGGGCATAGACCTCTTTCTCCATGTAGGAGAAGAATCGGAACTTAATCTACCACGATGCTCCACTGCAGGTTGGCGGATATATTCCCTGCTATGAGTAACGATCGTTAGCAGATATATATTAAATGATAAAATTCGGGACTGACATCTTAACGTGCTCTACGAGGCTCGGTTGGGAGTCCCACAAGGACAGACACCCGCCAACCGCCAAACCGCCCGGTGTTTAGGCGTGTAGATGCAACATGCACCACTACACCAGAGAGGTTGTTTTTTTTTGTTAGTTCAGTTTGAAAGTAAAAGCAAAAGAAATTATATTAACTTAAAACAATACAAGCAGGTTGTTTGTTAAATAGGTAAAGTTTTGATTATTGGGAAACAAAGATTTAATAAAAATTCTACTACGTTTTCTTACCATAACATTATGACTAATAAGCCTAAATGAATATTGAAAGCATAACAGATACTTTCATTATCTATCTTGGAAGTAAGAATTTTATGTTACTAAAATTTTCTTAACACAGATATGAGAAGTAATGCTTACGTTATTAAAGTCTTAACTTATATCTGTTTATTTTTCAACTGCATTTTTACAACTTTCCTGCTACTTTAAAAAACTTTCAACGAAACTGATCACTTGAAGCGAATTTATACAGAAATATCGCGCTGATCCAATTATCCGTCCACGGAAGCGATCTTTATATATTTCGGGAAAAAAAATCGGAAATAAGCATTCTTTCAGATCACACAATAGACAAAATAAGCTTTTGACCTTTTATTGGAAAAGGCTATGCTATTTGTTCTAGTTATTTTCTATAGAAACACGCTTGATTGTATATTTGTAAAAATATAGCCATATTTGGTGTTACGTATGTATGTGTAAGATAGATTATGTTATATCGTTACGGAGATAATCGGCTAAGCGTAACGCCGAAGAGAATAAATTGGTCAATTAATTATATGTACTAGTGTATTACTATCGGAATTGACAGAAAGTATTATAAGGGCCTATGCAAACCACGTTTTTTAAACGCGCCGTCGACGCGCGTTTTAAAAGCGCGCGTCGACGGCGCGTTTTTATCCTACAGAGCAGTTTGTTGGCGTTTGTATCGATACACACGCGCGTTTGCATCGCGTTTGTATCGCGTTTGCATCGCGTGACACGCGCGTTTGCATCGCGTCTGTATCAGTACATTCGGCACATACGCGCGTTAACGGCGCGTTTTAAAAACGCGCGTCGACGGCGCGCTTTTATTATGCAGGTGTGCAAAGGTCTACAGGCTGCGTCTAACTCGCGTGTGTATCGCGTTTGTATCGCTACAAACGCGCGTCGACGGCGCGTTTAAAAAACGTGGTTTGCATAGGCTCTTAGTGTATCCTTAGTGGATTTGTCAGTCTTAGTAGGAGTATAAATATATTATTGACTTTATTTTCCTTTTTTATTCGTGACTTTTAGCATTTTTTTTAATATTGTAGAGTATTGTATTTAAACATTGTTTTTGATAACGTATTGCATAAATGAAATAAATGTTTACCACGTCATGAAATTTAATTGTTCAATTTAAAGTGTTCGGTAAATTTCTTTATCACAATTGATGATTTCACACTATATAGAATAAGAACTTGACTTAAGTTGATTAGAATTATACAATAACCTGGAATTATAAACTTATGTATAGCTTTTCATAAATAAGAAAAAGATGAAAAACTTAAAAAAAACCGCCTCTACGGTAAAAAACCGTGAAAATAAAGATGGTCTCATGAGGTCGATATCTGAAACTAGTACACCGATAAATATTCCATAGTTATTATTATTACATTTTGTAAGAAAGTTTATCACAATCATTTGACAACCTTTCTTGTGTAGTGCTACGGGTAGTTGCCTAAAACCCGGATTCGAATCCCGCTCGGAGCAGATATTTGTGTTTCTATGTATATTTACATCACCGTGTCTCGGAGAAAATGTAAAACTATCTAAGTTACTTGTCGTAGGGAACTTATCCGCCTCTCCGGAAGATAAAACTCCAAATCTAGTTTACTATGGAAAAATAAAACCCTCAATGGGACTTTACTGTCGGAATCAACCAATCAACAAGTAGACGTTAATAGTATTGGCTCAATATTTCTCCTCAAAATAACAGTGTACCTAAATATGTTTGACAAAATCAAAAATTTTATTTTCTAATAACAATATGTAATGACATACTCATGTAAATTGTTTAATAATACATACTCATGTAAATTGTTTGCAATAACAAAATTGCTTCACGCTCATAATTGATGACACAGACCTACACGAATTATTAGTACGATGCGATATATCCTCCTTTATTGTTTGATACTAGACATTTGATATTCGTTTCATCAATATCAACCTGCCTATATGACCCATGATGTGAAATGATTGATATGAAACCTATATAATTATATATAGGAACCTACACGTAAAAAGTATTTAAAAGGTAGTCGACCGAATATTTGTAGATTTTTTTTTTTAATCCATACTTGTCCTGACAATAGCAAACACAAATAAAGAATTGTTTAATCTAGCACATTTTTGAAGTGAAACTTCTTTAGGCACATGATGGGTAAAATTTGAGCGACCGGTAACCGGTAACGCGGCATCATCAGGGACGGTCAGTACTTGGATCGATGACCGCTTTCTTTTTAACTAGTTTTTTTAAGTGAAACTTCTTTAGGCGCATGAGGGGTTGACTGTTTGCTTATTTTATTAGTTTGCCAAAGAAGTTTCACTTCTTACATGTATACTTTGTACGCACGCAATTTTTTTTTTTTGAAGTTGTGCGCCGCGTACAATGTACATACAGATACACATACGTAAAATGGGCATGCACAGGCAACAAAACGTAGCTATTATCGTTAAGCAAAATATATTCGAAGTACAGAATTGACCTAGATAAGATTTTTTAATGTAAAATATCTCTAATGTAGTCGTTAACTGGCCTCCCTGTAGTAAAGTTTTCATATTTTTAAGTGGTTCTTGTTAGAAAATTCCTGTCTCAAGGGGTGTTCTTGCGGAAAATGCACTCGCCTGAAGCTACGCTCTAGTGAACTATAAAACAATACGTGATTTTACAGCCATTAGAAAGCATTTACCGTTACATAAATCTTGACTATTGAAAATATTTTAAAGGCATGTGATTTTAACAGTTTTCTTAACCATACATTATAGTCTTTAATTTTCTGGTTTATTTAACTTAATTAAGGCTTTCATTTCAGTTGGTGCGGTGAAGTGTGAGGGAGGATTTTCTCTCCACTCGCCGGCACCAGCGGACGATGTATCGGGGGATCTATCGTCCTCATGGCACGATCCCGAGGAGGAGGTGGCTTTAGTGTTCGAGAGAGCCTGTCAGGAGTATTGCTAATCGCGACGGGCCTACAAGGGCAAACTCGGATCGCGGAACTGCAATAGCCTCCCCGTGACTCCGCCCAGGCGTGTCGAAGGAACACCCCAAGAGTTTAGGTCGGTGCGAGCCCGACATAACCCTCGGCACCCCCGACCCGTGTTATATCCATAAGGAATTTCCCCTGGGTCTACAAAAAAGGTTTCCATTTCAATTTCAAGGCGTAATATACGTAATACGTTAGTTTTGGTAATAACTTTTAGTGGCAAGGTAAAAAGTTACATATATTTACTTTAATTGCTGCTTAGCTCAGAGGCCTCAAAGCTATGTGGGATTATCCTAGCCACATTTCTGAAATTATACGAAGTATAGTCATAGTTTAAAATATGAAGTATAGACATATAATGTATAGTCGAAACACAAAATCAAATCAAATAAAAAACCTGTGTGGTTTTATGAAACCACGGTAAAAGTGAAACTTTTTTTCACGTTATAAACATTTAACTAAAAATTTTTGGAATAATATTCCATTAAGGCTATAAAAATCGCTTTATCAATCTTACCGCGCGGCCGACCGTCGCGCGACATGCAACACACAGACGAAAAATTTTGAGACAATGTAATAAAAGTTTCACTTTCAAAATTTCATTGTTCGAGTAGGTTTTAAAAGCAATTTTCATTTTACACATTATAATAATTATGTTACTCTTTATTACATTTGTTTATAGTATGAACATGAATTTCTGAATTTGCAGAGAAGAATCAGCACGCAATGTGTAGATTGTAATTTTTTTTTTAATTTAGTCATTTCTTACTTAAAGTATACACCTACACAACTTTGTCATTAATACACTCTTGAACTGAATAATATGCTTTATCTATTAAATAGCTATTAATATAAACTTTGAATTAATTTTCAGGCTACATAAAAATATAATAAAGACGAATCATTTTAAAATTCAAATATAATACAAATACGAATTAAAGTGCAAATACTCTTTTATAAAAAAGAGTAAAAAACGTAACACGAAAAACGCATACGTAGTTTTTTTTCACTGTGGATAATATAGTCGTAAATATTCTACCGCAATCCTTTGAGAGTTCGCCTGTGTAAACATTTCAG
The DNA here is from genome assembly GCA_905220545.2 of Melitaea athalia. Taxonomy (NCBI): domain Eukaryota; kingdom Metazoa; phylum Arthropoda; class Insecta; order Lepidoptera; family Nymphalidae; genus Melitaea; species Melitaea athalia. The sequence goes on from HG992188.1 coordinate 16,032,340, forward strand.
TCTCTTTAAGTCTTCATCTAATAGTTTTAAGTCACTTTTTAATTTATTAAATTGTTCCGTCGTGAATGTATTATAAGTACTTTATTAACTTTTACAAAGTAATTTCTAAATATACTTAGGTAAGACAATTATAATATATGTTTAAAAGTGGGTATTTGGGAATTTTAGTAGGTACAGAGTTATGTACTGAGGAATACACTCAATTAGATAAGTGTATAGTAGTTGTTTTAAAATTTAAAAAAGTGTGTGTGTACTTATGTACGCACGTAAGAAGTTATACTTCAAGCTAGAATATTAAAATACTTCCAAAAAAACCTACCACTTTATAATTTTAGACAATAGTCCACAACGCCATCTCTTAGAAATGATAAAGACTACTTTCTTGTTATCACTATAATACGAACGTAGTGGCATCTATTCATGCATGCTTGAACTACTTCGTGTCGTTTTTTGTGACGCGCATCGTAAAAGTTTACTCTCATCATTTTTCTCTAACGCGCCAAAAGAAGTATATCTTCAAAAATTACAGATTATTGTAGTTAAAAACTTATATTAAGAGTCCAGCTCTTCACAATTAGGAAACACAAGCTTGCGATATTTTAAACGCTATTAATTTCCATTTTCCGATTGAATATTTCTGATTTACGAGGCAGAATATTTTTGATTAAGATTTATAAGAATATTTTTTTCCAATCTAACAAACATATTTGAAAGTTGATAAAAATAATTTAACTTTTTAGGTTTAATGTATACACGTTAAATTACGTTTAATGTATATGCTGTTGTGCTGTGATTGCTGTAATTTATTGTTAAGATATTAAGTAGATACCTATTAAAACAAATTTATAGCAATAAATACAGTAAGCAAACTATCTCATTATTATACAACTTCTCACTTAAATTTTACATGATTTAAATATCGTGAAATATTGACAAGATCGAGATTGCATTCTCTAGATGCAGACGCAGACCTTATTATGGCCGGAAAATAAAAGACTAGACAATTGGCTGGTTGTAACAGATGTTACTTTATTAAAGTATTGCTATCTTGGAGGATATTAAGTTTAAAACATTTTTGTGATTTAGGTTTTCACAAAGATAATAGATACCTTGAAATAATTGAAAATACCAAATTTTTGTATGTACGAGGTTTCTTAAGGTCACTATGTCTATGACCCACCCTGTAAATAGGTACAGTTACAAATATTGTGAGTAGGTGGCATGTGGTGGTTTTGGCATACACGATTGGCTGTCTCGTGTTTGTCATGATCATTTCATGGTCTTACTGTTGCGTTTTTATCTTGTATATGACTTTAAATTTTTAAAAGAGTACCGAGAGTTTTATTCCTCTGGCTTTTTTTTCTCCCGGCCTACACTAGGGACATTACTTTATTGTACTGCTGCTATTGTGCATTACTTTGTTATTTATTGTAATATTTAATAAAGCCGCAGATAAAATAGGAAGGTAATGGTCTACCGAGACATTAGAAATTTTCAGTAACTTAATATTTTGTCTAAGTTAAGGTCGATTATAACACGTAAGGTAACGTACCCAACGTTACCCAAGTTTTTTAATGTATCTAATGTTAAGATGTAAACTTTTATTTTATTGCTTGACATTTTTGCTATCTTTTATTATTGTTTAGTTTTTTAAAGTGAACCATCTTTAGGCGCATGAGTGGTAAAATTTGAGCGGCCGGTAACGCAGCAGCGTCATGACGATCAGTAATTGGATGGGTGACCGCCTGGGAACACCACGTAACGTTAGCTTTTTGTTTTGTTTTTTTTTCAATTTCAGTGAGCAATAGTAAATTTATATGGAATTCACCTTGAAATATGCTCTTTTATTCACAAAATATATATTCACAATTTTTGCTAGTAATTTGCGATATCAGCAAGAAAAATTAGAATAAAAGTTACAGTAAAAATTCTACTTTTTCAAACTCCACTTTTTGAAACAAGCAGTAACTTTTAAAGAAATGCAGCGTTTTCTTTGTATGCATCCGAGAAATGGCCAATTACGTTTAATATTTTATATCAGCAAAATTGGATTTGTGCCAGTGAATGTAAATCCAAATGTGGCCTCCAACAGTGTGTGTAACTGAAAACTTTGAATATGTATTTACATATATATATATACATATATATGTTCTTATTGGTCTCTTAGGAGCAATAGATAAATATATAAACCTAGTTAGGTTTATATATTTATCTATTGCTCCATACTAACTACATATCAATATGTTATATATGTGTAGATGGTTATACTTGATTTATATCGCAACAGCTCTGGTGTAGTGGTGCGAGTAGTCGCCTAAAACACAGACGATATGCGGGTTCGATTTCCGCTCGGTATGGGTATAATTGTATTTTTACAAATATTTTTTTCCAGTTTGGACATCTGACCTTGTGGATCTCCTCACCCTACTGTCCTGTTAGTCTCTAGCTGTTATCGACGCCTGATAGCGATCGTTATTCAAAGTATGGAACATATCCGCCAACAATCCTTCTCCTACGTGGAAAAAGAGGCCTATGTCCAGCAGTGGGATTATACATCTTACTTCTCTAGTTGAGCTACTCCATTTCCTGGTATGTCCTCCCTTAGGCATACCTATTACATTTTTTTTTCACTACTGTGCCCGCATTAAAATGTATTTGGTACGATGTCGTTTTATGGTACATTAAGAAATATTTCGCATTTCATTAAACATTTCCTCTCAACACTAAACAATTTTGCGAGCACTCAATTAAAATTTTAGACCTTCGGCATTCCTCTCGAACACAATTAATTAATTATTATTATTTGCAAATAAATAACTGAGAACGGTTTGAGTAGCCGTAAACAGAAAACTTTCAATTTGTACCAATTTAATTTAAATTCAGAGGTATATAGCAAAATTATTTCAGAAACTTTTAAGGCGTGCGGTTATCTCAAGCAAAATTGTTACCGTTCGACCCTCCATGCGTAGTAGTAAAAACTAATTTAAGATTTACTGTTTTTCCTAAACTAAAAATGAATGATATATGCTTTATGTTTTCGTACCGTTTCGTATGATATAGTAATGTGACTTACTTAGATAATTAAAAATCCAGATAACTATATTTTTAATTTTCAACCGACTTCAAAAATAGGTAGGTACACAATTCAATATATTTTTTTATGTGTTTACCTCAGAACTTTTTACAGGATGGATTTCGATGATTCTTTTTTTTAATTGACAGGTGCTGCTTAACATTTGGTCCCATTAAAATTAAATCGAGATCTGCCAAGTACTTTCTGAATTAACCCCAATAATGCGTACGTTGATACGATTTTGATAATTCTTTTTTTATAGAAATGTCATGTGGTCCTATTTAAATTTGATTAGATCTGACAAGTACTTTTTGTGTTATCTCTAATAATGCATGTTAACTTGATTATGTTTTCGTGTACCTACATTGTATTACTTGTCGATGTAATTGAAATCGTTTGCTTTTTTTTACAAGTAAACACAATTATCATTCATATTCACGAAGTTATATATAATATTAAAGTATTTTATTCATTGTAATAAAATTCATCTTCAATTTCGTAATGCGAAGCGAACAAATTTGTATTTCAATCAAAATTGACTGCGGTATCGAGTTGGAAAATTTGTAATTTGACTGTTTTACGGCGAAGCTTTGCTTTTATTGTATGTTTAATTGGTTCTCTTTTAACACAGATCTAACTAACATCTACTCATTCTAACGGATTCTTACAAAATCTACTAATACAACAAGCTGGTACATACATCTGGTTTTTCTATACTAATATTATAAAGAGGAAAGATTTGTATTTTTGTGTGTAAGACTGTAAGTATGTTTGTAATGAATAAACTCAAAATTACTGGACCGATTTAAAAAAATCCTTTCACCATTTGAAAGCTTAGTTATCCCTGTGTAACATAGGCTACTTTTTATCCCGGGGAAATAATAGGTTCCTACGAGAAATTGTTTGCACACACGGGTGAAAGCCGTTGAGAACAGCTAGTATTTTATAAAAACAACATTACAGGTTATTTTGGGTTTAGAAAACGCAATAAAATGAAAATGACAGCTACAGAATCGAAGCATCTGAAAGACTGAAAGTCGGCTATTTCAGCTCCTGCCAATACGTTAATAATTCGTTTTTTTTTTCTTGCGTTGAAGCGAGGAATACATTAGACTATAAAATGTCATGCTATAACCCAAAATATAGAAACAAATGTACTTCAATTGCCGCATTTCAATTTTACTTGACATATAGACTGATACCTCACAAAACTAGAGTGAATAGGCATCTTCTAGGCAAGCGCGTACCATCTTAGGCTGCATCTTCACTTACCATCTGGTGAGATCGCAGTCAAGCGCTAGTCTATATATTAAAAAAAAAAACTTAGATGTTAACTGTTTACTCCAAATGTTCGAAACGAAACAGAGATTCCGTCAACAATCCACTAATCCCGAACAATAATCAAACAAGGACCCTCTTCGGGAACTGCAAACAATTTTCTATTAAAATCAAGAGGGTTTCGTAGAATACACTTCCTCGGTATTAACGGCTTGAAATTCAATTATAGGTATAATTTACCTAGTTATTAGTTCAATATAAGATGAGGTTATTAAATTATAAACATTATATCTTATTACAGAAAAGGGTCAAGATATATATTTATATAAGTAGGGTGGCAAATAAGCGCTTTGATGATAAGTGGCTGTAATAGCCTATGGACGCCTGCAACACCAAGAACGGCGAACGCGATGCCGATTGCCGACCCTGTCTATGTGTCAAGACAGCATTCTCAGAAGCTTTGGCTCCCTTCGTTACGAGTAGAATTATTTTAAAATAGTGACAGCAATTTTATTTATGTGCTTCACCAGTCATAATAAGTATTCTATTTATTTTAGTGTCCGACCGAAGTTTCGGTTTCGGTTTCGGCTTCGGCCGAGTTTCGGCCAAAATTTGGCCGAAACTTTTGCCGAAACCGAAACTGATTTCGGAAGTTGTCGTGCATGCTCGCCTAACTGTTTTCAACTAAAATATTTACTGTTGCTTAGTAGTGGGTTACTTAATTCTAAATGTAAGTATGACTGTCCTACTAATTGTGATCTAGGTAGGTATCTTTGTTAATTCTAAATGTGTGATTTGATTTTTGATCTTTGTCGAGACTGGAACTAAGAGTGTAATAGTAATTTTAGTAATTATTATTTTTATATAAGAGGTACCTAAAAGAGATTGATGATTCTTCTAAGTACAAATACAAACCAAATTATTAATTAATAAGATTTCAAAATACCAATACTTAGTATTTAACGAAACAGTAACAATTAGTGATTTGATTATTGATAAGTGATAAGCATTTTGCTATGAGAACTTAATTTGAAAAAAATAATCAAAATATTATTAATATTTTTGAAGTGAAACTTCTTTAGGCGAATGAGGGGTAAAATTTGAGCGACCAGTAACGCGGCAGCGTCATGACGTACAGTACTTGGATGGGTGACCGCCTGGGAATACCGCGAAACGTTGTCTTTTTTTTCAACTAGGTAGTTTTTTTTGTACTTTAATTCGTTTTTTTTTTATTAGTATTAATTCCCAAGACCAAGGTCTTGGGAATTACAACCAACACAACCAGGAGCACAAATAAAACCTGTACTAGAGATGCTTCAACTTGATGTATTGGATTGTTCAATAATTACACAAATGTATGGTGGCCATATAATTATGTACTAACAAGAAATAATTTTGCCAGCGCGATTTAATCTACTACTAGCACAATCTAGTCGTAGACGTGTTAAACTTCGAACAAAAAACTTAAACAAAAAAAAAAAACTTAAATAATTCTAAGCGTCAGCGTTAACGATTAGTTTTTTTAAAATTAGTTTGCCAAAGAAGTTTCACTTCTGACATGTGTACTTTGTACGACGCAATTTTTTTTCTTATATTCAGTCAGTCAGTTCAGCCTATTGCAGTCCACTGCTGGACATAGGCCTCCCTAAGTTCGCGCCAGACATCCCGGTTTTCCGCAATCCTCATCCAGCCTACACCGGCAATCTTACGAAGATCGTCGGTCCAACGGGCCGGAGGACGTCCCACACTGCGTTTGCCAAGACGCGGTCTCCACTCTAGGACACGTCTGCTCCAACGGCCATCGGTCCTGCGACACAGATGACCAGCCCACTGCCACTTCAGCTTGCTAATTCTGTGGGCTATGTCGGTTACTTTTGCTCTCTCGCGGATAGTCTCGTTTCTACTATCTTTGAGAGAAACCCCAAGCATAGCCCGTTCCATTGCGCGTTGAGCGACTTTAAACTTGTGGACCAGTCCCTTCGTCAGTGTCCACGTCTCGGCTCCGTATGTCAACACAGGCAGGATGCATTGCTCGAAAACTTTTATCTTTAAGGATTGCGGAATCTTCGAAGTGAAGACTCGACGAAGCCTGCCAAACGCCGCCCAGACCAACCGAATCCTCCTATCGGCTTCCTTCTCGAAGTTGTTTCGGCCCAGTTGAATGGTGTGGCCAAGGTAGACATAATCCTGAACAACATCGAGAAGGATACAGTCAACCGATATCGGTCTCGGTATGACATGGTTGTTAAACATAACTTTCGTCTTGTCCAAGTTCATACTGAGACCGACTCGTCGAGAGGACTCGTTTAGGCCGGTCAGCATTTGGCCTAGCTCATCCAACGTCTCCGCAAAGATGACTATATCGTCGGCAAAACGAAGGTGCCTCGTAACCCCCAATCCAAGGTCTTAAAGACATCCTCCAGTGCAGTGGTAAACAGTTTCGGTGATATTCATCTCCCTGTCTTACCCCACGCCGGAGGAAAATTGGTCTTGTTTTCTGCTCTTGGATACGAACGGTCATCGTCGCCGCGTCGTACATACATCTCATTACCTCGATATATCGCTAGTTTTTTTTTTTTTTCTTATATTGTCTCTACTTAATATTATAAAGCTGAAAGTTTTGTTTGTTTGTTTGAACGCCCTAATCTCAGGAAGTACTGGTCCGATTTGAAAAATTCTTTCAGCGTTGGATAGCCCATTTATCGAGTAAGGCTATAGGCTATACATCGTCAGGTTAAGATCAATAGGAGCGGCGCACCAATGAAGAATATTTCAAAATCGGAAGGTTTTTTCCATTTTTAGAGCTTCCGCTGCGAGCACTGCGTAAACAGTTAAAATTTCGCAAAAATCATGCATGACAGAATTTTTTCACTTTAAAAGTTCTAAAAAAAAAGTCCGCGACAGCACAATATGTCTATCTTTTAAGGTTAGCTCACTATAACCTTTTTTATGCTAAACAAATTTGTTCTAAAATAATGCAATATTTGCGAAGGTGTTTTTATAAACATGATATAAATCCTTGTGCAAATAAATACTTTTTTTTATCACAAGTATTTAATTTAAAACAAAATTGTTCTTCACACCATTCGATTTCAGTAAATATCTTAGGAGATATCGCAGTTTTTAAAAAATATCGCAGCAAAAATATTATAAAGCTGAAAAGTTTGTTTAAACACGCTAATTTCAGAAACAACTGGTTGGAATTTAAAAAATCTTTTTGTTTTGGATAGCCAATTTAATGAGGAAGGCTATTTTTTTCTTCAACTAACGCGTATGAAACCGCGGGGCACAGCTAGTATTAAATAAATGATTACAACAAAATTAGTATACGTGTAAATGGGTAAAATGCACCAAATTTCAGTATTTTAAGGAATTTTATACTTGATCACGTGAGTTTCGGTTTCGGTTTCGGTTTCGGCCGAAACTGTAGCCACGGCCGAATATTCGGTTTCGGTTTCGGTTTCGGTCGGAAACCGACTTTCGGTCGGACACTAATTTATTTATCATTAGAGAAGACTACACAACAATAAGTCAATGTCTGATGTGGTGTTACTTTAAATTACAGATATAACTTCTAATTAAAAGATTTTTGTCATCAAATACCTTACTATGGTTTTAAATATACGTAAATGTTAACAGTTTTTGTTACAACTATTCACTAAGAAATTTAAGTTTCAGTCTTAATTAAAGTTTCGGTAACAAAGTCTATCAAATGGCAATAAAACAACAAATACACACACAAGAAAAGTTTCTACTTTATTCGTCGTTTTAAACAACCCGGAAGGAACATTCAGGAAGAAGTTTCAAAACAATCTGTATTGAAAAATAGACCTTATGTCAAATGTCATAAGATTTAAAAAGTGTTTGAATAGCAATATTACGATAGCGATATATTCTTCAAGTTAATACGCTGTAAAATTATCACATAGTAAAATATACGGTTGAAATGGAAATAATTTCAAAACTGTTATTTAACGTGGTGCAAACGTTTCCATTTAGTACATGATGTATTTGAATTTATTCATCTATACTAATATAATAAAACTGAAGAGTTTGTTTGTTTGATTGTTTGTTTTTTTGTTTGAACGCGCTAATCTCAGGATCTACTGGACCAATTTGAAAAATTCTTTCAGTGTTAGATAGCCCATTTATCGAGGAAGGCTATAGGCTATATATCATCACGCTAAGACGGATAGGAGCGTAGCACCAATGAAGAATGTTTCAAAATCTTGGTTCTTTTTCCTTTGAGAGCTTCCGCTGCGTAAACGGTTAAAGTTTCGCACAAATCATATATGACAGAAAAATGGTCCTATTCCACGGGGATGAAGTCGCGCGCTGAAGCTAGTATTTGTATAAAATATAAAACGTCGTTTTGAATAGTAAAGAAGATTGTGTCTATCTTTTTCTTCTTGCTTGGCTTTTAATAATCAATTATATTGAGTATATATACGACGCCGCGCTGGCGCAGCGGTCACAGCACTGGATTGCGACTGGCTGTTGCGCGGGCGGTTGCGGGTTCGATCCCCGCACACGACAACATTTGTATTGGCCATACAGATGTTTGCCGTGGTCTGGGTGTTTGTGCTGTCCTTGTGGGTCTCCCCACCGTGCCTCGGAGAGCACGTTAAGCCTTCGGTCCCGGTTGTTATCATGTACACCTGATAGCGATCGTTACTCATAGTAGGGAATATATCCGCCAACCCGCATTGGAGCAGCGTGGTGGATTAAGCTCCGATCCTTCTTCTACATGGGGAAGAGGCCTATGCCCAACAGTGGGATTTTACAGGCTGAATCGTGATCGTGATCGTGAGTATATATAGTTATTAAGTTTAAGCATTGAAGAAAAAACAGGAAATATCCTGCGCAAAATTCGGAATAACAGGACTGGGAAAATATTTATTTATTTACACTTTATTGTACACCACAACTACATTTTAAACATTAAACACATTTACAGACTGTGAAGTACAATGGTCGGACTTATGGCTATTTAGCCATTTCTTCCAGACAGCCCAAGCCCAAAATACCTCAACCTTATAGAAGATCACAGCTAAATAGCACTGATCTCAAGTAATTTTGTGTTCCTGTGGTAAGTAAGGTGGCCAGAGCTTCTGGCCACCTTACTTACCCAAAAAAAGTAGACGCTCGTTTAAACACGGCCTTAATTCATTGGTTATTTTGTATAGTAAAAAATGAGAATTAAATGCAAACACCTCCCACTCGACCGAGTAGAATAAAAAGCTTGCGTCGCTCGAAAACATTCGTATAACTAGCACGAACTTTATACTGTACAATTTTATCAACTCTTGCCATTTTAACACAAACATCGAATACATTCTGAATAATATATCTTTCACAATGCGCGGTCAGACAGTTCATTTCAACTGACACGTGAGTGAATTGCACATTTCCACTTCATTAACCACGTGATATTATTCAAAGCCTATTGGAGAGATATTATTATATTATTATTAGAATTGTAGTTAATTGAATGTAATTAATACCATGTTAATACTAGCTGACTTGGCAAACGTTCACGTTCGTGACACTATTATCACGTAGGGGTATAAAATATAGCCTACTATCTATTGTCAGACCTACCAAATATACATCAAAAATGTCTCTAACAAACGCTGTGATATGAGATTTATATATTAGATAATATCGTGTCTTTTTTCCAAATGTTATCTGGAAGAAATCGCTCTTCAGCGATAATATTGCCTTTGCAAATTTTTGCTTTTAATTATGTTTATGTTAGTATTGTAGGCATATGTGATACATTACGAGGCTACTCTTAGTTTTTAAGTACTAACACAAGTTTTTAAGCTTTTATTTTTACTAACAATTATGGATCTTTTGTTATCCGACTAATAAACATTTTTTTATTTATTTATAGGTCTTGGTGGTTGACAAATATAATCTCTAGGCACTATAAGTAACAATCTCTATCAGGTGTCTTTGATAATAACCGTTACCTGCATCTTAACTTACTCTCAGAGGTACGGTGGAGAGACCCACAAGGACATACATCCAGACACGAAAGAAATACTTGTAAAAATACAAATATCCATCCCGTGCGGGAATCGAACGCGCCGCCGCCGGTATATAGGAGCATACACGGTATACGCACCACTACACCCAAGCGATGACAAAGAACATTATTATTATATTATTTTAATCTAAGCATATAACAGTTTAAATAAAAACATAATAAATAAATAAATAAATAAAAAAATAAAAACATGTATAAATAAATATAAATAAACATGTATATGTATAAATAAATATAAATAAACATGTATAAATAAATACACGATGCAGAATTTTTCACCATATTTTTTTGACATAAATCAGTTATCCGATACACTTACGATTCAAAAGCGCCAATTTATTATTTTTGATTAAATTTTTCTACTGATATTTGATTCCATCAAATTGATTTTCGAGTACAGTTACTACTTCGTACTATGATTTCAACGGTACTTTTACGTAATCTCTCATGACATACCTATATAAAACGAGATTAAAGCATCAAAGTTAACATGTTTCAGTTGTAGTAATTAAATAATTTTCAATAAAGCGGAAATACACAATATTTATTATAATTAAGGCACAATTAATAATATAATTATATTAAGACACAATTATACTACTTAGTATATTTTAAAGCATGAAGTGTTCGCATTTAATTCGAGGTATTTTAAGAATTAAATTGTTTGGAATATGGATTTATTTTAACTTAAAGATATAATAAGTCAGTAACTTGTCTCTGAGCAAGTTGCTATCCGTGACTTATTTTTATATATTTTGGTGATAATGTAGACGACGCGTTGGCGCAACGGTCACAGCACTGCACTGGTTTATGGCTGTTGCGCTGGCGGTTGTGGGTTCGATCCCTGCACATGACAAACATTTGTATTAGCCATACAGATATTTGCCGAAGTCTGGGTGTTTGTGCAGTCCTTGTGGGTCTCCCCACCGTGCCTCAAAGAGCGCCGTCGGGCCCGATTGTTATCATGTTACACCTGATAGCGATCGTTAGTCATTGGAGCAGCGTGGTGGATTAAGCTCTGATCCTTCTATATGGGGAAAGAGGTCTATAAATAAATAAATAATAATATTACAGGCTGAAGTAAAGAGAACAATAAGCATAGATTGATATACGAGTAGTTTTATCGAACACGTGAAATCTGTAGTTCCTTAAGAACTAATTGGGTGTAAGCTGCGGGATTTAAGTAAAATTAGGGAATTTCGGTAGACGGGGACGTTTCGAATACGAATATATCATTAGTAAACTCACGGGTAGAAGATGACTTTTTCCCGTAGTAATTGGTATGATTAGATCAATCGTTTTATAAAATACTAGCTTCTGCGCGCGACTTCGTCGGCGTGGACTCCGCTCCTATTGGTCTTAGCGTGATGATACATAGCCTATAGCCTTCCTCGATAAATTGGCTATCTAACACTGAAAGAATTTTTCAAATCGGCCTAGTAGAACCAGAGATTACCGCGTTCAAACAAACAAACAAACAATCAAACAAACAATCTCTTCAGCTTTATATATTAGTATAGATTAATTTACTTAAATCCAGACTTTTAAATGTATGTAAATAAAAAAAAAACGCCGAAATTTTACATAAGTACATTAATAACTTTCTAATGACTGCAACAAAATGAATAATTGGTTTTCATGTGTTCGTTAATGAGAAAAGTTGGATTAACGAAAGGTAAACGGAGTGTTGTTTAGACCACACGACTAAAGTAAAAGTTTCAATCTTCACTAACTTATATATCCCTCTCAACTTCCGTTCGCCTCACCCAATCACACTTTTCGTAACGCTCTCGTCACGCACTCTCCAGCTTACTCCCCAAGTCAATCGCGCGTGAAGTTTTACTTCAAAAATTTGGTGCTTCAAAGTTTGCTCGACTAACTAGTTTTAATAAATCTTCGTCAAATTGTTATCTAAATCGAATCAGAATTTTATTGACTATGAAAATCGAAATAGCGGTATCTGCCAAAAAGATTAAAGTTTTACGTCAATGTATACTCCCGCTAAAAATGGTAACATCAGTCATTTATCTTATTTATGACTATTAATAATTCTACTGTTTGTAAATTTCATACATAATACTGATTATTATCTCTAAAAACTCTTCAAAATTTAACCCTGAGTTTAATAATTTAATTATTTTTGAACAACTGATCACAAGCGATGAACTGCTAAGCACAACAACACAAAATAAGGATTAAATATACACCGTATAATAACGGGAGTTACTGTGGTTATTCTTTTCAAAGTCACGATAAATTGTGACGTTGCAGACGCTATGAAATCACCTTTGACTAAACAAACTACTATTTATTTAAATTAATTTTTCATTTCTTTCTCATGAAATAAACAATAATACTATAACTACTAATCAACCAATTAGATACGTGAATATTCTTGATCATTTTCGAAGTAGAGTTTTAAAAGTTAAAAACGAAAATGAAATTTAAAAAAATGTGTGAATTGCTACATTGTTGAAACAAGGTCAAATATGTATTTTACAGTAACTTTTTCACATTTTAGTGTTAGGAGGAATTGTTTGTAACATATTCAAGGTTTATAAAGGAAATATGTTTCGAGATCTTATTCAAAGACATAACAATAATATTATTTCATCTTTTCTGTACGACAAAAAAAATACGTATGTAAATGAAATAAAATTATTTTTAATATATACCTATTATGTTTTCAACTTGTTTTTATGTAACAATGATTTCATTGACGTTCATGGAATTTTGTGATATCCTCTTAATCTAATACAATTAAGCTTTTGAAAATAATAAACTATTCAAGAAATAAGTTAAAAACTTATTTTTAAAGCATAACTTGGCCTAACTAGAAAATCACGGGTTCATATCTCAGTGAGCTCTGCTAAATTTAAAAGTTTACATATTATATACAAAGGAAAGAACATTGTAAAATTTCCACGCAATTTTTGATCATTCGATAACTTTATTTATCCCTTATAATTACGAATTCAGCAAAAAATTTATACGCCAAATCAGTCAAGCGTTTCTCGAGTGTTCTCTTTCAAATACGCTACATATTTTTGTTTACAATATGACTTGTAAATCCTTCGACAGACGCCACTCAGCGATCGATTCTCGTTATAAATACTTAAAAATATATAATGCTTGACCTTTTCCGACTAAATCACTCGGGCGACGAACCTGGCAATTGTATCGTCTCCGTTGTCGACGTTGTAGATAGCATGAGGCAGGCTGTTGTGTATCTCCCAAGGGAGTTGCTGGACTTCCTACTAGGCGCGTCCCCAGGTGGCGGATGGGGGAACACCGCCTTGCGGGTGGTAGGGGTCTTCGGACCCCCGCGGAACAAAACCAGCAGAGGAGGGTGTGCTCCGGGTACTGCTCTGTTTCTCGGAGGGGAGCTGTGAGCGCACACAGGCGTGCTGGCGCGGTGTCGCGGGCGGTGGGTCAGGGGACCCGTCGTCCCCGCTAATCGGCCCCGAGGAGGAAGGCGCACTTTATGTGTTCAAGTGCACCTTCGCAGGTGCTCTGCACCACGGAGGGCCCGCAAGGGCAAGCGCTGGTGGGGTTGCGGAAGCGCTATAGCATCCCCGCGATTCCGCCATAGGCGCGTCGGTGGAACACCCCAGAGGTTTTAACCCCTGCGAGTCAGACATATCCTGCGGCTCCCCCGGGCTGCAGGAACCCTCTGGGTAAACAAAAAAAAAAGGACTGTTGTGTATCTGGTGTTTTTCGAATCTGCTCTGGATAGTGATGACCTTATATGGTAAGTTATAGATTTGTTGTAGTTAATTAATGTTAAACTGAATTTTTTCTATCAAAATATGTGACTGTCGATCATTATGCTGAAATTATCCATCCTATCAGTAGCTCTGTATAAAGAACTATGCACACAACTAAACCACGGAACATTAGCAATAACGTCTTTGTTTCTTAGACAATAGTATGTGAAGTTAGACGCCAACTCAAGACAGCTGCAGTGACAAATGTTGCTTTTATTAAATTCCTGAAGTCAGTTGCAAGTGTTTGTCTTATTTATTACTTTAACATTTAACAAATAACAGAATAGAAGTACATATTATGTTAGAACTTTAAAATAAACAATATATTTAATTTTCGCGTTTTTAGATCTATGTTAAATTTTCAAAGACATCAGTCACACAGACTATCAGAAGCGTATTTAACATTAAAATATGTAGACCAATAATTGTGTTTGCTAGCAAACAAAAAAAACTGACTCCAATTACATCGACAAGTTATACAACGTAAGTAGACGAAGAAAATTAACAAACGCACTAGTCGTCACTACGATTTTCGAGGGTTCCCATCGATTTCTCTGAGATTCCATTATCATATTATCATGGTTTTCTTACCATGGTACCACCCTTGGGATATCTCCTTTCCAACAAAAACAGAATTATCAAAATTGGCTCATAAACGACAAACATATTTCCGAACATACATTAATATACATATATATTTATATATATGGTCGAATTGAGTAACCTCCTCCTTTTTTGTCGGTTAAAAATATTTTATTTTCGCTGTAAATTAAACTTGAATTACGCAAGTAGGTACGTTTGTAGATAAGTCTGATGTTTACAAGTCCTCTGCAGTTTTCAAACTGTTGCATTTAAGCCATTAAGCGGCTTAAATATTTAAACATTTAGATTTCGTGCTATTAAAACTTAGCGGAAACAAGATTTATTTTAAATAATATTTAAATAATTTATTAAAATATGTTCCTTAATTTAATGTTATGGTTTTTATTTCTTACAATATTATCCAATATACCTATAGTTAACTGAGTGAATAACTTCAAAAAATTATGATTAAAAAGATATATTTAACCAGCCCACATTGGAGCAGCGGGGTGGATTAAGCTCCATTCCGTCGTCTCCCACGTGGAGAAAGAAGCCTATGCTCAGCAGTGGGATGTAGCAGGCTGGAACAAACTCTCTCTCTTTCTATCTTCACTAACTTATATCTCCCTCTCAACTTCCG
Organism: Melitaea athalia; assembly: GCA_905220545.2. Classification (NCBI taxonomy): domain Eukaryota; kingdom Metazoa; phylum Arthropoda; class Insecta; order Lepidoptera; family Nymphalidae; genus Melitaea; species Melitaea athalia. The sequence goes on from HG992188.1 coordinate 16,047,732, forward strand.
TTCGCCTTGCCCGATCACACTTTTCGTAACGCTCTCGTCACGCATTCATCAGCTTACTCTCCAAGTCAAGCGGGCTTCAAGAAGTTTTACTTCAATAATTTGTCACGTGTATATTATTATCTAAACATATTCGTATACATGGGCGTAACTATGGTGAGGCAGGGGGGGCGGGGTACTCTGTATCGAAGTCAATAATTGATATTTTCTCCAGTGATGTACTGGAACTCCACTGGAGAAGGGTAGCACGGAACAGCTTTCAGTGGAAGGTGTTAGAGGAGGCCTATGCCAAGAGGCAAACTGAACTTCGGGACATTTTATAAAAAATAAAAATAAAACAAGAACACGTACTTATATGTATTTAAGTTCAGATTAAAAGGGCTTATAAAATAAAATAAAAATTGATATTTTAGATTTTAATAAGGAAATTTCAGATAGATTTAGCCAAAGTCTCTTCAAGCTATTATAAAAGTAGTGTAGATAGGGAAAGTAAATGATAAATTGTAGTGAAAAAAAGGAATTTAATTTTTCTACTACTTATCGAGTTTTACATTTATTTTTTTTTTTGCTCTACCTTGACTTAGTTTTACAAAAAGCACTATTGGTTCTAGTAACATGATCTATTAAGGAAAATCTTAAATTACCCCCGCAATCATAATTCATTACAACTTATTCCGTCGTCGGAACTTTTTGTTTTTATTATTTATTTGAATAAATAATAATAACAACTAGCTCGTTGGCAGTTTGTAGTGGCACTGCTTTCTGGTCTCCCGCTTCTTGCGGGTTCGATTCTCGCCTGAGTCTGTGTGTAATTTACATATTTGTATATGTAATATTTCTATGTATATTTATAAAAAAAAAGTGTTTAGCTATATCAGCCGGCTGTTACCTATAACACAAGCATTAAGTTGCTTACTATAGGAACAGACGACCGTGTGTGTGTGTTATAACTGTTATAAGATATTTATTTATTTCTTCCTGAAACATTATACATTGAAAAGTCGATCAAGTATGTATTGACAAAAGAAAACATCATTCATGCGAACATTTATATGAATGTAGACTGATTTTTAAGTAATTTATTTTCCTTATATACGAAAAATAACGAATTAAGGAACAAGAGTATTGACGAAAACGCCTCGAGAACCATTTATCAAAATCGGAAAGGTCAAAGTGTCAATCTATATCAATTTAAAAAGCCGTTTTTATATAATGTCTTTTAAGAATATAAAACGCAAAACGAAATGTCATTAAAACCGTGTTTAGACATTATATTGTGTATACCAAGCTAATGTCAACTTTTGTAATTCCATGTTATAAATATTTTGAAACTTTGTGATATTATTTTCAATTTTTATTGAGGGTCCTTGTATGCGAATAAAAAGATAATTTCCCAATTCTAGTCAACGACCAATATTTGTTATCACAATGAGTAGACAGACAAGGACATACTTCTAGACCTGAAACAAATACTTAGAAAAAAATCAACTATATATATTATTGTTATATGTGTAAAAATTAAAAAGTTACGAGATAGGCCACAATTATTTTTAGCTTTCTTCAAATGATCCCTTAAATAAGTCATAATCACTTAGAAAAGTTATTGCAATTAATTTTAAATATATTCGAAATAAATAAAAAATTGAGTGCGTACAAAGTACACGTGTCAGAAGTGAAACTTCATTGGCAAGCTAATTAAAAAAAAACTAATTCAAAATAAATCAATTAAAAAAGTATAATTTTAAAAAAAAACTAATTTAAAAAACAAAAAAAAAAACTGAAGAAAAAAAAACAAAATGGCAACTTCACGCGGTGTTCCCAGGCGGTCACGCATCCTATTACTGAACGTCATGACGCTGCCGCGTTACCGGTCGCTCAAATTTTACGCCTCATGCGCCTAAAGAAGTTTCACTTCAATAAATATAAACGATCCACACTCAACGGCCCCCACTAGGATTTTCTCCTGTGTCCGGGGTCCGGAAACTATACCTAACTATAAAATAGCCAGATGAGTATTCTTGTATCCTCAAATTCTGAATGAATAAGACTTAAGTATGCAACAGCGTAATATATATATTTACATTCCTAAATTACTTAAAAAACAAAATTAAGATAACTAAAACCAGTTTCATAATTCCGTAATTAAATATCGCGTCATTTTAATAAAAACGAGTACAAAGCGGATTTATCGTGGCGAGACATGCACGAGTGATATTATTAAAATATTTCCCGCGTTACTGAAAACTATAGAATAAAAATCAAAATATAATTTAATTATTTAAGTAATTGCTTGAGTGCGTACATATCACTACATAGCATAAAACAAAGTCCCTTCCCGCTGTCTGTCTGTCCCTATATATGCTTAGATATTCAAAACTACGCAACGGATATTGATGCGGTTTTCTTTAGTGAATAGAATGATTCCAGAGGAAGGTTTATATGTATAATACATGCATAATATAGTAGAGGAACACTGATAGTTTTTGCAACCGTGCGAAGCCGGGGCGGGTCGCTAGTACATAATATACATGTAATATTGTATGTGTGTGCATGTGAGTTGTGGATGTAAAAGCTAAGATTTGCAAAATAAATTCTGCTGATAAGCTTGGTAAAACTTTTCGACTATGGTAAATTGCAAAAATGCAAAAAAATGTATGTCTTGTTCAAATATTTTCTATTAATAATCTTCCATTGTGTTAAAATATAATTCATTTCTCTCATAGTGAGTTATTGAACAAGTAATTCGAATTTGACATTGATATTTTAGCTGACGTGTTTATCGCAGTGGTCACAGCATTGGTTGCGCTGTACACAGGCTACGGTAGCCGCTTACGATGAGGTGGATCGCGAACTATCGTTTGCCAACCTAGTGTTATAAAAAATATATAACCTCCGTTTTAGAGATGCACAACATTTTGGCATTTCACTTAAGTTTATGCGTGTATGTGTCTAATTGCGTTAAGTAGCGATAACTTACAAAGTTACAAGTAGGTAAATGATATTCGAAGCAATAACCACAGAAAAACAATTAAGGCGTCAACTTTGTCATCTTAGTTAAAACTTATTTTACCTTACTGCCAACTCAGCTGTCATATTACTACAAAAGACACAATATTACATACAACTAGTAGTTGTAAGACATACAAAAAAAAGTAATGTCGATTCAGTGTTTATTGTCACAACCGGATAAGAAGAATAAGCTTCGAAAAAGATTCGAAATTACGGCGTGCAGATAAGCCAGCTAGCTGAGCCGTCAAATTTTAACGCTGATCGGATTTTAACGAAGCGTCGATGATAAATTGCTCGAGTAGTGTTAAAATGTAGCTGAGATAAAATGCTTAACTGAGGTAGGCCACAGATTTTGAGCAGAAAATATCTTGTTCAAAATCTGAAGCAACCCGACCGGGAGAGCATCTCGATCTCTCGATACAGAAGATTACAGCTAAATAATACTGCTTGCAAGCAAAATTATGTTCGTGTGGTGAGTAAGGTGACCTAGGGGGGATTGGGCGAATTCAAACTTATATGAAATACACAGAAGCGATCATAAGTATGATACTTTTGACCTTTTTTAAATAAATCGAAATTTGAAAGGATAGTGTGAATATAAACATTACTTTTGTGTAACTCTAAAAATTCCTAGACATTAGAAAGATTCTTAAAGAAACTAGTGTAGTGTAGTGTAGTGTAGTGTCACTATTATTTGATTATCAAGAGCTCCATACGTACGTATTTGTGATACAAGGAACATTAACCAAGAATGTAGAATTTGGAAGGAAAAATATTGGAAGATTCAACCAGCGAACACTTTTTTTAAACGTCTGTAATGTCCTGGGTACTCGTAATAAATCACTAGGCGTATTATAGTGAAACAACTTTTTCGGATTTTATCGCGGTTTATTAAGTTTTTTTGATACCCGACGTATATCAGATACTTTACAGCAACCATGGTCACGGAGGACTCTCTAGGCGTATTTTGTATATAAAGAAAAGTTATAGTGACTAATCATGCATCAAAAATCTGCAATGAATTATATTAATTTTATGCGAAGAAAGTTTAAAGCAATAGGTTTCAAGGTATTATCCAGTCCAGTTTTTTGTCCGAAGTTGATGTAAATTTTTGTTAAAATGGAAAGACAGATCAATTAGATTATGCGATTTTAAATATTTTTAGTCGTTCAAATAAATAACTTTTACGATTTTGCAACTTTTTTTTTCATAACATAATAATTTCGAAAGTTGATCTTATTTTAAAATAAGCTAAGCCGTTGACAACAACTAATTATAATTATATACCTATACGTAAAATCTGAATACTTTTTAGATATTTGAGAAAATAATATAAGGACACTTTATGTCAGTCTGTTTGTTTAATACATCACTTAAAAGGCACTCAGTTTCTGGTAAAATTGTGCATGAAAATCACAAATCGTATGTAACGTATACCACAAAACGCTCAACTTTCTTTATTCCCGTTTGATATAAACATCTCACGTTGCGCAAATGGATGTTTTAAGTTTGTTTTATTTTGCTATCCATCCTCTTTGCAAAGTAATTGCTTACGCGCTCAAATGTCAAACTCGATTTAATATGAAAGGATGTAACAATGATTATTTTCCTGCTTTGTATGTATATAGGGTAAGTGTCGATCATCGAATTTTATAACCCCTTTATGTAATGAATATTACAGCGATTTGGTTCGCTTATGCATTATAGCACCCTTTCACGTCGTTCTGATAAGCACAAAAGTGTGATATTCTATGATTTTTTACAGAGAAGTTAAAGTTCTGTGAAAGTTACACTAGAATTTTTTTTTTGTTACAATAGATAACAAATTTGAAGAATATGTTTATCTAAATAATTTTAACATTTTTTTAACAACAAATGAGTATTTGATTTTTTTTTTTACATAACTAGGTCGGCAAACAAGCGTACGATGCACCTGATGGTAAGCGATTACCGTAGCTTATAGACATCTGCAACACCGGAAGCATAGCAAGCGCGTTGCTGACCCCATCCCCAGTTCCCCCAGGAGGTCTAGTCCACCTTACTCACCAACAGGAACACAACACTGCTTGAAAACAGTATTATTTAGCTGTTATCTTCTGTAAGGTCGAGGTACTATCCAATTTTTTGCGGTGCCCTAGCAAAATGCTGTGTGAGTTAGCACTACTTAATTTCAAAATTTGTCGAAGTATTAACTGTTAAACATATATTTAAAGCATTTACCTTATTTCATACAAGCTGTGCCTGCGACTTTGTCCGCGTGGAATTAAACAAAAAGTTATTTTTCAGTTCGCAGAGTTATAAAATAAATAAATTTCTAAAATAAAAGTAGCCTCAGTTACTCCTTATTACATCAGCTATCTGCCAGTGAAAATCTCATCAAAATCAGTCCAGCCGTTTCAGAGATTAGCCGGAACAAACAGACAGACAGACAGACATACAGACAAAAACTGTAAAAAATGTGACTTTGGTATATTTAGCGTGTATACATCCATTAGTAAAAACCGCTTTTTAATAAATGTATATATCCATTTAGTAAAATGCAGTTATCTTAATATTGCAAACAGACACTCCAATTTTATGTATTTGTATAGATGTATAGATTTAAAAACGTCACCACACTGATCGACTTACATAATTATATTACCAAAAATAATATTACAGTTTAAGACTATAACATAAAACTTGTAAATAAGAAAATTATCACGTTGATAATATAAAATCTTTTAGAGTTATTACCATGTTCTCGCGTCGTTCCCATCATCAAATATGTTATAGGATCATATAAATTTCAGAAACATTTCATTTCCATACACGTTGCCCGACAATACGATAACTTAGGATTACGGCCAGCGACCCTTCCAAGCAGTCTTATTTTTTACTGTCACAGATAGTGATTTTTATCTTTGATTTTCTCTTACGTCTTTGTTTGACTTTTTAACCGATTTCAAAAAAGAGGAGGTTCCCAATTTCACTGTATTTTTGTGTGTATTGGCACCTTATTTAAATTAATACTTATTGCATTGTTGTTTTTTCTCGAGATCTAGTACTTGTTGTGTCGAGTTATGATATTTTATGAGTTATCACAAAGTATTTCTTGAGTTATCTCAAATAATGCGTTTTTCACTGACCATTTTTTTGTCTACCTACGTTAATGATGTTTTCATTTCTGTCTGGTTCATATAAATTAAAGTCCAATTTTTTGTTAATAATAAATAAAAGCGTTTTTTGAAGTGCAACTTCTTTTGGCGCATGAGGGTTTTCACGGCTACGGCAACGGCAACGCGTTTTGATGGGACGGACAGCGACGTTTTTGTTTCTAATTATGATACCGCCTACTTCGTCCGGTACAGGCTTCACCCTCCTCGTGTCCCGCGTCACTTAGTTTTCAGTTACTTTTTAATTATTTATTTATTTACTAGCTGTACCCGCGACTTCGTCCGCGTGGAATTTAACAAAAAAGTTAAAAAAAAGTTCGATAAAATGATCTTTGATATTCTTTGATTTCCTTTATTAGCATGAGCAGGCGGTCGAGCGATGCGGGGCAGAGGGTATGGACTCGCCCGCGCCCGCGCCGCCCGTAGGCGTCTCAAGGAAAGAACGCTAGCTCGCCGAGCATTAAATGTTTCGCTGCTAATTACTTCTAACGATGATATCCCAAAAACTATTTATCTGATTGATATAGTGTAAAGGGCAATTTTAATCTGCATTAAATGCCTAAGCTAAATATCATATTAATTTGGATAAGGATTAATACTGAACTAAAGAAAATATCTTTAAAAATAACCTAATGTTTTTAATTAAAAATTTGAACATAAAAGTGGTTATTGTAAGTCAACCCTAAGAGATAGAGATATGCTATCGCGGACTTTTTTGTAGCATTTTTATAGATTTTGAATTCGCTAGTACATTATACAACTATATCTTTGCTAGTTTACGCAGCGTTCGCGTGGAAAGCTCCCCGTTGGCGAGATTTTTTACGACTTCTTCAACATTTATCGCCGTATTTCTGCTAATTTACATTCAAACATAATAAATTATATACCTAAACCTTCCTCAAGAATCACTCTTTCTATTGTTGAAAACCGTATAAAAATCCGTTGCGTAGTTTTCGAGTTTATCGCGTTCAGACAGACAGACAGACAGGAGGACAGAAAGACGCGGCCGGGGGACTTATTTTTATAATAAGTATAGATAGATTTTTTCAATTAGTTTGCCACAGAAGTTTCACTTCTGACATGTACGCATGCCCTTTTTTCATTATGTAAAATATAAAATACGGTCACAGTTTTGCCTTAATGAAACTAATGTAGCTTTTTATGAAACTTTTTACATCCTCCTCCATCCATTCTTTGTACGAAAGTAGGAGAGAACTCTAATAATGTAATATTGATCAATTTTCAATTTGTATATGACGACGAAAATATCAATTTCGTTATATTTGGCGTTTCTATTTATATACTGAAATATAACTGAGGTAGGGCACAGAAGGAAATTTCCTGCTCCAAATATGGAGCAGCCATACTGGGATAGTACCTCGAACTTACAGAGGACTACGGCTAAATAATACTGTTTTCAAGCAGTACCTATTATATTCCTGATGGTGAGTAAGGTAACCAGAGATGCTTACCATCAGGGATGGTTTCGGCAACCCCCTTGCGATGCTTCTGGTGTTGCAGACGTCTATAAGCTACGGTAATTTCTTACTTTACTTTAAAAATGGCGTGAACTCATGTGTGTTGCCCATATAGTGACCACGCTGCTAGGCAGGCGGGTTGGTGACCGCAGGGGGTGGCTTTGTCACACCGAAGACGCTGCTGCCCGACTTCGGCCTGTGTATTTCGAAGCTAGTAGTTGGATGGTTATACCGCCATCGGTCGGCTTTTTAAGTTCCAAAGTGGTAGTAGAACTGTGTTACCCCCTAGTCGCCTCTTACGACACCCACGGGAAGAGAAAGGGTGGCTGACTGGCTTATTATTTACTGCCGTAACCACACAGCATGTGTTTGTCGACCTAATTAAGTATATATTAATATTTTTATCTTTAGAAGCTTTTGTGTTTAAAATAATAATAATAATAAAGAAATTGATCGCGAATAAAATCGAGTAGGAAGTCTTGTTTTAGGTATCACTGCATATTATAAAACAAAGTCGCTTCCCGCTGTCTGTCTGTATGTATGCTTAAATTTTTTAAACTACACAACGGATTTTGATGCGGTTTTCTTTAGTAGATAGAGTGTCAGGTTTATATGTATAATACATGCATAATATAGTAGAGGAACACTGATAGTTTTTGCAACCGTGCGAAGCCGAGGCGGGTCGCTAGTATATAATATTATCATTTTCGTACAGTATTTCGATTTCACAGAATTGAAATCCTTCAGGTAAGAATCGTCAAACAAGACTTAAGCATATTTCCTTTGGAAATCGATACTCGATTTAGTTTTTACGCCAACGTTGACATTTCCATAACTTTTAGGCAAATATCTTTTATAGAATTATTATTATTGTAATCATTTTTGACAGGTGTGTGTGTTGTTTGGATTTTTTATCAATATACATATAATATACGTGTTTGCATTAAATTATATTGACTCTCTGTAAATATTTTTTTTTAGTGGCTGACTTGACACTTTTTCTTGTCTTGCGAATCGTCAAACGCGTGAACTTGATTTAATTGCTACGTTTTCTAAAATTTTCCACTTTTCTGCGCAATTTTCTTATCTTTTGTTACGTGACCTTCTGAAGATGTTGAATTAATCCTGAGAGCTGTTCTTGAATAGCCCTTAGCAACATATTCAGCGATTTATTTTTATTTATATAAGCGGCTATTTCAAATAATTCGAATGTTTGTATTAATGTCAAAAGAAAATCTATTACGAAGTATTAGAAAGCATGCGTTACTATACATTATATTTTTAGGTGTTTTAGTATGATAAACCTGATTATTCAATTATTTAATCAATTTAATAAAGAATGAAACTGTAAACAAACATTGTAAGATAAATATTAGCTTATTACGTGATTTAAATCGCGAGTATTTTTTTTGTTCTTACTGAAAGAACACAGTATTTCTTTTGACTTATTAATTTTATAAATGACAAAATATTAGGATCACTTACAAGTGATCCTAATATTTTGTCTTCTACGTGACATTAGCGAAATCATCTGTGCCCATTTGGCACTATTGAAAGCCATTAACAAGAAGAAGAAGAAGAATATTTTGTCCTTTACCTATAGTGAAAGTGATCCTAATATTCTGTCATATATTTGATGTTATTTAATTGATCATATCATCACCTCTACATCGTTACACTTGTTATAAAAGTCACTTTATGATAATATGATCAATTAAATAACATCAAAGAATATATTTTCGATAATTCTACTTCAATAAGCTTCAACCTGTTAAAATATACTTTCGTTACATAAAATCTGACGCGTATTGAATAACAAACGCGTGGGATTGATCTCATCTCTCATTCTGATGTTACAATATCTCAGTAGTCAAAATATCAATATTCTTGGGTGCTCTCATTTTTTTTTCTTGATTTACAAACTTTGCTTGTTGGCGTTTGCTTTAGTCAAATTCAAAATTGATGTGTTTAAAATTGAGATTTTTCTTTTACTTTAAAACTGAAAAGATAGATAATTTAGTTATTTCAACTAACACTAGCCCAAAAGCGTATAGGTACGCATAATAATCGACAACCAATTCCAATGAACAAGACAATTCGGTCCTTTTAAATACCAGGTTTTAAGCAACCGTGGTGCCGTCTATAGTGAGTCCTTTACAGCACCTAACTATTCAAAGTTTCATATTACAAAAACACAAAAAAAAATATAAAAAACAATACGTATTAAAAACTTAGTATTTTGTATTGAAACTAATCTGTAAAAATTAATTCGTTATTCAACTATTTATATTAATAAAAAATGACACGAAAGAAATAAAGCATGAAGTTTTATAATAAAATAAACACTTTTTAGAAATAATTTACAATTTTATTTACTAAGCATTGACATTGTATAAAAAGTGTAACTTAAAATAAATAATTTATCAGTCAAAAGTACAAAGCGGACTTAAAAATATGTAGTTCCTATTATTACAGATAAATAAAGAAATTCATCTTAGCTTAAAGTTGAGAGATTAAACTATCACAAATTTATAATATATGTATGAACAATATTGTATAATTACAATAACATATATTTCATAATTTATTATAATAAATATCGCAAGTAAATCACTTTCACCACAATAATAATCACCAATAATTTTTTTTAATAATTTCTTCTATATTCACAAAGACCTATTGCTGAAGACTTCTGATTCAAGAAATTTATTAAAACTTGTATCCATTCACATTTGCATTAGTAGATAAAATCACTGAACACCTAATCATTGGGAAAGCACACATCCCCTTCCATATGATAACCCTTTGGACAATTATTGTCTTCATTGGATTTCGCCGGTCGATTAAATCTTACATCCAAATCATAATCTAGAACTAACTGGTTCCACCCTCCATCAATATTTGTTGGTCCATCAAACACAATAGCATTAGGCGAAGCAAACTCAGGATAATACACTTGTTTCGCACTAATAGGCGATAATAATAAAATAGTAATTGACGTAAATATTAACGCCATTTTGTACCGTCTATGATTGGTTCCGATCGCGTTGTGACACAAATTGTTTAGGTGATCGCTTAAATATGAGAGAGCGCGGAACTTGTGACGTGTACAGGTGTAGTGAGAAATTCCATAACTGTATACATTCATAGAAGGCTTTATTCGGAACTATCAAGGTTTGTCGATTCGAAATTATGCGTGATTTAGTAATTGTTCTGCAATAAATCATATTACATTGAATAATTATTAATGTATCCGCTTTAATATATTAATAATTCATTGTATATTGATTTTAACGAGATATATTGTGACATTTCTTGTTCATAAATGTGAAAGACTTTAATTTTTCTTTGTGTTTTACTTCGACTGTGTTTATTTTAAACTAGCTATGCCCACGACTTCGTCCGCGTGGTATGTAACAAAAAAGTTATTGTTCAGTTCGCAGAGTTATAAAATTAATAAACAAACTAACATAAAATTAGCCTACGTTACTCCTTACGACATCAGCTATCTGCCGAACAGAAAGACAGACAGACAGACAAAAATCGTAATTTTTATTTTATTTTGGTATATGTAATTATGTACCTTGTAATACATCCATATGCATTTAGTAAAAAGCGGTTATTTTAACATTACAAACAGACACTCCAATATTTATTTGTATAGATGTTATAAATGAGTCACAATATTAGCGCGCGTCTGTGAAATCCGTCAAAAAATATCGGGAAAATTTAATATTAAACGGATGAATACATTTTGTACAAAATAAAGTAATTAAATATTAATGTTTATAAATTTAGAATATACGAGTATTATTTAAATATATTTAAAATTCAATCGGAATTTTTGACAATTTATATTTATGCTTTACATGACTAAACGTTCTTTATTCGTATACTCCGTTCCCGTGAGTAACATGACGTTTAGTAACTTACAATCTAGATCAGTAGTTCCCAACGTGGGGCGTACGCCCCTAGGGGGAAACAATTTGGATTTTTAGGGGGGAAAATTTGAAATTTTTGGTAAAAATAAATTCCATTTGGATGATTTTTGAGTGAGTGATAAAGACATTTGCGTCTATTTACTTTAATTTTTTTTGGCAAAAAAATTGGAGGGACTTTTCGCAAATTAGGGGGACAATTTTGACTTTTTATAAAAACGATTCGACGATTTGCGGGTTCGATTCCCACTCGGGATGGATATTTGTTTTTACAAATAATTCTTTCTGGTTTGGATATCTGTCCTTGTAGGTCTCCCCATCGTGCCTCGGGGAGCACGTTAAGCTGTCGGTCCCGATTGTTATCATAAATATCCGATAGCGATCGTTACTCATAATAGGGAAAAGAGTTTCAATCTTTCTCCTACATGGAAAAACAGACCAACGCCCAGCAGAGGGATTTATATAACCATATTTACTTTGGAATGCTCCTCTACAAAACTTATTATATTAAAAGGTATTGATGATTAGTGAAGGTACAGCGTAACATAAAAAAGATTATTTTCCATAATAGGACATCCTGTAAACAAATTTTACCCAACTTACTCGTATTATTCGCGTTGAATAACCCAACTGGTTAAGTCCCTTCAACCCGTTATCAAAACGGCGTTAGCCGACTGTGAACGAATAAATAGTGCACATAAAAAGGCTTCTTAGTATATTAATTTAAACAAGAATATAAACATGGTTCCGTCTATATAACGCAGTATAAGCAAATCTATAGGTATAAATAAAGATAAGTCTCCAAAATTTACTTTAAATTTAGACTTCAACACATTAAATAAATCATTTTTAGGGTTCCGTACGAAAAGGGTGAAAACGGGACCCTATTACCAAGACATCGCTGTCTGTCCGTCCGTTGCCCTTTTTTACTCGATATCAATAATGGCAACAGCCTACCTGTTGACACTTGAAATATTGTGAATATTATAAACACTCAGTTGTATTTTTACTTTAATTATAAGCAATAAAATTAAAATTAAATAAATATTTAAGGGGAGCTCTCACACAACAAAAGTGATTTTTTTTGCCGCTTTTTGCCCTATATTAAAATCAATGTACCTACTGTTGTTTACCTAGTCAATGGTACGGAACCCTATGCGCGAGTCCGACTCGCACTTGGCCGATTTCTTTTGTATTCGTTACTGTCAAGACAAACAATGGAAAACTTACAAAAGATATGTACTTATATTCAGTAAGTTTATGACAATTATGATTCAATAATGTTTAATTCTGTTTAAATTACACGGACTCAATACCCACGAGTATGTGATAGAGTATGCGATATTGAGTTGAGTAATTTTACTATTTGTTTATTTACTTAATTCGATATTACTCATACCTATTTAAAATAAGATGATAAAAAATTGGCAAAAAAGAGTCCGCGAGGTAAATCCCCTGAATTTACGGCATAAGTATCGTGATGCTATGAATCCTATACCTAACATACTATACATGATTTTCCACTCATAAAAAATTATAAAAATTCGGGTTAATAAAGTTTTGCGTGATTAGCGCATTCGAAAGAATGAACTTATTTAACAATACTATGTATGTTAATTTATGTTTTAAAAATCGAACTTTGTTATTAATTTTTGCAAAAAAAAATATTGGCTTTATTTATTATTTATTTATTTACTACGTATTACTGGTCGATGTAATTGAAGTCGTTTTTTGTTTGTTTGCTAGCAAACACAAAAAAATATTACATTGACAACTAGCTGCGCCCAGCTAGCTTTTAATTGACTTCAAAACAGGAGAAGGTAATATGTTCGATTGTAATTTTTTTTTAATGTATTGTGTGTATTATATTTACAAATAAAAAAAACAGAAAACCTAACCTTTTTAACTTCAGTCGTATTAATCAATAAGTACAAAAAATCAATTATAATTATATTTATAGAAATAATATTTGTATTGCATAATAATAGATCGAGAGAGATAGAGATAGAATATCTTTACAAGATATAAAAAACTCACTGAATAATAGATAATAATATGTTTACTCGTTAAATATATTGACTATTAGTGAATCAGAATAAGGATTATTATTATTAACCGCAATTAACATTACCAATTTAAATTTGTTTATGAATATTTAATTTAATTCTAAATAAGTAATCCAAAAAAATATATAGAAATTTGCAAACAAAACGTGTACAAAAAAGTGTATCTTTAACTAAATTGTGACGTAATTATCTTGTTTACGCCTTCTTATAATTAGTAGTGAAGTTTTCCGTTACTTCCTTAATGACTCGACATAATGTCCAAAACTCAATGGACATGTGTTTGACGTGACAACGTCTAATAAATCGATGAACGCCGGCGGCATGCACGAAAAACGATCACTCATTGTAGCGTTACGTTCATTGTCCCGTTACGCTCATTGTACGCTTGCGCCGGATCTATCTCTCTTCCACTCGATTGGCATATATGCGTCCGAGGAGATGTTTTGTTATGACGTTGTCAGGTTCAACTATCGTCCGTAAACAAACTTTACAGACGACCAATTTTTTTCGTCGACTTACGTTGTGTACCCCATAACTTTTCACTGGGTGTACCGATTTTGATGGTTCTTATTTTAATCTACAAGGAAATTTGATTGAGATCTCATAACTACTTTTTGAGTAATAATTGATAATTCGTATTTACTTAACTATTTTTTCGTCTACCTGCGTTGAGTTACTTGTCGATGTACGTAATTGAAGTTTTTGAAGTGTAACTTCTATAGGCGCAGTTTGAGCGACCGGTAACGTGGCAGCATCATGACGTTCAGTACTTGGATGGGTGACCGCCTGGGAACACCGCGTGACGTTGCCTTTTTTAAATTAGTTTTTTTTGTATAAATTTTTTTAATTAGTTTTTTTTTAATTAGTTTGCCAGAGAAGTTTCACATCTGACATGTGTACTTTGTACGCACGCAACTTTTTTTTTATCGTTTGCGAGCAAACAAATATTTTAGTACTATTTTTCTAATTTAATTGAGGCTATCTCTATCTCCCGCTCTGTCAATTGATACAAATATTGTGGCATGTGGTGATTTCGACACAGATGATTTGCTGTTTCGTGTTTGTCCTGGTCATTTCATGGCAATATTCTAATGTTTTTTTTTGTGTCTTGACCTTAAATGTTGAAAAGAGTAATATAAATAAATATTGTTATTTACTTAAGATTATAGAACAACATTTGGTACATTACCTATGTTTGTAATGTACCTAACGTTAAATTTTGATTGGCTGCCATGACTCATTTTTTAGGGTTCCGTACCCAAAGGGTAAAAACGGGACTCTATTACTAAGACTTCGCTGTCTGTCCGTCCGTATGTCTGTCACCAGGCTGTATCTCAGAAATCCCTATAGCTAACAGTTGAAATTTTCACAGATTGTGTATTTCTGTTGCCGCTTTAACAAAAAATACTAAAAACAAAATAAAATAAATATTTAAAGGGGGCTCCCATACAACAAACGCTTTTTTTTTGCTTTTTTGCTCGATACGAATAATGGCAACAGGTAGGCACTTGAAATATTAACAAAATATTCAGTTGTATTTTTACTTTAATAATAAATAACAAAACTAAAATAAAACAAATATTTAAGGGGGGCTCCCATACAAAAAACGCCATGTTTTGCCTATTTTTGCTCGATATCAATAAATGGTAACACAGGTACCTGAAATATTCACAAAATACTCAGTTAATTTAATAATAAATCACACAGTCTACTGCTGGACATAGGCTTTCCCAAGTTCGATTCCAAAAAAGATTCCTTTAGCTGTGTTCTAGTCTAATAAAAAATGTGAATGCTATCTGTATATTGACGAGAGTCGTTAAATTTCGACGATTATGGAATTACGTTTATAAAAAACCTAGTTTCTTTTTTAATTTATTTAAATTTATGTTACATAAAATTACAATAACGCACTAAAAAATCGCGGGGATTTCTCCGAAGTGTAAAGGTTTGTATAATATATTTGATTTTACGACGCGTGAGCGCAACGCTCACAGCGCTGGAATGTGGATGTTGCACTGGCGGTCGCGGGTTCGATCCCCGCGCATAGTATACATTTATTTATGTGTGTGTTTCCGGATACCCGATACAGGAGTAAAACCTAGTAGGGAGCGTTGAGTGTGAGGGGTTTATTTATTTTATATTATTCTTTTATTTAAGCATTGAAAATTAAGCAAAAACAAAGCAAAACAACAAGAGTTACTAATCAACCTTGGAATTGTACTTGGTATTTTGTGGTTGGTGCTTGGTAGTTGACGTACCTATTAGTAATGCTTATCGTTTTAAATCATTTAAAATTCATTAAATTGTTAGTCATTATATAGAATTCAACTTAGACATATTATATTAGAGAAATATTATATACAATTCCGCCTGTAACATCCCACTGCTGGGCATAGACCTCTATCTCAATGTTGAAGCAGGATTGGAGTTTAATTCACCACGCTGCAAAACAAAAAGCCAACGTCACGCGGTGTTCCCAGGTTGTCACCCATCCAAGTACGTCCCTGACGTTGCCGCGTTAGCGGTCACAAGAGAAGTTTCACTTCAAAAAATGTAGATATATAAGTTTACTACGATAAATATATTTCTATTCCATTTTTCTAAAGGTTTTTTAGAAGAGCGATACGACTGCTCTATATTTTCTCCACATTTTTTTTTTTTTTTTTTGATTTTACACTACTTCTTTACATATCACTACATAGAGCCTACATAAAAGGAGCGTAGAATAAAAAAAATGTGGAAAATATTTTTTTGTTGTAGGTACAATCATCAATTGCAATATTTTAATTGCAATATTTGTACATCATCGTTATCTACCTTAATTTTTTGTATAAATCATACAGGTCATCGTAAAAAGTATCAAGAGTTCAGTTAAGTATGTCACAACCAGTGGCGGCCTTAGGGGGTGGCGAACGGGGCAATCGCCCGGGGCCTCGCGCTTGCAGGGGCCTCGCGCGACAACCCAAGCAAATTTTAAAAATATAGATTTTTGAACTTTATTTTTTAATTAAAATTTTTGACTTTGATCCTTAATTACTTATTAACACATTCGCCCGCACATCACTTCAGGGGCCGAGTACGTTTTTTGATAAATTTGGCTTAAAAAATAGTAAAATAAGCTAATTATGTGCATAGACAATAAAATAAACTAAATAAAGGGGTTAAATTCTCAGAATAAAAATTACACGCACCGGTGCGTGGTCGGCACTCAGGATGAATTTTTTTTCCCTAGTTACAAACTTAGGTTTGGTTACTAACATAATAGTTATGTAGTTTTATTACAAGAATAAACTTAATAAAAGATTCGTTTTTATTTTTATTTTTGTGTTACCCACACATGAGGAAGTGAAGGTGTGGGTAACACAAAAATAAAAATAAAAACGAATTAAAAATAGCATGGTATCGTCTCTTGTCGAAGAATTCATTGTAATATGAAATCTTTGAGTAGTCGGGATCTGTAAGGAACTCGCTATAGACGACGCCAAGGTTTGCTTAAAAACCTAAAATCATCATAACTATCAAGAATTTCGACGCGGCTAGATGAGGACCCATAGCTCAGTTGGCAGAGCGCTGACACGGCACGTCAGAGGGCGCAGGTTCAAATCCCGCTGGGTCGAAAAATTTTGATATGATTTAAAATCTTAATAAAAGATATTACAAATCTTTGTGATAATTTTCGAAGCATAAAACGCAAAGTTCAGGTTTCTCAGGACACGTATCACAAAACAACGGTGTATCAGTACGTTTTTTTATTTTTCGCACACTGGCGACACGGTAAGTTTATCCCACTATCGCAATAGTCCTGCGAATTATTGCTACCACACCTGTTACAGTTGCGTCTGCTGAAAGGAGTTTTTCGAGGCTTAAAATTATTAAAACATATTTGAGGAATTCGATGGCACAAGATCGTCTTTCAGCTAGCTATTCTTTCAATTGAAAATGACGTAGCTCATAAGTAAGATTATTGTGCTTTAATTAAACATTTTAGTCTTAGGAAAAGCCGCAAACATGAATTTTAAAATTAATCCGCTCTGTATTTGTTAATTTTGTAAATCTTTCAATATAAAATATTTTAAAACTTAAATTATATTTATTTGTATAACTAGCCGACCCGTGCTCACTTCGTTGGGCGTTATAATCCATTTCACATAAGAAGGGCAGGTACGGTGAATTTGATATGTTCCAATACACTCTCACTATTTTCAGCAAATCAGATAAATATAAATGTTTTAAAATCACCAATTAATTTCTAAGGCAAATAATAATGCTTGATTAGATTGAATTGTTAACACGGCACGTCAGAGGGCGCAGGTTCAAATCCTGCTGATTTAAAATCTTTATATATTTTTATCTTTTTCCTTTTATCTTGTCACTCCTGAATAGTGTAGCTTTCTGTTAGCGAAAGAGTTTTCATGATCGGATCAGTATTTGCGAAGATTACCCCGTATATACAAACAAAGTTATAAACTTTACCTCTTTATAATATTAGTATAGATTTTAGCATTTCTCCTCAAACATGACAAATACCTAAACCAAACAACCAGACCTACTTTCGCATCAAATACTTTTCCCGAAAGACAAAGGGCCTCGCAAAGACTTGCCGCCCGGGGCCTCGCAATGGCTAAGGCCGCCTCTGGTCACAACATTAAAGAAACATTTGAGAGTCATCCGACAGTCATTGACATTGAAATCATGATGTCATGTTACGCAACACTGATAAACCGTCAATTTAGTAAAACTACTTACACCGACACTTTATTAATTGCACGGAAATCCATAACGGAAAATTAGATCGTAATTCCTAAGCAGATGTTTTTATTTTTATTTTAGATTTAAATGTTTTATTCTCTTATGATTAAAGTCTTATGTGGATACTTCAGTGGATATTAAAGATATAACGATAATAATGACCAATATTATCTCAAGGCTGTTAATAGAAATTTAAATACAAAAATGGTATATACATTTAATGGTAATATTTGATGTCAACGACATCTTAAAATTACAATACAATACACCACCACTACCACCACTATAGCCTATCACAGTCCACTGTTTTTTTTTTTTTTTTTTTTTTTTTTTTTTTTTTTTTTTTTTTTTTTTTTCTTTTTTTTTTTAAACCTACGCCTCCGAGTTTCATTCTTCGGAGTCCTTATTTACAGTTTTTTAAGTTTACAGCTAATCCTCTATTACCATACATCGCGCTTTTAAACCGTTAACACTTTCGTTCTGCATACCAATTTCTTCTCTTGTCCGTCCACATTCATTCCTTAAGGGATTCTACCCATCAATATAAGAAATTTTAATTATTCTGTTCTAATTCTTGTTCTATAATTATGCTTAATTATATTTTCACAATTTTACAATTATTATTTATGTTTTCAATCTAGTCCTCTTTTAACATACTTCTCGCTTTTATTCCACTAACATTCTGCATACCAATTTCATCTTTCATCCATCCACATTCATTCATTTTGGGTAATTTCCCGTCAATACAAGACAAGCTAACTATATTCTGTTTTACTTTGCAACACCAGGGTGAGTGAAGCGGGGAGGGAGCATGTATTTTTATTTTGTTTTTACAAATTATGACTTAATTAACTAATCTAAACATATTTACAATAAATTTCTATGCTATTAATTCCTTTACATAACGATTACAGAATTACAAGTTTTCTTATAATTATGGCTTATTTTTACAGATAGCTATTGTCTAAAACTTATGACTGCGGAGACTAGTTTAGTTGTTATGTGTACAGATTATTGTTTTCTTTTGGTCTATCGTTAACTTTTTATATTAATACAAGACAAATGTTTGCATTAATAACTAAAAGTAAAAACTTACGAGCTATTCCTTTAATTATTTAGCGTTAATTCTTATGTTGTCTTAGATATATATATATACAATATTTAATCAACATAAATTCCTATGTCTTGTTCCTATTGTTCACTTTTATTGCTAATTTTTTACAATACTGTAGGAGCAGTTCTCTGCTATTTGTGTTTTCTAACAATTCCGGCAAAATTCTTTTACTTAGTTTTTTCCCCAATTGGCATTCGAGGCGCAGTCTCTCATAGTCCAGGGCCGGGCAGTCCAGGAGGACGTGGAGGACAGATTCTGAACACGCAGGGTCGCAGATGCACGACGGACTATCCTTGCACTTGAAACGGTACAAATACTCGGAGAATCCGCCATGCCCCGTCAACACCTGGGTGACGAACCTATCCACCTTTATTTTTCCTGTGATCCTATATGCGGCTAACGCGTCAGGGAAGAAGACCCTGGTAACGCCAGCCGTTTCACCGGTCCGATACCGCTGATTCCATTCATCAAGCGATTGCATACGAATGCTCCGCTTGATGAACGAAACCGGGCAGCTGTCGTAATCAAACGCGCGCTTCAACTTGAGCGCAGCTTCCTTGGCCAGATGGTCGGCACGCTCGTTCCCCTCTAGCCCTGCGTGGGCTTTAATCCAAAACAAATCTATATGTTTGTCCCGGAGCAGAGCCCTCCGCAGGTGATCCCGCGCCTCTACGGCCAGGGGATGGAGGGCTTTAGGATTCTTGAGTGTGAGCAGTGCCGACAAGGAGTCAGAGTATATCCCGACTGATCCGGCCAAGTTGTCTGCGGCCATCCGTGCCGCCCGGCATATCGCAAGAAGTTCCGCCTGGTAGACCGTACAGTAGGACGGCAAAGCACCCCGCGAAGGGCGGAGAAACGACCACGGCTACGAACTCGGACTCCGATAACAGCTTTCGGAGCGTTGGCTCAAACGGGCCGGCGCGCTCGGGGGCTGGTCTTCCCTCGCGGGACAGCAAGGGAAGATTCTTACGAAAGGACAAAGGCCCTTCTCAGGGCCAAAGCGACGGGAACCGCTTCGCAGCGCTGCCTGTGGACGACGAAGCGACGACCCCCGAAGTCGGCTTGCGGTCCTCGGATGGCAAGAAGAAGAAGAAGAAGAACAAGCGTCCTACACCCTCGTCCTTCGCGTCTGGGCGCATCTACTCAGACGCGGAGAGCGAGGGTTTAGCGCTAACCAAAATAACCACAGCGCGAAGAGGGAAGTTTAGAGGAACCACGGCGGGCCCGTCCCGCGACGAGTTCCTCAAGCCTGCGCCTGTACAGCCTACCCGGACTGATATGTCAACGGACAACGAGTCCGATTTTGGCTCGTTGATTGACGAGGACATGTGCGCGCTCAACGCGCAAGAACTGAGGGCACGCGGGGGCGAGGGAGTCGCCGACATCCTTGAGGTTGCCCGGAGGTCCGGGAACCTAAAGGGTGGTTTTATAGCTCGCCTTAAAAAGTCGGCGATGTCCCTAAGGGAGGTAGTGGACACGTTGGCGAGCCGAACGGAGAGCAACGAAACACGGCAGCTTAGAGTTGAGTTGAACCGCGTCAAAATGGACAACGAGGCCCTGAGGGTTGAAGTGAAGTCGTTGCGGCGCGGCTTCAACGAGGCTAAGACGGAGGCAGCTGCGGCCACCGTTGCCGCCGCCAATGCCACTGCCTCGGTCGCCGGTCCACTCTCGACACTTTCGGGGGTGGACATAGTCGAGCAACTCAGGCCCTTATTGACCAGCCTAATTGACACCCGCATGGCAGAACTGGAAAAAAAGCTGTTGCAGGTCCCGTCGGCTCGCCAGCGAATGAGGGAGGGCTCGGTGTCCACCGTGCCACCACCTGCTTCTAAACACTCCGAGACGGCAGGCCCGTCTACAACCGCCCGGGAGGAGACCTGGGCGACCGTGGGGAAGAAGGGGAAGGGCAAGGGGAAGGGCAAGGGGAAGGGCAGGGGGAAGGAGAAGTCCTCCACCCCCGCCTCTACACCTGCACCCGCGGTTAAGCCTTCAGTGACCGCGGGCCCGGCGGCCAATTCAACTAAAAAGCCGACCGCCAAAGAGGCCGGGAAGCAAACTGCGAAGCCTTCAGCAAAGCGGAAGCTGAAGGCTCCCAGGACCGCGGCAGTTATCCTGTCGCTGCAGCCGGACGCCGCGGAAAAGGGGGAGACATATTCTTCCGTCCTTCAAACGGCCAGGGACAAAATTAATATCGAGGAGCTGGGAATCGACCGGATCCGCTTCCGCCAAACGGCGACGGGAGCTAGGATGTGGGAGATCCCTGGCTCCGATAGGGTCGCGAAGGCGGACAGGCTGGCGGAGTCGCTTCGCGGAGCCCTGTCTGGGGTGGCGAGCATCGTCAGGCCCGTGAAAACAGCGGACGTGCGGATTTCGGGCCTGGACGAGACGGCCACCACGGAGGGAGTGGCAGCGGTGGTCGCCAAGGCAGCGGGATGCGACGTCGCCCTTGTGAGGGCTGGGGGGATCCGCTCCGGCTTCGCAGGTACGGGGTCCGTCCTGGTCTCCTGCCCACTTTCG
This sequence comes from Melitaea athalia, assembly GCA_905220545.2. Classification (NCBI taxonomy): domain Eukaryota; kingdom Metazoa; phylum Arthropoda; class Insecta; order Lepidoptera; family Nymphalidae; genus Melitaea; species Melitaea athalia. The sequence continues at coordinate 16,069,755 of HG992188.1, forward strand.
GCAGCGAAAGTGCTGACCGAGAAGGGCAGGATATTAATCGGGTGGAGCTCGGCGCGCGTGGTGGCCCTAGAGGCGAGGCCCATGCGCTGCTACCGGTGCATGGGGCTGGGCCACACGCGCCCTCAGTGCCCGGCGTCCGTAGACAGGGGGGAGCTCTGCTTCCGTTGTGGACGCGCGGGCCACAAGGCGGCCGCCTGCGAAGAGGCCACTCCGCGTTGTGCGGTATGCGCGGAGAGCGGCAGGCCCTCCGGCCACACGATGGGAGGCCGCAGATGCAAGCCTGCGATGCAGAAAGGAAAAATCGCTGGGACCCGGGCCACCCCAGCGGTTTCAAGTAAAACTGCAGAAGTCGTCCCCTTGCCGGCGGACGTGGAGGTTGTGATGTCCGATTAACATGAACGTAGGACATCACAACTTCCTTCAGGCGAACCTCAACCACTGCGCCCGGGCCCAAGACCTGCTCATGCAGTCCCTGGCGCAGTGGCGCATAGATGTGGCGGTGGCGGCGGAGCCGTATTACGTTCCCAGCTCACACCCTTGTTGGGCTGCGGACCTTGACGGCTCCGTTGCCATCGTGGTTCGATCCGGAGGCGGCAGCCCCCCCCTCTCAGTCGAAGAGAAGGGGCCCGGGTATGTGGTAGCCAAGTGGGAAGAGTATGCGGTGGTTGGCGCATACTTCTCCCCCAACAAAACTGTAGCGGAGCTTGAGGTCTTCGTAGACCTCCTGGCCGCTGCGGTTGGAAGACAGGCGCCACGTCAGGTCGTCCTCCTCGGCGACCTGAACGCCAAAGCCCGGGACTGGGGCAACCCCTCCACTGACTCTCGTGGGGAAGTAGTCAGGGAGTGGGCGGTTACGGCGGGACTGACCCTCCTCAACACGGGGTCGGCTCACACGTGCGTACGACATAACGGGGGGTCCGTGGTGGACGTATCGTTCGCCTCCCCGTCCGTCGCCGCACGTGTGCGAGCTTGGAGGGTGCTGTCGGAGGTCGAGACTCTCTCGGACCACAAGTACGTGAGGTTCGAGGTTTCCACCTCCCACAGCCGAGGTGCGCCTCGGCACGCCGCGTCGCAATTTCCGCGCTGGGCCGCCAGCCCGCCAGGATATGGCAAGGGAGGCGGCGATTGTCCAGTCGTGGTTCGCCGCTCCTACGAATCCGGAGGTAGACATTGCGGCGGACGACTTCCGCGACGCGGTTACGGCCGTGTGCGACGCGGCTATGCCGCGGTCCCGGCACCGCCCCGAACGCCGCGGGGTCTATTGGTGGAGCTCAGAGATTGCGGATCTCCGAGCCGCCTGTATAAGGGCTCGGCGACCCTACGGACGCTGTAGGAGGCGACGCCACGGCCGGACAGACGAGCAGATGCCGGCCGTGGAGTTGGAGGTCGAGCGCCGGCTGTACGAGGCATACCGTGCCGCCAAGCGCGAACTACAGCTGACTATCGTCAGGGCCAAGTCGCAGGCCTACGGCGAAGCCCTGGCGAGCCTCGACAGGGATCCGTGGGGGCGTCCGTACAAGGCTGCCCGGAAAAACTTCCGGCACCAGACGCCCCCGGTCGCCGAGTCGTTGGATGCCGCGGTCCTGGACAGGGTGCTGGATGGGCTCTTCCCCGCAAGAGACCCCAACCACACCCCTCCGTCGATGATCACTTCCCCTCTCGTCGAAGAGCTAGACGAGGCCTCCATCCCGCCTGTGTCGGAGGCGGAAATGGAGGTCGCGGTCCGCCGCCTGCGTGGAAAGAGTACGGCGCCCGGCCCGGATGGTATCCCGGGCCGGGTGCTGGGAATCGCCCTCCAGGAGATGGGTGACCGGCTTCGGGAGTTGTTCAGCGCTTGCCTCGCGTCTGGACGATTCCCGAAGCCGTGGAAGGAAGGGCGACTGTGCCTGTTGCGGAAGGAGGGGCGACCCGTCGACTCGCCCTCCGCCTACAGGCCCATCGTCCTGCTGGATGACACGGGTAAACTCCTGGAGAGTGTCGTGGCCTCCCGTGTCATTCGGCACCTGGAGGGAACTGGGCCCGGCCTGTCCGAGGCCCAGTACGGGTTCAGAGTGGGGCGATCCACATTAGATGTCCTGCTCTGGCTTAAAAGTTGGACGCAGGCGGCTGTCCGCGAGGGGGAAAAGGCGTTGGCTGTCTCACTGGACATCGCCAACGCCTTCAACAGCCTCCCGCACGCGACAATACAGGAGGCGCTTCGCCACCACCGTGTGCCCCTGTATCTGCGGAGGCTGTTGGGCGACTACCTCCAGGGTCGCGAGGTCCTGGTGGCGGGCCGCGACGGTCTGAGGCGACGTCGCGTCTCGTGCGGAGTTCCGCAGGGGTCAGTGCTTGGACCGCTCCTGTGGAACATCGGCTACGACTGGGTGCTTCGGGGCACGCTGCCCGCAAGCGTGCGGGTCTCGTGTTACGCCGACGACACCCTAGTCGTGGCCAAAGGAAGGGACCTTGCGGAGGTGATGCGGTCGGCCACGGCCGGCGCGACTCTCGTGGTCGGCCGTATACGGGCCCTGGGGCTGGAAGTCGCCCTGACGAAGACCGAGGCCCTACTGTTCCATGGGCCTCGGGGGGGACCCCCTCCAGGTACGCGGGTAACTCTGGACGGGGTCCCGGTCCGTGTGGGGACCCAGATGAGGTACCTGGGCCTCACCCTGGACGGGAGGTGGGCTTTCGGGGCTCACTTTGCCCAGCTGGCCCCGAGAGTCGTCAGAGCTGCCGCCTCACTCGGAAGGCTGCTGCCGAACGTGGGTGGTCCAAACGCCAACTGCCGTCGGCTGTACTCTGGGGTCATCCGGAGTATGGCCATGTACGGGGCGCCCGTCTGGGCGGACGCCCTCGGTCGCGCCAACAAGACCCTGCTGCGACGGCCGCAGCGGGTCATCGCCACGAGGGCGATACGTGGTTACCGGACGGTGTCCTGGACGGCGGCGTGCGTGCTGGCTGGCGATCCCCCCTGGGAATTGCAGGCGGAGATCCTCGCCGAAACGTATCATTTCGTGGCGGCGAGGAGATCCCGGGGGGAGCCCCCGACGTGGGAGGAGGTCGCACGCATGCGGAGGCAGGCACAGGACACCCTGTTGCGGCGGTGGACGGAGGACCTGGCCCCGCCGGTCCCCGGGCAGTGGACGGTGGACGCGGTCAGGCCGGTCCTTCAGAAGTGGGTGAAGCGGCGGTTCGGCCCGCTGACCTTTCGTTTGGTGCAGGTGCTTTCCGGACACGGATGCTTCGGTAAGTATCTGCACCAAATCGCGAGACGGGAGGCGACTCCAGCCTGCCATGAGTGTGGGGCGCCAGAGGATACGGCGCTCCACACGCTGGAGGTGTGCGCCGCGTGGAAATCACAGCGGCGCGCGCTTTCGGCGCTAATCGGGCTGGATCTCTCGCTGCCGAGCGTCGTAAAAGCCATGCTCGACAGTGAGAGATCGTGGCAGGCGGCGGTATCCTTCTGCGAAGAGGTAATGACGCAGAAGGAGACCGCGGAGCGGGCCAGGGAGAGTGACGCCTCCGCTGACCCGCTCCGGCGCAGACGTACGGGGGCAAGGAGGAGGCGGTTTGCCCACTTCCTCCCCCCCTCGTAATAGTGGGGTCGCCGGCCGATAGTCGGGGGACTTCGGCCGGCCGGACGACGTGACCCCACAGGTCTGCGGGGTGGCCTTGTTGTGAGCGAGGCCACCCCAACTTTGTGCCGGGGCCCGGACGTTCAGACGCCCGGGCCTACCGCCGGGGCGGGGTGGAGACTGCTAACGCGACCCCATCTCGCCCCACTCAGGCGGATGTCTGCTCACACGTGGATGGTTTTTAGTCAGTAGGAGTCTGACATAACCCTTTGGTGCCCCCGCGCCGGAGGGTATCCATGATGGATTTTCCCCACGTTAAAAAAAAAAAAAAAAAAAAAAAGGACGGCAAAGCAAGCTTGAGGGTTTTGGTTTCGGCTGCGCCGGTCCATACAGACAGCGCTGCCCCCACTTTGCCCTCAATCTTGCTGCCGTCCGTAAAGATATTAAAATTATTATCGCAATTCGCGTCAAATTGATCTTGGTCGACCAGGCACTTGAACTCCAGGTCGATATGACAGGCGGGATGCGGGGACCGCAAAGCTGAGGTCATCCGCTCCACCTCCCGATCCCCTATCACCCGCTGGGGTACCCCCCTCCGCGCCTCGTATAAGGTCGCTGCTTCGCGGACACGGAGGTAGAGAGGGAGTATCCCAGCAAGCAACAATGCCGAGTTCAGGGAGGTGGTTCGGTATGCCCTGCACAGCTTCTGCGCGAAGCCACGCTGGACCACGTTCAGCTGCTTGCGAATACCTAGCTTTTCCACGGTCGGCGCCCAGACGGCAGCCGCATACAAGATCACAGGCTCAACCACCGCTCTGTAAATGGTGCGGATTACCTCAGGATGGAGACCCCAGCTGGCCCTAGCTGCTCGGGCCAGCTGGTGGTAGAAGGCGACCGCGCGCTTACAGACGTTCGCGACGTGGGTGTTGAAGGTGAGTTTTTGGTCTATGACGACCCCCAGCAGCTTGATTTCTTTCGACAAGACAATGTCGACCCCGCCCATGCGAAGACGTGGTGTGTCATACTTCAGTTTGCGCGTCACAACCATAGCGTTGGTCTTGTGAGGCGCAAACCGAAGCTTATTAGCCTGACCCCATGCCCTCACACGTTCGAGGGCGGCATTGGCCTGCCGTTCGATCTCGAGGGCCGTCTCACCCTCAAACACCAACACCACATCGTCGGCGAAAGCCTGCGCGTAGTCGCCTTTGGCCTCCATTTCCTGAAGCAGTGGATCCAGGAGCAGGTTCCACAATATCGGCCCACCGATAGACCCCTGCACACAGCCCTTCCCGGTGTCTCTTACGTGCTCCTCCCCCAAGTACCTCACTCTGGCTCGCCTGTCACTCAGGTAACTGCCCAAGAGCCGCCGGATGTTATCGGGGCACTTTTCCTCAGCCAGTCTGACTCTGATCCTGGGCCACCAAGCGTTGTCGAAGGCGCCCTCTATATCCAGCGAAACCAGAACAACAATCCTCCTTCTCTCCAGATTGTGTCTGATATGTTTCACCAGGGTATAGAGGGCGTCCTCTGTACTTCGCTGGGGCATAAAGCCAAACTGGCGAGTACTGAGCTTGGGCACGAGGTGGTGCTGTAGCCTGGCAACGAGCATTTTCTCCAGGACCTTCCCAAGCACTGGAAGGAGCCCAATTGGGCGATACGATTTCGGTGTTGTATACGTATCCTTCCCCGGCTTGCGAAGGAAGATCACCGTGGCCTCCTTCCAGGGCCTGGGAAAATGATGGAGCTCGAGGCACTTATTGAAGATGCACAAAAAGAGGTCCGGGTCCAGTTCGATAGCGTGCAGACATATATCAGCGGTAAAACCGTCCGCACCTGGGGCCTTCTTCGGGTCAAAGGACCGACTAGCCAACTTCAACTCGAGATGAGTGAAGGGAGGGTCGCTTAGACCCGAAGAAGTCTCGATGTCGGCCCGCCCGGCCAGGACCCTCACCCGGCGATGCTCTTCGGAGTCATCCTCTTCAGAGTCCTCCGGGTAGAAGGTCTCAGCCAAAAGTCGGGCCGAGCCCCTGGCATCTAACCCCATACCGTTTACCACCAGCGGTGGATCCTCGTCTCTCCTGGTGGTCCTACCGAGTACCCTATAAATTCCCCCCCAGACACTCTCCCCATCCTGTCTCTCGCAGAAGGAGACCCAGCTGCGCGTCTGTGCATTTTTAATCTCGGTCCGATATCTCTCCTTAGCTTCCAGGTACTCTCCGATTACCTTATCCCGCCTAATCGGTGCGGCACACCTGATCCTCCTTCTCCTGGTGACCACCTCACGCTTTAGTGCTGCCAACTCCTCGTTCCACCACGGCATAACTAACACGTCCTTCCTCTTTATGAGTGGAATAGCCCAAGTGCATGCTTGTTCTATGTGATTATTTAAACTAGAAACTTGGTTATCTAGTTCCAGTCCTGTGTTAAAATTTTGAATTTTGTCCATTTTTAAGTTGTTTAGGTCGAAAATTTGGCCCAGTTTGTCAGCAAACCGGGCCCAATTTGCCTTTTTGGTGTAAAATTTCCGGGTTGTTTGCCGAATATTGTTTTTGTTTATGCACTTGGACTTTATGAGGAAGGATATGCCGTTGTGATCCGAGCAAGTCAGGTCGTCGCGCACGCGCCAGCCGTCCACCAGGCCAAGGAGGTCAAGAGATACAGCAGTTATATCAATATAACTGCTGTAACTTACGCCGCCCCGAATGGTGTCATAAGTTGGGGTTTCCCCTTGGTTAAGGAGAGACAGACCGAGATCCTCCAAGGTCCCGCACAGGTCTTCGCCGCGGCGATCCGTGACGGGACTTCCCCACCAGACACATTTGGCGTTTGCGTCGCCTCCAACAATCATACTCCGAGCTCCCGTCTCGCGCTGCACCCGGCGCAGGTGTGCCAGGTACGAGTCCATCGGCTGGTTGGGCTCAAAGTAGAACGAAACCAGGGTAATCTCCCTGCCGCGAACCCGGATCCCCACCACTGTGATGTTGTTCGTGGTTAGTTCTGGGTACTGTTTGACGTAAAAGTCCGCACCAAAAATTATGATTGCGGACTTCACAGTCCCATTTCCTTGGTCCGCAGGCTGAAAGACCCTGATCCCATTCCTACCCGTCACACGACCCTTCCCGCCGACGTATGGCTCCTGTACCAAAGCAACCCGCGCTCCAAGGTTTGAGGCTTCGACCAGTAGCTCGGAGTATGCCTGTTTGCAGCGCTGGAGGTTCACTTGGAGGATTTTTTGAGCGGCTGCGGTCACCGGCGCAACCTTAGCAGTACGCTACGGTCGAGCGGGCGAGGTCATCCCACCTTTTCCTAACGGGACAGTCACTACTAAAGGCGTTGTGCTCATGATTTTCGAGCTTAGCCTTGCGACAGTTCCGGCAGGAGGGTGGGGACCTCAACCGCTCGTCCGGGCATTCCGACCTCAAGTGCGGGCCGCCGCAGTGGCTGCACAGGTCAGCCGGGTCCTTGCAGAACCTCCGCCCGTGGCCATACCCCAGGCACCGCGTGCACTGCACCAACGGTGACTGGTCTTCCGCCCTCACCCACATGAGGTCGACACGAACTAAACCTCTGTCGGTTATCCTCCTCCATAGGGCGGGCGATGTACTAAGTACGACGTTGGCCACGTGCGGATTTCTCGCCCTTCTTCTGTACTTGACCTGGAGCTGGTCATCCCCGCTGCCGAGGCCGCTAAACAGATCCCGGTTCTGGTTCCTCAGGGCCTTGGTAATATCCTCGTCAGTCAGTACGCTCGTAACCGCCCTGAGGACCAGAAGCGGGTCCCGATTTTTGACTTCCTCGACGACGAGGCCCGTTCCCTCTGTAGTCAGCCTGTTCTTTGCTTTGTTCCGTTCCTCGGTGGACCCGAAGCCCATGACTATCCGTCTATCCCTTGCTTTCCGGACCCTTTCTATCTGAACCCAGCCCTCTTTGGCGTCTATAGTTTTCCTGACCCTGCCCAGGACCTCTTCACTAGTTTCTTTCTCGTTTTGGGACGAGATAACCACCGAGTGGAGGGCCGCGGGTCTTAAAGGTTGTTGTGGCTTTGCAGCGGCCACGCTAGCATAGCTGCGCTGCCGCATTTCCAAGAGTTCGCCCTGGATAGCCTGCAATAAACTGTTATTTTCCCGGAGAATCCGAGTGCTCTCAACGAGACTCTCGTTCGATTCGGGTTCCGGTTCCACCGTGATCGTGGCGACATCAATTTTCTTTGTCACCGCCACGCCCCCGGAGGACCCTTCCCCCCCCTGGACCCCCTTGGCCCTCTCAGCTTTTTCCTCCGTCAACATCACCTCAAATCTTTCTAGAGTCTCTATTAAGTAGGCTTTGAACTCCTTCTTAAGATTTCCTGAGCTATCCATGCACATTTTTGCCTTAGACATCCTGTCTTCTATCTCTTCATCTCTGGTATTGTACGGGGTTTCTCTTTTCAGGAATTTTGTCCACCCCTCGGGAGGTTCCTCCATCCTCGCAGTATCTGTCTTGAGTTTCGAGCCGGTTTGGGCCTTTTTCGTTATGTCTTTTCTAAAGGTAGTAGGGATCGCCCGCCTCCCTATTCGGGTGCTCTCTGGCACCGGGTCCTCCGACCCTCCTGTGCTGCGTCGCTCGATAGCTGCCACTTGTCCACCCACACCTTTTGGCGGGGTCTTTGAGGGTGGGTTCGAGTTCCACTTTCCTTTTATTGGGGACCGGGTAGTCATTCTCGGAGGTTGCGTCAATATGGTGAAATATAAAAGCTAATAATAAGTTAAAGAAAACTTGTAAAATGTCAATAATTTGATTCCCGCAATAGCGGGTTGTAAAAAAGAATAAATAGCAGAAAAATGCTCCCGTCAGTTAAAGAATTTTTAATGTTTTATATTCTATCTACTTAGTATTTTCTACAGTAGTTGCTCTACGTAGTCACAATATTGGCGGGTAATTGTTCCCAAGTCTTAAAATTAACTAATTTCTAACTTAAAACTATAAAAAGTAGCGAAAACGCTACTTTTTGTCTTTTGACTCTACGTAGAGTCGTCTCAATGTACGTAATTTGTAGCGCCAGAAGGGGGATCCACAACCTCGAAAACCGCGTCGCTCTACGACCAGCGGTTTCCGAGATATCGCGATTTTAAATTTTTCAAAATGGCGGACCGAAAGATGGTTCCGCCGTACCAATTTTCAAAAATTTGTATCTCGGGAACCGCTGATCGCAGAATAATGTGCGACGGCTCCTCGTACTGGCCCCGTCGAGAACTACCCGAAACCACCACTTAAAATAAAATCGGGGGTTCGACTCTATATAGAGTCGTGTACCGTACCAATAGGTAGCTATAGACGTGGCTTGCTCAGAAGCGAAAACCGCGTCTCGTTGCGGCCAATAGGGCCGGAGTTATTAAATTTTTTAAATTTCTAAAATGGCCGCCAATATGGCTGCCACTTGTCGAAATTTTTGTTAAGTTTGTTGTTTTTGGCCGAAAATACCCGTGATTGGGCTCGTTTTAAAGGTCTTTTTAATATCTATTAGCACAGCTAACAATATTTTTTTTGACTTCAACCCCCGATTTTTGGGGTGCAAAAAACACACTTTTTATTGTAAAAATCGATTTAAAAATACAAAAACTAATCTTAAAATTCTAGAAAAAATTCTATGTCTAACTCTAATTATATACAATTTTTACAGCAGGGCTCCGGCGAGATCGGACCAGGGGTTGCACCCCACGTGCACACCCTTAATATTCAAAAAATTATTACTCGAAAACTATGGAACCAAAAATTTTGAAATTTTGTATGAAGCTAGACCTTAATAAACTCTATTTAAAAACACAAAAATATGAGGGGGTCGTCGCTTTCCTTTTTTTAATAATAAATATTGAAATTTTGAAAATTTTTTAAAATCAAATTTCGCCGGAACCACTGACCGTACAGAGATGAACGAAACGTCGTTGCACTGGTCTCGTTAAGCCGCGTCCGATGAGGTATTGTGCTTCCCCCTCACCCCGCTGGATCCACAAACACGTGGCCACGTGGTCGAGGGTTTTTTCTTAATATCTCCGCGAGTTTTCACGGGAAAAATCCAATTCATACGTCAAATTGTGGGGCTCAATAAGCCCCGTCCGAAGATATAAAAATATTGATATGTTATCGATCTCCTTTTCGCAGCGTTATCGTTTAAAGTTTTGCAGTTCACAATTTTTCACAGTTTTTCACTTTTTAAAATTACTTATCACAATTTTTCAGCAAAACAAATTACACCAACTTGTAGTGCGCACGAAGGCGCAAATTTTCATATGTAGCACTCTAATTTTCGTTGTGAAAAAACCACTTTTTAAGATTTTTGAAACTTTAAAACTGACGGAGCGGCTTCGAAAAACAATGTACGCGTCCGTTCTGGGGGTTAGAGGCTTAGGTATTTTCCACAGTCCACTGTTGGACATACTTAGGCCTCCACAAGTTCGCGCCCGACATTATGATGCGAACTCATGTGTTTTGCCCATAGTCACCACGCTGGGCAGGCGGATTGGTGACCGCAGGGCTGGCTTTGTCGCACCGAAGACGCTGCTGCCCGTCTTTGGCCTGTGTATTTCAAAGCCAGCATGGATGGTAATCCCGCCATCCATCGGCTTTTTAAGTTCCAAGGTGGTAGTGAAACTGTGTCATTCCTTAGTCGCCTCTTACGACACCCACGGGAAGAGAGAGGGTGGCTACATTCTTTAGTGCCGTAACCACACAGTACAATATAATACGATACAATACAAATAAAATACAAATATATACTTTATTGTACACTAAGTCCTCATAATGTCCTTTGATATTTTTACAACGAAAAGGAAAACATAAACATGTACAAAAGGCGGTCTTAACGCATGTAAAGTTATTTTATTATAATATCAACATTATAAATCAAAGTAGTAAAGTAATAACAAACAAAGCTAGGCTGAAGTACGTTTTTAAATAAATAAATAAAAATTGTTTCAATATTATTGTTGGTAATATGTTATAGTTTTAATGACTAAAAAGTCGTGATTTATGTTATAATCGACCTTTGGAATGTCTAGGTCGTATTACCTTTCTTTTAAACGGATTTATGAGTAAGCGGAGTAAGGTCGTTAACCTAGCGAGTCATTAATTATTTACAGAATGCGGATAATCGTAATATTGCTCCACAAACTATTTGCGGTGATAAAAACAACAAAATCGAAAACGAGAGATGAATATTTTAGTAGAATTTCAAATTTGTTTGTTTTATTGACCTAAATCACATATAAATAAAATCAGTGAAGTTTGTTACTATGTAATGTATTTGACAAAGCAGTGTTAGTGCAGTATTTAAATATTTTAATCACTTAATTAATTCAATTTAAACATTTTATGAACAACCTTATAAATATGCTTATTAATTTATTTAGAACAAAACAATGATGTAGGTATAGAAATTCGTGTTTCGTGTTTGTATAAAAACTAAAATTATCACATTACTTTCCTTACCATTGTACCAACTGAACCCGAGAAATATTAATTAGAAAAAATATAATATTGTTATATTGCAGCTGAAATCAACAGTATCGTACAATACATTCAATTTAAATTTAAAAACTTTACATAGATAAACGCATCACACTCAGTGAACCCTACTTTTGTCAAAATTCCGGAAACACACGATACAAAACAGACATCGTTACATTTGTTATATTATATAATGCAAACATCTTTATGGTCTATACAAATGTTTGCCTTGAATGGAGATCGAACTCGCATACACCAGCACAAAGGCTAATTCTGCGACGTCTGCGCCAACGCGTTATCAACAGAATCGAATCCGAAACCACTACCTATATATGTGGAACTACTATATCCTATTCCTTGTGTTAATAAAATATAAATAAAATTACAAACATCATTAATGTACTTCAAAAATTTCTACGATGAAATCACAATCGCTAGCAAAAACTGTTTATCCTTAATTATACTCGTATTTCAATACATCATATTACTATTATTATACGTAGAACGAATTTATGTGCGTTTCCAGACGATAATAATTCTGATATTACTAAACAGATTTTAATTAACATTTCTTTATTAGAAACCTGTAGTATCCAGAGGCTTGATTTATAGCTCAATCTATCACCCTGATTCACTGAGGCTTGGCGGTTGATATTTTTCCCATAAATAACAAGACGTTTAAGTAACAATCGCTAAGATAAAAAGGCTACGGACGACCGACCGATGCTTTACGTACTCTTTGAGACATGATAGACTGAACTACAAGTACTTATTACATTAGACGTTTGTTCAAATATAAATGCTAAGTAGGAATAAAATTTGCGACCTCCGGCTGTTCGTACCACCGCGCACCGCACCAAAGAATAGTCGAATAGAGAAGCAAAGACCAAAAGTATCAATGTTAACCCGTGAGGGAAGGCTAGTCAAAGATACATCCGAAAATAAAACATCATTTGAACTTAATGAGTTCCAAGAAATAATAATGTACTTATTGTAAATTTATTATACTTATAAATACACTATTTTTTTATTCTAACGAGATGCCTTTTCAATTGAACACGGAACTAAATAAGACGCAATTGTTTTTCTTTAAATGGAATTGCCGAACGGATACGGACTCTATATGACTTTACCTACTACATGAGATAGTCATGATTTACGTAAAATATTAGTTTATAATTGTATAGGGAACACTTTTTGTCTTCAGGTTTTGCTTAATAAATTTGGATACATGTTTATTGGTGCTTAAAGCTCAATTTTAGGTGTTTACCACATGCGGAACTCTAATTTCTTGGATTCTCAGAACAACACATGTTTACATCTTAACATTTTTATTCTTGTGTGCATACTAAATGTGTAACCCAAATCAATCCTTTTGTGAACCTAAAACTATTTTATACATTTCGTGTTAATTTTATTAAGATGTAACTTCAGTTGATCAGAGCATGCACTTATGTTCGGTCATCTCACTAGTTTTATTAAATAACTTTTTAATAATAGTTATTATTTGAGAAAGCCCACACGCGCTCACGAATCTTGTCTGCCGCAACCGGTATAGGCTCAAAACTTGTCTAATTATCAAATTTTTTTGAAATATGTATACCATTAGTGTGTTACGTAAATTAAATGTATACCAGTGTGTCTGTACACATCGTCAATGTATCTTTCTGTGTCTCACGAACTCACACAAACACAAGAGAAAAAATCATCACGGGAAGTTAGCCTAGTCACTATAGATGTAAAAAAGACGGACTTTTCAAAATATTCCCCGAAAGCTTCAACTTCCTATTAATATTCTAATGATAGTATACAAAATCCGCAACGGAATGATTAATATAAAATCAATCAAATAAATGAATCTCAAAACCACAATTTTTTTGTGACTTGTGAAAATTTGTGACTGAGAAAAGCAACTTTATTCATGACTTTAATAAAAAACATACATAATTATAACAGTTTTCCAGTTATGATAAATAGCGTCATTTTGTAGGTAAATTGACATGACTGAGAATGTGAAACGGTGCTTTTAAATGAAACTTAAAACTTATGAAAAAAATAATGAAACAGTAAACTGATAGTTTTCATAACTGAAAATTAGTGATTTTTTATACCACTAGGGCGGAAAACAAGCGTCCTGATTAAAAGCGGTTACCGTATTCTATGGACGTGACTTCTTCCATATGGATAAAGAGGTTTATACCCAGCAGTTGAATGTACAGGTTACAGTACAGGCCGAATCGTTATAGACGCCTGTAATACCTGAAGCATCACAAGCGCGTTGCTGATACTATCCTAGCTGTCAACAGCGCATCCCGAGGAGCCCTGACTACCTTAGTTACATTAGTACTACTTTAGAGCAGTATCTATATATATATAAATCAATTGCTGCTCGTTAGTCTCGCTAAAAATCGACAATGGCTGGACCGATTTTGGCTGATTATGATCTGGAAATGTTTGTGGCAGTTCAGGGAAGGTTTAAACGGAGAGAAACATAAATAATATGAAACGGAAAATACTAAAAACGACGATTTAATTTTCCAATACAAAATGTTCCTAGCGGGGAAATTTAATGTCTTTTGTAAAAACGTTGTCGATTGGTTATCAAATAATAGGTGCGTTCAGAAAGTGTTTTGTGTATATTTTTCACAAATATACGGAGGTGATACGAAGTTCACCGGGCCATCTAGTAATAAATAAATAAATAAATATCTTATAACATACACAAAATGTGGTCGTCTGTTCCTATAGTAAACAACTTAATGCTTGTGTATGTAACTTTATGCTGTTGTGTTGTGTGTAGCTAAATACTTTATTTAATAAATATACATAGAACTATTACATAGGTACATATATAAATATATAAATACAAATACAACCCAGACTCAGGTGGGAATCGAAGCAGAAAGCAGGGCCACTACAATGGCCACCCCGCCAACGATCTAGTCAAAATAAGTATTATATTTAAATTTATATGGATATGACTAATAAAATTAAATAATATATTGTTAATGTTTGTTGAGAAAATGCTACAGAATTTAATTAAGCTTTTTTTTGCTGCGAGTAATCAGTTGAAGAAATCCTATAATATCTGGAAATAACGTATGAATAGTCCATTGATGCGAGAAGCGTAAAATCGCATCAGTCCAAAAAAACGGACATGATACGGAAACTCCGTTTCTTTTGACTTCGATTCAGAATCCGGAAAAAAATCAACTGGTTTGCTTATGACTTTATATCTTGAGAACGTTGACCTCAAGTGGTTGACCTCAATTCCTTATAATATTATGTAAATTATGTAAGTAGTAACATAGATAACTATGTGTGCGTGTTTTTAAAAATAAGAAACTTTGATTAATGGGTCAGTGATGCGTCAGTCGTCCCACCAAAACGTATTTACTTTTTGAAGAAGAGAAGAAGAGATAAAATTGTACTTATAATAATAAAACTGTAATATAGTAATTTATATAGACTAAAAATATTTCGATAAGTATAAAAAAAAAGTATGGAATTGAAAAATGAAAGTTGATAATGGAAACTGAAACGAAATAACTCTACAATAAAAAAAATAAATTGTTTATTGATTAAACATTCTTCAAAAGTAGGGCCACGTAATTATGTTCAATAAAAACGATGTTTGAAAATTCATTGAATACAAATAATTATAGTAAAATATTTCAAGATAAAATCTAAGATAGAAAAAATAAAGAACCCTAATGAAATGAAAAATTGTATTTTTAATATTTAAATATTGTTTTTTATTCCGAGGTTTGAACGCAGACTATTGACGGAAACATGAGAACCTTATTTTCCGCGCTTTCATCGACCGGGAGCGTGGCGCCTCCTGTAATCCGGCTACACGGAGGTCGGAACCGGAGGATGGTTTGAAGTCGGAAGTATCTGACGCTTTGTGACCCATGTTGACTGGACGTCCATACTAAGACCGGTACTAACATGGAACCTCCGGGTGAGCCAGGGAGGATCCAGGTTAATTAAGGAGGGGCGAACCGGGCCAGGGGGGAAACCCAGCAGCCAAAAGTCCCCATATCGGGAAGTAGTGGGATAGCGGCCGGGAGTGGGCGCTTAGTGTCAGCCCGACTAAAACAACCAGACCCGTTTCCTATTTTTGTGTATTTAAAATGAAGTAAATATATAATAAATAATTTCTTATAACATACACTCATGGTCATCTGTTATAGGTAATTTTTTTCTTTATAAATATAGGTACATAGAAATAATACATAATATATAAACACAAATTTACGACAATTACACCCAGACTGAACCGAGAATAGAACCCGCAACACGCAAAATAGAAAGCAGGGCCACTACAAAATGTGAAGTGATTTAAACTTTAAAAACAATATTGAAAGTTTTATTGTAGGAGAATGATAGGACCAAAAGGACATAGGTACATCTAAACCAAAAACAAATATTTGTACAAAAACAAATATCTATCCCGAGCGGGAATCGAACCCTCAAACCGTCGGTGTTTAGACGCCTACACGTACCACTGCACTAGAGCAGTTGTTATGGTTGATTGGAAAACAACATGAGTAATTTTAATCCGTTGAATACCTATATGAGTCAGGTAACGAAACTCAAGCCTTAATAGCTTTAAATCATATTGAATAAAATAAATATAATTGTGTTTGCTCGCAAACGAAAAAAAACCGACTTCAATTACATCGACAAGTAATCCAACATAATAAGACGAAATAATAGTCAAGTAAATACGCGCTATTAAAGATTACTCAAAAAGTTGTAATCAGTTTTCGATCTAATTTAAACAAGACTACAAGACAAGTATTAGCTTTCGATTAAAGTAAGAATCATCGAAATCGGTACACCGAGTAAAAAGTTATGCGCTATAATATAACGTAGGTCGACGAAAAAGTAGTCACGTAAACGCATTATTAGATATAACTCTAAAAGTACTTGTCAGATCTCAATTAAATTAAAATGGACCACATGACACGCAACACCTTTCAATTAAAACAAAATTGATCGAAATCGGTCCACCCAGTCAAAAGTTCTGAGCTAACATACATAAAAAAAAAAAATACATACGTGTCGAATTGAGAACATCCTCCTTTTTTGGAAGTCGGTTAAAAACAAAGAATACAAAAGATTCATTACAAAATTAATTTCTCTCTAAATTTGAGACTGCTCTTAATTCCTGGTGTTGCTACCCAGTGCCGCTAAAAATATTGTAGACATATTTTAAATAATTAGCTAATAACACCTTTGACAAAATCCAAAATACAGGATAAATTGTTTTCACTGGAAAGTGTTTTGCAACAATTGTTTTCGTTGAAAATTGGGTCAGCTACAATTTAACACGGAAGTTTTTATCGTCATTCAACCTTTCCAAAAATTACAAAAACACTTTATATGGTCATTAACCTCGAGTAAATCGCACCAAACACACAGGACCTAAACAATCAAAAATCTAAATAAAAAATATAATACTTTTTCAAGTGAGCTTCAAAAACAAATTTTTAATCGTCATTTTACCAATTAAAATTGTATTTCTTTTTAATAAATAAATAAAGAGAATGTAAAGCCACCATCGACTGGGAATGTAGATTCTGCAGATAGGAATGGGCAATCCCACAGTTATAAAAACTGTTCTCGAATACAAAACACATTGAATAAAAATCAAATAATTTTATTTAACACACTTTAACTCAAACTGGACAAATTTTTAACCGACTTAAAAAAAGGAGGAGGTTACTCAATTTGACCGTACATATATACCTATATAATTATATATATTTTTTATGTATGTTCGAGCATAACTTTATCGTTTGTGGACCAATTTTTATAATTCTTTTTTTGATGGAGTGGTTTGGTACCATTATAAGGAAACCAGGATCTGATGATGGAATCCCAAAGAAATCGAGGGGAACCTTCGAAAATCGTAGTGATGACTAGTGCGTTTGTTAATTTTTTTTTGTCTACTCACGTTGTATTACTTGTCGATGTAATTGAAGTCGTTTTTTTTTCGTTTGCTAGAGAACACAATTATATTATATGGTACATTTAAGTACAAGTCTGATAAAACAGAGTGAACTTGAGTGAAGTGTCTGTAACATTGTTAACTGTTGATAAAAGTAATGATGGTGTAAAAACTTATTTTAATTACTTTTGTAATTATAAGTTTTTGGACTTTCGTTATTTTGTAGTGTACTTTAATAGGCTATAAATCTTTCACTCCTGGGCAAAGATTTAACACTACCAATATCAACGGCTTGAGAACCAACATCATTTGTTATGATAATTATTATTATAATTATTTAACAGAACAAAAGAATATTCTACTAACATAATTTAATAAAAACTTATAATTCGTAAAAGGTAACAAGTAAAATGTTATAGTAGGGGAGACCAGGTATGAAAGTAACACGGGATGAACGTAACAAATGAGTTTTTCAACGAATTATGTTGGTTACAAAGACGGCTGCTTTACCAATATGCACCATTTTGAATCCCCCCTCCCCTTAGTTGCGCTTTACGGCGCTGTGCCGCCAAGTTGTGGACGTAATGAGTCGGTGCCGAAAAATTAGGCAAAAAGTAAGTTTTGACCGTTTTTTTCAACTGTGATTGTTTTAATGATGTAATGTTTTAGCTTGTGTGTTATTTGTGAATAAAATAGCACAACTATTCATCTTTATGTTTTGGCATCCGGAATGGCACTTTTATAACAGTTTTTGTAGGCTATAAGCACGTTTTTGTCATGATCGGGAAAATTTATAGATCGGGATGAAAGTAACAACTTGTTACTTTCATCCCGAAAAAGACAGGCAGGCTTTGCTTGCACAGGGATTTGGCTGACAACGCGCAAATATTCACAGACGTGGACTTCTTGCCCAGCACTGTTAATGATCGACCGTTAGATGATGTTCCAGCTCCTTTACCTGACCCTATTCCTTTAACAAATCTTCAGATTCGTGCAATGTCCTGTTTACCATCATCACAAGATCAAGCAATTTCGACTGATAATTAACTGACCGTACAGGGCGAGTTACGCTCACCATTGCCATAAGTAACACCACCTTTGGTAGGTTCACCGTCTTTGCCAACTGCAGCGTCTTTGTTAGCTTCACCATTATTGCCAAGACCCCTCCTGAATTAACTTTACCACCAACAACTACATGTTTCGGAAGTAGATATGTCAGTATTGACATCGGCATCGACATCATGTCACAATTTACAAATCCTATCTACCTCTTCAGCTGCTATCCAGGACGTTACAATGATATCGTTTAGTCCCTATGAAGTTAAGACCAAAGGCAGCCTACCAAAGGCAGGACCTAGGAAGAATAATGGATAGGTAAGAAAAGAAAAAAAGGAAATATAGCAAAAAAGAAGAAAAAAGATACTAGAATAACAAAAGATAATAATTCAGATGGGGAGGATTGTTTTTATCTAGTCTGTTTTGAATCTTTAGCAAACAGCAGATCAAATTAAAAATGGGTACAATGCCTCGAGTGTCACCAATGGGCTCATGAAGAGTGTACTAATAACGAAAGAAGTTATATATGTCATAACTATTTGTCTGACTGAGATTGGTGACTATTTTCGAAGTTTTTTTCGTTTTAGAAGTGTTTAATAATTAGTTTTGATTCTTGTGATATACTTAATTGTGAGTCATAAAAGGCAGATTAATAAATAAGAATAATAATGTTGTGTTGTGATAAATAATAATGTTGATTATGAAAGCTACTTTGTATTTATTTGCATTGTTACTACCATCCCCTGATACTGTTACAACCAACCCTACCCCTAGGGATGGTTGTAACAGATTCCAGATATTTTTTTGCTCAATTTTCTCAAAAATGTTTATATAATTTGCATTTAAGGCGATGGTTAAAGATAGCTGAAACACTAATCTATCATTTGTATTGGTTTGAATCTTGATATTCTAAAAGTTGTGTGAGATATAACGAAATAACCGAAAATTGTTACGTTCATCCCTGGTCTCCCCTACTGTTCAAATTCCAAACTACAATGCTTTTGACGTGACACGTTGCATCATCTATTTAAAAAAAAATTGTAACAAAATATGTCACCATCATACTAGTGAAGGATTTTGCTTTAGTGGACGATAAATAAAGCATAATTGGCAACTCAGCAAGCAAATACAGCGCTTTAAGAGAATAATCCGCCGCTTAAAAGCGATCCACTGTGACTCGCTAAATCTCGTCGCAGCGCTAGCAAGATTAACTCTTCTAAATCAATTATATCTATCAACTCCATAAATCCAATTCAGTCAATAGTTATTGGTTACATGTCAAACTAACAGCTAAGTACATTGGAATCCAAATAGCTAAACGATGTGTGATTTGAATCATTTGCCTAGTTATGGCACGTTTGAATCTCGGACAAATTAAATTACTGAGCGACGAATTTGTGTAGGATTTTGTATGCAAACCGAATTTACACACATAACCACGAAATAATCCGTAGATGACTATTAATACCAAATTCTATATTAATGAATACTTACGATGAACACACTATCTATAAATATAAAAGTGAATTAACGAAATGTATGTAGGGAATAACTCTTCCGAAAAACCTGTTAGTAGCTGTCGTCTTATGATAATATTATATATATCTTTCAATATTGTTTGTAAAATATATAATATTAATTTTGTTCTTTAAGCTATCCTTTAGTTCAATATCTCGCTAGAATAAATATTACTCTACGCCGTCCCTTTTATATTGCCTTCCTTCCTGTCCCTTGGCTGTGTCTACGTGTCGTCGAATATTCATTGTATCGTCGTGCCGCAACTGCATCAAGGGGGTGCTCCTCCCCACCTCCAACTACACTTTGTTAAAATACTTATTGTTTAATTATTTTATTTGTAGTGTTGAAATACTCGCCATCGTTTATTTCAATTAAATAATATTATTTATAATCGGAGAACATGTAAACGTACCTACGAGAGCTTGTTTTGCAAATTAGGTATTAGCTAATTGGACACACAATTTAATGTATTGAACGATACAAGCATTTCACTGATCTGTAACCACGAAAATTATTATTGAATTTATGTGTTTCTATACATTAATGTTTACTTGTTAGCCCCAGTGTTATCATAGTTACCTGATAGCCATTGTTACTCGTTGTACAAATACAAATACAAATAATCTTTATTGTACACAAACAGAGAAAAATTTTATATCGAAAGGAATACAATATAAACATGTACAATTGTACAAAAGGCGGTCTTATCGCTAAAAGAGCGATCTCTTCTAGACGACCTCAAAAAGACAAAACAATTGTAGTGGCGGATTAAGCTCCGATTCTTTTTCTAGATGAAAAAAAGACCAATATCTAGCAGTGTGTTGTTACAGGCTGACAAAATGAATGGGGAAAACTAACAAACGATAGAATGAACCAATAAATAGTAATAAAAGAAAGGCATAACAAAAGCATTTGGTTACAGGCACAAATCTATTTAAATTTGAACTCCTTTTATATTTTAAATTTAATGCACACATTTTTAGCATTCTAATTTTTCAGTCTGTTTTAGACTCAACTAAGTTTCACTTGCGATACAATGGCTAGGCTGTCTAATGAAAGAACATTGCGTGACTATCCTTTAATTGAAATTGCGATGAAACAAAAAGTACTTGGATTTTATGAGTCATGTACTTAATGACCTCGTTATTGTACTTAAAGGTAAATTAAAAAACACAACTTGTTTTTTTAATCTATTAATCCACCCTGAACATATAAAAAAATCCCCATTTCTCTTTGTCATACTATAACTTGAAAATGACTTCACCGAATTGTAAATGTTCATGATTATGTATAGTCAAAACTTTTTGAACTATCAAAATTCGTCTTTTCATTAGCTAACAAATATTTGTATGTAATTAAAATGTAGTAATTCATACATACAAACGAGCCAAATTATCTTAAAATCTACTACCACCAGATGGTAAGCGGTTTTCGTGGCCTATAGACGCTAGTAATATATATCACGAGCATTAAGTGCGTTACCGACTCTATCACTACTCTTCACAGAAACACAAAATTACCTATTTTTATACTGGTGGTATTACGAAAACTAGAATGAATAATAATATTCGTATTAGAATACTTACTTTATACTTACTGATATGAATCTCTTTTTAAAGTTAATGTAAAATTGGATCACAATAAATAAAACGATATAAAACAAAAGTATATGAATCAGTTAAATCTGGTAGACCATTATACCGCTAAAAACGTTTTCCGCATCGCGAAAACCTTGCAATTGTTGAAATTTATGACCCTCGAAAATGAAATAATACGCGGCGTTCCTTAATAACATAATTCGGTTATTATAAATCAAAATTAAAGAGATTTTAGTAAAGTTGTTAATGTCGTTTTCACATGTCTATGCGAACTGTGTAACATTCACAAATGTATAGAATTCAATATGTATAGAATGTCGATTTATTTTTATTATTAGCTAGCTGCCCGGACAGACTTTGTGCTGTCAATAGTTAATAGTAATTTTTTTAGTATGTAAACCTTCCGTGGGATTTAAGGATACAAAAAAAATTAGCCGAATTGTTTGAGCCATTCTCCAGTAATGTTATGCGCTTAGCAACATTCATTTTTATTATAATATAGACTAACAGACCTGGAAGACGTCGATGTCTTACAAACTGTCAAACTAATGAAATTTATATATAACGAAGCGGCGCATGTGGGAGTCTTGACTCGTTAGGTCTTCCACCATACTCGGAACGCGGTGAAGTCAGATGATATGTCAGCATAACCTTTCTGTATGCCACCCAAACGAGAAGTGTTCATCGCATCGCTCGTCCTCGCTATTTAAGGGCGGCGCGTCGAACACCGTACCACTCTTTCTGTAATTTTCTGTAAAGTTTTCTTAATTTTTCATTCTATAATAACTTTCTAAAAAGTATTAGAAACTTTTAGAATAAAAATCTGCTAGAACTAATTTTTGGGATGCCTGCCTGAGATAAAATAAAATATACACCCCAATCTTGTTTAAGCGTGTATTTTATAAGCAATATAAAGATTACAAAGGCGATAGCTAAGAGCGTTATTAAGTATATAAAGCAAAATCGGCGAGGCGAGAAGCGTGGGTTTTACGTCCGGAAGCTTAGAGCGAACTGGTGCGAGTTGCGAGTTGCGATGTTCACCGATCACTGGGCTGCGGCGCAGCTGCACCGCTGCACTGGCTGCAGGGCGAGCGCGAGGGATGCGCGGGCGCAGGTGCAGAAGTTGAGAACCAGTCATTGCGCCGGCGCGGCGCGGCGCGGCGGGGCTCTGTGCCGCGGGCGGCGTGTCCGCGCGTTCGAAGATTCTATTATTGGAAAATCCACAAGGACATACGACTAGACCAGAAAATTGTATTGTCTATATATATATATATATATATATATATATATATATAGGGAGAAAAATATTAGTATGGTGGGTCATCCCACAAATTCAACCGGTCTTGTGTTTTCCCGTTTAGCTAAACATTTAGTGATTCATCTAAATAATTAAAATTGGATGTCTGTTAGTATTATTAAAATAACCGCTTTTACTAAATGCATATGGATGTATACACGGTACTACCAAAATATTTTTTTTTACAATTTTTGTCTTTATCGAAAATTTCTTCTTCTTTCAGGATCTTTTTTTTTATAATTCTTTAAATATCATTATTTTAGAAATTAGTAATGAAAAACTAAATACCTTCTTTTTTAGGCTTCCGTTACCAAAGAGTAAAAACGGGACCCTATTACTAAGACTTCGTAGTCCGTCCGTCCGTCCGTCCGTCCGTCCGTCCGTCCGTCCGTCCGTCCGTCCGTCCGTCCGTCTGTCACCAGGCTGTATCTCAAGAACGGCGATAGCTAGACAGTTGAAATTTTCATAAATCATGTATTTCTGTTGCCACTATAACAACAAATACTAAAAACTAAAAATTTTTTTTTTTTTTTTTGAAAATTTGTGTCTCGTTTCGTAATTGTCTCTTGTATAATTTTTTGTTTTGTTAATTTATTACTGTCTTTACTTTTAAATATTATATTGTAGTAATATATTGTTCGCTCAAGTGCATGCAGTTTGCGCCTGTAATTGAGGATACACTTGGCCGAATAACTGAGCTTGCCACTTAACATTTGTATTAGTGTATTTCTTGTTGGCGCAACAAATAAACAAATAAATAAATAAATAAAAAACAAAATAAATTAAATATTTAAGGGGGGCTGCCATACAACATACTTCTTTAGTATTAGTAGTATTATTAGTGTAGATTTTCTTGCCCTTTTTTGCTCGATATCAATAATGGCAACCGGTAGGCACTTGAAATATTCACAAAATACTCAGT
Source organism: Melitaea athalia (assembly GCA_905220545.2). NCBI lineage: Eukaryota > Metazoa > Arthropoda > Insecta > Lepidoptera > Nymphalidae > Melitaea > Melitaea athalia. The sequence goes on from HG992188.1 coordinate 16,093,144, forward strand.
TGTATTTTTGATTTAATAATAAATAATAAAATTAAAATAAAATATATTTTGTTTTTCATCTTTGCATTTGTTAGTTGAAACTCCTAATATTTTCTGCAAAGTTGCAAACTCTATGGCCAAGGATTACTCGTGTGACAAGTTTCAAAATTACAATCGTGGTAAGTCTAGTAGAATCAAAAATGTTATAATGAATTATTTAATACCCAGCTGAAAACATTATTACAACTTCCATAATATATTATTTATTAGGTATATAAAGACGTTTCGAAACCGCATTCCCGTTAAAGACGTAATTGAGAGAAAGACGCATCTCGGATCGGAGGGAAATTCAATGAAACGTTCATATATCTACCAAACCTCTGAGGAGCACGTGGTTAATTAAGCTTTAACGTTTCTCCTTAATTAGGTAAGAGGTATTTCGTAACATGTAAGATATTTATAGATTATCAGATTCATGGAAACGTTGACTTCTTAATCTTATCCTTCGACTTTGTTCGACCTAAATTTAAATTTATATATTTATACTTAAAATTCAAAGTCAATATCAATTTTTTTTTATTTAAAGAGGCTTAAAAAGCACTTCCGAAACGTTTTACAAATTAAAATTTTAAAGTGATTATTATTTTTTTAAGTAAAACTACCACCGATTTGGAATGAAACTACAGTCGATTCTGCAGAGAAGAATCGACAAGAAACTTCTCAGTTACTCTTTTGAAAATAAAAATATATAAACTGTGTTTTAGTACAAAAACGTTTTATCTATTTTTTTTTAAATAAATACTTTAAATTTATGTAGAGACAATTGCAAAATTCAAGAACCAACCAAATAACACAGAGACAAAAAACAAAAAAAAATCCGTAGAAATATTTAATCCTATAAAAATTACGTTAGACAAGTCTCATACCAGTTCTTAACTAACAGTTCTTAACAAACTTAATCGTACCAGTTCTCGAAAGCTTTCTTTTCGTAATTTTATACCACATACGTGATCTTTCTGGTACACGTCTTGTCTAACAAACTCATTGGGATTCCTATCTGCACTATCAATTCTACTTAATATATTTACTAGTGTATGTAGTAAGTGAGAGAAAAGGAGACCATAATTAATTCTTGATACTTTTAATAGTATTCAAAATATATATTTTGAATTGTGTTTTTATCAAAAACAATTATTTACCAAAACTGATTTATTTATTATTTTATTTTCGTAGTAGTTCTAAAGACAATATTTGAACTTAGAAAGAGACTACTATCGAATTTATTTCAACTTACATGCTGCTTTACGTAATATTTTTTTTATTATTTTTTTTTTTTTTTTAAATTCTTTATTGTACAAAAAAAAGTGTGTAACAAAGGCGGGCTTAATGCCAAGTCATGCATTTTCTACCAGCCAACCTTGGTATGTGCAAGAAAGTATAATGAGTAGGTGCACAATAAAAAATAAAAAATAATAATAATAATAATACATTATTATTATACTTATACATACAAATAATATAATCCATAAATGTATAATACAATATATAAATATAACATAATAATATAATACTAATACTACAATATATACAATACAACAAAGTATAATTCAATTTAATCTTTAAAAAGTGATAAAAAAGAAAAAAATAATAATAATAATATGACATTACTCCAGCTCAGTCATTGCGGCCTATATTCTCCTGATTAAGGAGATATTTTTTTACGGCGATTTTGAAGGAGTCCTTAGAGGGCGCTTTCCTGATCGCTTCAGGTAGTCCATTCCACAGTCGTACGGCAGTAACAGCGAAAGAGTTTGACATGAATCCTGATCGATGTGATGGGAAAGTTAACAAAAGGTTTTCGGAGGAGGAGGACTTAGAGAGGAGTTGCCTATCATGAGCGTCAGCTCTGAACAGACATTTACTAGATAAGTAATCGGGATACTTACCATTGTTCAGAATTGAGTAGATACAACATGCATAGAACTCTCAACGATCTACGGCCCCGTATCGTCAACCACTTCAGGCGCGAGCGATAAGAAGATACGTGATCAAACTTGCGTAGATTAAATATGAAGCGAATGGCCATATTAAGAAGTCGCTCAAGTTTGTTCACCAGATCCTCATTCGCGTCAACATAACATACATCGCCGTAATCTATTATAGGTTGTTACCTACAACCTACCTTTTATATTTACTGTTGTAATGTATTTACCAGCTGAACCTTGGCTGTAATGGGTAAAAAGTGTTTTAAACGCATCATACCATGCAGAGTGCTGTGAGTGTGTGAGAGTGAGTGCTTTATCTAATTTATTAATTCCGTAACCATTAACTACGCTACAATGTAACATGAAACTGTTACAAAACTGTTCTTTTACTTGTTGTTACTTTGACTGTTTTCTTTTTGTATTTTTTTATGTAACTAGACCATGTATGTGTTTTCTCCCGTATTATACTTTAATAAAAGTTACACCCTTATCTGATATTTACCTCAAATTTATTTATTAACTACAATCAGTAATAATTACTAAGTTGTTAAAACTTTCTATTTAGAAAGGTTATTTAAATAATTCAACCCCGTTCAGACGCACTTACTTTAATTGAATTTACAAAAGTCAAAAGTTCAGTAATTCCAATATCAAGATCTTTTGATTATCTCACATTCACTTCAAACACAATGTAATGCCAAAGGTCCCTCTTCACATGTTAAGCATCGTAGTTGAAACGTTAAGGGGATCGAGTAAAACCGACCGCGGTTTATCGACCGAAATAAGACAATACGTGGCCCTCAAACAGGTCGTGAATAACAATAAGATCGCTACATCCCCGTTCAAACATGTTGGTACATCATACTAATCCAGACGTTGTATTTTCGACGTTTACATTTATCTCGATCGCACATTCATCATATGGTTTCTATTATAAAAATGTAACTAGAAAAGGCACTCCACATTTTTGTATCATATATCGTACAGTGTCATAAATATTCCTTTATTATTTTATGACGAAAACAACAAAATATTTACGCGATATACCGATATAGGGCTGTGCGTTGTCATCTTTGTAATAAATTTCTAGGAAATTGTGTTACATTCGGTCGCCTGGTATATTTACTTTTATATTTACTTTTTGCATCAGATTTGTTTTAAGATTTGCATGTACCTATTATCAAAAAACTTTTCTACTTCGAAATATTAATATACATTCTAGATTTCAACATATTCTGTTTAAAATATAATGTATATTAAACCATTTGACTTTTGTATTTAAGCAACATTCTTAACTAATATGTAATACTATTTTCTGTATTATATAATGTTATTCTACCACCACTACAGCCTATCACAGTCCACTGTTGGACATAGGTCTCCACAAGTTCGCGCTCGACATTACGACGCGAACTCATGTGTTTTGCCCATAGTCACCACGCTGGGCAGGCGGGTTGGTGACCGCAGGGCTGGCTTTGTCGCACCAAAGACGCTGCTGCCCGTCTTCGGCCTGTGTATTTCAAAGCCAGCATGGATGGTTATCCCGCCATCCGTCGGCTTTTTAAGTTCCAAGGTAGTCCAGTAGAACTGTGTTATCCCTTAGTCGCCTCTTACGACACCCACGGGAAGAGAGGGGGTGGCTACATTCTTTAGTGCCGTAACCACACAGCACATGTTATTCTACAGCACATTTATATTCACGTCCAATTACTATTCCCATATTTAGATATCGAAAAAACCTACATCAATCTGTGTTAATGTATTAAAAAAAACTTATAACATAGGTACACACACGGTCATTTGATCCTACGGTAAGCAACTTAATGCTTGTGTTATAGGTCGACAGTCGACTATAGAAATCATACATATAGAAAAAAAACGAGTGTGTGAGCGACACCACACGACTGAAGTAAAACGTCTTTAGCTCAATCTAACTTATATCTCCCTCTCAACTTCCATTCGCTTCGCCCGATCATACTTTTCGTAACTCTCTCGTCACCCATTCACCAACTTACTCCCCAAGTCAAGCTTGCGTAAAGAAGTTTTATACTTCAATAAATATAAATATTATACCCAGACTCAGGTGGGAATCGAAACCGCAAAAAGCGGAACAGAAAACAAAGAAAAAAAAACTACAAAACTATCCTTGACGTTCAATTTATCATAAAAAATATTACGAGTATCTCACTGTATTTTACTCTTTTGTTTTTTCTTAATCAATAGTATAACAAGGAAACGGTTTCTCGATTTTGTAAATAGCATTGTAAATTGTTATGAATATTGTCAAATCATCTTGAACAACGTAATAATCCAACTCCCTTTTGAATAAAATCACAGTAATACGCATTTCGCTGAGCAAAAACTTGAATCATCGTTTATCACAATGTGATAAGAGGACATAACGGCACCAGTAAACATAATCACTGTCATATTCATGATATAATTGAGGATAAATTCCGAAGATTGGACTCTTATTTCTAATACATATGAAACAGAAGAAAACATTTTCCTTATTTCTGCTTGTATTAAATCGAGTGTAGCACGTTACCATTGAGAACGTACACAATGACGTAGCAACGAGGAAGGAGAGCCCTAAGGGTGATACAAACTTCACACAAACATCCATTTGCGTAATGTGAGATGCTTACATCAAATAAAAATGGGGTAATTTTGACTGGATTCATTATATTATTCAACACACAACAAATCCCCAGAAAATATGTAATATAAGTCTATTTAAATAATTTTTTTAGAATTTCAAATTACATGAAAAAAAATTACAATGCTCTAACCTTAAAATGCTAAGTCAGCCTTATCGCTAATAGTTATTTCTAAAAGAAAATCATTGTCTTTAAAGATAATATAGATGACATGACACAACTAAATACATGGTGCCAACTGATGTATGTATATTATAAACTTACTAAATATACATATTAGTTAACTGCGTGTGCTTATCTTCTCTTTTCCTTAATCTCTTCTTTTCAACCGACTTAAAAGTAGGAATTCTCAATGCGACAGTTTTTTTTTTAATCCAAAGGTGGTGTTTGTCATGTTTGGAGTTATGTCTAATAATGCTTAGTACCTGGGTGACCGAGCCTAGCTCGGTATTTTCATTTTATTTTTTGTTTTTTTTTTCTCGGTATTTTTATATTTTAATTTTATTTAAATAATAAATCACGAGTGAAATTAAAAAAAAAATAAAAAGATTTATCTGGAGACTGAGATTCGAACCCGGGTCAACACGATTTGACACCCGCCGATTTCCTAATTACGCCATTAAAGCTATGTTGACGCGTAGTGAAATTAAGCTTCGTATTCTAATGATATTTTTTCATTGCTTAAAAACAGGGATAAAACGACATTTTTTTTTAAATTAATCCTAGCTAGATCAATTTTTCGCCTCCGAAATCCCCTGCATACTAAATTTCACGAAAATCGTTGGAGCCGATTCCGAGATTCAGAAAATATATATATATATATATATACAAGAATTGCTCGTTTAATAGTATAAGATTTACTTGACTATTTGTTACCTACATTTTATTACTGGTTGATATAATTGAATTTGGTTTTTTTTTTTCGTTTGCAAGCAAACACAATTATCTTTATCTGCTAAAAATAACAAAAACTTTTTGTTTATAGTAGTAGTAACTTTTTTATGATAATTGCCTAAACTACAAAACTAATTTAAAATCTTTTATCATTAGAAAATCAAAAGACTTAAATTAGTCTTATAACGAGTTCTGTCTTCCACTTCCTTGCTTCATTTTAAAACATAGTTAATGTTTTATTGGCATGCTTAATATGTTACAAAGTTTGTTAAAACTTTGTAAAGTTTTATAAGAGTTGGTTTAAGAAAATTAAAGAAGCAATTAAAAAGCCGTAGTATTGATTTGAATCAAAACCTTTAATATACTTGATTCCAATCTGAAAAACAAATTAAGACAATTAGAATAATCAGTTTCATAAGCTGAATGTCACGATATATTTATAAGAATATGATTTATATTCGTAAAAATACTGCTTAGTTTCACAAATATTGCTACAAACTCGAGAAGGAATAATAAAATTGTAGCTACAAATTTCCGACATCCCAAAGTAAATACTTCCCTTTTACCAGTACGCCACAGTATTCGTGCAATAAAATGCCACAAACGATTTCACAATCGCCATTAAATAAATGTTAAGTTCACATTATAAAGACTTGAATAGTATGTGTATATCACTGAACACTTTACAAGCATCAGTTCTGGTTTTCATGCAGAACCTGTCTAGTAAGTATTTTATAACGTATTGAAAAATTTTAGAAGTAAATACATATTTACTTACAAGAAATGGAATTAATAATAAGATGCTCGGAGACTCTAGTTCGTTTTAGCACATCTTGTCCTAAGGTAGCCCGAATAATCGGTGTAATCAAGCGCTTATGAAACAAAGTATAAGCTATGGTAGGTTATCGTAAAGTCTTAATTTGCTATCCAATCCTTTCTTGTTTTACTTTAAAAGAAAATAATTATTAAATAATCCTTCAAAATGCAAATGATCCAAAATACTTTAGATTAATTTCTTTTGATTGAAGCTTTATAAAGTTTGATATAATGAAATATAATGTTAATTTTTGTTTTTAAATAATATAAACAATAAATACATATTTATTTCTCATCTCCGTGTTTCATGTCTTAAGAAAAAAAACATACATTTAACGTATAATTAAAAGTCCCTAGTAATACATATCCACACACACACACACATACATACATACACACACACACACACATCAGCCTATCGCAGTCCACTGCTTGACATAGGCCTCCCCAAGATCGCGCCAGACATCTCGGTTTTCCGCAATCCTCATCCAGCCTACACCGGCAATCTTACGTTATAGATCGTTGTACATACATATCCGTATTAATAAAATTACAACCATAGCAAATCTCTAGACAGCTCGTTTCAACTATAAATTGACGGCGTTTGCTATATCATGAAATCAGAACTGCCCTTGCAATTGTGTGAAAGTGTACTTACCTTGGTTTCATATTGCATTAGCTTTCATACTAGATCTTTATACACGAAGAAACTAGGAAATAACAGAATTGAAAATACAATTGGTTCAACATCCACTTCTTTCACATTTATTTATACTAAGGTTTCTCTACACGTTACGATATTTGCACGATATATTACTTCATCATTTATGCATACTTTACGAAGAATTTCATTGGAAAATACTCTGTAAAGTATTAGTAGTAAAGAGATATTTACAAAATCAAGTCAAAGATGTTTATGTTATCACCAATTCGCACAAAACCACGTCACTTGTGTATTGTATGATTCAGCCTGTAACATCCCACTGCTGGTCATAAGCCTCTTTCTCCATATAGGAGAAGGGTTGGAGCTTAATCACCACGCTGCCCTACTGCAGGTGGGAAGATATGTTCCTAATATGAGTAATGATCGCTATCAGGTATTTATGATAAGATCCGGGACCGGTGGCGTAACGTTCTCTCCGAGGCACAGTGGAAAGACCCACAAGGCCAGACATCAGGACCGAAAAGAAATATTTGGTCAGTTACAAATATCCATCCCGAGCGGGAATCGAACCCGCAAACCGTCGGTGTTTTAGGCGACTACTCGTACCACTACACCATGAGAGCGGTTGTTGGTATGTACGAATCAAAATAAAATTAATATTTTAAAATGTTTAATTCTCTGTGTGAGCTTTGGATCTGCTGTGGATCCTGTCCTGGGGGATGAGGTTCTATTTATCCGACGAAAACCTTTTGTACGAAAGTGACAGATGACAGATAGTGAAAAGTCTCTGCTGTCATGTTCAAATGACAGACGTATGTTCGGAAACTGCATTGACCTCCAGTTGATACTAACACAGAAGTCGCAACATTCTCAAAACAAATATTATTAACGCTTTATTTAAATATTTAGTTATCAAAAGTCGGTAGCACAAAAAGAATAATATCTCACCAGCGTTTATCTACTTTAAGCAATAGCCTAGGTACCTAAGCTATAAAATATACGTTGCGACTCAGGAAGGGATCTGCAATTAAACATATCAACAAATCAGATAGGTATCGAAGTTATGAGGGTCGGTCGGGAGAAACAAGGTGGGTAGTATGTACGTTGGTTTGGACATAGTAGACCAATAGGACAAACGTGACAGAGATGCTAAAAATGATAACATTTATACCATTTGTCCGTCGTAATGTGGCTTAAATTTACGGAGATAGTATGTAGAATAATTGGGGAGGTGTCCATTAAAGATAAAATAATGTAAAATAATGTAACGAAGAATTTATTTTCAAATATTTAATCACTGGTTCTTATATATAATATTTGATGAACTGGATTTTTACGAATGTTTTTTTTTTATTGTGATGTTATACAAGAAATAATTTAAGTAAGTTATTTGAAACCACAGTCTGGTGAAAGTAAAACACAATAGCACTGGAATTATTTATTTATTTATCTTACATCTTACATTACGAGATAACCCAATTTATTAAACATAGAAAAAGAAAAAACAGAAAAAAACACACTGACTCATCACTATCAACACAGAAAAAACACAAGATAGGTACTGTTTTTTTTTTACTTTGTAAATCTTAAAGTTGACTGGTAGATAAGGCTATAAGGCCTTTTGCTCAGAATGTTATGTTAAGTTATGTAATAAAGTTTAAATAAATAAAAATTGAAAAAATAAATATAAAAAAGGAATCACCTACACATGAGAAACTATAATAAAACAAAAACAATGTAACCCTAATAAAAACAAAAACATTAACCTCATTACTTATAGCAAATTATGTACAAAGTCAATTTTGCGAACTCACTCCATGAATAAGAAAAAAGGGTCTAGAATCTCAGCTGCCAAGTTCAGCGCTCTAATTGATCGTTTAAGGGGGCTGGTGCGCACTAGTTGGTTTCTACCGCGGGGTACTACAAACTAGCTCGGTCTCCGTCTCCCTTGTTTATACCTTTCAGGTACCCACAAACATACCTGGATTATCAAGGAGACAACGCAACACTTTCAAAGTATAAGTTTCCAGAGACAGTTGCCTCCTAGTTTCTAACTTGTATCCAACCATGTCCAACACAAACAATGTTGTATTCATCAAGGGATACAAGGAATGCACACCATAAAGCCTATGTGTGGTAAAGGAACTGGTTTAAATTATAAAGCGGATTAATTAATGTATGTATAAAAAATTGACTTTTTTTGCTTCTTCTTGTTCTTCTTTCGCACTTCTATTTCTAACTTTTATCTATACTAATCTATACTAATATATAAAGCTGAAGAGTTTGTTTGTTTGTTTGTTTGTTTGTTTGTTTGAACGCGGTAATCTCTGGTTCTACTGGGCCGATTTGAAAAATTCTTTCAGTGTTAGATAGCCCATTTATCGAGGAAGGCTATAGGCTATGTGTCATCACGCTAAGACCAATAGGAGCGGAGTCCACGCCGACGAAGTCGCGCGCAGAAGCTAGTACCTATATAAAGCTGAAGAGTTTGTTTGTTTGGTTGTTTGTTTGAACGCGGTAATCTCTGGAACTACTGGGCCGATTGGAAAAATTCTTTCAGTGTTAGATAGCCCATTTATCGAGAAAGGCTATAGGCTATGTGTCATCACGCTAAGACCAATAGGAGTGGAGTCCACGCCGACGAAGTCGCGCGCAGAAGCTACTTATTTTATATGTGTGAAGATTTTATTGTTGTAAAGTATTTTTTTTAATTAATTATTAGTATTTTCTACCGTATTTACGTCGCGTTGTACAATCAATGGCGTTTTACCTAAAGTAACGAATCGAACATTCTGACAGTCCAATAGTTGGCTCCATCGAGACGTCCTGATAACATAGCGTAAGCGAATATTCCTGTACCAAATGTCAGCGGTTAGCACACAACGTGGTGCGTCATGCACAAACAAAACCGCAACTACGAAAATGCTCTATCTAATAATTTATAGAGTAATGATAGAATGGTAAGAGTAGGAGGATTTCGGTAAATCTTTTATTAAAATTAAGTCGGGTCATTTGGCCCAATTTAAATTTTATCGGATCCGACCATTACTTTTTGAGTTATTTCGAATAATGCCTATTTTATTGAATATTTTGATTCGTCTACCTATGTTGTTTTACTTATCGATGAAAATTTAAGTATGTATTTTTCATTTGCAAATAAACACAAATATTATCTGGTAATTTTCAAAAAATGGTTATCTTTGAATTTAATTTTTATTGGACAGTACTTGTGATTTGGTAGTACCGATTATTAGAACCAATAACACGTTTTCCTAAAATTTTTAGTCTAATACAACGTGAATTTCCTTTAGCGTGATTTTCTGTTGGTCCCTGTTTTTAAAATTAGCCAATTTTAAATAAGTTTTTTTTTTTTCAAATTTTATCTTAGGCGGATTTGTGGAAAAAAGATTTTGAAAGGGAAGGAAAAGATGACTAATTTTAAATAATATAGGTAACCCCTAAGTTATTTTCATGTAAGATTATGTTAAAAATTATTTATTTTATTTATTTATTTAAATTTTATTACACAACACAGAAAAAAAAACAACATAACAACACTTCGAGATAACAGGTTGCGCAAATGGCGGATTTAAGGCCGTACAGCCTTATCTACCAGTCAACCTTAAGGCGTAAAGATAGTCAAAAGTAAGTGTTAAGGTAGGACTATACAACAGTAAAAACAAATTAAACATATGCATAAAAGTACAGAGATATACCTATATATATATATATATATATATATATATATATATATATATACTACAAACAAGATATAAAAATACGTCCATACAAAAGTAAACACACGAAGAAATGTCATGACATGAAATTATATTTAATGTAGGTAAAAGCCTAAGATGAAGAGAGTAAAAAGATAAATAAGGAAGGGCTATTGACAAAGTTTGTTTAAGTACCACTTTTTAACCTGGGTTTTGAAGAAAAGTTGAGAAGGAGAGTTCCTGATGTTTACCGGTAACTCATTCCACAGTCTGATGGCATTAACTGTAAAAGAACTAGACATAAAACCAGAATTATGAGAAGGTATGCTCAGGGTAAGGTTATGAGAAGAACGGAGATCCCTAGAATGAGTGTTAGAAAGAAAATTAAATTTAGATTTCAAATAAGAAGGACTAAGGAGCAAAGGGGTTGGAAATTACAGAATAGAGGGTACAAAGAATTCTCAATTTTCGCCTTTCTTTAATCGGCAGCCATTGCAGTTGAGACCGGTAGGACGAAATATGGTCGTATTTGCGCAGCCCATAAATGAAGCGAATGCAAGTATTTTGTAGTCTATGCAACTTGATCAGGAGCTCCTCGTTTAAGTCAGGGTAGCAAGCATTGCCGTAATCGATACTAAGTAAAAGAAAACAATTAACTAAATTAATATAATAAAAGTATAAAAATCTAAAACAGAAATAACAATTAATTTATTGTCACTTATTATTTATCAATTATACTATTTAATACATAATAATTTTAACAAAAGACAAATGTTTAAAACAAATAAAGTATGTATTAACTTTTTTAATTATTACTAAACAAAATACAAACATCTTATGATCTAGAATTCTAGACTATTGTTCTATACGAGTGTATACACAAGGATAAAAATAAATACACATAAAAAGATGTTGCTTTACATTTTAATACAAATGAAGTATTTTTTTTTTATTTAAATTGTAAATGTATATTCTAATTACGTTTTTAAATTGAATAAAATATCAGCTTAACTAAATGGCTTTTGTTTAATGCAACTCTTAAGCACGCTTTTAATGTCTTGCGCTTTGTATAAAAGTTTTGCATTTTAAGCTTTTAATGCGTTAAATGTATGCAGTATGTATTTTAAAGTAATGTTCTTTAGGGACTTGCCATTCACATTACGACAGTCACATTGGAATATTTTGCGAGTCCTTAAATGTAATATTTTTTTTACAATTCCACAGACGTATTGTATGTACAGCAATATTTCAAACAATACATTTACAATAACATCAATCTTAATATATATAAATCTCGTGTCACAATGTTTGTCCTCAATGGACTCCTAAACCACTTAATCGATTTTAATCAAATTTGCACACCGTGTGCAGTTTGATCCAACTTGAAAGATAGGCTATATTTTATTTTGGTATATGTAATTATTATATTTAAGAAAAAAAGGCGGTACGAAGTTCGCCAGGTCAGCTAGTAATTTTATAAGGCATGTTGATCAACGTCGTGTTAACTACAAAATAATGGTTTGTATTTGAATTATAAATTATGATAGATGATAATAAATATCATGAAAAACTTATCAAAATATTTTGTGTAAAAAAATTATATAATACGTTAAAACAAATAGAAGTATAACTAATATAGTTTGAAAGTTAATTTCCATAAGGTGATACACACACACACCAGTTAACACTTAATATGAACAATACATAAATAAAAGCTAGTTTGTACAAATAATTGTTAGGAAAAATAGTGAATTCCTTAAATTTGATGTCTGAACATGAATAGAATAACATTTTAACAGAATCTCATGACTATTGTATTGTCCATAAATCTAGTGAAAGACTATGTTAAAATTTTAAATCTCGATTATTCCTTTTCATTTTCATTTCGACGAAATCTTGAATATGAAAGTTGTTCATTTTCACAAGCAAAACAAAAGCTATTTTGCTGCTGATGCTTTAGTTAACCAGAATATTTATTCAATCTATGCTTAACACTCCCATTTTGGGGGAATCTGATTGAGTAAAATTGTTTAAATTACTTTGTGGGCTTTTATGAGCTTAAACTCTTAAATACATATTTTATGTTCTGTAACAAAAAATATATTACCTACATTAATAACGTATTATTGAGAAGATTCAATTTTTGAGTCTGTTACTCATCAAAATACAATGGTTCAGTTCAGTCCTTGATTGAAAATCTTTTATTGTGCATCACTATGAAAAAAAAAAACATGGACAAGTGCAGACCAAATTCTCATACGGAGCTATGAGAGTCTATGAGATCTCATATTATCTCATATATCGTTATAGAATACAAACGATTCCGGTAATATCACGTAAAATTAAAAAAATACAAAATAAAAATATTATTCAGTGCGGTCAAGATCACAGAATTGGTTAAATTTATAAGAAAATCTATATCATTGTACCTTTATTATTACACCCTAAAGAATGACTTGCCACTCAATTTTTATCCTAGACGTTACCTATCTCTATAGATTAAATCTAGAGATATGTAGGCATAAGCTAGAACTCTAAAATACCAGTGATATTAACAAATATTGTCAGTATATAATTATGTATGTAGGTTGTGTATAGGAACAAAATGTACATATACTATTCCTTAATATAATTATGTAGGTAAACTGGTAACAATTTTTTTTGTATCAAAGGTATTGGTCATGGTCTATTTTTAGATAGAAAAAAATGTATTTGATTACGGAGTGATAAAAAGACCTTAATTACCTTATTTACTTTACCTTCGAGGACCTAGATCTATTCACAATATACAACGTTGACAGCAAGTATATGTAGAGCTTCTTCTACAGACAACTTCTGGGTGGCGACTGACACAGCGCTCTTTCACACTTTTTCCGCGTACAAACCATTCTTACTACGACTTCTAAATATACGCAGTACGTATTAATTTTATTAAAAACGCTATTTTTACGTTTAAACACTTTTTAAGCAGGTTCATATTATGTAGGTGTCTATAATTATGAAAACATTTAAATAAACAATTCCTAAAGTCTCGAATTTTACCTTGATATATTTTTTAATAATTTTATAAGCCAAAATATACCTTAAATAACTTCTTAATTTGAAATGACATTATGACCTTTACGGTTTTAATAAATTGCTCTCGGGACTCTCTCGGCAAATTTCTGTTCATAAATCGTGACATTTTCTAAGAAAACTCACATTACTCATTACGTTTTAAATATGTATATTATTATGATCATGCGTAGAAAAATTTTAATCGATTGTACAATAGAATTACAACGAAGCAAATTTAAAAATAAAGATGACTCACTAGTTACAGAAACTCTGACCGAAAGATGTATGATCCGTGTTGAGCAGAAGTACATCGGGCTGTATAAATACCATTACTAGGAAAAAGCCTCTTCACTATTTTATATGTAAAGGGTTGGAAATGATTTCACTACGCTCCTTCTCATCGGATGTTGTGATGAGAACCAAGGCTTTTCGTGCTCACCAAGACTCTTCTGACTCTGTAGGTAGTTCCACACTACTCAATATACCTACCACCGGTTATTTATGCAGATAAGTCAAGAACATCATAACGATTTCGTTTTAATAGTTTTTTTTTTTTTTTTATAATGTTTAAATTCAGTTTCAGACCATTAGGTCTGTGAAATATTTTTATCCAAACGAGAGAAATACCTAAGTATCATACAACTAATGGAGGAAGGTTTTGACCCGACATTTCAACAAAATATCTTGAACTTCAATAAGAAACTAGTATGAAAGGATTTTAAATATAAATATAAATATCTTCAATACACACACACACACGGTCGTCTGTTCCTAAAGTAAGCAACTTAATGCTTGTGTTATAGGTAACAGCCGACTGGTATAGCTACATATATTTTTTTTTCGATAAACATACATATAAATACTATTAATAAAGGATTTTGTAACACGAATATAGTAAAAGCACTCGCTTTTATTATACCGAACCAGCTGTTAAACGTTTCAATGGTGAGCATAGATTTCTACTGCTTTTGGGGAGAAAGGTTAACATGGTTAAATGCACAGTACAGGATTTTCGACGAGTGTACAGGTTTTCCTTTGATTATTTCCTTCATCACAATTTCATATTTTTCGTTCATTATATTATTTTGTTACATTGGACTCTACTACTAAGTGTAACTAAATATTTTAATGCGTTTTTAATAAAACATAAACTAAAAATGTCTTTGCTCAAGCTTCAAAAGAACTTTTAAATCGTTATTTTTAAAATATACTACTACAAAATAGGTACATCTGATTGGGAGTGTAGATTCAGCTGAAAAGAATCTATAAGAAAGAAACAACAATTACTCGTAAAAATCATCAAAGTAATTTTTTCTGCATGGAAACCAATAAAAACGTACACATTTTGTCATTAATATAAATTTGTAGTAAATAATAATATGCTTTGGTTTTTAAAGTTTATTTAATATAAACATTAAGTTTCTTAACTGGCAATTGTTACATTGGATGTGAGTTTTTATATTATATCTGTATACCAACCACGGCCAAATACCATTTTAGGTAATACAAACAACGTAAATGTTAACAACGAAAGCCTGAAATATTCAAACATTTTAAGCCGCTCTAAAAGTGTAAAGTAAACAGGAGAAATGGGAACTCTCGAACCTCAGGTAAATTTAACTAAAATAGTTTTATCAACATACGTCCTCGACTTAAGTCTTTACTATGACTTAAATCAAACTATACTAAGCATTAACATACTATGCTAAAAGTAGATTTATATTAAGTATAATGTTTATTATAAGACTAATTTTCTGCTTACATAAATATTATAAAACTGATGGGTAATAGAATCTGTTTATTGTATCTCTTCAGTTTGAACCTGCTAATACCTCAAAGAAAGTAAAATAATGATTCCTACACTTTGGTCTTTGGATAAGAAGCATGAAGAGAATAAATTGGTAAAAGGTGTAGGTACTAATCGTATTAAATGATTATGAGTAAAAAAAATATGAGTATTTTATGAAAATATGTCATTATTGATTTTGCATGACCTACCGTAATTGTCATTTAGAAAGTTACGATATATCGGCAATATTGCAGACGCCCTGGTTACAGCAGAGTCACCCATTAGTCCCGTAGAATCTAAAGCATTCATAGTGATTCTAAAAGTCTAAAAACATAACAAAAAACAGTACTTTCATACTTACGTCAATTTTGTAAACTTTAGTAATATCGCCAAGAGTACATAATTTTTGTTTCACTCATGTCGATGTCTAAACTTTTGCAGAAAGTAAGTTTGGAACTATAAACTTTTCTATTTCAAACAAGTAATCATTTAATAAATCGAAAAAAGTAAAGGAATCTTTATTAAATACGAACAAACTTAATATTATTTCATTTATTTTCTGCTGAGAGTTTATAAAAGCCTTATTTGATTTATTTTCCTTACGATTCTCGCGATGTGCCAAGTACATCCCAACGCAAAAAGAAAAGTTTCTCTACATTTTCTCGTTCTTGTGTTTATCTTAAAAGGTTCTAAATTGAATTCACACGGGCACGTTTTTAATTTCCGTTTCGCTTTCAACTTTCAGAATACCTCTTTTAAATTATTTACCTGCAAATTGGATAATCACCGCAACTTTTATAATTAATTTCTATAATTTCACAAGAAGGATTTCGTAACTTCGTACAGCATAACATTTTAGTTTTTATTTACATAAACTGTCAGTAAATTCGAGTTAAAAGTAGTAAATTCAGGTTTTATTTTCATCTCATCTTTTAGTCGCGCAACTTTTAATCGCTCTGGTGTAGTGGTGCGTGTGCCGTGCCGGCGCCTACACACCTTCGATTCGCAGTTTCGATTCCCGCTCAGGATAAGTATTGGGGTGGGATTGTATTTACAAATGTTTCTTTCCGGTTTGGATGTCTGTCTTTGTGTGTCTACCAACCGTGCCTCGGAGATCACGTTAGCCTGTCAGTCCCGGATAACAATCGTTACTGGGAATATATCCGCCAACCCGCAGTGAAGCGGCATGGTGGATTAAGCTCCAATCCGTCTCCCACATGGAGAAAGAGGCCTATGCTCCGCAGTGGAATGTTACAGGCTGAATTTTGAAGCTAAGTTTACATTTAAAATTAACATGTCAAATGGCTAAACGATTTCATGACTGACATGATGTGACCCTATATTCGCGTCCCAATAATTACCAATTTTGACTTATAAATACTAAAAAAGCGTCTTAGTAAATGGAATAAAATACAGATGGTCTAAGAGACGAGGAAGATCGTCCTTCACCGATCTGATAACTCGATGAGATATATTTTTTTATCAAATACAATTTGTAAACAAATAAGCCTTTGCTAACTTGTCTATCGAAAAGTGTTCGTCTCCTCTACTAAGAATTAGACTTGTACATGTACAAAAATTAATTGTGTTCACAGAGACCACGTCTTATTCTGTAGTAATATAAATTGACGAAAACCTATCTTTTTGGCAATCGCCCAGCAATTCGGTCGTATTATCAATGTGACACGGTCTCGCCTTCCAGATTAAATCTATTTTTGATGAAATTCTATTAGAAATCTATAAGTCTGAACTTTAAACTGACTAAAGCCATGACTATACAATTTTTCGTTAATGTAATTTGTGCTCACACATGTATTGAACTGAATGAGTCTGTAAATATCTTACTACTGGACAACGGCCTCTTCTCTTTTATTTATTTAAGTAAGGGGGTTGAATTTTAATTAGGGTTTCTGCTAGGGAATTTTCGAGAAATTCGTTTTTAGTAGAGACGAGAAAAGAACCTCGTAGCCTCAAGAACTCAAATAAACACACAATAATTGTGTTTACTCGCAAACTAAAAAAAAAACGACTTCAAGACTTCAATTACATCGACAAGTAATACAACGTAATAAGACAAAAAAAAACAGTCAAGTAAATACGCGTTATCAAAGATTACTCAAAAAGTAGTAATCAGATCTCGCTCAAATTTAAACAAGACTATATGACAAGTATTAGCTTTTGATTAAAGTAAGAATCATCAACATCGATAAACCCAGTGAAAAGTTATGCAGTTTATTATACCATAGGTCGACGAAAAAGTAGTCAAGTAAATACGCATTATTAAATATAACTGTAAAAGTACCTGTCAGATCTCAATCAAATTAAAATGGGACCACATGGCACCCAACACCTTTCAATTAAAACAAAATTCATCGAAATCGGTCCACTCAGTCAAAAGTTCTGAGTTAACATACAATTAAAAAAAAACTCACATACGATAGAAGTGAAACTTCAATGGCAAACTAATTTAAAAAAAAAACTAATTTAAAATTAGCGGCTTGCAGCGCGGCTCGGCCTTCCCTGTCTTTTTGCCGTTGCATCCGGTTTGAAATCACAACGATTCTAAAGAAGTTTTACTTCAAAAATACAGAATTGAGAACCTCCTCCTTTTTGGAAGTCGGTTAAAAAATAGCGTAGCATCACTGTCACTCCGCCACCCTCCCAGATTTCTTCTGTCATATGCGCGCTGCTTCGTTTCTCAGTGTTAACTAATTTGATAAAAAAAAGAAATTGAATCATTTGACACTACTAGGCAACAAATGCGTACACGCTGAAAACATGTACAAACATTGTCAATAAAAAAACCGCTTTTTAGCGATTAAAAAAAATTCTAGTAATTAAAAGTTAGTTCAAACACAAAACGTCGTTTTGTGTTTCGAATATGTGAGATTTGACGTATTCGAACTTTCGAATTTTAATACAAAATCAATATGTCAGTTCATAAATTGTTACATGATTAAAATCTCACTTAACTATACGCGGACAATACAGTTGATTTTAATGTAATAAATGGATTATTAAGTTCATCTAATAAATAAAGTAATCGTAATGATGGAAGAGCAATAAAAATTAAAGTAATAGCTGGTAAAATTGTTCAAATTAATTCAATTATTCACCTCATAAAGCTTTTGTAAAGTTTTAAATATGAAAAATGTGTAATGGACTGAAAATATCCATTTTGCTCATGAGTCAAGTGAATTGAACAGTGGGCTTCACTTCATTCTGACGCTCACTGTTTTGTCGAATACAATAATATTACTTATTTATCGAGGATTTTAATAATGTCTATACAAATATTTTGTTATCTTCACTTCTTCACTTCAGCCTATCGCAGTCCACTGCTGGACATAGGCTTTTTGTTACCATTTACATTTAATCAAGTAGAGTGGTTATTATTTATTATTATTTTGCGGATATTTTAGCGGATATTCTAATTTTCGATAGCTATTTAATTAGTATTGCACTGTATACTTGTACTATTATAGACACTTATATTCTGATATGTTAAACTCCAGTTCAATCAATTATTTTTCATACCGTCAAACGAACTGTTGGTTCCGAAAATTCAGAGCAATAGTTATACAAATACAACCAAATAACCGCTTTGCCTGGACCCGTAATAAATAGAACGAGAGCTGCTAGTTCGAGTTTTCAATAAAGAGAATTAAATGTTTTATTTAAAAATAAATTGTTGTCTGTAGACTCGCGCGGAATTTAGAGCTACGGTTTATGCTGCCTTTTGCAATTTTGTTTTAAAAAATAATGCTCTATACGAACACGTTGACAAAGTTTATTTATATAGCTTTAAAACTTTTATACATACATTTTTATTGAACTAGATTTTGTGCCATAAAACGCCAAAAGGTAAAAAGGAGATGGGGACTTTTAGGCTAAAATGTAATAAGTACAGATATGGTTTAAAAAATTGCTCATATTTTTGTATTTTAAAATATAAAATATCAGCTCAATTCTGAATCTGGAAGCTGAGAAAAATGAAAAAGATAGTTTTCGTCAAAGTAATTGGGTATCGATTTAACTATAATCGATTATAGAATTAAAAAAAAAGGTTTGCACTAATTAATTAACTCAAAGTATTTAGATACACAATTGAAGTTGTAAACAATAAAGTGTATTTAAATAAAGTTACATTAACATCGAAAATAACAATTAATATCCGATAAACCAAAATGATTATCGATTTCGTATCGATTGAAAATAAATCATAATTATTTTTAATAACAGCTTTGACAGCTGACTGATATTGAAACTGTGTGCCCCGTCATGGTCCCGTCACTCGTTTCATATAATCATGTTTATAGTTGTTTAATGTTTTCAGTGTATTCAGATGCGTCCTGAGTCCATTCCTGATATTTATTTATGGTTTCAAGTGATTGATATTTGTAATGATATAATATGATAAACATTAGTGCTTCAAGAACTTAGTGATTGGGTTTTTCATAGACATTGTAACATAACCTCAATTTTACAAAGCGTCTAATAACTCCGCTATCAGATAGCCAAAATATACAGAATTTTCAGCGAGGGATCGATAAGCGTAAATACATTAATTGGTACCATTTTCATTACGTTATATTTTACGTTACATTTTGGCCCAAGAATGTATGGAATCGTATCCGTCGCCTTTAATTTTAACACTCCTGATAATTTTAACCTTAGCAAACTGCTACAGCTCTTAGTATTTATACATAAATATGTTATATAATATAATGATAAATACTTTAATATTTAAGCAACAGTAGTAGGCAACGCGCTTGTGATGCTTACTGTTGCAAGCGTCCATTGGCTGAGGATCGAATGCTTGTTTACCACCATAGTGATACTAAAATATCAATAACTAGCTTCTTCCCGCGTCTTGGTCCGCGTGGAATATTTCCTTTGGGTTTATATAGCCTATAGCCTTCTTCGATAAATTGGCTATCTAACACTGAAATAATTTTTCAAATCGGAACAGTAGTTCCTGAGATTAGCTAGTTCAAGAAAACAACAAACAAACTCTTCATCTTTATAATATTAGTCTATATATAGTAGAAGAAGGACATCAGTAGGATCCGGAAGCATAAATACAAACAAAAAGAAAGGTACAAACATTTGTCATAGAAAAAATCGCTGTGCCCATTTTATTCAAAATCTATAAGATAAAAAAGAAATTTATTTAAAAACTAAGAATCTAAAATTCAATATAAATTTACAATCATAATACATTTCGAATTATTTGAAACTAAATCTAGAATCAGTTGAAAAGGGAACTAATTTAATGCGTTAGTTCTGTCATCGTCAAAACTTCAAGTAAGTTTGTAATTCTCAGCTTCATAAACTTTCATATGAATAATTACGAAAAGACTTTAAATACAGTTTAAGCTTATTACTGATATTATATTACTTGATGAAATTACATTTTAAGTTAGGTTTAAGCTGAATGTAAGATACGAACATTACATTTTAAGTTAGGTTTAAGCTGAATGTAAGATAGGAAGGAACATTACATTTTAAGTTAGGTTTAAACTGAATGTAAGATAGGACGCTAATTTGCGTTAATAAAACAATTAAAAACCTCTACACATCTCTTTCATGGTTAAAGATACGATGAAATCAAAAAGTTACAACTGGTTATGGCTAGTTATAACTAGATTTATTTTATATATAACGGATATATTAAAACAAATTCGGAGAGAATTGTACTAAAAACTTACATATAGATCCTGTAATCAGAACTAAAAACAGAAGAAAGAAACTTTACCCAAAAACTTACAGTGAGACAGTACTTGTACCTAATTATCCATTTTATCATTCTCTCCAAAAAAACCAACGTCATTGAACCATTTTTATACTTAGTAATAATATCACAAGTTTTAACAGCCACATTACGCTAAATATACTCATAAGAGCACTCGAGCGTAACGTGCCTATTTACGTACTTAATACAGAGTTTCTGTTCAATTGTGTACTTCAAGAATTTTCATACAATTAAATAGAAGGTAGAAATACAAACACAACACGAAGATCACGTTTATAATATTACAATACAAACGTGTGATAATAAATATTTAAGCAGACAAAGTTTTCAAACCGCTATTTGAATAAATTAACAACGAGATCTAATTAAATAATCACAAATGTAACATACACAACAAATCTTAAGAAATATAACTATGCTCTTTGACGTCACCACATACGACTTTAACCACATGCAAATACTAAAATTTTACAGTACAATTTATTTTGTAAACTAAGTCTTACTTTGAATTTAAATTAAATTCGTACAAATTAAAGACAAATAGCTACTTCGACCGTTAGTCAGCCGTTTATTTGCAAATTAATAATAATTAATCACTTGAGCTGAAGGCGAACGCGAACACTAAGTTTGGTAACTGACTACTGAATGATCAGAAATTATTTAGCGTTCAAACTAAAGGAGTGTTTAATGAAATGCGAAATATTTTAAATGTAAATAAAAAACAGTTTTGTATTGAATTCAACGCATTTATATTTTGTATTGAATAACGCGGTGGTGGGCCGGAGCGATAATATATACTTATATTATATTGTCGCTCTTAGTTATTGACTTGTTGGAACTATGTTATTGTGGGAACTATTTTAATGGTACGATGTACGAAACTAAGATTACGTAAAATTAACAGATGTTTAACATACTCACAGTATAATATACCTACATATTATATAAATTTTTAAAAATAAATACAATTTTGTTTTATATTTATATATTATTTCGAATATTCGTTTTTGCATAAGGCTTATTTTAATTTTGAATGAAAATAAGTCTAAAATAAAGTATTTTTCGACGTTTTAAGGATTTTGTTTTATATACACTTTCTAATAATATAAAAATCACTGTCTATTTCTCTATAGAAAGCATTAAGAAGATCTAATTACGCGTATAAACTTCTTTTCCACAAAACATTTCCATTTCTAAGTTAGCCCTTTGTTCCTTTTGATTATATATATACCTAATTATACAAAAACCCCCGTTTCTAATTTAATGTCGCACTGTTTAGAGTTAACACGACGATATCTTTCCTGAGGTCATATCATTTCCAGAGTCTCCGATTGGGGTCGAGACAATCTAGTACAATTTAACCCCTCCAAGACACAAGTTTGTGCGTTCACCGCTAAGAAAACCCCATTCACTGTGGCCCCTCAATTCCAGGACACACCCCTTATCATCTCTAGCAGTATTGGTATCCTTGGTGTCGACATATCCAGCGACGTCCAGTTCCGATGTCACCTGGAAGACAAGGTCAAACTGGCATCCAAAAAACTCGGTGTGCTCAATAGAGCGAAGCGGTACTTCACGCCGGGGCAAAGACTGCTTTTATATAAATCGCAAGTCCGCCCCCACATGGAGTACTGCTCTCACCTCTGGGCGGGAGCACCGGCATACCAGCTTGGTCCTCTCGACTCGGTTCAAAAGAGAGCTATGAGAATTGTCGACGATCCAATACTGACGAGCGATATTGAGCCCTTAAGTCTAAGAAGAGATCTTGCATCCCTATGCGTGCTCTATCGTTTGTACAATGGGTTGTGTTCCGAAGAATTGTTCGAGATGATGCCCACGGCCACTTTTTACCATCGCACCGCTCGCCATCGACAGGGAATTCATGCTCACACATTGCAGCCCAAATGGTCCCGTACGGTTCGGTTTCAGAGGAACTTCCTCCCACGGACCATTCGGCTGTGGAATGAACTCCCTGCCGAGGTTTTCCCACAATGCTACAGTATGGGGTCCTTCAAGAGGGGAGTAAATAGGTTTTTGAAGGGTCGGCAACGCGCATGTGATGCCCCTGGTGTTGCAGGCGTCCATAGGCTACGGTAGCCGCTTACCATCAGGCGGGCCGTATGCTTGATTGCTACCGTCGTGGTATAAAAAAAAAAAAAAATTAAGAAATTCCTTTGTGTTCTCCTGAGTTAATAAGTCATGTTATTGTCGTGTCGGGACAAAGAAATAGAATTAAAAAACCACAACAGGCTGCTGTGAAAAGTTTAAATATTAGAGTGCCTGAAATTTTTACATCTAGCTGACTCTCAAAAGACTGCGGTGGAATTTTATCCATAATTATTTCAGCATGACGGAAATGCTTACTTAGATCTTGTGTTTTTTTTTATATATAACTTGGTCGGCAAACAAGCGCACGGCTCACCTGATGGTAAATACCGTATATTATAGACGTCTGCAACACCAGAAGCATCACAAGCGCGTTGCCGACCCTATTCCCAATTCCCTCCAGAAGTTCTGGTCGACTTTCTCACCAACAGGAACACAACACTGCTTGAAAACAGTATTATTTAGCTGTGATCTTCTGTAAAGTCGAGGTACCCTAGTCGGTCTGCTCCATATTTTGAGCAGGAAATTTCGTGCTGTGCTGTGCTGTAGGCACAGCACAGCACAGCACGAAATTTCGTGCGAGGTAGGCACCTCAGTTAAAAATTTTAATAATTTATTTTATTTTTTAACTTTTTATGTGTGAATAAGTTTTGCTTTATCACAATAATAATAATAATAATTAATTTACTAAGATAGTTTATACAATGTTTAGAAAAGAAAAACATGATCATTAATGACTAAGCGCTGTTTAATCACTCAAATATCTTAAACCTCAAATACGACCACAGAAATTCTTTATTTATTGTCTGCTACATTTATTTTTTATTATATTGAAAAATACATGTTATAAATTAAACTTTTATAACATGTATTTTTCACTTTGTTACTAAAAACATGGAAAGCGGAAATAAAGATTCAACGCTTTATGTTAATATGACAAGTACAACAAAATATGTGCATAATAAAAGGGATAAAAGCTAAACGATTTTTTAACCAATTTCAAAAACAAAAAGAAGTAGATTATCATTTCGACTGTATTTTTTATGTGTGTTACCTTGATGTGTGTAACTTTTTACTAGAGTCCACCCAGTGGTAGGCTGGCATTCTTTTTTAATCGAAAGGTGGTAGGTAGGTACTTGTCATGTGGTCCCATTTAATTTAGTCAAGATCTGACAAGAACTTTTAGGGTTATCTTTAATAATGCGTATTTACTTGACTACTTTTTCGTCGACCTACGTTGTATCGACGTCGTACGGTCGTCGGTCGACGTAATAGAAGCCGTTTTTTTTTGTTTGTGAGCAAACACAATTATTGGCACTGGTCAGCTTTTCAGTAAGAAAATAGTATTTCTAGTTATAATGAAACAACTGTCCTCCCTGTCCAGATTTGACATGACCGTGGTTGCTGTAAACTGTAAAGTATCCGAAACGTCGGGCATGTAAAAACCTAATAGGTAAACCGCGATAAAATCCGAAAAAGTTGTTTCATTATAATGAGTGAAACTCGCGTAAACATTAGAAAACAGTATTTCTAGTATATATAATAGATACTTGGCAAATATATAAATATACAAATACGATACACTTAGAATACTATTACTTTAATAGTATATTTCATTACAAGTGCGGAAAGGCTGTCATTGCAAAGAGTTCCGACAAAATGTCTACCCGAGCCGAGGCGCAGCCGAACGTGTCAGTACACGTTCGGCTGCGACTATTTTTAATACAGTTGTAATACAGTTGCGAAAAAATGTAACAATTTAATAAAATAAACTCGCAAAAAAAATTCTGAAAAATGGCGCCAACCGTAGAATATAAGCAGAGTTTTTTCTTCTTCACCCATTCTGGTAGGCAAAGGGAAACTATGCCAATACAGCCAAGTCTTCAGTAGAAGTTTTTTATTGATATGAAATAAAAAATGAAATTTAATGAGATGAAATGAAATGAAACCTAACCAAACTCATTCAATCAAATCATTAAATCTGATATTGAAAGAAATTAGTAGCATCTTTTAAGAAATATACGTATTTGCATGAATCATAAAAACTTCTATGAATGTTCTGAGTAAAAACTTCATGGTTGGTTTTTCTTTTTAATAGACATTATTTTGACAGTTGGGAAAGAGAACGCACGAGTGCGGGAAAGGTAAAAAAAGCACGAGTGTGTCAGTAATAGCCCACTTCAGCCTGGCGCAACTTCAAGGTAAAAAAACGATTGTATGAAACGGGAGCGAATTTTGAACCCGTCTTAGTTTGAAAAAACATCGACATCTACAAAGCAGTATGTAATTGACCTCATTCGAATTTAGGCGGATTATACTTCGCCGCCATCTTTGGCCGCCATATCGTGTCATTTGACTTGACATTTCTTTTTTCCCTTGGCCCACTTCCCGAACGCTATACGTCCCTGCAATACACCACTTTTTTAGCAACTGTATTAAAAAATAATTTTTAATATTTTTAAACAAAGGATATAATTTTAACAATATAACTTGTAGTATAAGTAGTTGTAAATCAGAGAAACTTTAAAATTCCAAGCAGCTACCAAGTTATCATAGCCTCAATTCCTTTGTGAAGAAGCCGGCGAAGTGTCTGTAAGATTTCAAGATAAAATCAGAGACTCAAACAAACTATCAAAGTTTTCCTTTTAACTAATACGATTTTATAACCCATATTATTATTATTATTTTATAATTATATAATTTAAATTAATATTACAGAATTAATTCAGCCTGATCTCAACAATACTTATGTATTTACAACTATACCTTAAAACAGACACTATTTTTTACATATCTGCTCTTGAATACGACACTAATAAATGTTATGTATTAACTTTAACTATTATTATTTTTTCTGAAAACTAATTCTGCTGAAAAGTGAAATTTATATCCAAATATAGCTTGTTTCTGCTTTCGTATATTATTGCGAACAGTCGAATTCATTAACAAACAAGATTAATATAGCACATGTATTTGTTTTTTAATTTTAAAACGGACGCATTTAGTCAGGAGCGAGAGTACGTAAATCTTATTGAAGCTATGTTTTCCATTTCCGCAGAATTGTTTCAACATGACGTTTCCGGGAACGAGTTAATATATTAACAATGTCAAGTATGTATATATGTATACAAATAATTAAAAAACTTTCTACTGACTGCTATTCTCTCTTCTGAAAATTGTTCTATATTGCAAAATGTTTTATTACTTTATATTGTGCATTAATGTATTAAATAATATAAAAATAACAGTCCCGCTACTTGACAGAGATCTGCTTATAAGAAAAAAGATTATAATAATTTTATGAACCTAAACGTGGTCTGAATTCTATGAACATAAAGAACGAGAGTAATCCGATCTCATATCTGAAAAATAATATTAGCAGCGTTTATCAAATTATTATTTAGTTATTTATATAGTTATTTATTTAAAGTTAGTTTTGATTTTTAAAGGACAAACATTAAGAGTAGCAAAACCTAAACAAAATAACAAAAACTCAAATAAAAAAAACATCATTAACACTAAAATTGTCGCTATTTTAAGAAGATATTTTATCAAATTTCAATTTCAATTCTTTTTCATTTATTCTTTTCGCTTCAGCCTGTAATAACCCACTGCTGAGCATGGGTCTCTTTCCCCATGTAGGAGAAGGATCAAAGCTTAATCCACCAAGCTGCTCCAATGCGGGTGCCAACCCGATAAATTCCCTCCTATGAGTAACAATCGCTATCAAATGTACATGATAACAACCAGGACTGACAGCTTAACGTGATCTGCGAGGCACGGTGGGTATGGTACGTGTCTTTAGGAAATTTAATAATAAGTTTTGGTTTACAACATTTTTATGGTACATTTTTTAGTTAAAAATGCGTAGTGTTCAAATTTTTGTACTAATAAATAAAATAGCAAGACAACTTTATGAACTTACAAACTGGTTTACGCAATGAATTTATAAAGTAACGTCGCACTGACCCAAATATCTATCCACGGGAGTAATTTATATATTTTTCGGAAAAAAAAGAAATAGACAATAAACTCTCTTGCAAACTTTTCGTTTACACAATAAATAAAATAAACTTTGGACCTTTTATGTTAGTGTAAAGCATTGTGATGTTTGTTCAAGTTTATTTCTAAAAATATATATAGTATATTTATATATAAAAAAATAACTAGTAGGTATATTATTTTGTAAAAATAAAGCCAAAGTTTAAATTTCTAAAATCTTACAAAGAATTCGGTTCTTAAAAAAATAATATTAATAATTGCTACTAGTACCTATATATCATTAATAATTGCTACTAGTATATATCCAATCAATTACAATTCGCTTTAAATATAAATTACTAACACAGTCATACTACAAATTTTTTTTTTCTAAATTATAATTGAGATTTATAAGTTATATGTTAACATCAAACAATACGATAAATGAATACTAAAGTAAGACGTGTTTCATTTTTAATGGACATTATGTAGTTAAAGTAGTTGCTTAAGAAAAAGTGGTCGAAGTTCTTGATAAATCAGTATATCTAGATATAATCTGTTAGTGACTTAGAGACATCAAAGTTAATTTGGCAAAACATTATTAACGTGTTTGAATACATAATACTAATTACATGGAATGTTAACAAATAAGAATAACACTATCGTATTGAAAAGACAAAACTTATAATATGATTTTACTATTGACCTATTAAGACAATCGATAACATCCAGACTAAGCTTTCGAAATTTTAAAATCTAATTTATTCCAATTACGGATGTTACAAACACGACAGAAAATTGACTGAAAGGTGTCCTAATGACTTTTTCCTCTAATTAAAAGAATAATTATTAAAAACTCTTGCCACTATTAACGTTCCTGCTCTTATACAACCTACTGTAGTAATTTCTGATGATGGCAGGAGCATGTGGCGTCTCCACATATATAGACTTTTTTAATTTGAATAATAGTGAAACCTTTTTTATTTGTTTTATAAAAATATTTTTTGATAGATGTCAATTTATATTTAAAATTCTTTCTTTATAATTTATGTTATAATTTTTAAGCAGTTCTTTGTTACATCTTTTACGTGCACGTTGGTTTTATAATTATATTGTATATTTTGCTAGCAGTACATTATTTTATACCATCTTTATTATTCATTATTAAAAGTCTACGGAGATTGCGAACATTTTATTTCAAGTTCATATAATTCTCCAAACTGGTGACCCCGACGTGATAATAACTATAATTGCTTTGGTTACATTAGCAACTACAAAATTCCAAGGAAAGTTACGTCTAAGGCCTAAATCTAGATTTAATTGTATAGAACCGTATGTGTCGATGACACTTCCATTGGCTGCCAATCTGGTATCGACCTTCGGCGCTTCGGTCTCGGAGGGGAGTGATGTGGCGTCTCCACATATATAGACTTTTTTAATTTGAATAATAGTGAAACCTTTTTTATTTGTTTTATAAAAATATTTTTTGATAGATGTCAATTTATATTTAAAATTCTTTCTTTATAATTTATGTTATAATTTTTAAGCAGTTCTTTGTTACATCTTTTACGTGCACGTTGGTTTTATAATTATATTGTATATTTTGCTAGCAGTACATTATTTTATACCATCTTTATTATTCATTATTAAAAGTCTACGGAGATTGCGAACATTTTATTTCAAGTTCATATAATTCTCCAAAAGCATAACAACAACAACAACAACTATGCATTGTGATGTCAGAGTCTTTTAAAGTGTTATTTTGATTTAATCTTTAGAAAACATGTCTCGCTCGAGACTTCAACAAGTACGCTACATTGTACGCTTTAAGCAGTTAATACTTCCAAAATTAACACTAAGGAAATGACAAGTTTGTTTAGTCGCAATAATTTTCTTCGACCTACTTTTCATGTGTACACGTAAACTGTGACTTAACTCTTACGAAAATCAGTATAATCATAAGACTCCCTAGTCTGTCATTGCGACTATGCGACACGGACATAAAATGTGCGGAGCTTTGTACGAATTGTTTGAATATTGACGCCCTACCGTGTCCTTGCATCTAGACGCCGAGCTTTCGCAAGCACTTTATGCACTACAGTATTGTCAAAATCAAAACAGTAATATTGTGATCTTCTAAAATTAAATACATAATAATCTATAAAATATTTAATTAATTAAAACCAGTGTAGTGACATTTTAAAACATGTGTTTTATTTTTTCAAGAAATAGTATCTCCTTGTAAATACCTTAGCGCATAAAATGGTAATTTATATCTATACAAATAAATGAAATTGGAGTGTATGTTTATAATATTAAAATAAACGCTTTTTACTAAATGCATATGTATGTATACACGGTACATAATTATACCAAAATAACATTTTTTAAAATTTTTGTACGTCTGTCTATCTGTCTGTCTGTTTGTTCCGGTTAATCTTTAAACAGCTGGACCGATTTTGACGGGACTTTCACTGGCAGATAGCTGATGTAATTAGGAGTAACTTAGGCTACTTTTATTTTAGAAATGTGTTTATTTTATAACTCTTAAAATAACTTTTTTGTTGAATTCAACGCGGACGAAGTCGCGAGCACAGCTAGTATATTAATATGAATAGTCGAAACGTATGTGCACTCATAGCTTCCATACTTAATTAGTTAAACTTAATTAGAAATAACCCATTTCTTTGTTTTCGTTACTATTAAATATACAGGATGTGTCGTAAATCGTGGATAATCCGTTAACTGGGGGTAGCCCTGATGTCGACCTCCAAGAAAATGTACCTACTTTTTATTTCAGGGTCGCCAACACTGAAAATTGTGAATATTTTTGTGTTTTTTCATCAAATTCCTACCGCGACTAGTAATTTGGTCATAATTTTTACAAATTAAGGCATTTTAATGTAATTTTTATTTTAAATTACTCGGGAATACTTGTACTATCTAACGAAATTACTATTTTAGGCATACATCGTCAACATCAGGGCTACCCCCAGTTAACGGATTATCCACGATTTACGACACATCCTGTATATTTGTATTTGTATCAAGACAATTTCTACATTAACCAAATCTACATAATATGTATACATATTATCAAAAATAATAAAAAAAAAAGTTACAAAGTTTGCCACGTCAGCTAGTGTAAAATGAATTTCAATAAAAATTCATAAGTTTTCTGTCAATATCGTTTCAGAAATAATATGAGTGTGTTGATCTTTACAGTTCACTTGTTTCACTGCTTGATTTTTCTTTCAGTTCAAATGTAATTCAAAAGTCTGGCTGGGCTGAGCTGGCTTTTATAACTTGACAGTTAATTGATTTAAAAAAAAGATCTGGGTAAAGTTATTAGTGGCTGATTATATGTATTTTTTATTTCTAACCAATTCTTTATTAACTTAAAAGTAATTAGCGAATTTTATTGTTATCTATACTAATATATAAAGCTGAAGAGTTTGTTTGTTTGGTTGTTTATTTGTTTGTTTGTTTGAACGCGGTAATCTCTGGAACTACTGGGCCGATTTAAAAAATTCTTTCAGTGTTAGATAGCCCATTTATCGAGGAAGGCTATAGGCTATGTGTCATCACGCTGGGACCAATAGGAGCGGAGTTCACGCCGACGAAGTCGCGCGCAGAAGCTAGTAATAAATAATATTCATCATTTCATCATCATCATTTCAGCTTATCGCAGTCGACTGCTGGACATAGGCCTCCACAAGTTCGCGGCAAAAATGTCGTGAACTCATGTGTTTTACCCATAGTCACCACGCTGGGCAGGCGGGTTGGTGACCGCAGGGCTGGCTTTGTCGCACCGAAGACGCTGCTGCCCGTCTTCGGCCTGTGTATTTCAAAGCCAGCAGTTGGATGGTTATCCCGCCATCGGTCAGCTTTTTAAGTTCCAAAGTTGTAGTGAAACTATGTTATGCCTTAGTCGCCTCTTACGACACCTACGGGAAGAGAGGGGGAGGCTATATTATTTGCCGTAGCCACACAGTTCCTAATCACAGATACTAATTCCACAGTTACTAATATTATTACAATCTATTTTTTTTTTTCGCGAATCACTTTTTCCGGTTTCATAAACTACGTTTTATCTTAATCAGAGACGCAAAAGGTATATTCCCAAAAGCATGAAATGAATATGCGTTGTAATGAAAGTTTCCACTGGTTTAGTTTAGATACATTATTATCATTTTAAACAAGTAGATAATAAATTGTGTGGAAATTCCACTTCACACGGGAAAGGGTGAGAGAGTAAATTTTATAGTTTATCGCGAGGTCCCTTCAAAGTTTTGTGACGCGGAAAGATGCAATTTTAGACCACTAAATAGCTTTTTTACTAAAATAAATACACCAACTACTTTACAATAAGGACAAAATATTACAAAAGAATTATTAAAAACAAAGAATAATTGAAGAAAAAATATTAACAAATAGAAAACATCCGTTATTAAATAATACTCTAAAGTGTTAATGAAAAACTTGTAAAATTATATGAATCACTTTTATTTTTATTGACGCTTGAATTATTGTTTTAAAACAGTTTCCAATTTCGTGGCTGAATTTTTCGGGGCATCTTATAATTTGATTTTTTTTTTCCGAACCCTAGATAATGAAGTTAACCTCAGTTTACTCAACGACTTAACCATCATTTTGTTTGTTACAAATTAAATGGAAAAGTTCAAACGAGGTTGAAGAACCTTTAATTTCGCCGTTTTTTTAGGTTGTTATTTATACTTTTATACTTTATTGTACATCACAACTATAAATATCATTTACAGACTGTGAAGTACAATGGGCGGACTTATGAGTTAGTATGAGGTAGTACGAGTTGTTACTACATATCAGGTCGAATTTGGGACTTGTAGCCTCTAACCCATAATTATTAATAGATGAAATTAGGTTCTAACAGTAGTGAATAGATATAAATATTATTACGTGACAGAGGCTAAGTAATCCAACGGAAATATGAGGATTTCAACTTTTTTTTTGTCCAACGCTTAACGTTTTATCAGTCCGACTAATCGTTGGTAATTACGAACTGACTTCGCAGTAATAATCTCTCATTGTAATCACATCTGTGTCTCCTTTACAAATGAGTGCAGCTTTGTTTCTGGTTAGCTAACATTTAATACGTGCGTTTAATCCTTTAAGAGGATTGCCTAATTTTTTTTATTACTTTTGTAATTCTTCACATACCTTTATACATTTATTTACTACTTTTGGACAAGGGGCCCGGTAGCGATGGTACTGCTTTCCACTATTAAATAAAACTACCGGGTTGAACTAAAGACGAGATTTATTGAACTACTAACTAAGAGCCAACGGTTCGGCCTACTAAAATTGTCCTCCCCAATCAAAATACATTTTGGTTCTTAATACTATAATATAATCAAACGTTAGCGCGATTTAAAGTACAAGTAACGCCCTCTTGTAGTGAATAATAAAAAACATTATATAAACTAGCAAAATAAACAAACTATAGCGCGCCTTTACAAGTGACGCCCTCTTTTAATCAATAGAAAAATTATATAAAACCAACTATATAAAAATCATCTTGAACATGCCGCCCACCAAGGACGTTACTGAGGGAACGTCCTTCAAAATTTTGACGTTACTTGTACATTGTTACAAAAAAGACTTAAACTACATAATTATATAACTTATTTAATTTTACATTCAGTTGATCTTGAGAAAAAAAAATAATCCTTATACCTATAATAATAAATCAAAGAATTTTTTTTTTTTATATAAATTAAAAGTTTTGAACTTGAACTGTATCAAACTGTTGTAAGTACAATTGATATAATCCTTGTAAAAGTATAACACATTTTAAAAATTATTTGATATTTGTGTAAAACCAAAAATCTATCAAATCCTTCAAATATAAGATTTGGATTTAAAAATAACAGACAAAATTACAGCTAATAATAATAACAAATATCACGATGTTATAACAATATAAAGATGAATTGAACTTTGCTTAACAAACTAGGTGTAACTACTATGACAATGGATTAATTAAATTAAAATAAACAGTACAATGATATTATAACATAATTTATGATAAAATGTTCTATTCTGCTACAGGTAAAATACAAATTTTTGATGTTGGTCTTT
This sequence comes from Melitaea athalia, assembly GCA_905220545.2. NCBI lineage: Eukaryota > Metazoa > Arthropoda > Insecta > Lepidoptera > Nymphalidae > Melitaea > Melitaea athalia. The sequence continues at coordinate 16,126,666 of HG992188.1, forward strand.
TAATAGTTGATGATTTTGTGCGCAATGTGACTACACGAGTTATGCCATCATCACCTGGATGCTTTTTCAAGATGCGACCTAACAGCCAACGACTAGGTGGCAAATCATCTTCTTTTATTAAGACAATGTCTCCAATTTTAGGTTCAGGAACCATATAAGACCATTTATACCGATTCATTAAATTTGAGAGGTATTCATTATACCAACGCTTCCAAAACGACTGTACCATCCCCTGAACAAATTGCCAACGCGACAATAAACTTAAATTTGAACTTTCATGTAGATTATCTGGTACACTAACTAAAGGTTCCCCTATTAGAAAATGTCCAGGTGTTAAAAAAAAAAAAAAAAATTCAGTTCCGTTAGCTTCCAAGTGTTCCGCTATTGCAGGTTGAATCGAAACTAAGTCCTGCAATTCCCTAGAGGCACCTACAAACGTTGTACTATTGTCGCTCCATAGCTTGGCACAGTGGCCTCGCCTAGACACGAATCTTCTAAATGCAGCCAAAAATGCCTGCGTACTCATGTCACTCACTGCTTCTAAATGCAGCGCACGAGTGACCATGCATACAAAGAGGCAAATGTACCCCTTATACGACCGGTGACCACGACCTTTCGTTGTCCTAATATTTATGGGTCCCGCATAATCCACTCCACTATGCAAAAACGGACGTGCTGGAGTGCATCGTACAGATGGTAATGATCCCATAAATTGCTTTTGGATTTGAGCTCTCTGTCTAGCACACTTAACACACTTATGAACTTGATATTTAGCTAGATTCCTGACCCCTTTAATCCAGTAAGCTGTTCTCAAATAATTTATCATTAACTGCAAACCTCCGTGCAATGTTTTCTTATGAGCATCGTCAATGATAAGACGAGTTAAATGACTAGAGTGCGGCAAAAGTATTGAATGTTTCATTTGTTCACTCAACTGAGATTTCTCCAGTCTGCCTGCAACTCTGATAATTCCTTTAGCATCAAGATATGGACATAGTGATTTTAATGTACTTGATTTTAATTGTAAATAACCTTTATCCTTTAATTGTAAATATTCCTTTGTATATATTTCTCTTTGTGTTTGCCTTATGCAGCATTCTAGCGCACCGTCTAACTCTACTTTTTGTAAATATAATCCACGGTATATTTTATTCTGTTTTAGAAATCTTCGACAGTATGCGATTGTTCTGAGTAATTTTGTTAACGTCGAAAATCGTTCAAATAATGTGCTTTCAGGAACTAAGGCTACATGCGTCTTCACTGACTCTTCCATGTCTACATTAATTTCAGTCCTGTAAGTTGGTCTATTGTAGTCTAATTTAGTCTCTTTTAAGAATGATGGTCCACGAAACCATAAATCACAGGTAAGTAATGAGCTTGGTAGTATTCCCCTTGATGCAATGTCTGCTGGGTTATTCTTGGTGGAAACGTGAAACCATTGAGATGCTTTTATATTATTTAAAATTTCAGATGTTCGATTGGCCACAAAAGTCTTCCATCTACTTGGGTGGCTGTTTATCCAAGCTAGCACGACTGTAGAATCAGTCCATGCTCTGATGTTGTCCTTAGGTATTTTTAAGACTTCAGCTGTTTCATTTAACAGTTGTGCCAATAGAACTGCGCCACACAACTCCAAGCGCGGAATACTCACTTGTTTTACAGGTGCTACTCTGGTTTTTGAAACCAGTAATGATACATGTATTTGACCTCTATTATCCGTGATCCTTAAATAAATTACCGCTGCGTAAGCTGTTTTAGAGGCATCACTAAACCCATGAAGTTCTAACTCATCATTCAATTTAGTACCAAGCCAACGAGGTATCCTTATACAAGTAAGTAGTGATAGCTCTTCACGATAGACATTCCACTCTTCAACTAATTCTGTGGTAAGTTTTTCATCCCAATCAACACCAGCAAGCCATAATTTCTGGATGAATACCTTTGCTAGTATAACACTTGGAGCTAACCAACCTAAGGGATCGAACAAACGAGCTATGTTTGAAATTATAGACCTTTTAGTTACAGGTGCAGTCGTCGGTGGAGGGAGATTCACTGAGTACTGGAAAGTATCATCCTTGCGGTTCCAGGTAAGTCCTAGGATTTTCATTATATTATCTATTTTTATTTCTACTCCTTTTTCTTCACTGTCTATTTTATGTATTTTTGAGTGTTCTTTTATATCTATGTCCTTATGAATATCTTTATTTGTTCTATGTTTATTTATTTGTTCTTCACTGTATTCCATTGATTTTATTTTTTCTATTATTTCTTGATTGTTACTATTCCACTTCTGCAATTTGAATCCACATTTTCCTAATAATCCTGTCACTTGCTTATATATTTCTATTGCCGTATCTACAGTGTAACATCCTGTCATTAAATCGTCCATATAAAAACAATTGAGAACTCTGTCCTTTGCAAGTGGGTAATTTTCACCTTCATCTAAAGCCACCTGATGAAGTGTACGAACTGCTTGGTAAGGCGCAGAAGCTGTTCCGAAGGTGACCGTCGTCAATTCATAGTATCTTATTTCTTTTTCAGGGTCGTCACGCCAAAGTATACGTTGAAACATGACATCCGATTCAGCTACCTTGATTTGACGATACATTTTTATTATATCTGCCACTAGAGCTATGGGATACACCCTCCATCTTAATATAGTGTGTCTTAATTCTGCTTGAATTGTCGGTCCAACCATAAGAGTGTCATTCAGTGATACTCCGTTACTATTCTTTTGAGAGGCATTAAACACAACTCGAACCTTTGTGGTAGCTTTATCGTCCCTTACCACGGCATGGTGGGGTAAGTAGACAGCTCCTTCTTTATTCAGATCATTCGCTTCAACAAGTCTCATATGTCCTAATTCTAGATATTCTTGTATTACTTCACGGTACTTTTCTTTTAAATCTTTGTCATTCCTTAATTTTCTTTCTAATGAGATTAATCTTTTTTCAGCTATAGAACGTGAATTTCCAGATATGCAAGATAGATTCACTTCTCTAAAGGGTAACCGGACAATGTATCTTCCACTTTCATCTCTCTTTGTTGTAGAACTATAAAATTCTTCACATTTTTTCTCTTCAGGTGTGAGTATTTTCTTTGTACTACTTTGCTCTTCTATTTCCCAAAATTTCTTGAGAATATCATCTTCATTTACTTGTACATGCATTACATTTATTTTTTGTGACCTTACCATATTTTCTGTAGAAATTGTTCCTGATAAAACCCACCCTAAAGTTGTATTCTGTGCAATCAGATTACCGCAAGGATTTTTAATAATGCCATTTCTTATGATGTAACTATAGGCGTCCGCCCCCAACAATATATCAATTTTATTAGAGTTCTTAAACCCAGGATCTGCAAGAAATAGTTTTGTTGTATCTAACCAATTCAGTGTGGTATCGATGCTGCGCTCAGGTAAGTAAGATGTTATTTTCTTTAATACATACGCCTTTATTTTAATTATAAATTCAGGATCTATTCGGGACTGTATAGTCATATACACCATATACTTTACCACGGTTGACTCATCACTTCCAAGACCCGAAATAGTACCTTGTATGGGAATCTTCTTCAGTCTTAGACACTGTACAGTGGCCTCTGTTACAAAACAAGCCTGAGAACCCTGATCAAGCAAAACACGGGCGGAATAATACTCACCAGTCCTAGACTCGACGTTTACTAATGCAGTGGCTAATAAAACCTGTCTAGGACGAGCCACCCTTCCCGTAGACAAGCAAGAAACTATAGGCGGCGATTCAGTTGAGGGGCTAGGTTGATTGATAAAAGGCTGTGCGGAACTAGATTGTTTCGCCTCATGATCTATGTGAAGCAGGGAATGGTGACGCTTCCCACATACTCTGCAAGTCTCGACTCTCTTACAATTATACACGCTATGGTTACTGCCTAAACAGTTAAAACAAATACTGTTGTTCTTAACAAAATCACGTCTTGCTTCAATTGGCTCTTTTGCAAACCTTTTACAAAAGCAAAGTTTGTGAAACTCTGAGCAGTATTCACAGCGCATAGCTGAACTCGTGGCTAACATGGACTTTGAACTATGAGAACCATAAGCACTCCCATTAACCCGATGAACAGTGACATTTTTTGGTTCCATAAACTCTAAAGCGCTAAAACGTTTTTCAATAAACCCTTTAAATTGATCAAAGGTTGGCAGGTCGCTATTGGAATCGCTGTTAGAAATATATAATTCCCACTGCTTACGCGTCTCGTTATCTAATTTAAATGAAACAATGTGTATGACAATAACATCCCATGTACTCACATTTATATTTAGATTTTTAAGTGCATTTAAACAATCACATGTGGTATCGAGCAATTCTTTTAACGACCCTGCTGATTCCGTCTGTATGCGTTTTTGGCCAAACAATCTTTTTAAAATGCAATTACTTAAATACTTTTTATTATTATAACGTTTTTCTAAGAGTGCCCAACACTCACTATAATTAGCATCCGTTATTGGAGTGTGGCGAATAAGCTGTTCAGCTTCACCAGACAGGTGAGCTTTTAGATAGTGGAGCTTTTGTACATTATCAAGAGACTCATTTTTGTGAACTAATGATGTAAAAAGATCATGAAACGTAGTCCATTCACTATATTTACCCGAAAATATTGGAATAGCGATCTTTGGCAACTTAACAAAAGAATTATTCGACTTATTTGAACCAGACTTAATATAACTTTGTATAGAACCTTTGCTTACATGAATTTTGTTAAGTGTTGTTTTCATAAGGCTTTTATACATTATATAAGTGTCCTCAACCGCATCATAAATATCAACAACTTTTTGACCTATATCCTCCATTTTAAACTTTTCATATATTTTAGTATTAGTATCTTTAAATAAGGACCAATCTTTCTCTAGTAATTCTTGTCTTGCTTCTATATATTCGACCGTTAATTTGTCTTTATTACATTTCTTAAAGTTAGTCAATCCTTTAGTTATATTATTTTGTAAATCCTTTAAAACGTTAAGTAATCCTTCCATTTTTTATAATTACTTATAGAAAGATATACTATTTCAATGAACAAAGGTAATCTATTATATTACAAAAAAAAACTAATATCTCAAAGTAAATATTGATATAAAAAGCGAAACACTAAGTTAATAAAACAATTTATAAAGCAAGACCCAGTTGTAGTTAGTATAAAATAAATATTACAAGTTAAACCAAAATAAATTTTATAAAATTTTCTAAGTGTCAAAAAATGTTTAAAATTTTACAAGTGTTTTAGACACATTTAAGTTTGACGGAAATCGGACATAGATTCCTCGTTCCCCCGTTTTTTATAAAATATTCTAAGTCCTTAATTAACATGCACAGTTACTAAGTTAATTTTAAATTTAAACAATAATTTTCTAAGTCTAAAAATGATCACAAATATAATTATTATAAGTCCAAATTTCTTCTAATTTTTCAAAGTTAAAATCTTCATATAAATTAGGTTCAAATTAGCTTGACAAATTAACTTCCAAACATTGGTTAAAATAATTCAAAATATCGTACTCACAAAATTGCACTTCACACAAACTCCATATGATGATCTGCTAGTGGCGCCCTCTGGCGACTAGTTGCACGAGTCCTCCACTGGGTTGCCGTTGAACTAAAATAAGTGCACTTTACACAAACTCAATATGATGATCTTCTGGTGACGCCCTCTGGCGGCCAGTTGCACAACTCCACCGCTGGGTTGCTGCGCCCGCTCACCAGTGCTGGGCTGCTTTGTCACCGCTTCTTAGGTGACTGGCGTGTACCCTTATTGCAGCGATCCACTGCGGGTGACACGGATGAAACGGCCGCGCCGTTGCACTCAAAAATCTCGAACTTATCCGGACTCGATGGACCAATGAACGAGGGGCCCGGTAGCGTTGACCTACTTTCCGATATTAATAAAACTACCGGGTTGAACTATTAAGCCGAGATTTATTGAACTACTAACTAAGAGCCAACGGTTCGGCCTACTAAAATTGTCCTCCCCAATCAAAATACATTTTGGTTCTTAATACTATAATATAATCAAACGTTAGCGCGATTTAAAGTACAAGTAACGCCCTCTTGTAGTGAATAATAAAAAACATTATATAAACTAGCAAAACAAACAAACTATAGCGCGCCTTTACAAGTGACGCCCTCTTTTAATCAATAGAAAAATTATATAAAACCAACTATATAAAAATCATCTTGAACAACTTTATTAATTGTTATGAACCAAATTAAATGTAATTGAAATTATCAGCTGTCAACACTGAAAGTGCTAACACTAATAGTTTTGTATAATCTATGTTGCATAGGGCAATACTATTTCCTGTATAGTTTGACAGTTGTCTATAGTCTTGGTTCGCCCTCTTGTAACTCGCGGGCACGGCGGCCGCCCTTTCCTCGATATCGCGCGTTGGATATTTTGTCTGCGTCACGGCGAGCGTGTAGACCTTACGTATGGTTCGTGGGTTCCGTTTTGCTTCGACGAGAATGGAACCTACACCCGTAAGGACCTCAACATGCCTTTGACACTGCCGGAACGGTCTAAATGATTCGACGACGAAAATAAGAATTGAGCCCGGATTATTCGAGTACACACAGTGGTACGTTAATAAAGGCTTGGGGCCTTTTATGACGCCACTAGAGTTGCATAAAGCTGATCAGCTTGCAAAGGCATGTTGAGGTCCTTACGGGTGTTGGTTCCATGCTCGTCGAAGCAAAACGGAACCCACGAACCATACGTAAGGTCTACACGCTCGCCGTGACGCAGACATTAATTTTTGGAAAAAATTTATATTAGGACTTATTTTGATGATCCGCCAATCCGCAGTGGAGCAGCATGGTGGAATTAAACTTCGATTCTCCTCCTACATGGAGAAAGAGGCCTATGCCCAGTCGTGCGATGTCACAGACTAAATCGTTATTTTGATGAGAGGAAACTTTCTGTACATAATATTCTTAGTTACATTCGGTAACTACTGTAAACGCGAATACCATCTTTTTTACTCTGTAATGAAAATAATCAATATTATGTGCATCTTTAAGAAATCCATTTTATTCAAACAATTGGATATATTCAAGTAAAACACACAAAAGCGTAATGTCAAAATAAATTTGATATTTAATATTAAAATTAGATAAGTATTAATATTACGATTTCTGAATTGATATTCAAACGAAACGAACAATATTTTAATACGTTGATGAAGCGAAAAAGATATTAATTCTATAATGGAAATAATAAATACTTACAAATTAATGATCATAATATTGACATAGAAAACCTTTGTTTTGATTAAATCCAAACATTAAATAAAATTTAGTCAAGAAATATATTTTTTAATTTCCTTTGAAAATACATTTAAAATCAGACGTCGTCAGTCTTTTAATAACTATGTTGATAAAAGTAAACAGACTTGTTAGTTCAGTAATTTTATAGACAAATTGTTTTTTCAAAAGATTTTAAAAACCTTCCTTAAGGACTAAGTGTTATTAAACTGAATTCTCGTCAAATTTATAACGTTTTTATTTAATATTACATAATTTTTCAATTTTTTCAACCACATTTTAACATGTATTGCCTCTACTTAGTAATAAAGTTATAAAATGAAAGTCGTGCATCAAAAGTTATTTTCGCAATCTAGAGAACCAATTACCACCGACTGTGATAACACCCACTACGGAGATCGTTGATCGTAAATATAATAAGCGGCTTTATTCCCTAACGAAATATATCGCAGGCGTTCGTGTTAAAATCTGCCGGTAGAAATACATAAACTGTATATTTTCTCTATTCTTAGAAAGTACAGCACAAAAATAATATATATTAAAAGTAAACACACTTAAGTTTTTCACAACAGGCTTACTCATACCACATTTTACCAAGCGTACAATTTTGTAATTATTTTCTTTCAATATAGTAAATAATTTTAATACTGAATACTAAATTTTTTTTATTCGATAGTCAAAATTCTGCCAAAATAGCAAGGATGATTTTGCCAATGTCACGTAGAATTAAGAATATAGGAGAATAAGAGAGACAACTTATAAAATCGAAAACGTAGTCCGTAGGGGTGGATAGGTCGGGGCGCTGAATCTTAATACGCCACTGATTACAAACCATCTAAAAGTATTACCGCCAATGTCCGCACATGAGAGATACTTAAGAAAAATAAATGATAGTGTTTTTAAGAACAACAAAAGCCAAAGTTTATTTGATGTTTATTTCCGTCTATCTATCTCTATGTTTGTTCCTATAACAGACGAAATCTGCTTCAAAGAATTCAAAAATTTTGATGTGGTTTTCGCAGTTGTGGCCCAGTGGATATACGTGTAACTTAGATCTAACTAGAATCTAGTGTAAGTTTTGCCTTCATATATCTTCAAAAGTGTAGTTTTCACTATACCTATAAACTACCTACCTAGAGTAAGACAAACTTGAAAAGTGTTTGTTAATCTGCCTGTCGCTATGAACATCACGATATTACACATAAGCAAGACACTAATATTTTTTATTATTATTTTTTTGCGATATAACAATTACATGTCACTTACATTTTTACTATTAATGCCATTAAATGTCAAACCTGATGCCATGTCAAACCTAATACGGGGCGTATTAGGTTTGACATGGTATCTAATTATTTTTGCAATTATAACCTATACGGGTTTGTTAGTCGTAAACTTAGCATGCTTAGGTATTTTATAAAAACGGAACAAAGTACGTTTACTGGAATAGAAAAGAATTTAAGAATAACAAAATTCTCGTAAACGCTTCCTCGTAAACTTAAGCCGAAAGATTAAGACTGACTTATTTTTAGGGAGGCGTTCGGTAACAATTTCAGATTACTTCCGCTGGGAGCAGTAATATCTATTAAGACAATGAAAAACGTTATACTTAACCGGTTATGGGTCTTCACTAATGGATTTTGAACAAATCTTGATCTCTTTTACTTCCTTGGACAAAATTAAGGAAGTATTATTCTAATTTTAGCTTTCTAATTTCAATTAAAAGACGTATTATTATTATTTCTAAATAATTGTTCAAATATCACACGAATACATAAAATTGTAGGGATTATGCAAGAATCAAAATGTTTACATGTTAAAAAAGTAGTGCATAAACGTGTCTTGGGATATAAATCACGCCAACTGTTGCTAGCACCATTGTTGGCAACAAAAACTGCCTCACTGTAACATTACATTTTCAAGTAAATACGTTGCCTTGAAATATGTATCGAATCGAATCGAATCGATTCAGCCTGTAATATCCCACTGTTGGGCATAGGCCTCTTCCCCATGTAGGAGAAGGATGTAGGAGAAGGATGAAGTATGTATACTAGACATATTTTCCAGAGAATACATTGTCTTTCAGGTCTGTTCAACCATTTGACGATAACATCAGTTTGTCATTTTATTGTTAAAGTAACAAACATCTATTTATCCAAACTTTCATATTTTCTGTAGTAATAAAGTAAAAACGTAAGGTAACAAAATAGGCAACTTTGCCAAGTACGATAGTTCTTCGGGAACAACTAACGGCTTTTCTTGCTATATATTTTTACTCTTCTTATTCCTCACTTGTCTTTCTGCTTGGTTGAACATTTTCTTATTCAGCCGTCAGAGTTTTAGATTTATTATTTGTTCCAACTCAGTTACCTATAGTTAACATAGATTTTTTATATAGGTTTGCACAGTTGGAAGTGTCACTCCTAGATCGTCGATGGCAATCTTGAATTGGATGTAAAATTTATATATGTTTTATGTATAGGCATAACTATTAGAAAAAACTTTAATTTTATTAGCAAGCTGTTGCATATAATGGGGGCTTTACACGCTACGATAAATTGTAACAATTTATTGAACAATTTATCGCTCCAACAAATCGAAAGAGTAGAGCACTGTTCACTCCAACTCCAATCCCAATAAATCGCTACAATCTCCAGTTTACACACAACGATAAATTATAACAATCTGATCTGATCTGATACGGTACGGTCTAGGATTTCAGACTTCAAAAAAGAGGAGGTCCTTAATTTGACTTAGTTTTTATGCGTTACCTCGTAACTTTTTATTAGGTGGACCGATTTCAATTGTTCTTTTTTAATGAAAAGCTGATACATATCACATAGTCCCATTTAAATTAGATTGATATTTGGCAAGTATATTTTGCACTACTTATCTCTAATGTGTATTTAACCGACTATTGAGATGTGAAGTGAAGTTTTTTTCTTCCTTGCAAATAAACACAATTACTTATTATAAAAAATTAATAAGTTCCACTTTTGCAAGATTTCGTAATAACATAAACGATCAAAAGCGCAAAACATTCTGTTTTTAAAGCAAAGATAAGAAATAGAAAAAATACAAAAAACATACCAACTTTATGATACGAAATCAAATATTATAATTATTATAAACGATTTAGTCAAATAAGTAAGTTTTCAACATACACAATTTATACGTAATTGAAACAGATATTTGAATAACATATTTTTTTTAAAACTGTCAAAATTAAAATCAAATCATGTGGGTTACCAATAATGTTACTCCACTATTACAATTTTCGTTGTTATCAGCCTGTAGCATCCCACTGTTGGGAATAGACCAATTAATATTGGATCCTTCGAATTAATTTTGGGTTCTACTGAATGGTCTTATGTAATTTTATATCCTTTATTCGTACTTACTCTTGAACTGCGAAATTACACAAAATGAATACAGTATAAATCGATTATAAAGAGATTATTAAAAATAAATTTAAATATTAATTTAAAATGTTCTGTTATCGTTCAACCATGACGATGAAAATATATAATTAACCTTTTCAAATAAATTTCAAAAGTGATAAAACACTTTATCACTTTTAATTAAATTTAATGTTTTGTTTAATATTAGTTGAAAAGAAATTTAAATTGTTGGAAGTTTTCGTCTGACGTTCTAACAAAATTGTAGCCGTAATGGAGACATCGTTCTCTCCGCGACACATTTTAAATTTTAATGATCGTCAATTTAAGGCTATGTGTTATTCGGAGTTTAATGTGTGTTAAATACGTGGCTTCCACCCGCGGGCGACGAATGGGGGTGCGTAGGAGGCGCTACTTAATGCGCTTCCAGTAACGCCCCTGTGCCCGTGTCGGGCCGGGATGGGAACCCGGGCCTGCTAGACACAGCGTCGTCGGGACTGTTCAGAAGTGAGCCGGACAGTCCCCATGGAGGAGAAGTATGGCCTTTTCGCCGAGGCCAGCCTGTCGCTGGAGGGATCCTGTTGCCTGCAGATCCGGGACCCTCCAATTAAAGCGGCTGAAGGCTCCCGCAGGGGGTTTAGTGCGATAGTGGCACCCCCAAGTGCTGAGTCCGACATACGGTCTAGGACTGCCTACCCGGGCGTCCTGGATATCACCCGTAAATGGGTTACCCTGCGATATAAAAAAAAATTATTATAAATCTGCGACAGCAAATAAATATTATATTATATTTTTATTATTGATTATACTATTTGATTGTGTGGGTTAAGCTCTGATCTTTCTCCTGCACGGAGAAAGAGGCCTATGCCCAGCAGTAGGATATTACAGGCTGAATCGTGATTTAGTACAATTGGCGAACTTAAGGCTAATTAGCTATTTCTTCCAGATTATCACATATAGGGTCTAATCTAATTCGTCGTTTAATGTAATTTAGTCGTCGTTAGTTAGTTAGTCGTTTAACGTTACATTTTCGACTCAAAAAAGTATTATTACTTTATTGCGTTAAAATTTTAAATGTCCAATAATATGGAATTATAATTTTATTATCTTCGCCAGAATATTTTAAAGAAATATTCCAAGACATTATCGACTAATCGGATTATAATAAGATGAATTATGTTAGCTCTAAAGATAAAGTTGAATTTAACAGTGGATGAAAAGACGTTGATATTAAAATTAATAGGTGATTACGAGGCAAAAGAAATTATTTTAGGCTAATTATTTTTTTAAATATATGCGATAGCGGCAGATGTTTTTGTTTTAGTGTAAGCATTGTTTTAGTGCAATTGAATTATTTTTTTTACTTACCAATTGTGTCAATAAAAGCGAAAATGTATGCAAGGCAAACCTAATCAAGAATGTTGCTAGTTTTTTTTTTTTTTTAATAAATAATGATAATAAATTATCCTTTCAACTGAACATGGAATATTTGATTACTTACTTTACATTGAACTTTATTCTATGGGACTTACCGCTATCGTCATTTTTAAACTTGACCAGCGCACTTACAACATCAATTAAATACTGACAATCGTAGTAAGTCAGTTTAAAAACTTATACGAGTATCAACTATACATTGTTTATATTGTTTAGAATTGATAGGAGTGTCAAAGCATAATCAACATTATTAAGAAAAGAAAACTTTTAAATTATCAACAAATAACAAACAAAGACAACAAGCTTTCTTCAAAACCATTAATGAAAATGATGAAAAGCAGGGGTCCTAAATGAGATCTTGAGAAACACCAGTTATAACTTTTACCGGAAGAGAAACTTCTTGTTTTATTGCCACAAGCTAACTTTTATTATTGAGTAACTTTGTTTGTTATTTACTATCCCACGCACACACGTAGATGCAATTTTGATATGAATACATTTACAATATGAATACATTTACATTTATGTCAAAATCTATATATATAAAAGACATTTCCACCCATTGACTCATCACGATATCTCTGGAACCATAAGGGGTAGAGACTTGAATTTGGTAGTAATAATACTTTCGCCGAAAAGAGGTCAGCTAAGAACGGGTTTTACAAAATTCCACCCACAAGATGGGGACGGGGGCTAATATCATATATGGCAAAACAACGTTTGCGGGGTCAGCTAGTAATAGATAAATCTTCATGCTTTTATTCTAGACGCAGATTCTACGAGCATCGTAAAACCAAGCATTATATTTACGAATTGGACATGTTTGAGCTTGTATATTAAGACTACTGAGTTGTAAATAACATTAAAAGAATTATTCGAAAAAGTAATATTCAAAAAGTTTTTCAACTTGCAATTGAAAATTACTTTTTGTTTTCATATGCATAAAATTTAGAAGTCAGTACTCGTAAGTAAATAATTAAAAACCTAGAAATGAAGCAAAATGTGTGTTGTATAGATAGACTTTATTGCTCAGCATAACAGTACAAAATTTTGTGAATAATAATAATAAGGAAAATTATTATTTTCTACTTTGTACCGAACTTTTTCAATAACAGCGAAAAAATTCCTGCTGTATTGTATTAGTATAAATTAATTATAATTTATTGTCTTTTCATTTGTAAAATTGATTTCAGATCTTTTTATTCTTTTCACATTTTACAAGGAAAATTTTTATAACGCATTGTATTTATGAGAAATTTTACGCAAAAATTATCATTTAATAAAAAAACTCTGTAATTGATTTCCTAATGCATAATTTGACTAGGCAGAGTTTTGGCAGAGTTTTCAATGATCTTTGGGATTATGGATTCGATTCCCGAGTCGTTAAATCTATATTATATATAAGAGATTTCCACCTATATATTGCCTCATCACGATAAATTTGTTAGGAATAATCCTTTCGCCGAGTAGAAATCAGCTAAGAACGGATTTCACGAAATACCACCCACAAGAGGGGGTTGCGGGCGTTAATAACATAGGTATATGGAAAAACAACGTTTGCGGGGTCAGCTAGTATAATATAATATAATATGTTCATACATTTTTTTTAAATATGATGTATTCTACTTCAGCCAGTTGTTACCATTGGTACGGATTGAGTTGTCTACCCAAGAAACTGACAACTTTGTATGTGTATCATATACACATAATTATGTATTCGTTTTGTATTTAGGTTATATTAATGATTATACTTTTTAAAAGTGTTATTTATGTATAAGTAATATAGAAGTACGGAAAAGATCGTTCATCGTCTGTCTAAATCTGCGTAAAGTTATATTCTAGAAGCAATTTGCCCAATTACACGAGAACTGGTTAAATATTCATACACCATCATAGTCATAATGTACACCCGTTGGAAGTTTAAATACATTATTTACCCAGCTAAAGTTTGGCGCGGTATTGAAAAATTTATATAGTGTAAAATAGCTCACTCTGATTTATGTAATACATATAATTAGTTCTAAGCACGTTCTAAGTCAATTATAATCGATTTAGATAATTAATGAAAACACTTTTGTCTTCGATAACTTATTTTGGAAGATCACCATCTACAAACATCGTCTTATATTAAACAAAACTTAGATTGATTGATTTACTCTTTAACGTCCCACAACTGGGCATAAGCCTCTTTTCCCGTATAGAATAAAGCCTATATCAGTCTCAAAAATAACAATAAAATATAACAACATTTCAATAGATGGTAACATTATATTATCCAGAAACATATAGAAGGAAAATATCACCCAGAAACCCATTCCAAGTTGCGTTAGCCCCATTGAGTCGTAATTCAGTTCCATTCTTTTTCGTGTATCTGTTTGTTAAACGTTCCATATGGTTCGCTTTATTAAGCCGCGGCTTCCATGTCAACATAATCAAGGAAGGCGAGTCAAAATGTTTATGACTCTCATAAAGCTTTATTGCTTCTGGTATGGCTTTTGTATTAGTTTGATCCCAACATTCAGTGTTAATCTTCGCGCTGTAGGAATGGCAACGACCGTGGAAATGGACTTTGATTTTTGTTAAAATTACCTCATAAGCCGCCCCGGTAAAAAACTATGATAACGTTTATTATCACTATATTTTTTCTAGAGTCCTAGTTCAATGATTTTAGGCCTATAATTTTTCTTTATTAATACGATATCTATATAATACATATACCTATTGAAACACTGGCTATGATAGCAATGCTGTATTAAAGAAACAGATATTATGCTGATTAACAATTGTATTCAACAGTGTGGCGTGTTGGCATGTAGTTATAATAGACATTTTCCTTTTAATAAAAGCTCTAGTCACCTAGTTATATAGCAATTTCAACAAATTGATAGTAGAAAATCATTTTTTTTTTCTTCAAATAATCAAACTCTACTACAGATTCAACTCAAGTCAAACACACTCTACATGTCTTTATATTAGTATCTATAAATTATTATAATTTTGCTAAATCTCAAGGCAAAAAAATACTGTGACTAAAAATAAAACGGCTTTTTTTTCATACATATAAGGTTTCTTTGAAGTCTTAATATTAAGGCTTAAATATAAATTACGTTTGATGTATTTTTTTCATGCATACAAATATTATAAAGCTAAAGAGATTGTTTCTTTGAACGCGCTAATCTCGGGAACTACTGGTTCGAATTGAATATTATATTTGTTGGATAGTCCATTTAATGAGGAAGGGCTATACAATAATTAAGTACGTTTTTTCCTCTAATTAACCTGGGTGAAACTGCGGGGCTAAATTACTTAAAAATAATTGGGCCATAGTTATACAAATATATCTAACTTTATATAGTATTAAATATAATATACATATAATTATAATAGCTTTATTCCAACTAGTGGTCGCCCAGTGGTCGAAATTTGACCATAATTAATTTAAATTATAAGTTTGAACATTATTAAGGTTCTGTGAAAAACTCTATAGATAATAATAATCAAAAGAGTATATATGCGTGTGTGTGGGTCAAACACATGGTAGTGTGTGTGATGTTTTTTTTTTTTATTGATTTAATGTACTTTTTATGCATAATTAAAAAACATAACATAACAATATACTTTATTGTACACCAAAACAGAAATAATACATATCAGATTTTTTACAAAGTATCATAAGGTACAAAGGGCAAAACATATTATCATTTTGTACTCCTTCTATATATCTATACTAATATATAAAGCTGAAGAGTTTCTTTGTTTGGTTGTTTGTTTGTTTGTTTGTTTGTTTGTTTCTTTGTTTGTTTGAACGCGGTAATCTCTGGAAGTACTGGGCCGATTTGAAAAATTCTTTCAGTGTTAGATAGCCCATTTATCGAGGAAGGCTATAGGCTATATATCATCACACTAAGACCAATAGGAGCGGAGTAAACGCCGATGAAGTCGCGCGCATAAGCTAGTTAAGTAACTAAAACTGTGAGAGTAAATTTCATACTCCTCCGTCCGCGAATTTTCGTAGAAAGGAGTACAAAGTTTTTGTTTCACGTATTATTATGTAGAAGATTTCGTAGTATTCCTAGTACTTACTTCATTAAGACAAAAATTCGTCCCATTATTTTTGTCATCATATTACTATATAAATAACACAATCTTAAAGTCGTAGCGATCTAGATTTGTTTCAACTTTTTGTCGTTTTAGTTATCTGTTTGTAATATACGTTTTTTGTGAATTTTAATTTAAATTGTTATGTTTCGATTGAACAACAAGAAGTATCCGCGTTTTCATTCTCGTTTACACATTTTGACTTTTAACCCTTTCCCTTTCCTAGAGGAGCCGTACTTAATTTATAGATTTAAAGTATACAGTGTCACAGCTTATAATGTAAGCCTAAATCATACCAAGTTATGATGCGCAACTAAGATACAGACAAACTATATATCTGATAAAAATTAAGAAAGCTCAACAAATAACTCTTACGTCGTCTTATTTGTATAGATGTGAAATCAAATATAACTCTTCGATGACTGTAAGACAAAAACTACTTGACTAGCCCGTTGGCGCAGTTTGTATTTACCCTGCTTTCTGCTCCGGGGGTTGTGGGTTCGAGGGTGTAATATACATATTTATTTATATATTTATATATGTATTATTTATAAGTATGTTTATCGAAAAAAAATTATGTAGCTAGGTCTAGCTACATTTTTTTTCGACTGTCGACTGTTACCTATAAGTCGACAAGCATTAAGTTGTTTACTTTAGGAACAGACGACCGTGTTTGTATTGTGTATATATTTATTTATTTATTATTTATTTAAAAATATTACAAATATTTTTCTCGTTGGTAGTTATTTCTTTATTTTTGTTTCTTAAGCGAATTTAAAGTTTTTCATACTTAATTAGAATACATATATAGAGAATTACAAAACCAATTACAAATTCACACAGGTTGATATCAAATAATAATTACGCATAAGTAGAGCTCACAACAGAAACAACTTACCTATACAATGGACTATGATACGAGTATAAGACATAATTATATAAGCATTACTTATGTATGTAAGTAATATAATTATATTAATATTATTTATTTGAAAGCTCTACACAAAAAGTTAATGAAAAATACTTTTGGAGCCCTTGTTTCTAAAAAAGCAAAATTTATAAACATGAATTTAAATTTAATAAAATTTTGTTTCATTGCTTTGTACTTTGATGCCTATATATTGGTTACTGTTTATTACCTTATCAATGTGACTGCCGAAGGCATCTGCAATATGAAATCTAATTTTTCGAATTATAGCAACGGTATTATACGAATTCAGTAGATTTTTTTTCACATATTCATTATACAATTTATTACTCTCACTTAAGAAAATATCAGCTTATTATATTCTTAAATAATATTTAAAACGTGTTTTTTTCGTTCAAAATACTTCAACATATTATATATGTAGGCTACCTACGCTGTTGTTGATATTCACCTACCCTCAATCATTCTATTATTCGAGTCGTTCTGACGTGTATGTCAGTACCTGTGATTATTCGAGTCATTCTGTCGTCGGCTAAGGCATTCTTGGCTCTGGCGTGGTGCGGTGCACTTGTGTATCCTGCTAGTAGCTTAACCTCGACTCTTCTAATAGTTAGTTTGTGTACACGAATTAATTGTTACTGATTGGGCAACTCGACCGGTGGTGGTGAGTGCCAATGCGCATTGTTAGGCGGCGCCGCCGTAAACCAACACTCGGGTCACAAGTCCCGGGCACTGCGTCGAGTTGTCTCTCTGCCACGCGATAGACGGTACCCGCTCGGTGAGTACATTGAATACTAAGTAGTAACTATCGTGTTTTAAATTACATTGTGAATTAACCAGGCCATCCGTCCTACTCCTCACTTCTGATTCCTACATCAGAAGTGGGATGCAACCTTAACGACCCACATCGCGAAAGCCGTGCGCCGAACAATAAGCAGTGTGCAATTAAGTTGCAATATTTCGTAGTGATCGTAGGTACATCGATATTTTAGTTCTTTTCGGTCGTTCTGTTGTGTTCTTATCGGTGTACAAGGGTTTTATTCAGTGTTATTTGTTGAATTTAATTTTATAGTTAATGATTTTTGCTAATAGATTTTGCGATTCTGTTTTTATTTCGATTCAGTTACAATATTAGATTGTGAGTGTGATTGTAGTGCGAGCTTGCAGCGCGTTCTAGGTCTAGATCTAGCGAAAGGCAAAGCGTATCGAACGGATTCGTTGCGTACTTTCTGAGTTTTTAAGAGTGAATACTCATTTTTCATATTTCGCGACAAGGTCACTTTAATGACTCTCTTCGCTTACGGTATCGAAGCCATTTTTCGGAAACTAGAACATATCTGTTTCCATAGGGTAGTTTTAAATAATTGTAATTTGTAGTATTCTGAACTCAGTTCAAAGTTAAAATATTAAATGATGCAAGCGTAGTTGTAGTATTTAGGTTGTTAAAGTTTTTGTGGTTACCTACTTGTTTGTGATAAAGTGTTAATATCGTCTTAGCTTGAGTATTTCCGATTACCCGAATATTTTTTTGTGTTTGTTACACGATATATCTTACACGATATTTTAACTAATATTATTTGTCGAAGTACCGAAAGAGCGTAAAATTAAAGACTCCATCTTCCGAATAGTTAATACTAATTTTCTGATTTAGTCAGTCACCATTTTTATCATCTACTGGCGGGATTGTTGTAATTTGCAAGTGAATAAGCAGTTATTGTTTAATTACGTAGTTTTAATTATTACGTGGCGTATAAGTGATTACTGTGATTAATTCGATATAGTTAAAAGTGTGTATCGTGAACTACAGATTTGAAGTGAGAAATGAGTGTTTCTTTGAGGGTTTTAGTCTTTTTCTACCTTTGATTGATTTATTTAAACTGTTTAAAAGTTGTTTTAGTTGTTCTGTTTAAGAACTTTAAATTACAGAGAGTTAATTGATAACACCTTGGTACAATCGTAAACCTATTACAACAATAGTTATAGGTAGGTCACCTAAGATTAATAATTTTGTTTATGAGTAGGTAACTATTGAAAATTCTTACTATATTCGTTTGTTTTCTTTTAACAGTTCAAGAAAATTTGAAATTAGTGACTCCCTCACACGTTACCAATTTGATTTGAAATCGATTTTAGTTAAGAAGAAATTTCAATCGATTTAATGAAATATTTTTAGTTAAAAAAAAATTAATTGTTCCTTTATTAGTTATTTTAGTTAATTACGTAGCTAGTTTGTTAAATAAATGAGTAGACAGGTGTATGATTTTCCAACTTGATTTCGACTTTATTAACCACGCGTTTTAAAGTTAAATGACACTAACGCGTGAGTAGTACATTTTAAGGCAGTCGTTGTAGGTAACTGTTGAAATTCTTATGTTTCCATCTGTGCTAAAAATTGTTGAGTACCTTTGCGAAGCAAGGATTATAAATGGAACTGTATGATTTCGATAATTCCTTCATAGAGACAGCTAGGCTTTTTAATATCCTATTGGCGATTTTGTTCTGTTACAAAATGAGGAGCGTAATCAAACGAAACTTGATCCGAAATATTGAGGCCCTTTTCACGTAATAAAAGTTCTCGAAGGTAATCGGTATACCCTTAAAGCTTAAATTGTCAACGTACCTACAAATTTGCTCACGAAAGGTTAAGAAAAATGCCAGCACGTCATGTACCAGACGATATTGATGTAATTTATGATCTTGTTGATAATGATGATGTTCAAGTTTAAGTAGAGGGAGAAACTCGATTGATCAATTCTATCGACTGTATAATGTGTTCAACCGTACCAGTCTAGTTATTTAGTAGTCGTAGCCCTGTAGAAGGTGTCTCTTGGGGCAACCCAAGAGTTCATGGGTGTGCGTTGTGCGTTTAACTCTGGCGGAGGTAGTAGTGTTTGATACCGTAGCGTGTAGTCACAAGAGGTGACTGACACGGGTGATCCATTCGATTGATATGCGTACTGAGATGTATGTGACTGACACATGTACTGTGATTACTCTTCGTCTAGAGAGCCGTGGTGTTAGAAGTCTTTACGCGAGGTTTTCGCAAGCTTGTTGTCGAAGTAGAGTACGTCTATAGTTTTGGCTGTGATGATTTCGATGGTACATGGCTGTGGTATTTGAGTGAAGTGATTAGTTATAATTGGTTTAATGACAATATTATGATTCAGATTATTGTAAAGTTCTTGAAACAAACTAAGTTTTGAGCGTAGAGTTTGTCTACTTTCCCCTTTTACGTAGAGTTTGACTGAGTATAAAGTACTGTTGCGGCCTTTCTTCTACTCCAGGTTGACCAAGGGCGTGTGCTAGCAGGATGGTCGTGACTTGTCCTTTGTTACTTATATAGTTTATTAATTGAGGCGAAACCGGTCCACACTGACCTATACTGGCCTATTCTGGTAATAATTAGTTAATTCTTGGGTTTAATGGCTTTCAGTTATGCCAAAGAGCACTGTCGATTTTGGATAATTAGCAATCCCAGAATAATTCAGATACGATGACTGCCAACTCTGATACTATGACTGCTACATCTGATACTATTTGTAACAACTATGATACTATGATATTTTGTGCGATCTGAACCTGTCAACATTATGATACAAGCTGATGTTTACAGAACTAACTACAGTACTTAAGAGATGAATGGTAAAATGAAAAAAAAGAGACAATTAATTTCAGTAAATGAGATAACTTTAAGAAACAAAGGTGGCAAATTAACTACGAGTATATAATAAGTACTAAGTGATTAGTAGAACCGATTTAGTAGTAGTAGTACTAACTTGTGTAACTTTTGCCTGGTAAGACTGAGGAAGAGACTAAGTTCTATAATGTTTTCGACCTCATTGACTTGATCTCATGACTCTTACACGATGTAGAAATTCACGCTGAACTAGACAGAGCTGATTAGTAGGTGAGAACGCTTTTTGGTTTGCATTGGTCGAAAGGACAGTGCCATCCGGGCCATACCGTGCGCGGTTGGTCGAAGGGATGCACCCGTCCGGGCCATACTGTTGGTTTGCGCTGGTCGAAAGGACAGTGCCATCCGGGCCATACCGTGCGCGGTTGGTTGAAGGGATGCACCCGTCCGGGCCATACTGTTGGTTTGCGCTGGTCGAGGGGACAGTGTCATCCGGGCCATACCGTGCGCGGTTGGTTGAAGGGATACACTCGTCCGGGCCATGCTGTTGGTTTGAGTTGGTCGAAGGGACAGTGTCATCCGGGCCATACCGTGCGCGGTTGGTTGAAGGGATACACCCGTCCGGGCCATACTGTTGGTTTGTGCTGGTCGAAGGGACAGTGTCATCCGGGCTATACCGTGCGCGGTTAGTTGAAGGGATACACCCGTCCGGGCCATACTGTTGGTTTGTGCTGGTCGAAGGGACAGTGCCATCCGGGCTATACCGTGCGCGGTTAGTTGAAGGGATGCACCCGTCCGGGCCATACTGTTGGTTTGTGCTGGTCGAAGGGACAGTGCCATCCGGGCTATACCGTGCGCGGTTAGTTGAAGGGATGCACCCGTCCGGGCCATACTGTTGGTTTGTGCTGGTCGAAGGGACAGTGCCATCCGGGCTATACCGTGCGCGGTTAGTTGAAGGGATGCACCCGTCCGGGCCATACTGTTGGTTTAGGTTGGTCGAAAGGACAGTGTCGTCCGGGTCATACCGTCCGCGGTTGGCTGTGAGGACACACCCGTCCGGTCCAACTTGCTTGTTTGTTGTTGAGAGAACTAACTGAAGACCAGACTGTTTGTAATGATGAGTGATGCGCTGCTGGAATCTCACCTGCTATAGTGGGTGACGATTTAGACCAGCAGGTTTGAATTGTAGGGGTTTTCCTATTGTAAAACTAGACTAGTGTTACTTACCATATTGATATGACTGTAATGATGATGATGTTAACCATATCAGTCTGAACTGGTGTCACCGAGTGACTTACTAACTGAAACCAATTATTTCTAGTCGGAATGTCCAGCTTGGACGGAATCAGATATTAATATGTTGGATAGATTTTTGTCAGGATAGTCGAGCGATATTTTGTTTTTGCTTACAAATACCTAAGATTGTAATAAATAGCGCGCGAGGACGCGCGCAAATCAGGACGGCCGTGTAGGCTACCTACGCTGTTGTTGATATTCACCTACCCTCAATCATTCTATTATTCGAGTCGTTCTGACGTGTATGTCAGTACCTGTGATTATTCGAGTCATTCTGTCGTCGGCTAAGGCATTCTTGGCTCTGGCGTGGTGCGGTGCACTTGTGTATCCTGCTAGTAGCTTAACCTCGACTCTTCTAATAGTTAGTTTGTGTACACGAATTAATTGTTACTGATTGGGCAACTCGACCGGTGGTGGTGAGTGCCAATGCGCATTGTTAGGCGGCGCCGCCGTAAACCAACACTCGGGTCACAAGTCCCGGGCACTGCGTCGAGTTGTCTCTCTGCCACGCGATAGACGGTACCCGCTCGGTGAGTACATTGAATACTAAGTAGTAACTATCGTGTTTTAAATTACATTGTGAATTAACCAGGCCATCCGTCCTACTCCTCACTTCTGATTCCTACATATATAATATGATTTTTTGTACCATCAATAAATCTATTATTTATTATCGTTACAGCTGCAAAGTTTATTTTAAAAAATAACTAGTACTAAAGAAGACTAAATAAAATCTATACTGCCATATGTATCTATATATACCGACAACTACACATTCAAACAATTATTTGGATGGGCGCACCATGTTATCGTAGGCAATAGGTGTACGTTTTCAAATATCGGAAACTGGTTTCCGAACATCCATTCGAATTGACGCTTTTTGATGGGTTGGGACGTTTTATTTGGTATAATCCTTTAGTAATTCTTAGTTTGTTTTAACCCAGTACCTACTCCATCAGTGAAAGAGTAATAGTTTGCTTCAAATTGAAAGTGTAGACGCGCAAAAATTTATGTTCTTCAGCACTATACTTGTTTGTATTTGGTATTTATCTAGGTTATAATTCGTAATAACTCAAAGCTGATTATATATTAGAAAAAAAATCAAACTATTCTAAAACATTTTTTAGAAAGGGACTCGCAATCAGCCTGCGACATCCCACTGCTGGCCAAGGCCTCTTTCTCCACGCTGCTCCACTGCGGGTTGACGAATATGTTCCCTACTATGAGTCTATGAGTAACGATCGGGTATTTATGATAACTACCGGGACCAACGGCTTAATTTGTTCACCAAGACGCGATGGGGAGACCCATAAAGACAAACATCCAAACCGGAAAGAAATATTTGTACAAATCAAATATCAATCCCGAGCGGTAATCGAATCCGCAAATTGTCGGTGCTTTAGGCGACTACTCCCACCACTACACCAGTGGGGTTGTTAAAAGAGAAAGAAAGAAAAAGAGAAAAAAGTTGAAATAGACTCTCTTGTACGAAATTAATTTTGTTTCATTACAAAATATACGCCCCAATAAATAAATAATGCGGTGATATTCTTTGCTATAGTAACTCATCAACTAATAAACAAACTACTCGTAACTTTTAGACTTATCAGACAATAAGGACAAAATTATTTACGAATAATGATACTTATTTATACAAATAGTTTATATTAGGTCATGTAACATAAGCATCATAATTATATTGAATATGAATCTAAAATAACTAAATATCTAGTTCAATAAAAAATAGCTTGGTTTGTAAATTTTTCGTTTCATATAAACCTGAACATAAAAATTCACTCACGTTCGAATCAAGAGGACAAACGTCAAAAATATAGATATTGAAAACTAAAATACCTCATATTTCTCTGAACGATTTGCTTTATACAATTTATGTGTTCCCTGGAAACTATTCCTTGAATAGTAATATATTTGACAAGATTTTACACCAACTCTACGTACGTTATATTTTTATCTACATAATATATAAACATGTGGACGACACATTGCTGCAATGGTCACAGAAAATGGCTGTTGCACTAGTGTTAAACAGTGAAAGCCACGAATTCGATCTCCAAACTTAAGTGACGTTTTTAAAAGGCATACGAATATTTTTTTGTGGCTATGGCATTTGTGTATGTGTGACATGTGTTTTTCTGGACTTTCGATACAGCATTAAATACATATTGGGGCTGTTGTTGGTAACAGGCACAATTCGTATATTCAAGGCACTAAAAAAAATTGTAATATCTGCTACAATTTTTTTAATTTTTTGTCCTTTTTAAATTAATATGTCTCTCTGTTTTTACTTCGGCTGCGCATTGCACCATAAATAAACTTTAATAATACTAAATAATAGTTAAGACAATGATTTCATTTTTTTATACAACTAGATCGGCAAACAAGCATACGGCTCACCGGGGCGCGGCGGTAAGCAATTGCCATAGCTTATAGACGCCTGCAACACTACAAGCATCGCAAGCGTGTTGCCGATCCCATCCCCAATCCCCTCCAGGAGCTCTAGTCACCTAACTCACAACAGGAACACAATAAGTGACCTTCTGTGAGATCGAGGTGCTTTCCCAGTCAGGTTGCTCCAGATTTTGAGCAGGATATTTCCTGCTGTGCCCTACCTCGAGAGGGGCAGAGATTAAAATTTGTAATAGCGAACGAAAATATCAATAAAGCTAGGCTAAAATTAATATGATTGAGCTATCAATATATTTCAACAATTCTCAACTAGTAAATTATAAACCAAGATTTGTCAAATAGTATCATCGAATACTGAATTTCCATACAAACTGCTGGCTTAATACCCGTTAAATCGATTTAACCTTCGTAAGTGGTTTGCGGCACTCAGCTTCCCTCATTACATAAGCTGAGATTGACGCCAGGTCGGGGGCGCCCCCTCATAAGCCGGTCCCCATCTCAAGACTATACAAAATTATTATTGGAACTGATAATTGACTTTAAAAAAGGTAGAAAGATATTTTACTGTTATTATAAATAATTGTATATTTTTAATTATGAAGTAAAAAAAGAGTCGTACAATAACAAAACTTTTGGTAATGATGTAAACAATGTAAAACACTGCCCTTCAAAACCCTAACGTAAGTATTTTAAAGTAGGTATACGGCACGTAATATCATGCATAAAAGTGTTTATCTTATTTATTTAAAATATTCAAAATAATCCATTCTATGAAGGCACCACCTGTGTCGAATATTTAAAATCATCCAATAATACCTTACAGCCAAGCGATCCATCGACACGAGAGAAATGCAATCTCCTGAACGATTTCATGTAACGTGAAATTAATGTTGGAATTTAGTAAGAATATATTGAACGCCTTATATACTTATTTATATATTAGCTTAAATCCGTCAACCTGCAATGGAGCAGAGCGTAGTGGATTTTAAGGTTCGGACCTTAAAATCCATGTCCTAGAATTCCTAGATGGACAAACATGGATGGATTTTAAGGTTCGGACCTTAAAATCCTTGTCCTAGAATTCCTAGATGGACAAACAGATCTATGCCCAACAGTGCTATGTTACAGGTTGATTGTTTATTAAAATATATTAAAAAAAAATATTGCCTCAAGAACAGATTTGTTCGACTTTTTTCGTATCCTCAACCTTTCTTTTCGATCGGTTAATATTTATTAAAATATATTAAAAACAAAATATTGTCGCAAGAAAAGGCTTGTTCGATCTTTTTCATATACGACGACCTTTTCTTTCGAACGGTCAACATTTAGATACAGTAAAAAAGGTCGATAGCCGCGTTTTTAATATTAAAATTTTAATTATTATTTATGAGAAATGCTTAGGAATGTCGATTATATAAACTTTACGGAGTCGCGGTCAGTAGCTAGTCCGCATGACTAATGACCTATCTTGGCCTTATCTGTCCCTTAAAAGGATACCATGACTTTGAAAATTCATGGCGTAATAAATTGCCTTCATTCCAGTCGGAATTAAATGGGGAATGTCGTAGATTTGTTCTACTACACATCTTATGTATAAAATTCTCGTGTCACAATGTTAGTTACCATACTCCTTCGAAACGGCTGGACCGATTTTTATGAAATTTTGTGTGCATATCGGGTAGGTCTGAGAATCGGCCAACATCTATTTTTCATACCCTTTAGTTATAAGGGGGGGATTAAGGGGGTTAAAACATTCTTATAAATTTATATTTATGGCAGAGGATTGGTAGCAATTATATTGTTTACTGTGTGGCTACGGCATAGAATTTAGCCTCCCCCTCTCTTCCCGTGGGTGTCGTAAGAGGCGACTAAGGGATAACATAGTTTCACTACCACCTTGGAACTTAAAAAGCCGACCGATGGCGGGATAACCATCCAACTGCTGGCTTTGAAATACACAGGCCGAAGACGGGCAGCAGCGTCTTCGGTGCGACAAAGTCAGCTCTGCGGTCACCAACCCGCCTGCCCAGCGTGGTGACTATGGGTAAAACACATGAGTTCACGCCATTATTGGCGCGAACTTGTGGAGGCCTATGTCCAGCAGTGGAATGCGACAGGCTGAAATGATGAATGATGATATTGTAATGATGTACCAATTTAATACAGACAACTTCGTTATCATGAAGAAATTTTAGCTGGAAAATAATGGAGATTTTTTTGTTTATATCGTACTCTGTACGACCACGCTGTAACTGTAAATTATATGTAAATTTTTATAGGTATCTTAGGCAAGCTCCATCAAACATGTTTTTTGTCTACATATTAATTTCATAGTATTAATATTGATTTATACTGCAAATTACATTGACTAAGGAATTATATTTTTTATTTCTTTGTATAATCTGTGAAGAAGTTAATGACTATAAAACTGTCGTATAACCTCTAATTAAAAGAATTAGATAAATAAAATGATCTAAAAAGTATTATGTAATCTGCTCCGATAAATGTTAATATAACACTTACTTTAAATTAAAAAATGTAGGTTATTAATTTTAAAAAAAGGAATAAGGTTTAAGGAGTCATTCAAGTATTGCGTAAACACCAAAGGGATAAAAACGTAAAAACCAAAATTTGTTTTCGCTTACATTTGATGTAATGGGAGCGGAGGGGTCTAAACTGTGATTACGTCAGCAATATTTAGTTATTATTTTTGAATAGATTAAAATGATGTTTACCTAAGCAAAGGGGGGAGGGGGAGACTTTCGCTGACAAGGGGGAGGGGGAGACTTTCGCTGACAAGGGGGGGGGTTAAAAATTACTGAATATCTGCTTACGTAATAATTGAATGATCCCTAAAATAAAGACAACATTTCAACATAATTATTTATTTTCTTATTCAAAAATAAAATTATGAACATATAAAAGTTTATTTTTTTAATTTACAAAAAATTAAAATATATACATTAAATATTTATTTTAATTTAATTTTTTCGAAAGTTTTAATTTTTTTTTCTGGAACGTTATAATATATTAAAAAAAGAAATTACTGTATTATTACTAAAGGCGCCTATTTTTTATACTTCTAACGTAATATTATAATACATTTTTTATTATAATGGCGAGTTTTAACAAACGGTCACTATTTTATTTATACTAATTTTACATAAGTATTGACTAAGAGAAAATATATTTTTAAATACAATTATATATAATTTTTACATTAATTTTATTAAGAACATACGTGCGTCATATAAAATCTTAATTACATATCTAATGAGTCAATTAACTGGTAATTTTTCGTGTACCCAGTTTCGTTTCCCCTCGTTAAATTCCGCCGCAGTGTGGTCCGTTCCTTCGAGTATCCATTTAGTGGTCAACAGACCTTCCACTCCCACTGGGCCTGAATATAAAAATATTATTTTCAAAATACTATACCACTATAAAGAGACAGGATTTGATTGTTTGTTTGCATTGAATAGGCTCCGAAACTACTGAACCGATTTAAAAAATTCTTTCATTGTTGGGAAGCTACTCTATCCGCGGGTGACATAGGCTATTATATCTTCAAAAAGATCGGGGAAAAAAATATTTTGAAATTTTTGTTAAATACCCGTGCGAAGCTGGGGCGGGATGCTAGAAATATATAAATATAAATGATTGAGTGAATGGTGTTTATTTTATAATAGGTATAAGTTGTTTCATATTACATTTGCATATTTAACTCGAGCGAAGTCGCATAGCGAGAAGTTCATATAATTAAATAGTCACAGTAGACTTTTTTGCAAACACGCTTAACAATGCTATCGTTGAATCGTTCTGCATAAAGTTTTCAACTAAAGTTTCCAAAAATGTTAGCAAAATTGTTGACTATATTTTTAGAACTATTTAAGCTCATGTTTCACATACTAATGCCAGGAATAGTATACAACAATACTCTTTATATAACTCGTAAAGGAACAATTTTATACTACCCTAAAAAAAATTATATACACTCCTTATCGTTTTAAATCGAACTAAAAATATTTTTAGTGTTATTTTCTTCTGTTCGAGCCTATACGAATATCGGCTCATATCATTCATTTGATTCTAAAAATGTGAAATGAGATGTTTATATAACCTTTATATATCATCCTTTTAAATTTTTTACTTTTGTTAATATTTATATTTATATTTTTCACGTTCTACTTTTAAAGATTTGGCCATAAAAGACTATCATTAATAAAATTCTGCTGAACTATTCATTCGGAACCTTCAAAAAACTCGTACCACTGGCGTGACACTGACAAATAAATTATATTAAAAGGGTCCTATTGAACTGCCTAGTCGGAATCCTCAGATAAGCCTTACATTGTACCGAGTCCTATGATTTGTCTCACATAGACATATTTCTTTTTTTTTTTCTTACCTCTGGCATGTATTCTAGCTGTAGAGATTCCAACTTCAGCTCCAAGCCCGAACCGGAACCCATCCGCGAACCGCGATGATACGTTATGGAAGACACATGCACTGTCCACTGCGTTTAGGAACTGCTTCGCTGTGTTATCTGTTGTAAAACACTTAAATTATTTCTATACTGAGTACCTACTGTATTCATGAACTTGATCGCAGTTCTCATGTCTTTTATTAGTGTGTAATATTATTAGTTTTGGCATCATTTGAAATTTCAACTTTTTTTTCATACTTCTCTACTGGCGCTATTTTTTTACGACAACGTAAATTGACAATGTAAATTAATGCCAAGTCATTTTTTTACTAAAAATACTATCTTTATCATGAACTCGTTCATAGTTTTCTTCTATTAAGTAATCAAATGTCTCCAATGTGCGTTTGTATAGTTAGACAAATGTAAGATTTATTATAAGTACATTATTACAAAGAGATCGTAGAAGATAGGCAATCCTATCTTAATTTGGCAAAGTTAATAAATGAAAGAAATTAATAACATAATATAAACTAGATGGAAAAACAAATTACCGGATTTTTTTTCATTTTTATGTAGCGTTACTAAATATTAGTCTAGCTTTTCCTACCAAAATGTGTATGACATCGTTTTGTGCCACGTACAATAGAAATTTTATGCAGAAACTAACCCACAGTCTTTAAATTACACAATTAAAAATTAATTTAAAAAAAAATACTTACAATCTTCCGTAACAATTACATCTGTATGAGAGCTTCCAAATTTATGAATATGGTCAACAGCTTCATCCAAATTTTTGACAATTTCTATACAACACTCGAGATCTCCATACTCGTGTCTCATAGACCTAGCTGCTGGTGGACCAAATGTTAACTGAGAGGCCAATCTTGGACCCGCGTGTATCTTGACACCTTCATTTTTCAACATGTTACAAACTTCCGTAAACAAGTTTCCAGTCAAATGATCTTCATGTATCAATAAAGTTTCCATAGCATTACAAGCCGCTGGGTAGTCACATTTCGCGTCACGAACTATTTTCAAAGCTTTAACTGGATCAGCATCCTTATCTAGATAAACGTGACATACTCCTTCAGCGTGACCGAGTACTGGAATGTGTTGAGATTGTTTTTGTATACTCCTAACTAAATCTGATGATCCTCGAGGAATTATTAGATCTATGTGATTTTCCATTGATAGTAAGTCACTTATTTCCTCTCTTGTTGATACTAATTCTATAGCGTCCTGTGCTCCTACTGTTTGTAAGGATTCCTTGACTAGTCCCATCAGAGTTTTGTTAGAATGGGCTGCTTCCTTCCCCCCTTTTAATAGTAAAC
Source organism: Melitaea athalia (assembly GCA_905220545.2). NCBI lineage: Eukaryota > Metazoa > Arthropoda > Insecta > Lepidoptera > Nymphalidae > Melitaea > Melitaea athalia. The sequence goes on from HG992188.1 coordinate 16,156,927, forward strand.
CATTAGCCGAAGCCATAGCTAAAGCAGCTACTTGTGGTAAAGAATCTGGTCTAGATTCAAATATAACCAACAGAACTCCAATAGGTACGGTTACTTCTTGAAGTATTAAATTTTCGGCTAGTTTGGTCTTTCTTAAAACTCTGCCAACATTTTCGTAGCTAGAATCGGCTATTTGTTTCAGACCTTTAGATAAAGTTTTGAGCTTTCCTGAACTCAGTGATAATCTGTTAAGTAATGGCGTTTCAAGGCCATTTTTCGTCGCTTCCTCTAAATCTTTTGCATTTGCTTCTAAAATTAAGTCTTTTTTGTCAAGTAGGAGATCTGCTAATAAATGAATAGCTGATGCTCTTTCCACTGGTGTGAGTTTCTGTAAAGTTCTACTGCCTGACCGGGCTGGAATCAAATATATATAGTTTTACTACATGATACAGTGATATATGAAAATGATTTTGGTGTTTTCTAAGTGATATTATTGTTTCTTTCATACGTTAATTAGTTATATATTTCAGTACCTCAGAGGTAAACTGTGTCAAGTCCATTTTTTATGAATTTTGCTTTTTCAATGATTTATATCCAATTTGTTCAAACGGATTTAGTGGTAAATTGCGTCAAGTCCTAACTTCCATAGATAAAAAAATACTCAGAAATAAATTATGTTAAGTCACAAACTAACACAGGGTAAACTAATTTATGTCCCACATAACACTTTGGAATTGTGAAATTTTTACTCTATGGTACAATTATAAGTTAAGTCCCACATAACACATTTTACCTCCAAGTATTTTATGTCACTTGAATTTTTAATGCATTAGTCCTAATTAAATAAAAACAACAACAAGAATAAATACCTTAAAAATTACATCCTTTTATAATAAAATAAATTTTTAACATACTGGGTCGTATATCTACCTATTAGTTCCATGGGACGTGAAGATAATAAAATGAGCCTCTAAAATGATCGAAATACTGTTGGTTGCACTGTTGTCACCTTAGCATATTTTATGCTGGATTTGGCATATTTTTATGTTACTTAGCATAATTTGGTGTTTAGCATATAGCATATTTTCTTAGCATAATATAAATTAATCAGTATTTACAAATTATGAAAATTTACTTCTCTTTATTCAGTCCGTATACGTCAAAAATATATCTATATCTATACTAATAAATAAAATTAGATTGTCTGTGTTTATTAAAATAACCACTTTTTACTAAATTCATATGGATCTATACACGGAACATTTACCAAAATAACATTTTTTACAATTTTTGTCTCTCTGTATATCTGTCTGTTTGTTCAGACTAATCTCTTAAACGGCTGGACCGATTTTGACGGGACTTTCACTGGCGGGTAGCTGATATAATCAGGAGTAGCTTAGGTAACTTTTAATTTCGAATTTTTTTTATAACTGCGAACTGAACAATAACTTTTTTGCTAAATTCCACGCAGACGAAGTCGCGGGCACAGCAGCTAGTTTGAAATATACTCAAAGTATTAATTGTTGCATTGTGTTGATTAGATGCATTTTAGTTAGATGGGGTTGGAAACACTGCAATATATATTGGTATGGACGTAATGTTAGTATATTACGTCCATGTACATTGGAGCCAACTTTACGACAATATTGTAAACTTTACAACTAACGCTTTTTACACACATTTGCTATATGGCAGAAACACTATACAACATGTATAATGATCCTGTTAATCAATTATAATTATTGTATTTGAAAGCTATTTTGAACAAGCTGTTTGGTAGTAACAATGTTGATCTAACAAAACTTTACAAAGATTTGTGTGTCTTGGTTCAATCTACAAGTCGACGTATTTTGAATCCAAGAGCGAGAGTCGATATTTTTAAATAAAATATAGAAAGTTATTTGGATCCAAAACCGTACATTGAATATGCCTTAGAAACAAAATTACAGGAATACCACGCTCAACATGTAGTGGAAAATAATTTACGTAAACTTTGCCTGGATTTCACTCTAAAACTTATGACAGAACTGCGATCTAGATTACCAATTAATTTTAAAGTACTTGAGAAAATAAATTTATTAAAGTGAAACTTCTTTTGGTGCATGAGGTGTAAAATTTGAGCGACCGCTAACGCGGCAACGCGTCACGCGGTCAGTACTTGGATGGGTGACAGCCTGGTTTATAGCACGTTGAATACACTGGTTCTCGTCCGATCACCGAAGTTAAGCAACGTGGGGCGCGATCATTACTTGGATGGGTGAATGCCTGGAACACCGCGTGACGTTGGTATTCTGTTTTTTTCCAAATATCTAGTTTTTTTTAAATATTTTAAATTCGTTTTTTTTTTTATTAGTTTGCCAAAGAAATTTCACTTCTGACATGTGTAGGTACTTTGTACGCACGCAATTTTTTCCGTAGAAAAGACTAAATGTAGTCAAACCTTCTATAATTGGTATTGCCCAAGAATTCAAAGTGGATGCAGCCACAACACAACAGATAGGCTCATGTCTTAATGGAGGAACATAGTACACATTAAAAGGGAATTAACTTCTTCCACCGTAGAATTCTGGAATGAAGTTATTTATTACAAAGATAGAGCTAGCAATAATCCCTTTGCAGATTTATCTCAATTGGCATTATATTTATTATCTTTACCACATTCTAACGCAGTAATTGAACGCGTTTTAAATAATAAAAACTTTAATAAATAAATAAATAAATTTATATACATCAGATTTGGCCTAAAGAGAGCGGGGAAATGCTGGTACTCTTACACAGTTCCAAACCAAGGAGAGTAATAGTTTTGACAATGAGGCTTCCACGTTCCACCTCTACAAGTACATCGGCTGCCGATGAAGACCAAGATATTATCATTTTATTTGAAAACATAGTAGATTAGAATGTAAAATATATATTTGATGAATAAATATTCAATATGATTTAATTTTGAGATTTGAAAAATGTTGGCATATTATTTTGGCATTATTTTAAAGCATTTAGCTAAATTTTGGCATAATTTTAACACCAGTTTAGCATATTTTCAAGTCTACTTGTTGTAGTAAATAATGATATACATGCATAAGTTATGTGTCTGTCTGTTTCCTTTACATGCTTAGATGCTAAATTCAATACATATTATAAAACAAAGTCGCTTCCCGCTGTCTGTCTGTCCCTATGTATGCTTAGATCTTTAAAATTACGCAACGGATTTTGATGCGGTTTTCTTTAGTAAATAGAGTAATTCCAGCGGAAGGTTTATATGCATACAGCATAACACTAATATAGTAGAGAAACACTGATAGTTTTTGCAACCGGTGCGGGTCGCTAGTTTTCATATAAAATTCTATAGTTGTATGGAAATAGTTTGCAGTACAAATATATAATTTTTAATTTCGTCATGAAATGTAATAATGCAGATGAAACCACGGCTGAAAGTATAATTCTTAATAAATAATGGACTTGACACAGTAATTTTATTAATATAGGTAAGTAATATATTTTCGGAGAACAATGCGTTAAGTCCTCCTGTGAACGTTAGGTACATGCTAAAAAATTTTTAACACTATGATATTAAAAAGTACTCCTTTAAGCATAAAAACCATGATAATAATCAATGTTTCCTAAAAACATTTAAAAATAAAATGTAAAATTCATATAAATTTTTCATAATCTGCTTCTCCTGTAAAGTTCGCCAATTGTGACTTGACACACATTACCTCTGAGGTACTGATTTATGGACACTATATATTAAAATTTCTAAATATTTATCATAAAGAAATTAATTTTGAACATTTATATAATTGCTCTGATTGACACACATTGATTGCACACCACAAATACATTATCAACCATAGTCTTGTGTTAGTTATAGATTGTATAGAACCATGGGTCTTTACGGCTGTTTAGTCATTTCTTCAAGACAACTCAATCCAGCATATTTACTATCTTTCCTTGAAGAAAAATTTGCTTACCATTTTCAGCCATAACATCAACGGAAGTGGTCGAAACGGTTGGGCAGTCAGTGAAGAATGTACCGACTTTCCTTCCACTGATGATAGTCTTGATGGCTTTTTCCTGCATTCCATTGCATATCACCACACTGACCCCCCTCGCCATCGCCCATGTCGCTGCATTTACCTTTGAATCCATACCGCCCGTACCTACCTGGTGATGAGAACTTTCAACTTAATTTATCTTCACGATAGACAAAGACGCATAAATGATTAATGTCTTGAAAAAATAACGATTTAGGCTAAATAAGTTATCTTCTAAAAGATATAATTAGAGATAAATGAATCATAAATAAAAAATCATAACACCCATAAAAATTATTTTTTAGGAAACTGAATATAATTATTAAGTTAATCAAAAATACACAACTCTGTCTATTTTGTTACACATACTACGTTCACTATCACATATTTACTTACTTTTTTGGATTTATGAAGTAACTAAAGCAGCATTTATTGCATATTTATCGTTCACAACTTCCTTTACTTTGTCTTCTGTATTAATCATCACATTCATTCATTCTTCTATTATTTAAATAAGAAGCAAAATTAATTCACTGATATTGCAAATGCGCAACATTTAAAATATTTTTTGAGTTCCTCTTCTATATCTCTTTTACTAGTTTTATCAATAAACAAGCCATACTCCTATCCAATCGTACTAACCTTAGATTTCTGTCCAAATTGCACTTGATCTCGTTCCTTAGAAGTATAAGTATGTATCATTCGAGCTCCATCCTCCCAGGGTGGCTTATTATATATACCATCAACATCAGACATCATGATGAGTAGATCAGATTGTATCTCAGCCGCAAGCAATGCTGATAGGCTGTCATTGTCTTTTATACCTATACCCTAGAATATTTAGGAATATGTGAGTCTAGTAGTAAAGGCATTGATCCTATCATCTCAGTTATATCTTTTTTATAAAACTAAATCGGTAAACAAGCGTACGGCTCACCTGATGGTAAGCGATTACCGTAGCTCATAGACGTCTGCAACACCAGAAGCATTGCAAGTGCGTTGCGGACCCTAACCCCAGGAGTTCTGGTCACCTTACTCAAAAACTGGAACACAACACTGCTTGAAAACAGTATTATTTAGCTGTGATCTTCTGTAAAGTCGAGGTACTATCCCAGTCGGGCTGCTTTATATATTGAGCAGTAGTAGGAAACCTTTCCTACTGTGCCCTACCTCAGTAAAAATCGTCCTGTCTGGATGAGTCTCTATATTATCGTCTAAGAGATCTTTACTACATGTTAAATAAATTATTATCGAATAATGCCAGACTACTCCCATGTAGAAGAGAAGTGGCAGATTTAACGAAAACCTTTCTTTTTATGGTGAAGAGGCCTTCGACTAAAAGTGGGACGTTTACAAGGTATTTCAATTCTGTTCAGTTCAGTATTAGTACTGAATAAAGTAAAATTTACTTAAAGAGTTTTGTTTTAATAATTCTCTTCATCTGTTTATGAAATATTTTCTATTCCCTGTGGACCTCTATATGATAGCTTCACTTTAACCGTAATTAATTCATTAAAAACAAATACAATTTTAATTTGTCAAATAACGATTTTATTAAGTTCTTTATGTTTAAAGTTTTCATAGACATAATGTATTAAAAATCATTATTTTATTATTTTAAATAAAAATTAATGATATTTTGTGGACACAAAACTAACGTCAGAATAAATGCCTAGAGCATTTCACTAATATGTAAATTTTATTGCACCAATACAATGGAATAGCAACAAATAATCATAATACACTGATACATTTAGTATTGTACCACAAAATGGCACAAAGCCATAACCCGCAAAAGCTTCCCGTCGTAACCATAATATAAATCTGTCCAGAACAATAGTGCTGCTTTAGATAATATGGTATAGTAGATTCCATTTATACTAGTGATGTTACTTGATTAGATCTTTATCGACAACCTAAAATAGTGACGACGAAGTTTTCTCATTTTATATAGTATAACTATAGTTAACTATTGTGTCACTAATAATAATTGATACAGTTAGCTCGAACATTTCAGATTTATTTCGATACTTGAAGGTTCGATACTTGAAGGATTTAATAGAGGCAGACCCCATTTATATGTCCAAAAGCTAATCTCTACATTTAATAAATGGAGAGCCGGTTTTTTTCTTCGTTTATACTGCGAAAACTACTGAACCGATTGGAATAGTACTTATAGCATAAGAGGCAGCGTGTTTCGGAGAAGGTTTTAGTTTATGAAATGATTACTTATCGTGTAAAAAATATAGATGTAGAGAGGTTGCTAGTCTGGTATACATTCAAATTCATAAAACCAAATGATAAACTTACCTTTTTACCAGTTCCCGGTACAACAGTGTCATCATGTATGTACATGGGGGGGCTGACGGCGTCATTAGTGTTTACTATTGGAACGATGTTTAGGGATATCAGCTCAGACAGTGTGCAGAATAAATTTTTTCTAGTCTCTTCGTTATAGAAGTCTGGTTTTGTTACAAGGACCTGTTTGAATTCGTTATTTTTACTTTAGCTGTTAAATATAGCACGAAATATAGTTACATTGCGTCGCATCAAAAATAAGGTCTAAATACTTTCGAAATGGTTGCATCAATTTCAATGTAATAAAGGCAAAAATATTTTCACTGTATTGCATTTAGTGAAGGATTTAAAAATAACGGAACTGTTTTTTTATAATAAGAAAATAAAAACGAAGAAGATTACATTAAAAAAAATTGTCAACTCCAGTAAAAATTCATATAGATTTTAGTATTAGAGATTCAATTAACTAAAAATTATGTCCAAACTTAATTAGCGATTCTTATCTTACATTTTATTTTCTAAGAAAATAAAACTTAATCAATGCCAACCAATTGTCAAACCATCCAATCAACTAACCAATCAACCATTCCGATCGAACAACCAACCAAATATCTGACTAATATGGTTGGAAACATTTGTGTGAAAAGTTTTATTATATGTATAATTAAACATATCTGAGCGTTTTTAACAAAGTCTAAGAAGAATATGGTTGACGAAGCTAATATGAAACATTTCATTACATAAACAAACATACCTGAGCAATTTTAACATTGTATTGAGAGAACATCGCGTCGTACATTGACATTAGCTCAGACTGACCAACTGCTGCCGCGGCACGAGGGTCCAAGATACTTCCCGCATCCTGGAATCACATACCATTTGTGTAAGTTTAAAAAAAACTAGCAGTAAAATAGACTAACTCAAACAATGATGACAAAAGCAGCAAGCCAACATATAAGAACATATTTAGATATTGAGACCAGATTATTAATCAACTACTTCGTGGTAACTGGTCAAATTCGCTTGATTAAGATAATCGTTGTTTTTAATTAAGCCTTGGGATCAAGATAATGATCTTTTACACTGGTATAGGTTGAGGGTATATGCTTAGCTTTTGAGCTCACGATTACGTAACAGATATCGTGATACTTGGCATTTGTGGACTGAATCATAAGACTAAAGTTTGAATTGAATATAAGGTTATTTTTTTATTTGCCTCATCAACAACAGTCCTAGGAAACTAAAATAATAGTTTTTTAGCTGAACGTAAATTTAAAAAATGTACTTCATTTTTAGTTCCTCTAATTATATGACAAGCATATTGTTTTTAAAATACTTAATTAAAAACTCTGGCTTCATTTTGTGTTCCGGTAATTTGTAAAAAAAAATTATCCTGATTTGAAAAAATTATAAAAAGTAAAAATTACCTCACGAGTGTGATCACTGGGTGAGAGCGTTTCCCTCATAGACAAGGACATGAGCAGTTCTTGAGTTAACTTCTGTCGTCCAAAGGCGACGGCACCGCTGGTCACCATTATACATTCTCGACCCTCGTGGTGACATTCTGCTACCTGGACGTAATATTCTAATTTATTTATCTTCATAAGTTTTGTTTTCTTTGTATGTATTATTTTGTTTTTTAATATCCACACATAATGAAGTTATAAACATTTTTAATATCATATCAAAAATACCGACCGTTTCATGATCAAAGATTTCGACCGGACGATTAAATCGTTCCATAGCTTAATTGGCTAAGAGTGCCGACACGGTTTCTCGGAGGAGCGGGTTTGATTTTTGCTGGATCGGTCGGTATTTTTGATATGATATTAAAAATGTTCATAAGTTTTGTTTGACTCGTGTTTATTAAAATTACACTTTGTTCAAGATTGCAGACTTTGTCATATTATCATGTTATCTATGTTCTTTTTTTTTGAGATTTTTTGTGCAAGTCAGATAGAAAGCATACAGGTTTGTATGATGGAAACGGAAATCCTATGGATGCTTGCCATCCAGAGAACTAGCAACATATAACATCGCAAGCACGTTGCGGACCATCCTGACACTCTAGGAGCTCTGTCCAGCTTACTCAGTCAGTTGAGATACTTCTCCAGTCAGGCTGCTCCAGATTATTAGGTGATATGAAATTACGAAAGCAGTTCTTCCTTTTCTTTTATACATGATTGATTAAAACTTAGTATGATATAACGATGAAGATAATATTATCTATCAATACAAAAGATGCACATTTCCTTACCTGTTCGATTATTGAAGATAATCGTCCTAAAGCCAGACCATTACCGTCTTCCCTTGTAATGACAGCACTACCAAGTTTGACGACAAGTCTCCTTGCATACTTTAACTGAGATCTATCCGAAAATGTTTGCTGTTTCCTTTCCGTGCTTACAATAGTCCGCTTATCTACGTTTAAGCCCTGAAATAAAATAACTTTATATGAAAATAAGATTTTGTTTTCCTACAATTATAAATAGAATCATATGTTTGTAAATTTAATAAAATTATCGTATGAATTAATATTTTAAAAATTATTAGAAAATAATAGATACTATTGACACGTATAATATTAATGAAACTACCTATTTGTTAAAAGTACGAACATGTGAAAATCCCTGTAAAAAATTTGGTTACACAACCATAATTCTGAACAAAATCGATTCCTGGCCGATTGTTATGTAAATGACGTAATACGTAAAAATGAATGACAGGTAATTTCATTGTTTTTCGATATCAACGAAGTACTTCGGGCTTGGGCCGTTTTTACTATGAAAATAACATTCTAAAGGTTTTTATAGCACACTATTTACAAGAAAACGACGATGTTCTTATTTTTACGTTCCTATAAAAGAGGTAAGTTCCCATATCTCAGCGGAAACACATGTTTGCAATACCGTGTCGAAAAGAAGAAGTGGAGGTTTTATCGTCTTAAATTTTCTTTTTTAGAATTTCGTACGAAAGAATGAAAAAAAGCGGCTCTAATATATACCCTTATAGGATCACACCCTCGTCAACTCGAATGTTTGTCAGAGGCAATAATTTACTCCGACTCTACTACACCATTTATAACTTATCGTTAACAATATTTTAAAGGTATGTTATTCTAATTTTATACTTTGAATATATAGTTTGTCTACACGTAACAGGTAGAAGATCATATGTTTAAATGATAGGATTAAACTCGGACTAGTTTCAGTTACAACGAACAAAGGCTCGCGTTTAAATAAAATAGTAAATAACAAATTTATCATTCTAAACCCTTTCAACAAAAGTTTTACTCGCGTTTGTTCTGTTTTTTATTACTTTTTTAGTCTGAAATAAAGCTGTTTAAGTGCTGGTTATTAAACAAACAATAGGTACTCAACAATCGTTGCTAAATATTTGTATCTATTTGTTACAAAGGAATTTTTACTGCAGCAAATAAATGTAATAGTATGATAAAAAATAATATGTCAAAGAAAATGCCTATATTTTATGACGAATACAAGCCAATTTTTATATCAGAATTTATTATATGCCTAATTTCACACCACGCTCGAAGATAAAGCCGTTCAAAGATATTCGTATTCGCTTTTAATATTATAATTATAACTGTCGCTATATTACTAATTTTAAATGTAGATATTATGTAATTATAAAATAAGCTTATAGCTTTATTATTATTAATAATCTTTTTGTTCGTTTTATTACTTTATCTCTCTTGCACTACTGTGTCCCGCGGTAACATCATTTTTGTTTACAGTAGTAGAGATCTCATATACAGAATAGTTCGCCCTTCCAACTTTTCATGTTTTGTTTGTATTGAGTGTAAGTAGAATGACATAAAGCATTTTGACACCATATTTTCCACTCACTCACTTAGACTTCACTCACTTAGTTTAAATAAACTTTTTAACTTATTTACTTATTTATTACTATTACATCGTCCTAGCATGCCCCATTAAAATACAAACAAAATACAAACAAAATGTATAAACTGTGAAAATTTTAATTGTTGTCCTATTACCGTTCCAAACACAGCCTTGTTACAAAAGGGACGGAGGGTCAGCAGAGTCTTTGTACCCCTATTATGGTACCGTTAGTACCCTATTTGTATAAAATCCTATAATATGAGGAAAATTTACAAAGAGAGATTAAGATTACTGCAGGTTTTCGCGCAGTTGTTATGAAGAAAGTAAAATAGATAAATCGATACGATATGGCTATTATTTAACAATAACATATTCTTGCATTTTGTGCAAGTGACTAGTCATTACTTTCCTAAGGAGAAAAATATTGCAAATAACGAAATATTTTGGCTTTTATCCGTAATCGGAATAATTATAGTGTGTAGGTATGTCACAGTGCAATATTTTATCATAAGCGGTCATGGTCATTAACCTTACAATTACATGATTAGTATCAATGTACATAATTTAACGTTTGCGTATGTTATTTAGATAAACGTTTTTCAATCAAATATGCACATTCAAAATTGTAAATTTAGAACTAAGATTTATATTGTTATTAATGCAAATGCTTTTGTTTCAATTAAATATACTGAGACGAAGCGAAATAGCATTCCCTAACTAAAGTAAAGACTGTCTTTCACAATAATACTTAAGCACGAATCCCTGAAGATTTTATGGTTAGCGCCAAAATGGATTACATTGTAGAATCCAAGACATTTTATGAAAACGAAATAATAATAACAGTAAATTTCTGTGTCTAATTTACAAAAAGAAAAAGAACGTTTGGGATTTATTTTATTTAATGCAGAGAGCTTAAAGTTGCACAAAGCGCAATGTTTTTTTTTTTTAATTTATATTATGAGATAATGTACACAACTACACACTAAAGTAACACTCAGATTCTTTCATAAGTTTGATGCATGGTATGACAAATTTGTATAAGACAGGCAATTATTGTAGACTAGCTTCTGCGCGCGACTTCGTCGGCGTGGACTCCGCTCCTATTGGTCTTAGTGTGATGATATATAGCCTATAGCCTTCCTCGATAAATGGGCTATGACAAATATAGAAGATAATGGGCACTGAAAGAATTTTTCAAATCGGACCAGTAGATCCTGAGATTAGCACGTTCAAACAAACAAACAATCAAACAAACTCTTCAGCTTTATTATATTAGTATAGATTTCGAGGCATTTATTGCTTAAAATGAAATGCTTTTTAAAAATGAATTTGAATACTAAACTATAGACATACGCGCTCTATTATATATTTGTACTTACCATCAGGTGAGCCGTACGCTTGTTTGCCAACTTATTCATTTAAAAAGAAAAAAAAAACTAGCAAATATCATTTGTTTGCAAGTTATACAACGTAGGTAGTTAATAAATAGTCAATTAAATAAGCATTATTAGGGATGACTCAAAAGTAATCGTCAGGTCTGGATCAAAAGGGACCACATCACCAGCACCAGTTTTGATTAAAAAAAGAATCATCCAAATTGATAAACCCCGTAAAAAGTTATAAGAAAAAAAAACATTAAAAAATGCAGTCGAATTTGGAACCATCTCCTTTTTTGAAGTGGATTAAAGAATAACATAATCTATGGCAACACAAAGGTAACGTAAACGACGTCCATTTTCGGCAATTTCTTAAAATCCTACTTCTTAATTGTTTTCACGATCACGACTACAGGATTCCGACATAAAACGAAAAGGGAAACTTTTTTAAGCGCTTAAACAGATTTTCCGGTACCTATAAACGTAAATAACATGATGGAATTGGTCCCTCCGTTTACAAGCTTAAACACCGCAAACAGATAATATCTTCGAATCTCTTTTAAATTAAATGGATAAGACTCCTTTTGTTTCAGCGTTGGACGTTAAGGGACCAAGGAATAAATCTAATATACATATATTTGTGATCATATATTAAGAGAAACCGAATCAGTATAAAAACAAAAACTACTGAGAGACAAAATTGACAAAAATCATTTTGTAGATGCCAAGTATTAGAAATTATGCAACGAAGTTCATCGTTCACTGATTTTATGACAAAACAGCATAGGATTTACTGCCTATGTGACTAAACTTAAAATCACATTTATACCTTTCTCGACCATCGTTTGAATTATCAGACACTTCTTTAATAGTTTAACATCGATGTTATTAATTTTATTCTAAGATCCGAACTAGACATGATCTTCACTGCTTATTAGATAAAAATTATTTTACTAAGTATCTACTTTAGTATGTGAAAGATATCGCGAAAGGGTTTTATTTTTTACCTGGAAAATTCCTGATTAGGGTACATTATATTTAGCAACCGCCATTCCAAACAGACTTAGAATCCTATGTCATCGTATCGCAATGAAACAGCACTCATTTTGATGTTGGATTTATTTAGTAAAAATGTGGGTGAAAGTAACTAATATACCTGTTTATATACCTGTTTATACAAGCTAAACCAGTGGTTATACAGGAATATAATAGAAAACCCAAAGTTTGCATTTTCTACAGGCTTCATACTGTCGATAGGTATTAAATTTATTCTCCTAAAAACTCTCTTAAAAATTCTATTCTCTTTAAACTCCGATGTGCATTTTTAAATAAATATATTTTTTTCAACTTTGAATTAAATATAAGCTTAGCCAGAAACTTTTAGTCAACACTTTCGCGATTACTTTTCTAATGTACTAAAACAAATATAAAATAATTTTCATAAAGTTCGTCTCTAAATCGGATCTCCTGCTATTTATAGATTTTTAAGTCCTAACGTTGGCGTTGAACTTTTGTACTTAATAATAACCTCCACAAAAAAACTCGACCTGACTGAATTTATATTTAAACTTCATAAACAATTTAGTCTTAAATGAACGATAATTTTCATTTGAAAAATATTCAATGAATAATATCACACTCGAATAAGATTTGCAATAAATTCATTGTAATTTCAAAATACAAAAACTTGAGCAAGCCGCCAGCTGTGTGGTGATTGAATACGCAAATTATCTCATAAAACACTTGCGCTAGCCTGATTCTTATGAAAACATACGGAACAATACTTAGATCTGAAAAGTTGAAACTTGAAATAACGCCTATTAAAACAAGAACTAAACAGAGGATTTCGTAGACTGTGAAGAGCGTGATCAAATCAAAACTATTATAGGGTCGCATGAGGTATCTTAAAAGGAGGTCGAGCTCTTTAGATGAGAAAAGAAAAATAGCTGGTATGTTACCGACAAAATACAACACACAAAAACATCAAAACGTCCGATAGAACAAAAGGGCGAACGAAATCGAATAAGCTTTAAAGTTTATTTTGATATAAATGTTTATTTTGATAGTTTAAATGCTGTCTCAAAATTATTTTAAGGTTAAGGTGAACATCCTTAAATCCTCAGTAGCAAAAACCAGTCTTTTAATATCGTGTTTTTTGTCTTTATATTATATTTATATAAAAGATGTAAACTATAGAGTTCAACACAGATTTTGACTTACATGATTATTTATAACAGATTATAGTTTTTAAGATAGAGCTCAAATTCAGAAAACATTTTATATTGGTATCGGACACGTGAAATTAACCTTAAATATGTCGTACTGTAGCTGTTATAACGATAAAAAATATTAAAAAAATAAAATTTGCAGTTAAAAAAAATTTAAAATCAATTTCATTAAGTCCATATCGCTCTTTACTTTTATTATTAAATCAAAAAAAAAAATTGTAATTTATAAATATTGTTACGAGTACGCAAATTAAAGGAGCTTGCGCCATCTAGCGGGGAGCGAAGGAACCACGTTGTGTGCTGTACAAACCACTTTGTTACAAAGACAACGTGAAACATCCACTCTATACTAGATGGCGCTAGAGGACATATAGGTGAATGAACTCAGGATCGAGTACACGCACGAGGGTTCTAGAACTGTCTGGGTGTAGGCTCGGCCCGGTATAAAAAGGCCGATTGAGGCCGAGCGGAGCCAGTTCAGTTTGAGCTAACGACGAAGCGACTTCGAAGTGAATACTAGTGATCAAGAAGTGATACCAGCGGAAACCTACGACATTGGCTACGACCTCGGACATTGTTAGTGCTTAGTGAAGTGTACCTAGTGATAAGTGAGTGTACCTAGTGCTCAGTGCTTGTACTTAGTGCGTAGTGTTGTACCTAGTGCTTGTGTCGGACCTAGTGCTAGTGAATAAAGTCTCTAAAAGAGTCAGCAGGTCTTTCTCTCCAAATCGTTCGAACCCTAACACGTAACAACTGGTGTCAGAAGTGGGATTTGGAGATGCCATTGACTCCGAGAGAGAACCCCAAGGAGGGGGTCAGGACGAGGACACAACGAGCTGCGGATGCCACTGGGGGCCAAGCTCCACCCACTGTGGGCCAAGCTCCGCCCACTGGCCCCGCCCACCAGGCCCCGCCCACTGGCCACGCCCACCAGGCCCCGCCCACTGACCACGCCCCTCAGGCCCCGCCCACTTTGACTCAAGCCCCGCCCACTGGCTCCGCCCACCTTGCCACGCCCACCGGACAGGCCACGCCCACCAGCGGCACCGTGTCTTCTACAAACCCTCAAGTGGCACTTCAATTAGGAAGTTTGATTGAATTAATGGAACGCAAGTTCAGCGCTTTGCAAGAATCACAAGAACGCAAGCTCGACGCTTTGCAAGAATCACAAGAACGCAAGCTCTGCGCTTTGCAAGAATCACAAGAGCAACAAAAAGACCTCCAAGAAAAAGCGCTTTTGGCTATAAAAGACGTTAGTGACACGGTGGGTAATCTCCGAAAAGATGTCGACGAAGTGGAAGAACGAGTTACCGGGCTAGGATTGGATGTCGAAAATGTGAAAACCGGCCTCTCTGAACTACAGAAGAAAGTAGTACGCCTTGAAACCACGGGAGTTGCGATGTCTAGTGGAACTACCGGAGTGGCGCAAGGACCAAGAGTGAAAGTGCCGCCATACGATGGCAATACTTCGTGGAACGCTTATCGTCAGCAATTCCAGACTGTTGCCACTGCCAACGGATGGACGGAAGAACAATGCCTGACCGCCCTCACTGTTGCGCTCAGAGGACAAGCTTTGTCTGTCTTGGAAGCGCTGCCACATACAGGGAATGGGTTTCAAGACCTGATAGAGGCACTTGAATCCAGATACGGGGAGCGACACCTGGAGCACGTGTTCCGTGCCCAACTGCGTGACAGAGTCCAACGCTCAGGAGAAGGACTACAACAATGGGCGTTGGAAATTGAAAAACTCGTCAGGAAGGCACACCCAGGAGCCGACACCAAGATGGTGGACACGAATATTGTACAAGCATTTGTGGACGGAATCAAAGACCTGGAGGTCAGAGCTGCAGTGAGGCTTCGTCATCATACCTCGCTAAAGGAAGCATTGGCGCATGATTTGGAGGTCGAGGCTGTTCGCCATGACATAAGGCAGACCCATGAGATCCGTGAGGTCTCTGAGGTAGTCATGGTGGTTAAGGCTCCTACGAAGAAACGTTCTGGAGTCATGTGCTACAAGTGCGGCGAGAGGGGTCATCTTCAGCTCAACTGCCCGCAGAAGGAGGTTAAGGCTCCTACGAAGAAACTTTCTGTAGTCATGTGCTACAAGTGCGGCGAGAGGGGCCATCTTCAGCTCAACTGCCCGCAGAAGGAGGTTAAGGCTCCTACGAAGAAACGTTCTGGAGTCATGTGCTACAAGTGCGGCGAGAGGGGTCATCTTCAGCTCAATTGCCCGCAGAAGAAGACCCAGAGGGCAAGGATGAAAAGGATCGAGGAACAAATAGAGGAGCTGAAAAAGCAAAGGGCTTCGTTCCATGCCCGGGATCAAGGGAAACGAATGAAAGCTAGAACTAAGAGACGAGTTCTGGCTGACGCGGTGGAAACCCTGAAAACTGTTATCCTCCAGGCATGCAGCGGGAATAGTCTTACGACACAGGGGACTATTAACGACCGGAAATCGAACACAAGCGGCTTCGAGGAAGGGTCGTTGGTGTGGCTACATAACCCAACCCGCCGGAAAGGGAAATCTCCAAAGTTGCAGACAAAGTGGGACGGTCCATACAAAGTGGTTACCCGAATGAATGATGTGACTTATAGAATTCAAAAGCAACCAAGAGGGACATTCAAAGTGGTACACATAGACCGTCTGGCGCGTTACCATGGCAGTAACAACGATGCTCGGGACGAGCATCTCTAAGAGGGGAGTAGTGTTACGAGTACGCAAATTAAAGGAGCTTGCGCCATCTAGCGGGGAGCGAAGGAACCACGTTGTGTGCTGTACAAACCACTTTGTTACAAAGACAACGTGAAACATCCACTCTATACTAGATGGCGCTAGAGGACATATAGGTGAATGAACTCAGGATCGAGTACACGCACGAGGGTTCTAGAACTGTCTGGGTGTAGGCTCGGCCCGGTATAAAAAGGCCGATTGAGGCCGAGCGGAGCCAGTTCAGTTTGAGCTAACGACGAAGCGACTTCGAAGTGAATACTAGTGATCAAGAAGTGATACCAGCGGAAACCTACGACATTGGCTACGACCTCGGACATTGTTAGTGCTTAGTGAAGTGTACCTAGTGATAAGTGAGTGTACCTAGTGCTCAGTGCTTGTACTTAGTGCGTAGTGTTGTACCTAGTGCTTGTGTCGGACCTAGTGCTAGTGAATAAAGTCTCTAAAAGAGTCAGCAGGTCTTTCTCTCCAAATCGTTCGAACCCTAACACGTAACAATATTTTATAAGAAAAGCGTTTTCAGAGCGAAATTTTCTCCGTATATTAGATAATCAAAAATTCTAATACTTAACGAAAAATTACTTTTACCTGACTGAAATAAATAAATTTCTAAATTATTATTACAACGAAAATTACGAGTAATACAATAACTTTTATTCGTAGAAAAATTTCATAATTTTCCTTCTGGTTTTGATTTGGATTGGATGCGATATTAGATTTCTCTTCGTAACGAAAGACTACTTTGAAGCTGTAGCTTTTTTCTTTGTGTATTTGCTTTGATATTCTTTTGTAGGGATTTCATTTCGTTCACTTTTATTCAAAATATTTATATTCTTAAACTATATTAATTATGTTTTATAGATGATGCAAATAAATCCTACTTTACCTACTTCCTAAACAAATATTTTTTTTTATTTAGGTATTTCTATACCCAAATACATACATGCCAGTCACAACTTATTCATACTATACTATACAATCAAATGAAGCTCATGGAATCTTAATAATATTATAATGACCTCTTTGGACGTTGGATGAGCAAAAACATATTTTAAATAACATTTTAGCATTGGCAAAAAGGGATTATTAACATTTGATTTTACTTGAAACGAATTCATGTAATTCTATAATTAAAAATTGAAAACAGTATTTTAAAATATATTTGATATAAGCAAATGAAATGCTTTCATCGAGTGAGAGTTTCAATCATTGGTTATATTTATTTATAAATCATTGACGAGGGATAACTTTTACAAATATTGAAGCTTTCATTAAATGTTGTTTATATTATACTACCTAATATCCAAGTCTTTGTCTGTTTTGTTTACTGTATTTGTATATATTTCGGTTAAGCTTTTACTTTAATTTTAGTAGAATGTAAACTTCAATTATAGACGGTGTATTCAGATGAAACCTTTACTAGATTTATATTTATACCTCCATGATCACAACTGTGAAATTAATACTCGATTCTTTGTAATAGATTTAATTCTAAGAATAATTTCCATTGACTTTGATTTAAAAGATACCTGGACACCTATATTTCGTTTGTAGGTACTAAATGTCCATAAATAATGCAGATTGACACTGAGATGAGAAAGGTGTTATTAAGAAGCAATACTTAATATTGCTTTTTTTCCACGTGGAATTTGAAAGATAGGCTGGGGTACTTTATTTTATTTTAAAAATCTAAGATCTATTTTTTATACAAAAATAATAATGGGATTCAATATGCAAAGCAATCTCTTTATGAAATTTGTATTGATGGAAACATAATTCTTTTTCTTTGTTCTTTTTCTTCTTTTTTTTATACTCCCTTGAAAGCTTATATATAAGAAAAGATCAGCACTGATCTGTGAGTAATATTTGATGATAAAAAGGTATTACATTAATAAAGGTATTAACTTTACCTCCGTCAATCACTAAAAATATTTTTAAAAAAAAACTTGGCAATTTTTAAATATTTTATACAAGCAGACTTAACGATGGAGGTTTTACTAAAGATATTTCAGAATTAAATTATATTAAACTAGCCGACCCGTGCCCACTTCGTTGGGCGTTATAATCCATTTCACATAAGAAGGGTACGGTGAAATTTGATATGTTATGTTCCAATACACTCTCACTATTTTCAGCAAAGCAGATAAATATAAATGTTTTAAAATCACCAATTAATTTCTAAGGCAAATAATAATGCTTGATTAGATTGAATTGTTGACACGGCACGTCAGAGGGCGCAGGTTCAAATCCTGCTGATTTAAAATCTTTATATATTTTTATCTTTTTCCTTTTATCTTGTCACTCCTGAATAGTGTAGCTTTCTGTTAGCGAAAGAATTTTCATGATCGGGATCAGTATTTGCGAAGATTACCCCGTATATACAAACAAAGTTATAAACTTTACCTCTTTATACACTGTAAATTTTTTTTGTAAAATTACCATTTCTTTACTCAACATGAGGTGGCTAAATTTACTAATCAGTGTGTATGAATTCAAATTACAACACAATTTGAGTAATTTTCCAAGACATATGCGAAAATTTGCTAAGATGCGGTGTAATTTTACAATCTCAGAGTATAAATCTTACTTGTGTTGTAATTTTACTGAACTGTTTATTAAATTTCAATAACAAACTTTGAAGATTTACCTAAATTTTTAGTAATTTGAGTTACTATATTTTTTTGTAAAATTACAAAATGTTTTAAAATTCGAATTACTGTGAAGTGTTTAGGAATTTAAATTTTTTTTTATTATTTTTACAATTTAAACTGTAAAATTACACAATACATTGTAAAATTACTAAAAAATACTATTTGTCTGTGACCATGTGTAATTTTACTAAACAGATTACCAAATAAATAAAACTACAATAATTTAAACTACAATCGAAGTATTGAAAATTAAAAAAATTGTTTTGGTAATTTTATTATTCTTGTTGTAAAATTGTACAAGTATTGTAAAATCACTAAAAAATACTAGTTTTCTTTAGCCTTGTGTAATTTTACTAAACAGGTTGTCGATTTTCGTCACCAAGCTTCTTAAATTTACAAACATTGTGCGTATTTTAATTTACTCTATTGTCTCGTAAAATTATGAAAAAATATGTAACTTCGAATTTTAATGAATCCTTTGGAAATTCAATAATCTTCTTATTAATTTTATTATTTTGACTATAAAATTATACAATGTTTTGTATAATTAACAGTATAACAGAGTAGCTACTTTTTAGATGACCAAAAAAAGAGCTTATTTAAATATCATTGAAATCATTAAAAATTTATCAATATTTTTTTCTCATATATATATGTTAAAATTTTGATTTGAAAATTATATAGTAAAAACTCATATAATTAATCAAGCATTTCTTTTTTTTAAAAGTTATCAAGTTTGAAAATGTTGGTTAAATAGCTGGTTAGAAAATAAATTATCAAAATACTTAATTTATTTTCATTCAATTTGAATATATGTATTTTAATTTTTTTTTCGTGCAGTTAAAAGTATTTTTTTTCTACGTTAAAGTTCTAAGGAAAATTTTTATGTATAAACTATCATTTAAGATAATAAATATTCCATGATGGCTTTGGGGAGTAGTGTGTTTGTACCAGTTCTGGCTCACGAGCCAGAACTGGTACAAACGGTCGGTCCTCTGATCGAGTGATCCTAAAAAAAAAAAAAAAAAAAAAAAAAAAAAAAAAAAAAAAAAAAAAAAAAAAAAAAAAAAAAAAAAAAAAAAAGGTTTTGGGGTCATCTAAATCGATTGCACGCATCCATTTTGTGCTAACTCTAACGATTCGCGACTTAGGTTTCTACATTTGCAAACTCCAGTACCCTTAATTACCTCTATTGTCCGCTTATCTATCGTTCCTCGAGCATCGTCGCTATTGTGCTCCATCCATTGTTTCTCGAAAAAGGTCGTTGCCGCTCTTATCTGTTTCTAATGATGCACCTTGCTTATCTGTGCTATTGTATTATATTATTATCATTCTTTGTTATTCTCAATGTATATATATATATATATAAAAATAAATAAAATTGGAGTGTCTGTTTGTAATATTAAAATAACCGTGTTTTACTAAACTCATATGTATGCATACTCAGTACATATACCAAAATATTTATTTATAATTTTTGTGTGTCTGTCACTGAACAGTAACTATTTTGTAAAGCTCCACGCGGATGAAGTCGCAGGCACAGCTAGTCATAAATAAAACTCATACTTTTTTTTGTTACAATTTTTATTTCCAAAATGTTATTGCTGATTATGTATAAAATAGGAGCGAAACATCTCATCCACTAAAATATCGTTGTACAATGTGTTCCCTGTAAAAATGCTCGTAAAACTGTGCATTGAACATCCCCGAAACTTATACAGCAAATACATTAAACAATATTCGCCACAAACTGAAGTCCACTCATTCTGAATCATATCAACATTCCAGTCCCATCTTTTACAATTCCTTTTTAAAAACTCTAGATGATATCGTGCAGGTGATCGTCCGTATGAATCAAAATATTGACCGATGCCATTCGTATCGATATGTAAAGCTATCCAATGTGAGCCTGGTTTATCATCTGTATCTAAATTGCATATTATATACGTTGGTACGTGGGTATACATGGGCAGTCTATTAGCAGCATAAACATTATTTTCTAGACTGGGGTGAATCTTTTTCAGATGTTGTTGTACATCTAGTGTATCCATGATATTACTGCTATTAGTAGATTATTACTGTACCAATCTATTCAATGGTTAACATAGGAATGATTAATTATATTGATTTCTAAATATTAAATCATATTCCTTAGTGATAATTTGTATGATTCATCAGCGTAGCGCGTCTCGTCGTGTCGTCAATACGAAACATACTTTCTAAATATTAAATCACATTCCTTAGTGATAATTTGTATGATTCATCAGTGTAGTGCGTCTCGTCAATACGAAAGAATGCGAGATAAGCTTGTTGACTCATAAAGTTACATCAGTTTCACTGTGGAAATACCTTAGATAAGATATATCCTATCGGTGCTTTATAAGGGCGAGCAGCTGCCATTATGGAATCAGTGTATAGTCGTTTGACCGCAGTGGATCTACCAATACTACGTTTGTATTACTTCAACGCTTCAATGGACCCGGACGTAAGTGTTTATTCTCTTGACAAACTTACTTTTCTTTCTGTTGTTTTCTTACGTGTGTGTGATTAAGTGTAAACAAATTGATATTAACATGATAACTGTGTTGTTGCAGAAATCATTCAACTTCAATGAAAATACCTATAAATATTACTACTCGCCACTCTCCCCTCAAGAAGAGAGTGATAACATCGTCATTAATAATGGTGAAAAAAGAAAATCGCAATCGATTGATCATTTTTTTGAAGCTCAATCAAAAATAAGAAAGAGGAAGCTGTTATCGTCAACCGTAGCACGAGCCGCTAGAGATGGTGTATCATACATTTCTACTAATTCCGACGACGGAGATCAAGCGACGCATCTCATAAAAATTGAAATATACGATATGAAGAAGCTATGCAAGATTCCAACTACTGATCATTGGAAACATGCTTCCACGAGGATTAAATATTATGTGAAGAATAATGAGGATAGCATCTACGACAACACAAACACCCTCGTATACAATATTACGAAGACAATAGCAGAAAGTGAAAAAGTTAAAAAATACTTTTTTAACAATGACAGTCATTAGTTGATCATTAGTGAATTCTGTTTACTTAAACATTCCTTAGTGATAATTTGTATGATTCATCAGTGTAGTGCGTCTCGTCAATACGAAAGAATGCGAGATAAGTGAAAAAGTTAAAAAATACTTTTTTAACAATGACAGTCATTAGCTGATCATTAGTGAATTCTGTTTACTTAAATTACTTCTTTGTACTCATTATATTCTTTTTCTAATCATTTGTAAATCTATAAATATTGAACATTATTCGAAATTGGGTATCAGTTGGTGAACCAACACTGAACAGTAACTTACTCGGCTACCTATTTTTCTCTTTACTATAAAGATGGAAAACTTCAGTGAAGTATGCACCAGTGCTTTCTTTTCCACACCCATGGAAGAGAATATGGAACTGTTCAATAGTGAATTGAATCAGGAGCTGTCTAAAGTTTGTGATGAAATGGAGAAAGGTGAACTGTACGATTCATCATATGATGCTGAGTTGTATAATCACTGTGCAATGGTTGAAACACAGTTTATGTAAGTAAAATAAATTACGATCATAATTTACACATTGTCTTATATCGTCTTTTTATAAATTTAAACATTTTTACAGTCAACCACTACAACTTGGAAAAGGTATGGAGCGAACGAGTAGCGAAGAACTTAAGATCATAAAAAAACCAACAATTGAAGGAGGAGCATCTACCTCTGCAGGGAACAGTGTCGGTAGCGACAATCAAGTGGAATGTCTAACGTGTCATATATTTATCAAAAAAAGGTATTTAGCTAATCATTTTAAAAGTAATGTTCACAAAAATAATCTTTTAAATTCCCATAATACTTTATCAAACGTTAATGTTATTGAATCTGCTTTTGGAAATAGAATTTTAACTTACAAAATCAAGAATAAAGTAGATCATTCGACACGAGTAAATTTTGAAACCCCTGAACTATTTTTAGATTCTATTAAGGATGATATTTTATTTTTAATACAAGAGTGTATTCATCAACACATAATTTTTAAAGTAAATTTCATATTGCATGCTGATTTTGTTCAACAAACTAAAGATATTCATGATACATTCGATTTTCAAACATTTAACTATATTATTTGTCAAGGAGATGACTTAAATATTTTTCTTTCATCTTTAAATGATACAATTACTAGTAAAATTAGTGCATTTGAAAAAAAAGATAGTGGATGGAGTCTAAAAAACATAAAATCTATAGACATGAATGTTAATAAATTCAACCCCCTACGCGGTACTTCATACTTAGATCTGCCCATTGATATCAAATTAAAAAAAGCTGTTATAAATGTAAAAAACAAAGATTATTTTTGTTTTAAATGGGCGTTACTCTCAGCGTTATATCCAGTAAACAAAAACGCGGATCGAGTATCATCGTACGTTAAACATGTAAATAAGCTTAAATTTGATGGTATTTCCTTTCCAGTTAAAATTTCTGACATAGCAAAAGTAGAGAAATTAAATGATATTAGTATTAACGTTTTTGGATTAGAATATATTAAAGAAAAACGGTGTAATTCTATCGTAGGCCCATTATTTTTAACAAAGTGTCGTAAAGCTAGACATATAAATTTATTATTTCTTTCTAAGGATATGAAAAATCATTATTGTTACATAAAAAATTTATCGCGGTTAGTCAGTAAACAAATTTCAAAAGATGGTCACATCATGTACATTTGTGAAGCATGTCTACTTCATTTTCCATCTCGGGAAAGGTTAAATAACCATGAACAATACGATTGTGCACACATTTGTACTGAATTACCAAACAGTGAAACTTTAAAAAAGAATTGGTTTGGTCAACCTATTTCAAATGATAAAATTAAATTTGATAGTTATGAAAAGAAGTTAAAGATACCATTCGTGATTTATGCTGATTTTGAAGCATTTTTAAAACCAATAGAATCATGTTCTAACGATCCATCCAAACCTTTCACGCATAATATTCAGAAACATGAAGTGCATAGTTTTGGTTATTATATAAAATGTTCATTTGATAATAAATTATCAAAATATGTAACATATTGCGGACCCAACTGTGCACAAGTGTTTATGGAAAGTTTATCTAACAATTTAAAAGAAATAAATAGACTTCAAAAATGTCCAGTTCCGCTTACAAATCAAGACAAAAGTCATATTTCAAATGCAACCATTTGTCATATTTGTGAAACAGAGTTAACAGAACTTTTTTATGATTTTGATTATTACACTGGTAGTTTTATAGGTGTTGCTCATGAATCATGTATCTCGAAGTTCAAAACACCACGTCATATACCAATATTTTTACACAACCTTAGTCACTATGATGCTCATTTTATTGTTCATGCATTAAACTTTTGTGATGGTGAAGTCGAAGTTATCCCTCAAAATAAAGAAAAATATATATCCTTTTCCAAAAAAATAAAAATAAATAACCATGAAATTATATTGAGATTCGTAGATTCATTTAAGTTTTTACCATGTAAATTAGAAGAATTAGCCAAAAATCTCAGTAATGATCAATTTCAAGAATTACGTAGAAGTTTTCCAAGTGATGAAGATTTCATTCGTTTAAAACGGAAAGGGGTTTATCCATATGAATTTATGACTAATTATGATAGTTTAAACCTAACGTCGCTCCCTGAACAAAAAAATTTTTATAGCTCACTCACAGATTCACATATTTCAAATGATGATTACAATCATGCTAAAGATGTTTGGGAACACTTTGGTTGTTGTAATATGTTAGATTATTCAAACTTGTATTTAAAAACAGACGTTTTACTTTTATCCGATGTATTTGAAAACTTTAGAATGCTATGCATTAATACTTATGATTTAGACCCTACCCATTATTACACAGCCCCAGGATTAAGTTGGGATGCAATGCTCAAATATACAAAAATAGAATTAGAACTTTTAACAGATTATGAGAAAATTGCATTTATTAGATCAGGTATCAGGGGTGGTGTATCTCAATGTAGTAATCGTTATGCTAGAGCTAATAACAAATACATGGAGGATTATGATGCAGGGAAACCAAATTCGTATATCACATATTTTGACGCTAACAATTTGTATGGTTGGGCTATGTCTCAATATCTTCCTACTGGTGGATTTGAATGGGTAAATCCGAAAACAGATTTTAATGTGTCTGAGACATCGGACTTCGGTTTCATTTTAGAAGTTGATTTGGAATATCCAGATGAGCTTCATGATTTACATTCGGACTTTCCTTTATGCCCAGAAAACATTTGTGTAGGCAATACTAATGAGAATAAACTAGTGCCAAATTTAAATAATAAAGTTAAATATGTAATTCATTACAGAAATTTAAAGCAGTGCATAGAAATTGGGGTTAAATTAACTAAAATTCATAGAGTATTAGAATTTAAACAGTCTCCCTGGTTGAAAATGTACATAGATCTAAATACAAAATTCAGAACGTTAGCAAAATCAGATTTTGAAAAAGATTTTTATAAGTTAATGAATAATTCAATCTTCGGTAAGACTATGGAGAATATTGAAAAAAGAGTTAACGTAAAATTAGTTACACACTGGGAGAACCAGGGTAAAGCTTTAGGTGCTCAAGATCTAATCGCTAAACCACAATTTCATAGTGTTTCAATATTTTCGGAAGACCTTGTTGCAGTTCAGTTGCGAAAGACTAAGTTAATATATAACAAACCAATTTATTTAGGGTTTTGTATTTTAGATATTTCAAAAACATTAATGTATGATTTTCATTATAACTATATGATTAAAAAGTTTAGTCATATCAAATTATTGTATACAGATACGGATAGTTTAATATATCATATATTTACAGATGATTTTTACATTGATATAAAGCCTGACCTTTCCTCATACTTTGATACCTCAGATTATGATACAAATAATATTTTTGATTATCCAAAATTAAATAAAAAGAAGTTAGGTTTTTTCAAAGATGAAAATAATGGTAAAATCATGAAAGAATTTGTGGGTTTAAGATCTAAAATGTACGCTTTTAACTTAGAGAATAAGACTATAGCCAAGGCAAAAGGAGTAAATAAATGTATCACTAAAAAGATGACAATGAATAGTTATAAGTCTTCTCTATTTAATAAAAAAGTGCAATATTATAGTATGCTTAGATTTAAATCAATTAAACACACAATTTTTACACAAAAATTAAATAAGATTGGTTTATCGTATAATGACACAAAGAGGCATATTTTAGATAACAATATTGAAACATTAGCTTGGGGTCATTATAAATTGTGCTAAATGTTAATAGTTTTTACTTTTATGTCTGTGTGTGTAAATAAAATTTGTACTGATCATAAAATTATGTAGTTTGTACTGATTGTAAATAATGTGACATAGAGTTTATTACATATTTAATAATTGTTTGATTGTATATAACTTAAGATAATTGTTTAAAATTCTCATGTACTAATTGTGTTAGAAATAATATACAAATCATTCTGTTTTATATATATTAATTGTTTAAACCAAAACTTTCATTTTTTATTTCACCCCCTAGAACCTTAGACGTGTGTAATGTTTCACTTTATCCATCCGTTTACTGCTATTGTAGCAGGACCAAGTGGATGTGGGAAGTCAAATTTTGTAACAAATTTCATAAAATCAGTTACAGAAATATGTAATTGTGATTTTAATCAGATCACATGGTGCTTTGATGAAATGCAACCTTTATATAATTTACCAAATGTTAACTATCATCAAGGAATTCCAAATCTTAATATGTTTGATGGTGAAAACCCACATCTTGTTATTATTGATGATCTGATGAGAGAGTCTGATGGAAGAATTGTGGATATATTTACAAAAGGTAGTCATCACAGGAATCTTAGTGTATTTTATTTAACACAAAATTTATTTCATCAGGGTAAAGGTCAA
The DNA here is from genome assembly GCA_905220545.2 of Melitaea athalia. Classification (NCBI taxonomy): domain Eukaryota; kingdom Metazoa; phylum Arthropoda; class Insecta; order Lepidoptera; family Nymphalidae; genus Melitaea; species Melitaea athalia. The sequence continues at coordinate 16,184,029 of HG992188.1, forward strand.
AGAGATATTTCTTTAAACTCAAGTTATATAATATATTTTAAAAATCCTAGAGATAAAACTCAAATAAGATATTTAGCACGACAAGTGTCACCGGATAACCCAAAGTTCATTGAAGATGCCTACAGGGATGCAACTCTAGAAGCACATGGATATTTAATGGTAGATTTAAAACAGAATACCAATGATTTTTGTCGTATCAAGTCAAATGTCTTCCCATTTAATGGTTTCTGTACAGTCTACGTCCCCACAAAAGAGTTTAAATACACCAAGAATCAAACAATTCAAATCATTTCTAAATGATGCATCGTCGAGTCACAACGCATAAGCATTTGCTAAACGCTTTGCATACGCTTAAACCAAAATATCAAAGAGCATTACTTAAAACGTGTGACGAAGAAGAAATAAATTGTATTTGTGAATGTATTCATAACGTTTTACAAGGAAAGGTACCTCTTAAAGATCAAGATAAACAAAAATTGAATAAACATAAAAATATACTCCGTAAATTGGTGCGTAAGTGTAAACATAAAATAAGAAAAAACATAATTATACAAAAAGGAGGAGCTTTCTTACCAGTAATATTAGGTGCAATATTGAGTGGATTAGTAAGTGGACTAGTCAGTTAACATGGAAAATGCAAAGAAAATGATACTAATTGAACCTGGATTGATTGAAAAATTAAAACAAGAAAATAAGGTTAATAGTAATTTGTCTCGATTAGATATGGAAATGCAAAATATTATGAATAGTAAGATAGAAGACCGAAAGAAGTGGATGTTATATTTACAAACACTACAAAGATATCTTCACTTTGCCGAAGAGGATCGTCAACCACTCAGATTACCAATTTATTCTGATACATCTAATGAAGATTCAAATGAGTCTAAAATTGGATTTAAAAATAAAGATAGAGATTTAAAAAGTTCAGTTGATGCTGAATCTTTGTTGGAAGAGAATCGTTCCATTAAAAGTAAAGAAAATGATACAAAACCACTTTATACAACAGCTCAAATACTCAGTTTAATACCAAAAACTTATAATAAAAAAGGTGAGTTATTATTAAACTTAGTTGAAACAAGTAAAAGTAAAATAAATTGGGATAATGAAGGCACAGTCATAATTGATAATGAAAAAATTCCTGGAAGTAATATTGTTGATTTAATAAATGATTCACTAAGACCCTTAAAAAGAAGTGATCCGATAGGGTGGGATAGATTTGCTAAAGCATTAAAAGATATTAAAGTACCACTTACTTATATTGGAAATCCAAAGAGATGTGAGTTTATTAACCGGCTTCAAGTAAAAGATCTAAACAAATCCTCTGAGACTGAAGTTCAAGAGTTTTCTACACCAAGAAGTGGAGATAAAAAATCTGAAACTAAAATAGAGTTTTCTACACCGGGAAGTCGAGATAAAAAATCTATATCTAAAATACGTAAAAAGTTTGATTGGGAAAAATGGACCCCGTACTAGAAGAAATTAACAGGATTTATTATGATCCATCTAACCCCGCTGGTTTTGGTAGTATTGATAAATTATCGAAAGCCATGAATGGTAAAATGGATAAAAAGCAAGTAAAGGAATGGTTACAATCACAAGAAACATACACATTACATAAACCCATTCAAAAAAAATTCCCACGTAATAGGTACATTCTATCAAATATTAATGAATTGTGGCAAGCTGATTTAAGTGATATGCGAACTTATTCTCAATATAATGATGGTTTCAACTATATACTTTGTGTTATTGATGTATTTAGTAAATATGCTTTTGCAAGATCAATGAAAAAGAAAAACTCAGAAACTATTAAAGAATGTTTTGAAAGTATATTTACTGAAAGTAATTTAACACCTACTCACATACAATCTGATAAAGGTACAGAATTTGTTTCAAAAGATGTACAAAAATACTTTAAATCCAAAAAGATTAATTACTATACCACTAACAATCCTGATATTAAGGCCAGTATTGTTGAACGATTTCAAAGAACTCTAAAAATGAAAATGTGGCGTTATTTCACTCATAATAATACTTATAGATATATAGATGTTTTACAAGATTTAATATATTCTTATAATCACAGCTTTCACTCTAGTATTAAGATGTGTCCATGTGATGTGAATTCCAACAATATTATGACGGTTTGGACTAATCTTTATGATAGACGATCAAACAAACTTTCCAAAATCAACTTTCAAAAACCGAATTTCAATGTGGGTGATTATGTTCGAATAACTAAATATAAACATGTTTTCCAAAAAGGATATGAATCAAACTGGAGTGATGAAATATTTATTATATCTTCAATAATTGATAGATCTCCATGGGTTGTTTATACAATAACAGATTTACAAAATGAACCAATAGTTGGTACTTTTTATGAAAGGGAATTACAGAAAATCACTTACAACCCCACCTCACAATATAAAATAGATAAAATAATTGACACTCGTTATTCAGGTAACAGAAAAGAAGTATTAGTGAAGTGGAGAGGTTATCCAAATAAATTTAACAGTTGGATTTTAGCTTCTAGTTTAAAAGAAATATGAATAAAGAAAGTTTTTATTTAACATTGCTCAGCAATAGTTCAATGGAATACTTTCCTGATAACAAGACCACAAATTTTTCAACGAAATTACCAAAAGTTATAAAATTAGAAGGTGAATGGTCGGTTGGAGTTGTTGAGTTTCAATATCCATGTACCATGTTTACTGTTCAAGATCATGAAAATGTTATATACATTACAAAATCCATGATAATGCCTAGTGAAGATAAACCATCCACAGTGCACTACAAAAAACATATTCCAGCTACCAGCTATGCTAACGTTGAGCATATTTTAAAAGCATTAAGTGGTATCGGAGAGAGCATAAAATTTCGTTATGATGAAATAACAAAATTTGTTTCTGTTTCTGCTTTGGATAAAAATATAACATCTATAACATTATCACCCAAATTAAGTTTACAACTAGGTTATGAACCAAATAAAAATCTCCTAGACAGAAATTTCGGAAAGTGTCCTGCTAATTTACACTTAGGGTTACCATCTCAACTATTTCTATATTGCGACATTATCGATCCTCAGATTGTGGGTGATGTTATGACTCCCTTGCTAAGAGTAATTTCATTAGATCCTTCAAAATACATTTATGGAGCAAATAAAATGCACGTTTTCTCTCCACCTCACTACTTACCTGTTATGCGAAGAGAGTTCGATACGCTGGAAATAGTTATAAGATCGAGCACAGGACAGAAAATACCATTCCAGTTTGGAACCGTGTGTGTTAAACTACATTTCCGAAAATTGTGATAATGAATTCTCTTCGTGATCATCATATATGTCCATATGAAAATTATTATACACATCAAGCTGGTTCGGGGGTAGGAGTAATTTATAAGGGTTCACCATACCAACGTGGTCATGGTATTGGAAGCTTCTTAGGGGGGTTATTTAGATCAGTTTTACCTTTACTTTCAAGTGGGGCTCGAGTGGTTGGTAAAGAAGCATTAAACGCTGGAGTAGGACTTTTATCGGATATGATTCAAGCGCGTCCTATGGAAGCATCAATAAAAGATCGTCTAAAGCAAGTTAGTACGAATTTAAAACGAAAGGTTGATGGCAAAATTGATCGATTAAACATGACAGGTTCTGGGTATATAACTAAAAGAAAACGATTGACCTCGCTCATTCCACCATTAACTGCTAAAGTGAAAACCGCTAAAAAACTTGGTATAAATCCAAAAAATATCAAAGATATATTTTCAAATTAAATATGTCTTTCCTTCATAATAATTCTTGTGAGTGTGCTAAGTCAGAATTAGATTTGTTTGCACTACCGTCTACACAAACAAGCATTGAAAATGGATTGTGGATTCACTATAAACCAATTTCGTCTCTTGCTGATGATGGACCTATAGAGTTTCAAGTTCCTGGGACAGGTGATGACTACATAGATTTGTCTCATACATTACTCCACATAAAGGCAAAAGTATTAAATCAAGATTCAACTAAATTGACATCGAACACAGTAGTAGCACCTGTAAATAATTGGATGCATTCACTTTTTAGTCAACTTGATGTTTATTTAAACCAAAAACTTGTATCACCACCTAATAATACCTATGCATATCGAGCATACATAGAAACCCTTTTAAACTATGCTCCTGCTGCTAAACAATCTCACCTTACTTGTAGTCTTTGGTATGAGGATACATCAGGAAAAATGGATTCTACAGATGATAAAAACTTAGGATTTGTTAAAAGACAGGATTTGGCTAGTGAAAGTAAGGAAATAGAAATGATTGGACATCTTCATGGTGACATTTTCAACCAAGATAAATTTTTAATTAATGGTGTTGAAATGAGTGTAAAATTAGTTCGGTCAAGAGATAGTTTTAATTTAATTGCTGGATCAAGCGATGTAAAGATCAAAGTTTGTATTACGGATGCAACTCTTATTGTTCGACGAGCAAGAATTAATCCAAGTGTATTACTCGCACATCAGAAAGTTTTAGCTGCTACTACTGCTAAATATCCTATTACTCGAGCCGAAGTAAAAGTTTTAACAATTCCATCGGGTGTTCAAGGAAAAACTCTTGATAATATATTCCTAGGACAGGTACCCAAAAGGTGTATAATTGGATTTGTGAACAATTCTGCATTTAATGGTTCCCTTACTAAAAATCCATTTAACTTTGAAAACTATGGTATTAATTCTTTCAGCTTATATATTGATGGTCAACAAATACCTTCAAAAGCTTTGCAACCATCTTTTAATAGTAGTATATTTACATCAACATATCATACTCTATTCTCGGGAACTGGTATTCACTTTCTTAATGAAGGAAATGGAATCTCTTGTGAACAGTATGCCAAAGGTTACTGTCTATTAGCATTTGACTTAACTCCTGATTTATCAGCTAACTCATCAACTCATTGGAATCTCATAAAGCATGGTAGTGTAAGATTAGAAGTACGATTTGAATCCGCACTAATACAAACAATTAACTGTATAGTTTATGCTGAGTTTGATAATATTATTGAAATAGATAAAAACAGAAATGTTAATGTAGACTATAGTAGTTAAAGTTATAATGTGTGTTAGATTTATGTGTAATGCATTTTTTTGTGTATGTAAAAATTATAAATTAAATAAAACAAATTATATGTAATATATTATTTTTTATTTCTTTATAAACCCCTATTAAACCTTATACAAAATCATACAGAAGTAATTTAAGTAAACAGAATCACACATGAATGAAGTAATTTAAGTAAACAGAATTCACTAATGATCAGCTAATGACTGTCATTGTTAAAAAAGTATTTTTTAACTTTTTCACTTATCTCGCATTCTTTCGTATTGACGAGACGCACTACACTGATGAATCATACAAATTATCACTAAGGAATGTTTAAGTAAACAGAATTCACTAATGATCAACTAATGACTGTCATTGTTAAAAAAGTATTTTTTAACTTTTTCACTTTCTGCTATTGTCTTCGTAATATTGTATACGAGGGTGTTTGTGTTGTCGTAGATGCTATCCTCATTATTCTTCACATAATATTTAATCCTCGTGGAAGCATGTTTCCAATGATCAGTAGTTGGAATCTTGCATAGCTTCTTCATATCGTATATTTCAATTTTTATGAGATGCGTCGCTTGATCTCCGTCGTCGGAATTAGTAGAAATGTATGATACACCATCTCTAGCGGCTCGTGCTACGGTTGACGATAACAGCTTCCTCTTTCTTATTTTTGATTGAGCTTCAAAAAAATGATCAATCGATTGCGATTTTCTTTTTTCACCATTATTAATGACGATGTTATCACTCTCTTCTTGAGGGGAGAGTGGCGAGTAGTAATATTTATAGGTATTTTCATTGAAGTTGAATGATTTCTGCAACAACACAGTTATCATGTTAATATCAATTTGTTTACACTTAATCACACACACGTAAGAAAACAACAGAAAGAAAAGTAAGTTTGTCAAGAGAATAAACACTTACGTCCGGGTCCATTGAAGCGTTGAAGTAATACAAACGTAGTATTGGTAGATCCACTGCGGTCAAACGACTATACACTGATTCCATAATGGCAGCTGCTCGCCCTTATAAAGCACCGATAGGATATATCTTATCTAAGGTATTTCCACAGTGAAACTGATGTAACTTTATGAGTCAACAAGCTTATCTCGCATTCTTTCGTATTGACGAGACGCACTACACTGATGAATCATACAAATTATCACTAAGGAATGTGATTTAATATTTAGAAAGTATGTTTCGTATTGACGACACGACGAGACGCGCTACGCTGATGAATCATACAAATTATCACTAAGGAATATGATTTAATATTTAGAAATCAATATAATTAATCATTCCTATGTTAACCATTGAATAGATTGGTACAGTAATAATCTACTAATAGCAGTAATATCATGGATACACTAGATGTACAACAACATCTGAAAAAGATTCACCCCAGTCTAGAAAATAATGTTTATGCTGCTAATAGACTGCCCATGTATACCCACGTACCAACGTATATAATATGCAATTTAGATACAGATGATAAACCAGGCTCACATTGGATAGCTTTACATATCGATACGAATGGCATCGGTCAATATTTTGATTCATACGGACGATCACCTGCACGATATCATCTAGAGTTTTTAAAAAGGAATTGTAAAAGATGGGACTGGAATGTTGATATGATTCAGAATGAGTGGACTTCAGTTTGTGGCGAATATTGTTTAATGTATTTGCTGTATAAGTTTCGGGGATGTTCAATGCACAGTTTTACGAGCATTTTTACAGGGAACACATTGTACAACGATATTTTAGTGGATGAGATGTTTCGCTCCTATTTTATACATAATCAGCAATAACATTTTGGAAATAAAAATTGTAACAAAAAAAAGTATGAGTTTTATTTATGACTAGCTGTGCCTGCGACTTCATCCGCGTGGAGCTTTACAAAATAGTTACTGTTCAGTGACAGACACACAAAAATTATAAATAAATATTTTGGTATATGTACTGAGTATGCATACATATGAGTTTAGTAAAACACGGTTATTTTAATATTACAAACAGACACTCCAATTTTATTTATTTTTATATATATATATATATACATTGAGAATAACAAAGAATGATAATAATATAATACAATAGCACAGATAAGCAAGGTGCATCATTAGAAACAGATAAGAGCGGCAACGACCTTTTTCGAGAAACAATGGATGGAGCACAATAGCGACGATGCTCGAGGAACGATAGATAAGCGGACAATAGAGGTAATTAAGGGTACTGGAGTTTGCAAATGTAGAAACCTAAGTCGCGAATCGTTAGAGTTAGCACAAAATGGATGCGTGCAATCGATTTAGATGACCCCAAAACCTTTTTTTTTTTTTTTTTTTTTTTTTTTTTTTTTTTTTTTTTTTTTTTTTTTTTTTTTTTTTTTTTTTTTTTTTTTTTTAGGATCACTCGATCAGAGGACCGACCGTTTGTACCAGTTCTGGCTCGTGAGCCAGAACTGGTACAAACACACTACTTTGGGGTAAAAGTTCTTAGTATACAACCTTAAATTGTTTGGATTTTTTTTCCTTTGTAAAAATCATTTGATTTGTTACTTCTTTCTAAAACACTAACTTTTTTCATTTAACTAAAAAAATATATAACCTATCTATTTTTTTGTTTCCAAATAATTTTAATTATTTTGAATAAATCAGTTAAATTTAAAACTTAACATGTTACTGGAAGTATTATCATTTTTTTTGTACAAATTCAAGTCTCAAGCAAGGTTTTTATTACAACCGTGATGACTGGTGTTTAACATGGGTCGGGGCATGAGACTAACTCGTTTGCCTAGCGTCAGGGAAAGCCAGGTTCGACAAAACTGTATAGTAAAATTACTAATCAAATTTTTGATAACCGTTTGGTAAATTTCCAAAAATATTTTGTAATTTTATCGAATGGTATTGAGTGGTATAGTTACAAAACTACACAGTAAATTTACTAAACAGTTTTATGATCAATTGTTAAATAAAATTACAAAACTGTATGGTAAAATTACTATAAAAAATTTTCCAACTGCTTGGTAAATTTCCAAAAATATTTTGTAATTTTCTCAAATTGAGTTGAAGCATTCTGTTTAGTAAATTTACTAAATTGTTTTGCGTTAAAACTTCCTACACATTTTTAGTAAAATTACCTTAGAAATTTTTAACAGTGTAATATTAGTATAGATATGTTCAGTATTATTGCACTTTCAACAAAGGACAAAGATTTCAACTTTATGATACATTCAATTACGTTTTCTTGTCTAAAAAGGCGTTAGGGTTTTATGTAGTTAGTAAATCTAATAAAATATAGTGAATACATGACAAATTATATATAATTCATTTACTAGAAATAACATTTCAAAGTATTATTTTACTAATTAATACTTGTAAATATATTAAAGTATTTCCTGGTAAAATGAATCTGAAAGTAAGTTTAGGTAACAAGTTTTGCAAACAATCATAATTAATAAAAGTTGATAATAATCAGTATACCAACAACCATAAATTACTTATAATATCTCAAATTTTAACTTTATAAATCGTGCTTTTGGATTAAAATACAATAAATTCTATGTGCATAGAATTTATATAATTTAAGACCGACTTTGAACTGTCTAGATTTGATACGATCTAATCCATTTTATTTAATGCGTTATAGTATGGTTTTTCTCAAGATGAACACTTAGATATAGGCTTTTCAGTATAACAAAAAATAATTACTATCATGCTTGATCAATTACTGTAGAAACCATCGAACAATATAATCAACCACCGCTTCAACTTTCTTAATATTAAAATAATTTAATGAAGGATCAAAAGGACAAGTCGAAAGAAGTTTCTTTTAAAAAGTAATTAATTTTAAATTGAGCCCAAAGTTTACTTAATTTTATACAATAATTGTTTAATATTGAATTTTAATATAATCCATTGTAAAACTACTTTAGACTTTTGTAAATATCTATTCAAAATTTTACGTCAAGTTGCTCATTCACTATTGTATTATTGTAATAGAAAGAGGTGTTTATTTTAGCAATACAACTTTTTAAACTTTTATATCTCCGACACATTCAGATGTAATAAGGTTATTTTTTGTGTTTATTGTAAACATAACAATCATCCCTTTTCCAATATGATGAATATACCATTTTGCAAATATAATAAGTCCATGAACAATTCAACTTTAATACAAATAAATATTTTCAAAGATAATAAAAACACATTGCATAAAAATATCAAAATCAAAATCAATAATCGGTCAAGCGCGTGTCGGACTCGCGCACGAAGGGTTCCGTACCATTGGCTAGGTAAACAACAGTAGGTAGATTGATTTTAATCGGGCAAAAGCGGCAAAAAATCACTTTTGTTGTATGAGCACACTAAATATTTTTTTATTTTAATTTTATTATTTATTATTAAAGTAAATATACAATTAAGTATTTTGTGAATATTTCAAGTGCCTAACTGTTACCATTTATTGATATCAAGCAAAAATAGGCAATAAATCGCGTTTGTTTGTATGGGAGCCCCCTTATATATTTATTTTATGTTCTCTTTAGTATTTGTTGTTATAGCGGCAACAGAAATACGTAATTTGTGAAAATTTCAACTGTCTAGCTATCGCCGTTCTTGAGATACAGCCTGGTGACGGACGGACGGACGGACGGACAGCGAAGTCTTAGTAATAGGGTTCCGTTTTTACCCTTTGGGTACGGAACCCTAATAATTACCTTTATTCTTTATTCAAATAGGCCCGAGGACTAAACCCCAAGGGTACTTTTGAATCGTCGTTTTACAAATTAATATTAGTGTTTATTATTTTTTGTAAAAGTAAAGCTACCACCGATTCGGAATGTAGATTCTGCAGAGAAGAATCGGCAAGAAACTCCGCAGTTACTCTTTATTCATTTCATTCTCATATTCTATATTCGTTTTAGCATCAGTCATCACTCTATATATTATACTACTTATAATATATTATACTATTTGCATGCGGAGAACATCCAAGCAGAGCGTGTGTGCGTAATTAATACGAGTGGACCTTGGCTCCCGACCACACCGTGATATTTTTATACACGTCATTGATACTAATGTATTGTCCATTAATTGGAAAAATATAGAACAAAAACCAGTTCCCATAGATCTAAAAAAAACTGTTTAATTTGCTAACAAATATAGAAACATAATTATCGTACTCGAAATAGAGCGGTTCGTAAATCATTCAATAATAACTATCCTTAATCTCAACTCTCTTCTGACCTATCGCAGACCACTTCTGGACGTAGGCCTCCCCAAGTTCGCGCCAAACATCCCGGATTTCCAGCCACCACCGACAATCTTACGTAGATCGTCGGTCCAGCGTTTCATGTTTCTCTCAAAGATAGGATTAGAAATGAGACTATCCGCAAGAGAACGAAAGTTACCGACATAGCCCACAGAATCAGAAAGTTGAAGTGGCAGAATTTACGTACTTTTACTTTATTTAATCTGTGAGTAAAGTGGTAGATACCTACTGTAAAACAAAGTGTCCTAATGCAAAACAAAAATATTCATCTCCTAGCAATGCAATGGAGTAAGTAAAAGCTGTTCGAACAGTACAAATCTTAGGTATATCTAATATTTTAAAGCTAAAATATATATTTATTGATACTAAAGTTATTGGAATTTATAGTCACTGCAGAAACAAACCTAAATAGATATTTTGTGTTTCTTTACATGTTCTACGACGTAAATGTAAACTTTTAAAGCATAAATTAAGATTTTAAATTTTTGGTACCTATTAAGAATATAACCGTGGAAACTATACGAAGATATTTTCTTAAAACATTATTATTTATTTTGTTGAAGTATAATCAGTTATTACTTTAATACGGTTTCTGTATTTTGGAATTTCACAGTGGACATAAATTTTAAAATATTTTTGCACTTGAAAATAACGTGGTTGCTAGAGAGAATTTATACAACTTGAAATAATTCAAGTGTAAAATTTGCTTCCTATAAAGACTATTCCTATACTAACTTAGATCCGTACTTCTTAATAATAATAAAAAATTACGATTTTTTTGGATATTTGTGTTGGTTTAGGATCCTTCTTAATATTAGATAGCTGTTGCGCTAGCTAGTGTTTCCAAATACCCAGCGCAAAAGTAAAATCTCGGCGTTGAGTGTGAGGTGCTTATTCATTCTTTTTGCGTACCTACATCTTCATACATCATAATCCTTCTTAATATTAGAAGTCTAGTCGCGAGTCATTTCAAATAAAAAGAAAATCGTAAAGCAACTAGTTAAATGAGGAAGTAGGAAAATGCAACAAACAAATTGTATAAAATGAGCTAATTGCAACACATAATTATGTATTCCCGACGGCGGCGGCGCTTAATAAAATTACTGTGTTAATATGTTATTAATATTCCTATTTACTTGTACACAAATTGAAATGTATAATTTAATATAAGTATTTATATTTTACTAGCTGACCAACGAATTTCATACCAGCATTTTTTTGGCTGACTGCTGGCTGGCGATAAAAAATAAAAAAGGAATTATCTTATTTAGAGTGGGCATTCGGAAGTGATAAGCATTTCGGCGATACATATTTGTGAAATGAACTAAGACGCTGCTGTCCATTTATAGAGCTATAAGTGCTGTAGATGAAACTAATTAAACTTTAATAAAAAGACACTTGAATTTTTCGCAGAAAGACACTATGGACGCAAGATCAAAAAGAAACTAAACAAAGCTAAATATAAAAATGTAATATCTATGAATGCTTAGTGACAAAATAGTCTTTTCATTGACATGATTGGCAATGAATATAAATTAAGAGATCGGACCATTTAAAAGTATCTTTTATTGTTCTTATTACACTGCTCTTTTAAGTCAAACAGATTTTTCTATTCAATGATGGTATACTTTTTAATAAATTAATGTACTTTCTTATGCAAAAGGTTTTCATCGCTAAGAAAAGTTAGATTTAAAGATTTTGATTTTAGTGAGTCTGTGCAACGTTTTAACCGACTTCCAAAAAAGGAGGAGGTTCTCAATTCGATTATATTTTTTTTTAATGTATATTAGATCAGAACTTTTGACTGAGTGCACTGATTTCGATAAATTTTGTTTTAATTGAAGGGTGTTGCGACTTGCGTGTCATGTGATCCCATTTAAATTTTATTGAGATCTGATAAGAACTTTTAGAGTTATATCTAATAACGCGTATTTACTTGACTATTTTTGACTATTTCATCTACCTACGTTGTGTTACTTGCCGATGTAATTGAAGTCGGTTTTTTTTTCGTTTGTGAGCAAACACAATTATTAAAATGTTATAATACTTAAAAGTTTAAAATATTCTATTTACAATTGGAGCGATACTACGTCTAAACTAATATTATAAAGAGGAAAGATTTGTTTTCTGTTTGTTTTTATCGGATAAACCTAAACTCAGCAGAATTTGGATCGATATAGAAAATTCTTTCACCAGGAGAAAGGTACATTATCAAATAGTGACGTAGGCAATATTTTAACGGAAAAAAAATGAACAGCTGAAATCGTGTAATCCACGCGTGCGAAGCCCCAAGTAGAAAGCTATATAAACTATATGATTTTAAACAGGAAATACAAAATTACCTATTAAATATCGTAGTTTTAATAGTTAGTATCAAACAAGTACAAGTAGTACAAATCAAGATTTGACCTCAGTATAAATGACGTATATGGTTTTTTTTTTTCAAATATTGCGTTTACTTTTAAACAAGCGCGTAAGTTCAGCAATCTCTTATTATATTAGTGCCAATGAAGCGACCAATTGCAACCCAAAAGTGACTGACAAACGCCATTAAAGGGCCCCGTAATCAAATAATTTGTCAACTTTTTCGTGTTTGTCAAATTATTTGATCGTGTGCGAGCTTGTCTGGTGTGTTTTTATTTTGTTTTATATGATAACATGAAGTTTGACAAACAAGTTTGACAAATTATTTGATCGTTTACAGGGCCCTTAAGGATTGACGAGTATGTAGCCATTTTCAATTGCTTTTACGTATTAATGACAATTGATGTTTACTTACAGATACTACTAAAACTCGACGCGATCGTTAAAAGATTTATGGCCGCTCCCCTTATTGAGAAAAACCGAATTGCTTAATTTCGAATACGACGTCTTCGAAATTTGAATTTTTAAAATTGAATTTGTTATTCGAAATTTAAGTTTCATTAAGAAACCGAGCATTGCTTATTTATAAACGGAAAACAAAAGTCGTCAATATCGTTACGTAAGTGGTATATTTATTTATTGATTGTTTCGCCGACTCTTTTATATAATTTAGTCGCCATGCCCCTGAGAGGCGAAACTATGGAGATGCAAAGGCAGACGATTTATGCATTAGAATCGTTTTTACCCAGCGTAGAAAGTGGATAGTTTTTTCGGAATATTAAATAAACAATAGTAATAGGATTTTAGGCGTTCGTGGATTTTAAATACAAAGTAACCCTACTAACTAGTAGCACTTTTGTTCTACTTTCTCTCTTCTAGTAGTAGTAGTTCACACGATTTATATTATAAAAATTTTCGATTGTTAATAAAATATTTTTTTATTCATACACTTAAGTTTAAACGCATTTTATAAAAGTTTTAGTTGATGACACTTGATAATAATACTAACTAAATCTAATGTTAAATTAATCATTAAACTAGTCTCTATATTGAATCGCTGAATGTGTTGCTAAGCGCAAATCTCGAGAGCCTCTGAACCGATTTCGCAAATTTTTTTTTTAATAACATTCCTTGAAGTACGAGGATGGTTCTTACGGAGAGAAAAAATTAAAAAATTGCCTGAAAAAGTCTAAAAACAACACTTTTCTATATTCCAATACCAAAGATTCGTAATAATAATTAAAAGTCAATTTGAACTTTAATGCCATACCATAAAGTTTAAGTGTTAGTGGAGGGATTCCGGGAAGGATATCTAAGTATTAAAAAAAAATAAAAAATTAAAGAATCGACTGTTAGGCGGTATGAAGTTCGCCGGGTCAGTTAGTTTTAATATAAATTTGACTCTAGTAAGACTTTATTTTTCATTACTTGCTTTTGTCTTACTTCAGCTAGATGACTGACTCTACCCGAAAAAATCTTAAACATATATGAGGCAATGATGACGATTCTTAGTTAGGCTAATAAACATAACAATAATTACGCTGTAGTCTGAACAAAGTAAAAATACTTATTGTAGTTTCGTTATCAAATTACAACGTCATATTAAAAGGCCGTTGGCTACAAACAGATAAAAAAGTATTGACGCAGGGCACTGGACTTCAAGAAACGATAAAATTAGTGATTATTAGTCATTCTTTATTGTTCGAGTTAAAAACTATTTAAAAGTGTATTTCAAGTTATAAATAGCCATAACAAGTGTTAGTGTCAGTAATTAACTGAAACTTTTTTAAATAAAAGTGATACAAAAATTGTAACGACAAAGTGCTAAACATTTGAATTTAACGTCATTTCGAAAGAGGATTACTCAGGAAAACGGACAAATCTATGGACTACAGCAGCTTATAAAACCGGGGAAGTACTTTTGTTCATAACTTAATAATAATAAAACCTATTTTCATTTTAATATCAACAGCTTGTCACATTTTGCTGCGGTAGCTCGTTGGTTCTCAATACCTACCTACTGTCCACTTAAAATACGACTTAGCGCTCTTACACACGAACGGCAAGTTGCCAACGGCAGAGGTCAACGGCAGCCGTCGACTGCCGTCGAGCGCCGTCAGCGGCAGTCGACTGCAGCCGTTGACTGCCGTCGAGCGCCGTCAGCGGCAGCCGTCGACTGCCGTCGAGCGCCGTCCGCGGCGCGCCGTCGCCTGCAGTCCGCTGCCGTTGGGAACATGCCGCTCACACGTCGGCTCTCTTAGTAAAGGAGCCAGTTGCAAAATGAATTCCGAAGAAGAAATACTGTTATTGTTTTTAAACGGTTTTATTTAGCTTGACCAGCTTGGTATTTATTTATTTTTTTGTTTATTTGTGTGTTTGGGTCAAATTTAGTAATTGGAATTTTACCCCCTTCCTCATGACAGATTGGTCTGATATTTGGTACACATTCTTAATCTTGATGAAAATACAACATAGTATATTTCTTATGGTTCTAAATCCAATATGGCCGCCAATACAAAATGGCGGATCACATAACTTCACAACAACCTCAATATTTGTATCAAATAAAAAGGCTTGGTTGGTAGAATACAGCTCACTATGAAAAATCCAAGATGGCCGCCGCCACAAAATGGCGGATTACACATTTTCAACAAATACCTCAATATGAGTATCAAATGAAAGGGCTTGATTGGTAGAATAGAGCCCACTATGAAAAATCCAAGATGGCCGCCGCTACAAAATGGCGTATTACATATTTTCCACAAATTCCTCAATATGGGTATCGAATGAAAGGGCTCGATTGGTAGAATAGAGCTCACTACAAAAAATCCAAGATGGCCGCCGCTACAAAATGGCGGATTACATATTTTCCACAAATTCCTCAATATGGGTATCGACTATAGAATGAAAAGGCTCGATTGGTAGAATAGGGCTGACTATGAAAAATCCAAGATGGCTGCCGCCTCAAAATGGTGGATTACATATTTTCTACTAATACCTCAATATGGAAATCAAATGAAAGGGCTTGATTGGTAGAATACAGTTTATTAGACTGTGTATGTATTTATTACTAATCTAAAAACTACTCGACGAAACTAAAAACTTGAAACGATGGGCACGTGAAATTTCTATCATAATGTTTACTCTGTAATATACGCGCTCTGGATACGCCCAACGATTTTATATTTGTCTGATCAATACCCCAGATTGATGAGAAGATTGGTGCGATCTGGTAGCTAGGACTTACCGAATTATTTTTTAGTTTTTAGTCCATAACCTAAATACATCATTTTTATTGCAATAAAACCGAATAACATAAAACATTTTTTAGTTTATTTTGTTACTTCGTCGCCGCCGAGAAAAACGAAAAATAAAAAAACGTTCAGTGTGGGTTCAAGAAATACTAATCAATAGAGATCAAGATGGGAATTTTTTTACACTCTATCCACTTTTACGAAGAAACGAGCAAAAGTTTTTTAATTATTTTCGGATGTGCTTCTTTTGATGAGCTGACGGCTATTTTAAAAAGTTCAATATCTCGCCAAGATTGAATTAATAATTATAAAAATTAAAAAAAAATAAAATACTGAGCTAGTAAAAAAACATGTTTTAAAAAAATGGTCGGTTTATTAAAAGTTGATTTTGATTTTTTTAACCATTGTTATTAAAATAGAAGTAACTAATAATTAATATGTATTATTGTTCCTATAGGTAGTAATTGTATTTTGTTTCAACTTAAAATGGTGATAAATGATGTTGATATCGTTAAAAAAATAATCTAAATTACTTATATCTTTTTATTATTTATATTTCACTACATATTATAAAACAAAGTCTCTTCCCGCTGTCCGTCTGTCTGTATAAATATGCTTAGATCTTTAAAACTACGCAACGGATTTTGATGCGGTTTTCTTTAATAAGTAGAGTGATTCTAGAGGAAGGTTTATATGTATAATACATGCATAATACAGTAGAGGAACACTGATAGTTTTAAAGTTTTCTAATGTGATATCGTAAATAAACACATTTTTTGCGCTTATTATTGCAAATATTTATTTTATACTAGCTAACCCGGCGAACTTCGTACTGCCTAACAGTCGATTCTTTAATTTTTAATTTTTTTTTAATACTTATCCTTCCCGGAACCCCTCTACTAACACTTAAACCTTATGGTGTGGTATTAAAGTTCAAATTGACTTTTAAGTATTATTACGAATTTTTTGTATAGGAATATAGAAAAGTGTTGTTTTTAGACTTTTTCAAGCAATTATTTAAATTTTTCTCTCCGTAAGAACCATCCTCGTACTTCAAAGAATATTATAAAAAAAGAATTAGCGAAATCGGTTCAGCCGATCTCGAGATTTGCGCTTAGCAATATATTCAGCTATTTATTTTTATATATATAGAGATTTTTTATTTAGTATCAGCATTGCACCCGTGCGAAGCCGGAGCGGGTCGCTAGTATGCTAATATTATAAAGAGGAAATATAATAGCCGTCAGCTCGTCAAAAGAAGCAATGGACCTCTGAAAATAATTAAAAAACTTTTGCTCGTTTCTTCGTAAAAGTGGATAGAGTGTTAAATGCCCATCTTGATCTCTATTGATTAGTATTTCTTGAAGTTACACTGAACGTGTTTTTATTTTTCGTTTTTCTCGGCGGCGACGAAGTAAAAACAATAACAGTGTTTCTTCTTCGGAATTCATTTTGCAACTGGCTCCTTTACTACGAGAGCCGACGTGTGAGCGGCATGTTCCTAACGGCAGCGGACTGCAACCGACGGCGCGCCGCCAACGGCGCTCGACGGCAGTCGACGGCTGCCGCTGACGGCGCTCGACGGCAGTCGACGGCTGCAGTCGCCTGCCGCTGACGGCGCTCGACGGCAGTCGACGGCTGCCGTCGACCTCTGCCGTTGGCAACGTGCCGTTCGTGTGTGAGAGCGCTTACACAGAGTTCACATAAGTGAATAGCGTCACAGTCATTACGATTTGGCACAGTTTAACCTCTCTTTGCTTGACTAAAAGTGGAAGTAAAGTTGATGGTGACTTCTTTTGTCACAGACACTCACTCAACTTCTACACTTCACAAGCATTATACTTACAATAAAACATTCAACATCACTGTGAAACACCTATATTGTTAACCAATCTGCCAAGTAACTTGTGTTATTTTAATTTTTATACAAATAATTTGATCACATACTATAAGCTGTTTGATATTTGATTTCTAGAAAACCTTATTAATTTCTTTAAAAAAAACCCTTTTAGTAAGGTTAATAAAAAGTAAACTATCTTTAAATTATCGTTTGTCTATAGGTAAATAAGTTAGTTATTTGTAGTTTTTATTTGATTATACCTACATAAGTTAAATTACTGTATTTATTTTCATTTCTTTTACATTGTAACAAAACCTAAAAGTTGACTTACTTGTAAAGTAAGTTACTAATTTGTAGTATAAGTTTCTGATATTGCTTCTATACATTCTAGAATACCTGAGTCATCATGCTGACCCGTAAGGCTGCAACTCAAACCATGGAGATGAAGCTGAGACAAGCGCTTCAGGAGCTAAAGGAGTCCAGAGATACTTGCAAAGAGCTACTACGTGAGCGTGAAGAGAGTGAGGAGGAAATTAAAAATATTGTCGGACGTAACTCACTCTTGAAGACCGAGCTAGCCCAGCTGCACTCTCAACATATGGAGATAGTACTGCAGAGGGACCAACTTGAAAATACGATTAGAGGATTTGATGACCAGTTCAGCACATATGAGAGCGCCCTAAACCGAATAAAAGATCTGGAACAGGAGTTGAATAATGCCAACAAGCAAATATCTCTTCTAACGGAGCAGCAGCAACAGTATGAGGTTGATCACACACAATCTCTTTTCGAGGAACTGATGTCATCACCTGCTGCACAGTCAGTTAATCCATCCTCAACTACTGAACATTCTGTTTCACCCAGACCCTTTATTCAAGGCAGTAAAAAACTAAAGAAATACATTAAAATCAATAAATTAATTAAGAAAACTAGTAGATTGATTAAGAAAAATAAATGTTTTCATAAAAATATTGTTCTGAGAAAAGAGAAATTAAGTTTGATGGACTCATTGGAAATTTATAGTAGTAAATTATCTGAAAGTAGGCAAATGTATGACCGGGACACTAAAGAATTACAATTAAACATAACAAAGTTGCACGAGTTACTTGAATCAATGCAAAATAAGTATTCAATTGCGCAGAAAGAAATTGATGAGCACATCAAATCTGCCGCAGAGTTAGTGGAACTCTGCAACTACAACGCAGAGAGATATGACTCGTTAATGAACAGTCAAATTAATATTGCACCGTCAGTTCATGACAATATTGACAAAGAAGGTAAAAATTTTACTCAGACATCACAGAGCCCCTGTCATCCATCATCCTACACAGAAACTCATCAAACTTTACATTGTAATTATAGTAAATTCCCATTCAAACCAGCTACATCATGTGACTCAGAACATATAAAACCTGTAAAAACTATAATGTTTTCAGATAAATTAGGCCAGGGGTTAGGATTGATTATGAAAAACAGATATCACAAGGAATTTATAAATATATGTACACCAGGTAGATCATTTAAAGATATTGTACATAGTATACTGTTGCATAAAGTTGATAGTTTAACAAATTTAATTGTTTTATGTGGGGACAGCTCCGCAGTTAAGAAAAATCATATTTTGCAAAATATAGACATTTTATTAAAATTACAGGCAGACACAGGCTGTAAATTGGTAATCAGCTCATTTCCATATGCAAGTAATTTAAGTAAGGCGCAAAACAATCGTATTTTTGAGTTAAATTCATACTTATTTAATTTGATTAGTTGTCATAGTGACAATATTTTATATTTTGACATTAATAATTTTATTAATTATTTTACTTTGACCCCAGATACTATGTATCTTGCAAATAGGTTTAGGACAAAAATAGCTAATTTGTTAGCTTTTAATTTACAGGACACCCATGAAGGTGGCAAACCAACGTCTATTGACATTGATATTAGTAGCAATTCTACTAAGAAAAAATGTAATAAATACACTAACAGTAAAAATGTATTACCTAGTGTAAATGTTTCTTGCTCAGCTTTAAACTGAGACGTAAGACAACAGCCAAGCCCTCATGTATTAATTTATTGTGTCAGAATATTCAGGGCCTGTCTGGCAAAGTTTTAGAATTAGAGTTATTTGTTGAATGTAACAACATTAATATTATTTGTATAACCGAACACTGGCTGAAGCATTGTGATGTGTCATGTAATGTGAATAATTTTCAATTGTCGAGTTTATTGTCTAGAAAAACAACGACATGTGGCGGCTCTTTAATTTTGGTTAAAAATGACATTAAGTATATAGAAAGAAAGGATATTGTGGACCTTTCCGTAGAACGCCATGTCGAGGTCTCGTGTGTTGAATTGAAAAGCTTAGTAATAGTTTGTGTATACAGACCCCCTAAAGGTAGTTTCGAAACCTTTGAATCGGTAATGGAGGATGCTTTAAAAAAGTTAAAGCAAAAAAATAAGCCAGTAGCTGTGTGCGGTGATTTTAATGTTGACATACTTGAAAGCAGTGCACTGACTACTCGGCTGTTAACCTTGTTTAATTCTTTTAATTTAGTTAATCAGTTTTTAGAACCTACAAGGGTTACAGATCATTCAGCAACTTGTATAGATAATATATTTTCAGAATGTGACCCGGTAAACAAATTAGTTGTTAAAAACATTACATCTGACCATTACGGTCTACAGGCAGCTTACCAATTGGACGTCGCTGATACACCTGTCACTTTACAATGTAGGCCTATTACAAAAACAGGTCTAGATAATTTTAAAAATAGTATCTATGATAAAGTTTCTTTAATGCCATATGTACATGATGATCCAAATGAACTTTATGGGAACTTCTTTGGATTACTGATTAAGGAATTTAATAACTCTTTTAAAACGAAGACTATTAAGTGTACCCAAAAATTACAGTTTTGTCAATGGGCTACGATAGGTATTTATAAAAGTAGAAACAGGCTATATGAACTGTATAAATTAAGAGAAAGTAATCACAGTCCTGGTTTTGTAGAACATGTTAAACAATACTCTAAAATTTTTAAACAGTCATGTTCTATAGCTAAGTCTAACTATTTTAAAGGAAAAATAATGAATTCTAGCAATAAAATCAAAACGACCTGGGATATTATAAAGCGTGAGACTGGCAAATATAAACCACGTGACAACAGCCTGACGCTTAAAATTAATGACGCCCAAATAAAGTCAGAAAAGGAAATAGCTGATATTTTTAATAACTTTTTTGTAAATATACCAATTGAAACAACGTCTAATTTGAATTCTTCAACTGCGTCTGCGGTCTTAATGCTCCAAAGACATGTGTCCGAATGTAGTTCATTGTTTGATTTTAAAAGCATTAATTTCACTGATATAATCAAAGCATTCAAATCTCTTAAAATGAAAGGTACCAATGATTTATGGGGTATATCTGTTACTATTCTTAAAAGCATTATTTACACCATTGCTCCATATCTTGCTGTTATATTTAATGATTGCATTGCTGAAGGAATTTTTCCTGACTTAATGAAATTTAGCAAAATTATTCCATTATTTAAATCTGGGAACAAAGAAGACCCAAGTAATTACAGACCAATATCCATTTTACCCGCCTTGAGCAAGATCTTTGAAAAAATAATACTAGAGCAATTATTAACCTTTTTTAATTTAAATAACCTCTTGCATAATAAACAGTTCGGTTTTACGAAGGGTAGGTCTACTACTGATGCCGGTGTTGCACTTCTTAAGCATGTCTTTGGGGCCTGGGAGAGGTCGCAGAATGCTCTTGGCATATTCTGCGACTTGTCCAAAGCTTTTGACTGTGTAGATCATCAGACGCTGCTGTTGAAGCTAAATCATTACGGTATAAAAAATAATGCCCAGAAACTATTACACTCGTATCTTAGTTACCGGACTCAGACAGTTGATATAAATGGTGTGAAATCAATGGGTTCCGATGTAAAGCTAGGTGTACCACAAGGGTCTATCTTGGGCCCTTTCTTGTTTTTGGTTTATATTAACGATTTACCTTTCTTTGCAAAAAGCCTATGCGAGATTGTCTTGTTTGCTGATGATACTTCTCTTATATTTAACATTGATAGAAATAAATCAAATTTTGACGATGTGAACAAAGCACTCTCGGAAATACTCACTTGGTTTAGTTTTAATAATCTACAGCTTAATGCAAGGAAAACGAAATGCGTTCTATTCTCTTTACCAAATGTAAAATCTCCACCCATAGAAGTTGTAATGAATAATGAAAAATTAGATTTAGTTGAATCAACAGTCTTTCTGGGTGTAACTATAGACAGAAAACTTCAGTGGCATTCGCATATTGCTGCATTAGCTGGTAAGCTTAGCTCTGCAGCTTACGCTATTAGAAAAGTTAGACAGTTAACTGATATAGATACTGCTAGGACTGTATACTTTAGTTATTTTCATAGCATCATGTCATATGGCATTCTTATGTGGGGATTAGCGACTGACATTAATGCTATATTTATTTTGCAAAAACGAGCAGTAAGGGCTATTTATCAACTAAGCTCTAAAACTTCTCTTAGGGAGAAGTTCAAAGAAATTGGTATACTGACAGCTGCATCTCAATTTATATTAAATTGTATTCTTTTTGTGCGTCGAAATATTAACTTATATACCAAACATGCCGATTTGCATGGTCGCAATACAAGGAATAGGAATAACCTTATAATGCCTCTGTACCGATTAGAGAAGGTACGTGGGTCCTTCATGGGTCAAGGTATACATATATTTAACAAGATTCCAAGTGATATCTTGGAGTTACCCTTTGAAGAGTTTAGGAATCATATAAAAAATTGCCTCCTCAAGAAGGGCTACTATACTGTCAATGATTATTTAAATGACACAGCAGCTTGGTCCTAAGCTGACAAGGATTTTTACTTGTAGTTGTAATTGAGAGTCGTGTTTTAAAAAATAAATCATGTACTACATCCTTCTTACTTTATGGTTTCGGCGTTTTGGGATGAGTAGTCTGAGTATGTCATGCTCTCTATAAACATTTCTGCGGTGGTGTCGTGTGAGGCGGGTCGTTGCGTTCCCTGAAATATGGTTGAGCGAAGCGATGGCTGGTTCATGCGTCATGCTCGTGAACGGGTGCCACCAGTGGGATGGGTCTGCTCCTGGCTTCTTGTCTCAAAATATGCTGATCTCTCATGTTTATTGTTATTGTTATTTTATTTTGTCGTGGCTTGTATGGCACTGATTATTATTGACTATGTTCCTAAACTATTCAAAGTTTTATTACTTTTGTTAGGCATCTATTTAAGTATTTTATTCGCCACGTCTAAACAATTATTTGTCCATTTGTTTGGAGCGCATTTTAAAGAAACTACCTTTTAGTAGGTGTCTAGTTTTTAATTGAAAATTATTTACTGCAATGATTACCGGGTATTTTATTTTGTTTATAAATTTAAGATAAATTTGTGATGGAAAGTGACCTTACATATATTAAGTTAAAGTCATTTTTCAATTTGACGACTCTGTATGAAATATGACAGGGAGAAAAAAAATAGCCCTTGACGAGTTTCTTGCCGGTTCTTCTCGTTACAAGGTCTCCCGCCGTAGGATTTGCGAACCGATGGCGTAGCTTCATTGACGTTCACAAGTGCTGTATCAGCCTAAAATGAATAAATTATTTGAATTTGAATTTGAATTTGAATTTGAATTACGTTTATATTTTACAACAAACAAAACGTAATTTTTACTGAATGGTTATTGGTAATCGAGTACAAATTATTTTTAACCGACTTCAAAAAGAGGAGGTTTTCAAATATATATTGTAATTTTTTATATAATTTAGTTTCCTGTCTACGTGGTGTATTTTAGCCTATATACTTTATCTATACTAATATAATAAAGCTGAAGAGTTTGTTTGTTTGATTGTTTGTTTGTTTGTTTGTTTGTTTGTTTGTTTGTTTGTTTGTTTGTTTGTTTGTTTGTTTGAACGCGCCAATCTCAGGATCTACTGGTCCGATTTGAAAAATTCTTTCAGTGTTAGATAGCCCATTTATCGAGGAAGGCTATAGGCTATATATCATCACGCTAAGACTAATAGGAGCGGAGTCCACGCCGACGAAGTCGCGCGCAGAAGCTAGTTTCATAATAAATTCCGTAAAAATAAAAAAAGAATCAAACAAACTATCTATATGTATACCTATACCTATCTATTTTAGTCTAGTTTTTGGAATCACTTTTGTAAAAATTTAGTTTTGGACAAAATACCTACATTTAAAAACAGTATACAGTAAACAATACAATTAACCATGGAGAATAGCCTCTATTCTCCATGCATTTAACTTAAAATAATAAGTCCTTAAAATTTAAAAAAATATGCTTCAATCGGGTTTGTAGTTTTTGCAATAAACAAAGAAATTTAAACTGTCATTTGTTAATAACATTATTACAATGAAATAAAATTAATGTAAAAATAATGTTATACGCATTATTTATAAATTTATAATAATAATTAAACATACATACATACACTTACATAAATATAAGTTTATAACTGTCTGCTTCTACTGATATAATAAATTTTATTCGTTATATCGCACGAAATAACTATTATTTTATATAATTTTGAATAAAATAAAATGTTTTCATACCTGCTGGAATTTTAGCTGACTTTCTTTTAAACTGTCATCGAACTAGAAAAAAAATAAATAATTAAATATTATTACTGAACTTCGAGCTTCGTGCACTTTAAAAGTAAGATTAATAAAATATTAACATTTTACACATTTTTTTTATATACCCACCTCCTGTCCGATATTAATGTCGGGAGGTAAAGAGTCGTTCCCGATCACGGAATAAAATCTCCTATCCAAAATTTTTTTCACAAACCGACTTCCGCGCAACATTTTTCCGTTTCACGTTTTTAATTAAAATTATTGTAACGAACCTCTGTTACATTATTTGTAACGAATATTTTTCTGTAACTTCTGACGATACAAACACGCTCGCCGATGATAAATATGAACAGCTAAATGAGAACATTTATCAACATTGATAGTAGCACTAACTAAATATTGGACGTTGATATAATTATAACAAACAAAAGCATAGATTAGTTAATACTTGGATTCTACTAGTAGACTCCGGTGGTTGCTCGAAATTCAAGGTTTAATTACTTTTCTAAAATTGACCTTGACTTGACTTTTCGATTTAATTCTTTGAATGGATTTATGATGTTAAGACTTATCTTTCTTTTAAATTATGTTGTCTAAATAAATGTGTAATTACATACTTTCAAGACGTTAACGTAAAATTCCGAAGTAGTTAGGCATATACCTATATCGTGTTTTGGAAAATTCCCAATCGCCAATTAGAAGCAATAAGTCATCGGTCATATTTTATGCTAGCTGCTGCCCGCGGTTTCGTACGCGTAAAAAATGGATTATGTTTAAAAATAAGTGATAAAGGATATATATTCTATAGTTTAGGAACTCTTTGTTAACCGACTTCCAAAAAAGGAGGAGGTTATCGATTCGACACTTTTGTTTTTTTTTTGTTTTTTTTTTTTTTTTTTTTGTTTTTTTTTTTTTTTTTTTTTTTTTTTTTTTTTTTTTTTTTATGTATGTTAGCTCAGAACTTTTGACTGGGTGGACCGATTTCGATAAATTTTGTTTTAATTGAAAGGTGTTGCGTGTCATGTGGTCCCATTTTTTTAAAATTAAGATCTGACAAGTACTTTTAGAGTTATATCTAATAATGCGTATTTACGTGACTACTTTTTCGTCGACCTACGTTATATTATACCGCATAACTTTTTACTCGGTGTACCGATTTCGATGATTCTTACTTTAATCGAAAGCTAATACTTGTCTTGTAGTCTTGTTTAAATTAGATCGAAAACTGATTACAACTTTTTGAGTAATCTTTAATAGCGCGTATTTACTGTAACGCGTTACGCGTGTAACTGAGGTAGGGCACAGCAGGAAATTTCCTGCTCAAAATATGGAGCAGCCCGACTGGGGTAGTACCTCGACCTTACAGAAGACCACAGCCAAATAACACTGTTTTAAAACAGTGTTGTGTTCCTGTTGGTGAGTAAGGTGACCAGAGCTCCCCCCCCCCCCCCCCCCATGGCAGCACAGACTCTGCAAAGACTACCCCAGGAGGGTACCGGTCGCAATAGCACCGGAGAATCCCTCTCTAGACTTCCGGACTCAGGATCTGCACCTAAGCCCGGAAGCCTGGGCAGCCCCGCGAATTCTGGGGGGGGCAAATCTGTGCTCAACACATCAACTGCCAAGGGTAAACGGAGTAGTAGGCAGAAGTCCCCTACCACTATGACCGTGGATTTCTGTAACATCAGGGGGCTTCATACTAATCTCAACGCCGTCCATTACCACCTCCAGACGGCAAAGCCAGCCTTGCTCTTTCTGACCGAGACACAGATATCCTCTCCAGCTGATGCCTCTTATCTCTCCTGTCCGGGGTACAAATTAGAACACTTTTTTGTACCACGGGCTGGAGTTTGCGCGTACGTCAGAGAGGATGTCTGCTCTCGTCGCCTTGGCAGTCTTGAAGGTAGAGACCTCTCCATCCTCTGGTTGCGCATAGACAACGATGACCATCCCCGCGTCTATGCCTGCCTATATAGGTCCCACAGCGGTAATGACGAAACCGATCGACTCATGGAGCGCATCCAAACGGCTACAGATTCCGTACTACAACAGATCCCTTCCGCAGAAATCGTGATACTTGGTGATTTCAACGCCCATCATATCGAGTGGCTCGGCTCGCGCACAACCGATCATGCAGGAAGATCTGTTTACGACTTTGCCTCAGCATATGATCTGACACAATTAGTAGTATCACCAACACGTATCCCTGATGTAGAAGATCATATGCCTTCCCTGTTGGACCTTCTGCTGACCTCTCATCCGGATGGTTATGTGGTTTCCGTGGACGCTCCGCTTGGTTCGTCGGACCACTGTCTAGTCCGGAGTTCTGTGCCAGTTACACGCCCATCATGGCCTCGCTTTGTGGGCAGCCGCCGCGTTTGGCACTATAGGTCAGCCGATTGGGATGGGATGCGGTCCTTCTTTGCATCCTACCCATGGGGGCAAGTTTGCTTCTCGCTGGATGATCCAGACATCGTTGCTGATTCTATTGCTGAAGTGGTGCTGCAAGCCATGGAACTTTTCATTCCGTGCTCTGCGGTGCCTATCGGCGGAAAATCCCAGCCCTGGTTTGGTCGACCATGCAAAAAAGCTGCGCGTCATAAGCGGGAAAGCTACCAAGCTTGGGTCAATGCATCGATGTCCCAGGATGTAAAGACCAGCGCATTAAAAAAGGAGTATAACTTTGCCTCCAGGTCCTTCAAAAGAGTAATTGCTGAGGCAAAGGCGGAGTACGTGGGCAGAATTGGCGAGAGATTAGTTCGACTTCCTTCGGGAACACGTGCATTCTGGTCGCTTGCCAAGGCTGTCCAAGGGAATTTTTGCAAGCCATCCCTACCATCATTGCACATGGGGGACGATTCGCTGGCCCACACAGCGAAGGAGAAGGCCGACCTTCTAGGCTCTCTTTTTGCTTCGAACTCGACTTTGGATGACCGGGGAAAAATACCACCGACGATCCCTCGGTGTGATACATTAATGCCGGAAATAACTTTCCGACAGAGCTCCGTACGCAGAACCCTCTTTTCGCTGGACATCAATAAGTCGAGTGGGCCCGATGGCATCCCTCCGTTAGTGTTGCGAACTTGTGCTCCTGAGTTGGCACCCGTCCTTACGCGTCTTTTCCGGCACTCTTATTCATTAGGCGTAGTCCCACGCTCGTGGAAGATTGCGGTGGTGCACCCGATCCCTAAGAAAGGGGACCGCTCAGATCCGTCCAATTATAGACCAATAGCTATTACTTCCTTGTTCTCAAAGATTATGGAATCCATTACCAACTGCCAGCTCCGGCGGTATTTAGAGGAGCACCAGCTGATTAGCGATTGCCAATATGGCTTTCAACGGAGTCGCTCAGCTGGTGATCTTCTAATATACTTGACTCAGCGATGGGCGGAGGCAGTTGAGAGCAAGGGAGAAGCACTGGCGGTTAGTTTGGACATAGCGAAGGCCTTCGATCGGGTGTGGCATAAAGCACTACTAGCAAAGCTACCATCCTATGGGCTTCCCGAGAAGTTGTGTAAATGGATCACCAGCTTTTTGACAGACAGAAACATCAAGGTCGTTGTTGACGGTGCATGCTCGGACCTCAAGTCTGTTAATGCTGGTGTTCCCCAAGGCTGTGTGCTGTCACCTACCTTGTTCCTTCTGCATATCAACGACCTATTGCAGAATAGTGGCATTCATTGTTATGCGGACGACAGCACCGGGGACGCCTTGTACACAGGTCGTTCTAATCTTTCTCGGGAACAAGTCGATGAGTGTCGGAACAAACTTGTGTCTGAAATCGAGTCTCTTTTAGCCAAAGTCTCGCAATGGGGGCGACTTAATCTAGTCCAATTTAACCCCAACAAGACACAAGTTTGCGCGTTTACCGCTAAAAAATCTCCCTTCGTCGTACCTCTCCAATTTGAAGGCACTCCCTTAACCGCCTCAGCCAGTATTGGAATACTTGGCGTCGACATATCGAGCAGTGTGCAATTTCGTGGTCATCTGGAGGGAAAGGCTAAACTAGCCTCTAAAAAACTTGGTGTTCTCAGTAGGGCGAAACAGTACTTCATGCCTTCCCATCGCCTACAATTATATAAGGCGCAGATCCGGCCCCATATGGAATACTGCTCTCACCTGTGGGCTGGAGCGCCCCAATATCAGCTCCTTCCATTTGACCGCGTTCAACGCCGGGCGGCCCGAATCGTCGGCGACAAGGTTATATCCGATCGGCTCGATTCTTTGGCACTGCGTAGAGATGTTGGATCACTCTGCATCTTCTACCGCATCTACCACGGGGAGTGTTCTGAGGAATTGTTCGAACTAATACCTGCAGCAGATTTCCACCACCGGACATCGCGACAAAATTCTAAATTCCACCCACATCACCTCGATGTCCGGAAATCTACAACAACTCGTTTTAAGCGCCATTTCTTGCCTCGCACGATCACTTTATGGAACCAGCTGCCACTTACGGTATTTCCGAACAGGTACGACCTAGGGACCTTCAAGAAAAGAGCTTACTCTTATTTGAAAGGCCGGCAACGCACCTGCTATTCTCTGATGTAGCGGGTGTCTATGGACGTTGCTTTCACTTACCATCAGGTGAACCAACTGTCCGTTTGCCCCCTATTCTATAAAAAAAAAAAAAAAAAAAAAAAAAAAAATTTACTTGACTATTTTTTCGTCTTATTACGTTGTATTACTTGTCGATGTAATTGAAGTCGGTTTTTTTTCGTTTGCGAGCAAACACAATTATATACCACAAATTTCCTGCTCAAAATATGAAGCAGCCCGACTGGGGTAATACCTCGACCTTACAGAAGACCAAAGCTAAATAATACTGTTTTCAAGCAGTATTGTGTTCCTGTTGGTGAGTAAGGTGACCAGAGCTCCTGGGGGGATTGGGGATAGGGTCGGCAACGCGCTTGCGATGCTTCTGGTGTTGCAGGCGTCTATAGGCTACAGTCTTACCATCAGGTGAGCCGTACGCTTGTTTGCCAACCTAGTTACATAAAAAAAACCACAATTATGAACTTTTGTGTGCTAAAACTACTAGACTGCTCGGAGCGCAAAGCCGTCGTGCGGACAACATAGACGAATAGTTGTGCGAAATAAAGTCTTCGCTTAGGTCTGCTTTAGACATTTTTAGGTAATTTCTGTAATACGAACTAATCCTCTATTTTACCAACCAGAATTTACGTAAACGCTGGAATAATATTTATAAAAATAAAATTTCTTGCTTTTAACTCCCGATATGTCAGATATGACCTGATAGTTTGATTCCAAAGCTATTTTTAACGTATCTAATATTTGGTGTTTTACATCTCTTTGAATGTGATAGTGATTTTGGCGTAATGTTTTTAAATTAAAATTTATCAACGTTACTGACAAAAATTAATAGAAAAGCAGCTCTTAAAATTATAAACAATACTATAAATTCAAATTTTCTTGACAAAGCTGTTACTTTGTGCACAATCTCAAATTACTGTATCCACTAATACTATTCACTTACCTATACTATAACTATTTACTACAAAGCTTGAACCCTATCACAAAAGTATACTCGAGGAAGGTAAGGATATTGCAGCACTCTGCATACCATCTACAGCAATGTGTTTCGTATAAAATAATATTTTAAGTGAGCTGTAACTTTATTACATAAGATATTTAGCTAAAACCTTTACCTCGTATCGATACCTTAAAGAAATAATTTGGAAACTCTTAGATTTTTCATAGACAGCGATGCTTCTAAACGTAATTGATACATTACTAAGGCTATATTTAGTAAAAATTTTACAGATTTAGTAGTTTATAGTAATAATAGGAACATAATATTAAGACATTAAGCACGGTTTTAACTTGAACAAAAAATATTTTAAATTCACTTGACGTGGTGTGGAGTTATGGACATAATTTAAAAAATATTCCATTCTACCGTTTGCTGTTAAAAAAAAAATTTTAAGAAGTTTACGTATAAGTTATTAACCTTATAAATAAACGTTTATTACAGTCGAGGACTCCATTTAAAAAACCGTCTCGCGCTTCACTTGATCTATTGATCTCAGCAATTTGATTGATTTACTACACACATAACACGAACGTAGACACAATACACATACACACACGGTACTCTTGTGTTAATATATGTCCAGTGCACTGAATATATTAGCAGAATTATACATATTTGCATAAACTGCTCTCAAGGGCTTATGTTGTCAATGTAGAAAATACATAAATGAATGTTTACCACAGAACATAATTAAATTTCCACAAAGATGTAGGTATTTGTGTTTTCCTTGTGGCTGAAGGTATGTTAATATTTTCCATCAACACTGTTGTAAAGTTAAGGTTATTTGTCTGTCTACTTTAATGTACCTACTAATGCATGTATCTCGCGGGATGCTACTAATTTTTCATATGATTTTTTTTTTCGTCACAAAACTTAGTGGAAATGAAGACTGATAAAAAGTTTTTTTCATAGTAGGTACGAGTATCAAGAAGCTACGTAAAATATGAAATTGAGCGAGTTATCTAGTTTTCTTCTACATCTAATAGAATGAAATGTGAATGTGTGGTTTTTTTACCCCTTAACAAAACTGTAAACAATTATTTAATTGTGCATTATATTGTAACTACATACTTGTCAAGCTATTGAGCAATTACTGCCTACTTTATAAAGAAAAATATTTGTAGTTTAAACTATACTGTACATCTAAGAAAATTAGTCGTTCAGAATCGTCAAACTTAATTAGAAGTCAACTTATGTTGGTGTTTTATCGAGATAGTTAACAGTAATAGAGCTTAGAAGTTAGAACGTAGATCATTAATAGTTATTAACACGGAATAATAAAATAGATAATGACTGACCTTATAATAACAAACATACACGTCCCTACGTATTGCTCTATTGGTATTAAATACTACTATTATTACATAAGGTTTATTTTGTTATTCATATTCAACTAATAACCTCAAAAGTATTAATTTCAAACATAATAAACAAATATTATTTAAAATTCTAAATACGAACTTAACTACAAACAACGTTTTATAACATAACCAGATATTCCCCGTAGTTTCACATGCCTGAATTTGATAAAAAAAAAACTCATAACCTTCCTCCGTAAATGGGCTACCCGACATTAAAATTTTTTTTCAATTCGAAGCAGTAGTTCCTGAGATTGGCGCGCTTAAACAAACAAACAATCTTTTCAGCTTTCTAGTATTAGTATAATCTATACTAATAACAGATCAATCACTTAACAACGAATTAGTAAATATCAATAAAATCAAAAATGTATAAACAATATTATCAAGTACAAACAAGAATGTTTACGCAGAGAAAGCGAAAGTAAATTTTTTTGATCAAGCTCGACATTTTGTTGCTAGCCAAATAAAATTTGTTTAGTCAATGAAATTACTTGCTATTGGCAGCCGGATTTAGGTTAAGTCAAATTTTGATTGATTAGGTACTACGTAGACTCTCTCGACAGAACAGACTTTCGACCGATATTTTAATTATTAAACATACTGATACTATTGTTTATAAATGGGTACCTGCTAATGTTTCTGGGGTGGCGGTAGGGTGGCAAACAAGGGCACGGTCCACGTGATGATAAGTGGAAATATACAGCCCATCGGTTGGTAAGCGGTTACTGTAGCTTATATACGACTGGAACAACAAATGCGTTGTAAGCGCGATTCTGACCCTACCCCTGACTGTCTCTAGGAACTCTGGCTATCTTACTCAACACAGATAGAACCCTACATGAGCGAAGTATTATTTGTCTGTGAGCTTTTGTGAGGTTATTGACTGAGGTACATCCTCAGTCAGTCTACTTCAGATGTTGTACTTATAAAGATATATTGCAGGAGTCACCAATAAGTTTCACTCGGGTCCGTTTGAAGAAATGAAATGACCGTCGCGGTCCGCACATCATTTTATAGACAAAAATAACAAAACAAACAAACGAAATAACAAAGGTATTTCTTTACACATTAATTAGGAAAATGACATTTTTTTAATGTAGACTATCTGAAGTTTGAAGTTGCGTGAGATATATTTTTATTAAATTATGTACTTTGTACTGTAAGTTCCTGTGTTCTCGCGGTCCGCACAAAGTGGGTCGGCGGTCCGGATGCGGACCCCGGTCCGCCACTTGACGACCCCTGATATATTGGAGCAATATAAACAAATTGAAGAAAGAAGTTGAAATGAAATCGGCTTCCAACTAATTTACAGTCTAACATCGTTCAGCTTGTTCGGGCCCTTCGCTCCATTGACCTACAATTGTCGATTGCTTAAGTTTACCAATTCCGTCAATAATTTAGGAGTTCGTGTGTTCTTGGTAAAATAATGCATTTTAGGGGCTGATGTTATCGTTATTAAATATAGACGTTGCTCTTAATACACACTAAAGTTCTATTAAATAACGCAGTTATAAATACTTTCCTTTATCTCATCTGCTATATATATCTCAAGCCATAGCTTTTTCTTTGAAGTACAATAATAATGAGATAAGTAAATGACAAGCAAGATGCGTGTAAATTGATAACGTGTAAACAAGAACAAATAATTAATACAACACGAGCTTGGCCTTCATAAAACAGTTTATTATAATAAAAATTATCTTACGATCCAGAAAAATATAGCCTAGATGGCTCATATGAATCGATTCCAGACGATTCTGTTTCAACACGGACTAGCGTCGTTAAGTTATCAAATGCTAAATTTGTCTAATTACGATTAGAATAACTACGTCTTATGGTCGTAATTCTGAAACAAAATGTCGTGACGAAAACGAAAACTGATTTGTGATTCTGATGAGAAAAGAAAGATTTAATCATAAGTTATTTTATCATAAACCCACTTGGTTTGAAGAAAATTTTAGAACATTCACATATTATTAAGTATAGTATTTTTATGCGTATGTTTATTTATATATATGTATGTATTATGTTGTATAATTATGTAGGTTTATGTTTTTACTCAAAAATTTATATCGTCCTAGGTTAACACTATTCCTAACTACTCTTTGTACACTACCCTACCGCTTTCACTATGCCGTGTCCTATATGCCCAAAGGTTGTCTGGAAGAGATCGCTCTCTAGCGATAAGACCGCCTTTGTACACGTTTCTTTATTTGTAATATGTTACTGTGTTGATTGTTCTTATGTACAATAAAGAATATAATAAAGTAATAATAAATAAATAATATTACTCCTATATCTCTATCCTTTGTAGCGTTGGATAAAAGGCTATAAAAGTTTGCTAGCTGTGGTACAGTAAATAAGTTTTAATATCATTTAAGTCTCAGGATTTCTAGTAATTACACCCACACGGCATGTGATATAGCCTTGCGAAAAATGTGTCACTGAAATGAAAAGATACAAATGTGTCTTTTCATTACTTTGAACTATATCCATCTTTTAGTTCAGTAGTTCAGTATAGTTCAGTTGTCTTTGTAGATCGGTTTTCTTTCACTAGTTTATCAAGAGATATGAAAGGTTGTTAAAAGAAGAGTTCAATGAATCATCTTACGCAAACATAAATTAGTTCGACGAGTTGAGACATGAGCTCGTATCGAATAAAAATAATATCGTTAAATAGGTAATTGAAGTTAGTACGTATATCTGTTCAGAGAAATTGTTCGTAAAAATTTTACAACATTCGACACATATCTATACAAATAAATAAAATTGCAGTCTGTTTGTAATATTAAAATAAACGCATTTTACTAAATGCATATAGATCTATACACGGTACATAAACCAAAATAACATTTTTTACAATTTTTGTCTGTCTGTCTGTTTGTTTCGGCTAATATCTGAAACGGCTGGACCGATTTTGACGGGACTCACTGGCATATAGCTGATGTAATAAGGTGTAACTTAGGCTACTTTTATTTTAGAATATTTTTTTATAGCTGCAAACTGAACAATAACTTTTTTGTTAAATTCCACGCGGACGAAGTTGCGGACACAGCAGCTAGTTTTATTAAACACAGATTAGTATATATGTAGCTAGCTATTAAACTCGAACAAACGTATTGTCAACTGTATTACTGTACATTCATACATTGCCATTTTTCTTGACAGTTCTAAATTAGTTTTTTAATATGACAAGCAATGTACACTGTACGTGCAAATTGTTAGAGGACCCGACGGATACATACCGAGCGAAAGTTTGAGTGAAAGAAATAGAACATTATTATGGTACGTACAACAGAGCGTGACAGCAAATTATCAATCGGCACTGCTCGTGTCTCGTTCGTTTCACGAACGAGGCAGTTCGCGGCCGATGATTGGTGAACTAAACAACTGAACTAAAGATATGGTTGAATTGTAACTGAAGTACAGAATGAAGGACACAAACTAACTGAAGTATTTCATTTGAAGGATTCATTCGTGAACGACACACGACTAATGTGATAACAAGCGAACACGTGTTGCTACCAACTCGTGGCGGATGCGTCTCCTCTAATTACAACAATCTAGATAATTAACTGTCTGAAAGACACGCCGACGGAAAGTTACGCGTATAAATCGACACAAAAATATATGTTATAGACAGTATTTTCAGACAGTGACCACATCGACTTTATCTTTACTAAGTAAATAAAGTATAAACCACGTCTGATCAAATAATGAGAAATATGTTATTAAAAAATAAGAAGTATACAACTTTTTCGGATTTTATCGCGGTTTATTATGTTTGTAGATGTCCAACGTTTCGGATACTTTACAGTTTACAGCAACCACGGTCACGGGAGGACTGTTTTCTAGAAGTTGTTTCATTATAATGATTGAAATTCGCTTAAACATTAGATAACAATAAGAAGTATATTAAATAAAAAAAGTTGAAGAAGCCAGGATCGTCATGAATACCTGGATGTGTTGCGTGCTATTATAATTTTCACAAAAAGAAACGTTTCTATATTATTTATGGCACATTTTTTTTATTGTTACGTGCTTTCAGGCTTGCAGTTTTCCTACAAATTGTTGGTTTGAATAGATTTGTCGAAGCGACATAAATTTTCTTTTCAACAGTTGTTCTGGACTATCTCTGTCTGCTTTACTATCTGCCTCTTCACGTATTTCTACATGTTACTCTATCACAGGTGATGGACGTCAGGTTTTGATGATAACAATCAAGACCAACAATTTTACATGCTCTCCAAGGCACGATTTTCCAATTGTCGACCACGTGAACAGACTTCGCTTTGTCAATCACCACAATATCAACACTAGAATTATTTCAATTGGCAATTTTTTTAAAGTTTAAGTCTGATTTAATTGTGTATTTTAATTAGGTTGCATAACTAATGGAAGTGCGTATTGTATTGTATAAGGGGGTTTTATTTGAAGAATTAAAGAAAATACTGTCACGTTTCGAAGATTTAAAATGATAGTGCGATCTTGCAGTGTTGCCTCAAGTTTCTGCACGAATGGCCGCAGGATAACAAACAATTGTTTATCGCAGAGGAGATATTTGTTTACGTGTTGCACGTGTTTCGAAGTCCCTCTCTGAATAAATCCTAGCTCATGAGTGCAATTGATTGTATGCCCGTTTCCCTGTCTACATTCCTGTACATAATAAAAACTATTGCACTTTACTATTTAGTTCCAGAAAATAACGTCTTAGTTTAGGGAATATGATTCTTTTCTTATCAAGATTATTTTTGGAGTTTAGAATTTTAAGATTGGGCCTTAATATACCACGTTATTATCCTGTGGATTAACGGATAACGTGATAGCCATATCTTTAAAAAATTACCTAGAAACATTTCACAGATTTTCTAACTGTGACTTACACACTTTTCTTCAAGTTTATATAAATTCAAATTTGGTAATCAATCATTATTGTAATGCGAAATTGTTCGTGAAACTTAAAATTATTGGAAGCCACAATGAGAGATAACTAGAATTTACAATCGCCGGACGAGAGTTATCAAATTCGTTTTAACAAAAAAATTCCATGAAAGTTTTCTTATCGCTTTGGCCCAGTTACGAGACCTTATTGACTGAAAAATTAATTGTTTTCATGATGATTTAAGGTCTGTGGCTCCAGCGGCTGATAAATTTTACCATACACATAAATGGCATTTATTATGTTATTATGTATGTTTGTATGTATGTATGTATATGTGTGTCTATGTATGTTTGTATCTGTACTCATATTTTCATACTCAATTTTGCACACCTACAAACGTCCGCTCTTGTACGTCCTAAGGTTGGCTGGTAGAGTATCCCGACTTTTGTACAATTCTGTAATGTTTTGTGCAATAAAGTATAAATAAATAAATAAATTACCGATAGGCTATCAGAGACTATGAGAAGTAAATAAAACACTTCAACTAATTAACTAAAACTATTTGTTTTAATCAAGCCACTTGGGAAAGTTGGGAGCTTTCGTCGGAACCGAAAAATTCCCTCGAGATACAACAAAGCAATCTATAGTGTAAAATTACTTCTACCTAATAAGACTACAAAAAGTCTACGATGGTATATATCTATCATTTAAGGATAGCTTACGACACCCATTAAGTTATAAAAGGATCACGTACAATACGGTAATTGGAAATTATGGATTAATCCTTATTAACTTAAATACAAATAGTTACCACAAGCGTTTAAATGGTTTATACATTTTTCGATATTGTATTAGATCTAGTTACTTATTGTCTAGTTTTTTTTTTTTTTTGATATTACAGGGTAACCGATTTACGGGTGATATCCAGGACGCCCGGGTAGGCAGTCCTAGACCGTATGTCGGACTCAGCACTTGGGGATGCCACTACCGCACTAAACCCCCTGCGGGACCCTTCAGCCGCTTTAATTGGAGGGTCTCGGATCTGCAGGCAACAGGATCCCTCCAGCGACAGACTGGCCTCAGCGAAAGGCCAGACTTCTCCTCCATGGGGACTGTCCCTCTCACCTTTGAACAGTCCCGATGACGCCGTGTCTAGCAGGACCGGGTTCCCATCCCGTCCCGACACGGGCACAGGGGCGTTACTGGAAGCGCATTAAGTAGCGCCTCCTACGCACCCCCATTCGTCGCCCGCGGGTGAAAGCCACATCGGCGGCCTCCTCTCTCACCCGCTCGACGGCCTCCTTCTAGGACATAACTGTCTCGCAGAAGGAGACCATCGCCTTCCAGGACTCGTCGTCGCCGAGCATCGCGGTGATGACTCTCGGGAGCGACAAGTCCCCTCCGAGGACTGTCGTCAGATCGCGACGCAGCACCGCCCCTTTCGGGCACACCTCGAGGGTGTGCTAGGCAGAGTCCACCGCCGCGTCACAATCGTGACATTCAGTCTTCGGCTCCCTTTGGGCCGTCCGACACAGGCAGTCACCAAAGCAACCGTGCCCGGTGAGAACCTGCGTCAGACGGAAGGTGAGGGGCTTGCGTTTTCGACGCATCCACCGCTCAAGGACCGGGCGCAAGGCAGCCGTTACGCGTGTGCCATACGGCTTCTCCACCAGTTCCTCCCCCCACCTCCGCATTAGCGCGTCCTGCCCTATCCGGCGCACCCGTAGGATCCCGTCCAACATGGGGTTATCACCAAGAACCCTGCTACCCGAGACGTATGAGTAGGTCTCGGCAAGAAATAGAGTAGTAGCTGCAACCCACGATACCGTACGATACCCCCGAATCACCCTGACGGTCCTCTGCGCAGAGCGCAGTGCAGCCCTGTTCCTCGCAGTGAGGCGATCCACCCAAACCGGGGCACCGTACGTCGCCCTACTCCGGCAGACACCGGAGTACAGCTGCCTGCAGGCGGCGCTGGGTCCTCCGAGGTTTAGGAGGAGTCTGCCCAGTGCACTCGACACCTTCACGACCTTCGGTCCCACCATGGCGAAGTGTGGGCCAAAGGTCCACCCTCCATCGAGGATGAGCCCCAGATATTTGATTTGGGGGCTCATCCTGACTCTCCCCTCTCCGATCTGCAGACCACACACCAGACCAGACACAGAAAAAAAACCACAAACTCGTAAACAACAACCATTACAAGTATATACGAGTACATTGTATTAATTGTAAACTCCAAAATAACCATCAAGTTGCTCCTCGTATCTTAATAACTAGAACGTTTGAAAGAAACAGAGAAAGAATACCTACAATATTTCGTAATTTGTCGTCGTTGCCGTTAAAAATTAAACTGTCAATTCTTTTTCCCGGCGACTTTTGATTACAACCTTTGCCGTGGAACGAGTAATTTTTAATTAAAAAAACAAAGGAAGTGTATAATTTATTCCTTTGTATAATTAGAGACAACCCTCGGGTTTTGAGTAAGTTAATTACGGAAATGTCTGTTTCTCTCGGTTATTTTAGACACTAATCAGGGATTAAGACTAGATGCTCATTGAATTAACAAAATAATAAAGAAAAGAAAATTTAATACGCTCAGTCGTAAATCTCCTCAATTTTGTTCTCGATGTGAAATTACAATTTGCATGATTAAAAATAGACAATTTCTGTTTAGTACAAGAATTGGGACATTACAAGTTAAAGCATTTTGCTGAAGGAACAAATATTTATTTTATTTCTTTTAATATCTGGACATAGTACGTAATAATACCTATTTGGTGTAATTACCGCTCTGGTGTAGTCGCCTAAAACACCGGCGGTTTGCGGGATCGATTCCCGCTCAGGATGGATATTTGCACAAATGTTTCTTTTCGGTTTAGATGTCTGTCTTTGTGAGTCTCCCCACCGTGCCTCGGAGACCACTTTAAGCTGCCATTCCCGGTTGTTATCATATTCACCTGATAGCGATCGTTACTCATAGTAGGGAATATATCTGCCAATCAGCAGCGTGATTTAGCACCATGCAACTCTTGTTGTAAACAATGGATTGCGAAAAGTTCATATTATTTGTGTTTTGGCTTTGTCGCACCGTAGATGCTGCTGCCCGTCTACGGCCTGTGTATTTCAAAGCCAGCAGTTGGATGTTTTTTTTTTATATAAAATGTAAATACATCCACGGGCTTTGAAACACATGTCATTTCTTATTCTCAAAACATGCTATTTGTTATCAAAGTAGGCATATTTCAACAACACCATTTCTTAACATAGATATACACACTATCTTCATGCCTGTAATGGAGACGTGAGTCCACCGACCGGTTCTTATTAGAACGTATAAGACAGTTGGATGGTTATCCCGCCATCGGTCGGCTTTTTGTTTTTAAGTTCCAAGGTGGTAGTGGAGCTGTGTTATCCCTTTTTCGCCTCTTAAAACACCCATGAGAAGAGAGGGGGTGGCTATATTCTTTGCTCTGGGGTAGTCTAATTCAAATATTTGTTTTCACAAAAATAGTACTGAAAGGGCGTCGCATACGCGACATATATTTAAGATTACTTGACAATTTATGGATCATTTGTTATATTAAAAACAGAACAAAATTACTATATACAATAATATAAACTTAACTGTAGGGAAACTTCGTATTGATAAAAGCTAAACATTCAAGGCAAAAGAGGACGAGAATTCTGGGTAAATGAGAATTATGGGTCCGGAAACACACACAACAGACGCCCAAACTATGACAAACATCTGTATGGCCGATACAAACATTTCAATGAACCCCTATTTAAATCAACTTCAAGAACATATTTATGAATTTATACATTTAAAAATACTAAGTACTTTAAAGACGCATTTATAAAACAATGAAAGCTATAATATCTATATCTCTAATAATGTTATTTTTGATAGAGCTCCTAAAGTCTTTATCTGCTCATACAATAGCTTAAGTGCATTTTATATGCATTTATAACTGTTTAAATATTATCATTTTATTTTATTGTAACAGTATTATATTTATAATTACGATAGGTATCTGAGGAAAAATCCTTATATAGTTCGTTAACAAATCAAATCAATCACCTAATTCAAAAAAGGCGTAACTTTATTTTTTTATGTAGATTATTTATCTACCTATACCGTTAAAATACGGTATATACGTTAGGTTTATCATAATTATTTCTATGTGTAGATGTATCATAAAGAGAAGGATTTAATTTTCCTTTTAATTTTGTAATTGATAGAACCATTAACTACTGAACCAATTTAAAAAGAAATACCAGTCGAATGCCTCCTTATCACTGAATGACACAGAATATGTTATAATGAAAGCAAAAGAAACATTCAAAATCGTGTAATCAAAGCGGGCCACAAATAAAAAAAAGGTTTATTTCAGTAAACAAGTTTCAATTTGCAATAAAAGCACAATTTTACTTCGATGGTATTGCAA
Source organism: Melitaea athalia (assembly GCA_905220545.2). Taxonomy (NCBI): domain Eukaryota; kingdom Metazoa; phylum Arthropoda; class Insecta; order Lepidoptera; family Nymphalidae; genus Melitaea; species Melitaea athalia. The sequence continues at coordinate 16,224,753 of HG992188.1, forward strand.
CTATGAAACAAACTCTATAACTCTTTGCAGACTTACTTCAGTATTCAAGTAACATTATTGTCTTAACGAGATGCGTCGTTGTTGCACAATGTATCTAGGCGAAATTATTAGCTGTATTACTTAAGCCTGAAAACTTGTTAAACATACGAACATCATATTTTGATTACGGTTAACAGTTTTATGAATATTTAAAAATTATTTTTCATTCATTTTAACTTTGTTTTTTTTTAGGGTTCCGTACCCAAAGGGTAAAAACGGAACCCTATTACTAAGACTTCGCTGTCCGTCCGTCCGTCCGTCCGTCCGTCTGTCACCAGGCTGTATCTCGAGAACGGCTATAGCTAGACAGTTGAAATTTTCACAGATTATGTATTTCTGTTGCTGCTATAACAACAAATACTAAAAATAAAATAAAATAAATATTTAAGGGGGGCTCCCATACAAAAACGCAATTTTTTACCTATTTTTGCTCGATATTTATATAATACATAATATATATTTAAATATATATTACCTAGTCAATGGTACCTACGGAACCCTTCGTGCGCGAGTCCGACTCGCACTTGGCCGGTTTTATTTACTTACAATCTTACGAAATGCAACGAAATAATGATAAAAAATACATCGCCCAAAAAGTAAAAAAAATTATATTTTTAAATTTGGTTCTTGAGCCAGTTTTCGTTATAAATCTACATAAATCTATAGTAATTAATAATCAGTCTATACATATAATAAAATGTTAGGAAATTCAATGTATGTCCGGGATAAACTCAAAAAGTAGTGCATGGATTTACTTCAAATTTGGCACGAATATTATTAAGAAGTCGGGCCAACATATAGGCTACATATTATCACGCTATCACCTACGGGGAACGAGCAGTGAACGCACGCAGACGACGTCGCGGGCATCAGCTAGTTATATATAAAGACGTTACCAGACCCATTTTCAAAAATAGGTAATGGTTTAGATAGACATATTTATTGACGAAGGGTATATACGTTTAGACTTTAGAAGCGGAATCAGGGTTGCCAGATCGTCAAACCTAGAAGCCAGGCAAAATAGTCAGTTTAGCCGGACATTTAGTTAAAAAGGCCGGACACCCTAAATTACTAAGGGTTTTGTGTCTTAGTATTTCGTATACAATAAAAATTGCGGTCGCTTGCTAATTGCACTTCGGAAGTGCGAGGTGACTGGTCAAAATTAAAAAGCTTAGGACAACGTTTAATGTCGGACACGCATTCAAAAGCCAAACTATGTCCGGCTTCAACCGAACGCCTGGTAACCCTATGCGGAATAACGCCAACCCAGAGCGCCGACAATCGAAATGAAGCCGCATCTTTAAAAACTCCAAAGCCGTTATTGATCTCTAAAGAAACATTTGTTTATAGAAGTAATAATTTTTAACTTGATATTAGTTTGTTACTGACAGAAAAGGCTAACTTCGTAAGCCAATTACAAATACCAATGCAATTTCCACAACGGACAAATGTAAGTCAAATTAATAACAAAACGATTCTTAAAATTAAAACGCATACTGCATTATTAACAGTAAAACTTCACCCACACAACTAAACGACTATATAGTCTATATACACGTAAAGATTAACTTAATTGTCAAATTAAATATAAACAATAAAAATACTCACATAGTGTTGACATTTGACGCTAAAATTTCGCGCCGAAATCAAAGCCGGATTACGAAACATGACATTTTTCAGGTAACCCAGTTTTTCACAGATGTTTAATAAATTGCACATTATTTAAAAAAATATGCGAAAACTTTAAATAAAAGTTTTTATTTTTATATAAATGATAAGAATTTTCACTGCATTCGATGTTCAAAGAGTTCCATTGATCTTGTGATATTTAATATTACGAGTTACGACCACTCTGTTTCAATAAAATGACGTGTATGATAATAAATGAACGTCATGTATCGTATTTTATCACATAATGTACCTACTGCTTATTATTGTCTAACGCGTAATCATTTAAAAGACCTAAACTGCAGTACCTACTCGTGTATTATAGGGACCTGTATAGACTAATCTATTCACTAGACTAGTATCAATATTACCTGACATACAGTCATACAGTAATCGCTGTTATAATCTATAGCTAATAAAAATAGGATTTAAATGTTTCAAGTATACCTAGACCGTACCTATGTTTGTGTGGCATTTTTTAAAATTGTCATTAGTAAATCATACATTAAAGACTATAATTTCAAATGTAAGATCATTGTTTTTTCATATGTAATGTTAATGTAAGATATCGTTCATTAGTTATACATACACGTATAGTCAAGTTAATATTTACTTAAAGTAAGTAATAACGGTTTCGCAACAATCAGATTACATTTTTTATCTATAGTCTCATACTAATTAGTAATAGACAATGATGAAACAACCAAGTAATCATACATTCATAATTCACCTTTATTTCAACGACTACTTGGCGACTAATTCAATATTTTGCACTGTAATGAAAAGCAACCTAAATAGGTTGCTTTCCATTTACTAATACAGAGGATCTCTTCATGATCTCTTCATTACACTGCGCATCACTGCCAAACACTGACATTGACATGTGGAATAGCGTTAATTGGAACAGATCGAATTAATCAAATAAAACCACTAAAATAGCCAAACCGAATATATTTACTCTCAGCAGACGTTATATCGAAGTAATAATTCAATTACCGTGACGAAATTTATAACGTATGTAATAACAGAATAAACAAAACTAAAGTAACTAACTAACGTTTATTAATTTAGAGGCTATTTTATGTTAATTGTTTTTTCAAATAATTTATTTTGGTTTTTTTAATACCTTCCCTATCCTTCTCCTACATGGAGAAGAGGCCTATGCCCAACAGTGGGTTATTACAGGCTGAATCGATCGTGAATCGTTTTTTAATACGAATAGGAATAATCAAAAATCATAGACAGAGGAAATACATATTTTTTTTTGGTGGTAGTTTCGGGAAAACACTGTCAAATCTATATATATAGAAGAGATTTCCACGTATACCTATATTGACTGACATCACGATATCTCTGACGTAGAGACTTGAAATTTGGTAAGAATATTCCTTTGGCCGAGTAGAGGTCAGCTAAGAACGGATTTTATGAAATTCCACCCACAAGAGGGGGTTGCGGGGGTTAATAACATATATGGCAAAACAACGTTTGCGGGGTCAGCTAGTACTATATATACCTACTTATTCGGATGTTGAACAGTATACAACAATGTTTGACAGTGTCGTTGATGGAAAGCGCTTTATCGAACACTGCGTTACACGGCATCACTTTTTGTGCAATTGGAAAGCAATCTAAGATATCTGTTAGTGGATGCGGCACAGAGTAGGTACAGTAAGTATACGGGGATGCGATAACTACCCAGAGAAAAAATAGATGTCCATTCGAATTCAAAAATTGAAAAAAAAAAGTAAAGTATTGATTCAACTATAATTATTTATCATTTATTAAATGCACTTAATTCAATTGCATTCTAATAACATTTATAATGAGCTCATAATTGTTTTATAAGTTCATCAACTAATGTTTCCGCGGTCTCTTGATAAGATATAGGTCATTGTTAAGTTTGTTTACGTTTGACAATTGTATTTAAATAGACAAACAACATTATATATATGTAATGAATTACCATTCAGCCTGTAACATTCCACTGCTGGGCATAGGCCTCTTTCTCCATGTAGGAGGAGAATGGAGCTTAATCCACCACACTGCTGAATTGCGGGTTGGGGGATATGTTCCCTACTAAGAGTACAGTACGAGTATTTTTCAATGGAAATAATCATACCGGACAAATATCAAACCAGACTTAATTAGAACAAATTTAAACGTTAACTGTTAAATTACAGCGCCTAAAACTAATATTGAAATAATAAAAAAGTGTGTGTGTAGAATTCATACAGAGCGGAAGTGAAACTTATGAAAAGTCGTAGGAAGGTTGGCGATTTGTTCTATCGACGATGATCACGGTCTCGTGAAAAAGGTCCTATGCGCCATGCAAAACCCGTCGCTTACGCGTCTTGAGCAGTTAATGTATTCCAACTCATTCTCTTGTATACAGTAATACCTACTCGGTTTACGCGACCTCACTTTGCCCGATTTCGTTATAACGCGGTTTTTAAAATTCGCGCTAATTTACCTCGCTTTACGCGAACGCATTATTTGGAAGTAGAAGTGATGTTTTTGCCACTAAATACAACTTCAATTTTACAGCTTATGGACTATGAGGCTATAGCAAACTTCAAGGCTTACTATCACCGCCGCACATTTGGTCGGCTGATTCGAGAAACAGATGGAGAAGGACAACAATCTATGCATGATTGGTGGAAGTCCTAGAACATTACGAAGGCTGTAAAAACATTGCTGCAGCTTGGAATGAAGTGAAGCTGAGTTGCATGAACGGAATTTGGAGAAATGCAAAATACTTCGCAAATAAACGAAGAACCGTCAGAAGAACATCCTATATAACAAGAATAAATCAAATAGCAGCAGGACTTAAGACAAAATAGATTTGCAACAGAACTTTCAGTAGATATATGGGAAGAGAGGGGAAGGCCTGACTAAAGAGAAGATCCGCCAATGTCTAATATATAATATAAGACTATAAATGTTTTCGTTTTCCTATGTTCTCTTTCTTTAAGTTAAGCTATTTCATGCCATAAGTAAAGCTCGCCTTGTCTTTGTGTTTGGCCGTGAAAACTTCCATATTCACTATAATATGAGACACGACCACTTTCGATTATTACACTACCTTCTATTTCGGGCATAACTACTAAAATAGAATACTTGCCGTGGCTGACCTCTTTCTTTTATTTGTGGGTAGTAAATTTTGTGGTAAGAAGAAAAATATTTTATGACGACACGTTGGCGCAGCGGTCATAGCACTGGCTGATGCGCTGACAGTCGCGGGTTCGATTCCCGCTCACGGCAGATATTTGTATTGTAGTGTGTTTCCGGACCCCCGACACAGGAGAAAATCCTACTGGGGGCCGTTGAATGTGAAGCTTAAAAAAAATAACTTTTATCTGTTGAATACCATTACCCACTAGATAGCATTGTCAGCAACAGGTATAACAAATGATAAAAGTTGTATATATAAAAGGGTAGTGCAGTATTTAGGATTCTCATTACTTGCTACGTCACTTAAGTGACGTTCAGCTTCATTTCGACACGACGACATCTAATTTGTAATAAGAGCATGCTTAACCTAAATTGACCTAATTTACTTTTCTTTTCACTTCTTAAGGAAATGTTGGAAAAAAGGGAAAAAAAAGGAAATGGTTCAAAAGTTTGAACACGTAAAAATTTCAAAATAAAATATTGATACGAGTATAACGATATTGTTCAGTTTTATTCGTGTTAAAGAACGATTTCATTTTATGGATAGTAAAAAGTCATCTTTTGACAAAATAAATTTGACGGCACTAAAATGTCTCTAGAGCATGTGCTAATTAATTAATCAAAAAAATATATATTTATTTAAACAACAAAAATGTTCAAATGGTTAATTTAATTCGAAAATCAACAAGAGGAAAGCCATGTTCTTGTCCAACAGGCAAGATATGTACAAGTTGCAAGTCAACGAAAAACGTCTAGTAATTTTTTCACATAATTAAGCTGAATTTTCTTTTGCTATATATATTCATAGTTTATGAAGTAATTCAACTACTTAGTAATAAAATACAAGTGTACTTTATACCACTATAGACTGGCACTACCATATAGTACAATAATACACAGATACAGAAACTCATGTATATGCCTGTTAGGCTGTTATTTAGATTTATCGAAGACCTTTGATACTATATACTGTATGATGTACTTTGGCAAAAACTTGGGGAGGAGTCGTGCCCTATGAGGTCGCATCAGTCTTTGAAATATTGGTACATAAACCAAAGGAATGTGGTATAACGGGCAAGCACGCACTCGGAAATGTACCAATAGGTCGAAATGCGGGGTGGTACATACGTATTCTTGTCTCAGAAATTGCTCTGTAACATGCTGATTTTTCACGACGTTTCTCTTAGCAACCAACTACGAAAAGTTTTATCATTTTTAGCATTTGAAATTGAGAATTCGGCGATACTAACACTCATTTAATCTCGAGATCATCTGATACCAAGTTTTAGCACAAAACATCCAATCTAACCACTAAATCATAAAAATAGACCATTCAAAAAAACATACATTCTTCTATCTGCTGTAATGTATTTGAATAGACATTTTTAACTAGGTCGGCAAACAAGCGAACGGCTCACCTGATGGAAAGCGATTACCGTAGCTTATAAACAGACGTCTGCAACACAAGAAGCATCGCATACGCGTTACAAAACGCTATCCCCAATTCCCCCAGGAACTCTGGTCACCTTAATCACCAACAGGAACACAAACACTGCTTGAAAGTAGCAGTATTATTAAGCTGTGATCTTCTGTAAGGTCGAGGCCCCAGTCAGGCTACTCCATATTTTGAGCAGAAAATTTCCTGCTGTGCTCTATCTCAGTTGAAAGTTTTTGAGTTTTAAATGAGGTAGATGTTTTATCAACATTTTACAATATCAACAGTCCTCAAGTAACGGTCGAAAAGTCAAGAATACCAGTAACTATCACCTATTACAAGTCTGGAGACAACATTTACAAACAAAACCCAACAGTACAATATTTGGAAAAGCCAAATCATTGGAGAATACGCAAACGACAAAAATACGAAACGCCAGAACCGAAATCGACATCAATATGCCGATGGTATAAAAGACGGAAAGCTTTGAAGCAATTGATTAAAGAGCAAGAAAAAGAGAAGAAAATATTAAGAAAAAAGCAACACGACGAATATGAAAGAGAGAGAATAATAGAGTTAATGAATTGGGAACAATCGAAAAGAGAAAGAGCTACTTCATTACCACCTTCACAGCAAATAATTAAATGGGAAAGAAAGACAAAACGACATCAATCATTGCCTCCCCGAAATAAATTAATATACGTTAAAGAGAGATCTGCAATTGTGAAACCTCGTGCGCGCTCTAAATATATATCCGTCAAACAACAGTAAGTTTAAATTTTAGTGATATAGATAAGATATTCCAAGTACCTATTGTATGAAGATTTTCCGACAGCGATTTATGGGTAAATTTTGCTCAAAATTTGTCAAATCAGTTTAGTTTGCGGATCGCAGCAAATTTTTACAATTTGTCCAATGCCTATATTAATTAAGATGGTGGATTAAGATCGAATCCTTCTCCTACATAGAAAAAGAGGACTAAGCCCAGCAGTGCGACGTTAAAGGCTGAATACGAAAAAAATAGATATTTGAATCAGAAGCAATTTCAATCTAAGCCCGAAACTTTCGAATTTTAGAACGTTTTGTTTTTAAGATAAAATATTATTGAAGTGAAAACTTCTTTAGCCGCGTTGGGCACTTTTTATTAGGGGACATTTTCTTTATGTAACTAGGTCGGCAAACAAGCGTACGGCTCACCTGATGGTAAGACCGTAGCCTATAGACGCCTGCAACACCAGAAGCATCGCAATCGCGATGACGACCTACCCTATCCCCAATCCCCCCAGGAGCTCTGGTCACCTTACTCACCAACAGGAACACAATACTGCTTGAAAACAGTATTATTTAGCTGTGGTCTTCTGTAAGGTCGAGGCTACCCCAGTCGGGCTGCTCCATTTTTTGAGCAGGAAATTTCCTGCTGTGCCCTACCTCAGTTAAATCTTATGGGTTCGCGTCACCGACATGCTCATGACTGGCGCATACGCAGCGGCCGTGTGCTGTACGCGTTAGACGCTTTTTTAATTGGTGAAATCTCGTTCGTTCGCGTCACCGACATGCAAATTTTAATACTAAAAGGGTCTCTATAACTGCCAATTTTTTATTTTATTGTTTTTTTGTCTTAATTTAATAGGTTTGGTAAGCATATTAATAATGTAATTTTTATTTCAGCGTTCCTAAGGATTCCATAACGAAGAGATTCGTAAATTATTGTTACCGATTTTGTTGTCAACTCTATTGTTATTTAACCTGCATCGTAATAATTGTAATCACTATTGTTTTTATAATGTAAAATAAAACAATATTTCGTTTTGTAATCAATAATTAAATTTCACATATAATTATATAAATTGTAAAACTAAAAGACACTTACTGCTCGGTAAATACAATTTTCCATTCATAAGAATACAATAAAAAAATTATATACGTTTACTATTTAGTGTAGTAGGTATGTCAAAGGCACATAATCAATTGTTAAATGTATTATTAATCTGTAAACAATTTAACTATAGATCAGTCTCGCGTAACTCGAACTGATTTTCATTTAAATTTTCTTTATCAAACATAATTTTCTTATTATCTTTGCTACAACTCGACGAGCTGGACAACCTCTTTCTATTAGGACTTAAATCTATATTTACATTATTTAAACTTTTCAATGGCGACCGTAGATCTTCTGATATATTCGAATCGACGGCTAAATTACTTATCGATGACATTAATTCGGACGGAACGTTACCATCTAGACAGTACATGAGCGATTCGGAAATTTTTTCATCTGAATCCGATTTATTTAAAATCGATAAATCGACTGGAGTTGCTGTCAAAACTGATCGACTCAATAAGTATTCCCTGAAGGGTTCCGATAGTGATTTCTTCGATCCAATGTTTAACGGTTCGTGGGTTATTTTAATTATCGGTAAATTACCATCATCGCATAGTGTTGCGTTTAAATCGTTATCGAAATTTCTCTTCTCATGACTAATGACGAATCTTGAAACGCCTGAACGTAGCATACTGACTTCAGATAAGGATTCAGAACCTGCTTCCAATGATTTTACACGTAGAGACGCGTTCGTTGAATGATTCGACCTGTTAATAAACGAGAAATAATTTTATTTACTTACCTACCTAAAACATAAAAATATTTGTTGGTAGATATATAGTTTGTATGCCAATAACTGTTCTGAGTTTCATCACTTCAGCCTATCGCAGTCCACTGCTGGGCATAGGCCTCCACAAGTTCGCGCCAAAAATGGCGTGAACTCGTGTGTTGCCCATAGTCACCACGCTGGGCAGGCGGGTTGGTGACCGCAGTCGCACCGAAGACGCTGATCTGAGTTTACAAGACAATAATCATAGATATCTTCTATTGTATTGTACTTTTATAATATTAATTAAAGGTCATTATTTAAAATATTATGGATCATTTGTTTTCTGTTCTATACTATAGAAAAAGCATAATTTTCAATTACTTTAGTTTAGTTTTTGTCACTTTAATACTGATTCTAAACATTTCTCTTAAAATCCAACTTGAGAATTTATAAATTTTTTCTATCAAGTTAATGTAATATTGAAATTACTTTTTTTACATACATGAAAACTAATTGTAATATTAATTAAAAAGTTGTTTTCATTTCTTAAATAAAAATCTAAATAAAAAAAAATATTATTAGCTATTTTCGGGGAACAAGGAGACAAAATACAACTATGTAAGAATTCATTTAAAATTCATTCAAATGATGATGATGATGTGGTTTTGTTAATATAAAAACTCACCTGCCACAAGATAACGAAGACTTCAACATCACATCATCATCTGAGGAAACAAAGTCACTGTCGTTCTTCGGTGAAATAGATTGATACATTTCAGATTTGACTGATTCATCCTTCGGTTCTGAACTCTCCGGTTGTTCAGATGTTATGATCAGAGGTTTACGAGACCGTGGTGTCATTATAGACTCCTGAAAAATTGTTTTTATATTTGTACTCGTGAATATTAGCCCTACACATGGTGTACATTTTAGTTACAATATTGAGGGTAGTTGAGTTTTATTCAACCGGAATGTATAAAAATAAAATATAGTCAGACTAACAAAAGTTCTAAGTGTATGTGTTTCAGACTATCTAAGTAAGTACATACATTACTGCATAAATTGGTTTGTCTACATACAAATTTAACTGAGGTGAGGCACTATAGGAAATATCCTGCTCAAAATCTGGAGTAGCCTGACTGGGGAAGTACCTCAACTAGACCTTACAGTAGATCACAGCTATATACTAGTGCTTTCGAACAGTGTTGTGTTCATGTGGTGAGTAAGGTGACTAGAGCTCCTTGGGAAAATCGGGGGGTTAGGGTCGGCAACGCGCTGACAATGCTTCTGGTATTACAGGCGACTATAGGCTACGGTAATCGCTTACCATCAGGTAAGCCCTATGCTTGTCTTCCTACTTAACTGTATAAAAAAAATTCAAGTCACTACACGTCAGAACGTGTAAATAAAATAATTATAAATTTAATCCAATATGCATATATAAAATCTAAGAAAGCAATATTTTTGATGTTCATTAAAATACTGTAAGAATACTTTCATACTATAAAAATATTTCAATTATAAATTATTACCAGAGAGAAACATTTTATAAATACATACTAATACATTATACCGGGTGTATTTGGAATGCTTGAAAACATTTAAACTTAATAATATACTATTTATATACTATACTAGCCGACCCGTGCCCACTTCGTTAGGCGTTAATGATCTTTGTGATGCAATTAATTATTTTTTATTTATTTATTTATACTTTTTTGTACATCACAACTACAAATATCATTTACAGACTGTGAAGTACAATGGGCGGACTTATGGCTATTTAGCCATTTCTTCCAGACAACCCAAATATATATTTCCTACTATGAGTAACGATCGCTATCAGGTGTACATGATAACAACCGGGACCGACGGCTTAACGTGCTCTCCGAGGCACGGTGGGGAGACCCACAAGGACTGCACAAACACCCAGACCACGACAAACATCTGTATGGCCAATACAAATGTTGTCGTGTGCGGGGATCGAACCCGCAACCGCTCGCGCAACAGCCAATCGCAATCCATTGCTGTGACCGCTGCGCCAACGCGGCGTCACAGCAATTATGTTGTGTAGTTCTTAGTACTAAGTTTTAGGTTCATTGTTTAGAATCTGCGATGCGCGGTACATGATGCGCAGTGTCAAAATGTCCCCCCGCGCAACAGCGGCTTACGGCAGCGGGCGCCTACAGCGATGAATAAAATCGTAATAATATCGTGTATTTATTATTTTAAATTACAGAACCAAATAACATACTTTAAAGAACAAATTTTTTAGCACTTAATAAATAATATGTTGCTCCAACGCCATCTATTAAAAATCGAGAAAAGGTCGTCGATAGACTAAAATAGGACTAAATAACGTCGATAAACTAATAAATAGTTTTCTAATAGCGATAGATGGCGTTAGTTTATTTACCATTTTGATATTATATTTTAATGATTTTCTTATTTACTGAATTTTTTGTTCAATTACAATAAAATATAGTCTATGCCACTCCTGAATAGTGTAGCTTTCTGTTAGTGAAAGAATTTTCATGATTGGATCAGTATTTGCGAAGATTACCCCCTACATACAAACAAAGTTATAAACTTTACCTCCTTATAATATTAGTATAGAAGTCCAGATAATGCATATAACCATTTATCTCAGAAACTTATTTTAAAGCATTATCTTCGAAGGTTATGAAAAGAGGCAAGAAAATAGTATATTTCATTACAAGTGCGGAAAGGCTGTCATTGCAGACGAGTTCCGACAAATGTCTACCCGAGCCGAGGCGCAGCCGAAGGCGAGGGTTGACAGTCGGAACAAGTTGCAATGACGGTTCCGCACGTGTACTGAACGACTATTTTTAATACAGTTACGAAAAAATGAAACAATTTAATAAAATAAACTCGCAAAGAAAATTTCTGGAAAATGGCAGCAACCGTAGAATATAAGCAGAGTTTTTTTTTTCTTCACCCATTCTGGTAGGCAAAGGGAAACTATGCCCATACAGCCAAGTCTTCAGTAGAAGTTTTTTATTGATATGAAATGAAAATGAAATTTAATGAGATGAAATGAAATGAAACCTAACCAAACTCATTCAATCAAATCATTAAATCTGATATTGAAACAAATTAGTAGCTTCTTTTAAGAAATATACGTATTTGCATGAATCATAAAACTTCTTGCTGTGTGGTTACGGCACTAAAGAATGTAGCCACCCCCTCTCTTCCCGTGGGTGTCGTAAGAGGCGACTAAGGGATAACATAGTTCCACTACCACCTTGGAACTTAAAAAGCCGACGGATGGCGGGATAACCATCCACGCTGGCTTTGAAATACACACTACACAGACCAAAGACGGGCAGCAGCGTCTTCAGCGGTGCGACGGCGCCAGCCCTGCGGTCACCAACCCGCCTGCCCAGCGTGGTGACTATGGGCAAAACACATGAGTTCGCGTCATAATGTCGGGTGCGAACTTGTGGAGGCCTATGTCCAACAGTTGACTGTGATAGGCTTAAGTGATAAAACTTCTATGAATTTTTTTAGTAAAACTTCATGGTTGGTTTTTCTTTTTAATAGACATTATTTTGACAGTTGGGAAAGAGAACGCACGAGTGCGGGAAAGGTAAAAAAAAAAGCAGGCGTGTGTAATAGCCCACTTCCCGAACGCTATAGTCCCTGCAATACGCCACTTTTTGAGCAACTGTATTTAAAAAATCTTTTCGCGTTTTTTTAACTTGTATCATGTCAGGTCATGCCAACACTATCATACCTCTTCGTTTTTTCAAGCGTTCCAAATACACCCGGTATAATACTGTATTCTAACAGACTATTAACGTCCCAAAAGTGAACATAATTTTTTCTATAAGCAGATCTTTAACTCTTGTTTGTAGATAAAATGAAGGAGTAAAATTGAAGCCTAAACTACTACACTGCTTGACTGCAGACTAGCACATATGTTAGTAAATAATTTATCATGTTGTTTTAGACATTCAAAAGAAAAGATATATAAGCACATGACAATGACATAAGCAAGACATGCGACAAACCTGCATAGCTTTAGACAGTTTCTGAGTAGATTTCGTTATAGGCGACATGGAGGCTCTCCTAAAATTAACCGTGTATGGTGTCATACAATCTTCATTCAAACACTCCGATATCCGAGGAGTACTAGTTAAATAGTGCATTTTGAACTCTATCTCATTCTCTGTAGGTTCATTTTGCTTCGGCGTATATTCCATACTTTTTTCCAGATGAGAAAAATCATTTTCCGAATCTTGATCATCTATACACGAAACGCATTTCGGTGTACTGCGAATAACCATCCGTTTTTGATACTTTTTATTGAGATTTTGTGAACCGGAGACCTTTGAACGAAATAGTCTTGAACTACGTTTTTTCGTATTCTTCGGTGTTTCTTCATTAATATCAAGATTACTCAAATTCGGTTCGGATACGAATTTCGGACTGCGTTTCTTTGATTTGCTCAACGCACCTTCGGATAACGTACTCTCATTGCTAGTATCCGAATCGAAATCATCATCAATATACTCTGAACTAACTAGTTTATTGGCTAAATTCTTAAGTACGATATTTTTATGAGATACGTCGACTTTATCATCGTTGTATCTCTTTCCTTTGTGTTTCTGCAAGTAAGGCATGCGTTTAGCGAAATGCGAAAGTTAGAGACAGACAAACATAGGAACAGAAGACACGTATATGAGTGAAGACAAACGATAAACACATGTTAGTTTCACAGACATGCTTTCAATGATATATTTGCAAAATTAAACTTTGTATGTTGTATTTAATAATAATGACAGATATAAAATTAATACCTACAATTACAAATTACAAATTTAAATAAATTATTTTTTTAAATTAGTTTGCCAATGAAGTTTTTTCACTTCTGACATGTGTGATTTGTACGCACACAATTTCCTTTTTTTTTTTTTTTAATAAGGCGGATGAATGTGGATGTAAAAGAAACTTAAAGGAAGTTATAAAAATATCCTTAGGGTGAAAATAAATGCAGTATTAAGGATTTTTTTTATTTAAAAAGTAATTTTGTCTTACAAATTTAATTGGCTTGATAAAATGATACAAGTTAGTTAAAAGTTATAATTTTGCATCATATTAGTATATAAAAAACTTACCTCTTCCACAGTATTAATCGAGTTTCCGGAACCTTTCTTTGGCGTCTTATTCAGTAATCCCTTGTTGAAAATGTGCCTTTTTATCGAATCTCCGAAACTTCTAGAACCAGCTACTTTACCAGTTCTCTGTATTTGAATAGGCGTTCCTAAAAAATATTTATAAAAATATAAATATTTTAAAGCTATTGAAAAAAAAATTGCTAAGTATTTAATTGTTTCTTTAGTATAGCATCAACACTCATAAAATTACAAGCTTTTATTTATCTTGCAATGTATGTATGTATGTATGTATGTATGTATGTATGTAAATTTAATGTTTGTTCGGGTGAAATCTTGCAACTCAATTTTGAAGCAGATATCTTCAACCAATTGAGCTGAAATTTTGTATACAGGTTCAATTTAGGTGACAATGCATGATTTGTATGTATTTATGTATGTATGTATGTTTGTTCGGGTAAAATCTTGCAACTCAATTTTGAAGCAAATATCTTCAAGCAATTGAGCTGAAACTTTGTATACAGGTTCAATTTCGATGACAATGCATGGTTTGTATGTATGTATGTTTGTTCGGGTGAAATCTTGCAACTCAATTTTGAAGCAAATATCTTCAAGCAATTGAGCTGAAACTTTGTATATTTGCTTGTAAACAAGTAAATTAAATAAATTGATGTGATTGATTGATTAACTATTAAAATTTTCAAAATAAGTATAAATACGAGTACTATCTCGCGACAAGCTTTTCTATCATATGGATTATTATGTGTAATGACTTTATAAGTAGATAGTAAAAGTTTTAAAGTAAAAATTTATTTTTTTCGTTTTAGTGCATTCAAATAAAAGCTTGTTTTTTGAAAAGGTTTTTTACTTTTAATTTATATTCAATATCAAAACGGAGTCGTTCCGTACAAACAAAATTATTAAAAATATTTTCATTATAAATGATGACCATAACTAATAATGGTTCACGGTTTATGTTTACAAAATTAAATGTTTTTTATTTTTTTTATTTGACTTGATTGAATGGAAGGTAAATTGCGGTTTACGATTTAAACGCATTAAAAAAAATTACTTACTAGACACGAAACGACACGACATGACAGAAGACGACAGGACACGACAGGACACGACAAGACACGACAGGACACGACAGGACAGGACAGGACACGACAGGACACAGCAGGACACGACAGGACACGACAAGACACGACAGGACACGACAGGACACGACAGAACAGGACACGACACAACAGGACACGACAGGACAGGACAGGACAGGACACAGCAGGACACGACAGGAAAGACAGGACAGGACAGGACACAGCAGGACACGACAGGAAAGACAGGACAGGACAGGACAGGACAGGACAGGACAGGACAGGACAGGACAGGCACGACAGGACTGGATACGACAGGACAGGACAAGACACGACACGACATGACACGACACGGCACACAGAACAGAACAGAACCGAACAGGACAGAACAGAACAGAACAGAACAGGACAGGACAGGAGAGGACAGGACCAGACAGGACATACAGACAGATTAAACTATATCAAATGGTAAATAAACGAATCAAATAACGCCAGCAAAAACGTAACAAGGTCATTCGTTCAGTAGATTTTACTCATAATTTTGTCATATCGGGGGCTTTATATGAAAATCAATTCTTAAGGAGTAAACTCCAAAAAATATGAGTGCGCGGCGCTTGTGCGCGGAGTCGGGCAGCGCCTGTATGTGCGCGTACAGCTGCGCCAGCGCCGTGTCGGTGTGTAGTGTGCTGTGTGCTGTGTGGTACGTATACGTACCGTATCCGTTCTGCCGGTTGAAGTGCTTGACGAGGCGGCGCTTGTGCACGGAGTCGGGCAGCGCCTGTATGTGCGCGTACAGCTGCGCCAGCGCCGTGTCGGTGTGTAGTGTGCTGTGTGCTGTGTGGTACGTATACGTACCGTATCCGTTCTGCCGGTTGAAGTGCTTGACGAGGCGGCGCTTGTGCACGGAGTCGGGCAGCGCCTGTATGTGCGCGTACAGCTGCGCCAGCGCCGTGTCGGTGTGTAGTGTGCTGTGTGGTACGTATACGTACCGTATCCGTTCTGCCGGTTGAAGTGCTTGACGAGGCGGCGCTTGTGCGCGGAGTCGGGCAGCGCCTGTATGTGCGCGTACAGCTGCGCCAGCGCCGTGTCGGTGTGTAGTGTGCTGTGTGCTGTGTGGTACGTATACGTACCGTATCCGTTCTGCCGGTTGAAGTGCTTGACGAGGCGGCGCTTGTGCGCGGAGTCGGGCAGCGCCTGTATGTGCGCGTACAGCTGCGCCAGCGCCGTGTCGGTGTGTAGTGTGCTGTGTGCTGTGTGGTACGTATACGTACCGTATCCGTTCTGCCGGTTGAAGTGCTTGACGAGGCGGCGCTTGTGCGCGGAGTCGGGCAGCGCCTGTATGTGCGCGTACAGCTGCGCCAGCGCCGTGTCGGTGTGTAGTGTGCTGTGTGCTGTGTGGTACGTATACGTACCGTATCCGTTCTGCCGGTTGAAGTGCTTGACGAGGCGGCGCTTGTGCACGGAGTCGGGCAGCGCCTGTATGTGCGCGTACAGCTGCGCCAGCGCCGTGTCGGTTTGTAGTGTGCTGTGTGCTGTGTGGTACGTATACGTACCGTATCCGTTCTGCCGGTTGAAGTGCTTGACGAGGCGGCGCTTGTGCGCGGAGTCGGGCAGCGCCTGTATGTGCGCGTACAGCTGCGCCAGCGCCGTGTCGGTGTGTAGTGTGCTGTGTGCTGTGTGGTACGTATACGTACCGTATCCGTTCTGCCGGTTGAAGTGCTTGACGAGGCGGCGCTTGTGCGCGGAGTCGGGCAGCGCCTGTATGTGCGCGTACAGCTGCGCCAGCGCCGTGTCGGTGTGTAGTGTGCTGTGTGCTGTGTGGTACGTATACGTACCGTATCCGTTCTGCCGGTTGAAGTGCTTGACGAGGCGGCGCTTGTGCGCGGAGTCGGGCAGCGCCTGTATGTGCGCGTACAGCTGCGCCAGCGCCGTGTCGGTGTGTAGTGTGCTGTGTGCTGTGTGGTACGTATACGTACCGTATCCGTTCTGCCGGTTGAAGTGCTTGACGAGGCGGCGCTTGTGCACGGAGTCGGGCAGCGCCTGTATGTGCGCGTACAGCTGCGCCAGCGCCGTGTCGGTGTGTAGTGTGCTGTGTGCTGTGTGGTACGTATACGTACCGTATCCGTTCTGCCGGTTGAAGTGCTTGACGAGGCGGCGCTTGTGCGCGGAGTCGGGCAGCGCCTGTATGTGCGCGTACAGCTGCGCCAGCGCCGTGTCGGTGTGTAGTGTGCTGTGTGCTGTGTGGTACGTATACGTACCGTATCCGTTCTGCCGGTTGAAGTGCTTGACGAGGCGGCGCTTGTGCGCGGAGTCGGGCAGCGCCTGTATGTGCGCGTACAGCTGCGCCAGCGCCGTGTCGGTGTGTAGTGTGCTGTGTGCTGTGTGGTACGTATACGTACCGTATCCGTTCTGCCGGTTGAAGTGCTTGACGAGGCGGCGCTTGTGCACGGAGTCGGGCAGCGCCTGTATGTGCGCGTACAGCTGCGCCAGCGCCGTGTCGGTGTGTAGTGTGCTGTGTGCTGTGTGGTACGTATACGTACCGTATCCGTTCTGCCGGTTGAAGTGCTTGACGAGGCGGCGCTTGTGCGCGGAGTCGGGCAGCGCCTGTATGTGCGCGTACAGCTGCGCCAGCGCCGTGTCGGTGTGTAGTGTGCTGTGTGCTGTGTGGTACGTATACGTACCGTATCCGTTCTGCCGGTTGAAGTGCTTGACGAGGCGGCGCTTGTGCGCGGAGTCGGGCAGCGCCTGTATGTGCGCGTACAGCTGCGCCAGCGCCGTGTCGGTGTGTAGTGTGCTGTGTGCTGTGTGGTACGTATACGTACCGTATCCGTTCTGCCGGTTGAAGTGCTTGACGAGGCGGCGCTTGTGCGCGGAGTCGGGCAGCGCCTATATGTGCGCGTACAGCTGCGCCAGCGCCGTGTCGGTGTGTAGTGTGCTGTGTGCTGTGTGGTACGTATACGTACCGTATCCGTTCTGCCGGTTGAAGTGCTTGACGAGGCGGCGCTTGTGCGCGGAGTCGGGCAGCGCCTGTATGTGCGCGTACAGCTGCGCCAGCGCCGTGTCGGTGTGTAGTGTGCTGTGTGCTGTGTGGTACGTATACGTACCGTATCCGTTCTGCCGGTTGAAGTGCTTGACGAGGCGGCGCTTGTGCGCGGAGTCGGGCAGCGCCTGTATGTGCGCGTACAGCTGCGCCAGCGCCGTGTCGGTGTGTAGTGTGCTGTGTGCTGTGTGGTACGTATACGTACCGTATCCGTTCTGCCGGTTGAAGTGCTTGACGAGGCGGCGCTTGTGCGCGGAGTCGGGCAGCGCCTGTATGTGCGCGTACAGCTGCGCCAGCGCCGTGTCGGTGTGTAGTGTGCTGTGTGCTGTGTGGTACGTATACGTACCGTATCCGTTCTGCCGGTTGAAGTGCTTGACGAGGCGGCGCTTGTGCGCGGAGTCGGGCAGCGCCTGTATGTGCGCGTACAGCTGCGCCAGCGCCGTGTCGGTGTGTAGTGTGCTGTGTGCTGTGTGGTACGTATACGTACCGTATCCGTTCTGCCGGTTGAAGTGCTTGACGAGGCGGCGCTTGTGCGCGGAGTCGGGCAGCGCCTGTATGTGCGCGTACAGCTGCGCCAGCGCCGTGTCGGTGTGTAGTGTGCTGTGTGCTGTGTGGTACGTATACGTACCGTATCCGTTCTGCCGGTTGAAGTGCTTGACGAGGCGGCGCTTGTGCGCGGAGTCGGGCAGCGCCTGTATGTGCGCGTACAGCTGCGCCAGCGCCGTGTCGGTGTGTAGTGTGCTGTGTGCTGTGTGGTACGTATACGTACCGTATCCGTTCTGCCGGTTGAAGTGCTTGACGAGGCGGCGCTTGTGCGCGGAGTCGGGCAGCGCCTGTATGTGCGCGTACAGCTGCGCCAGCGCCGTGTCGGTGTGTAGTGTGCTGTGTGCTGTGTGGTACGTATACGTACCGTATCCGTTCTGCCGGTTGAAGTGCTTGACGAGGCGGCGCTTGTGCACGGAGTCGGGCAGCGCCTGTATGTGCGCGTACAGCTGCGCCAGCGCCGTGTCGGTGTGTAGTGTGCTGTGTGCTGTGTGGTACGTATACGTACCGTATCCGTTCTGCCGGTTGAAGTGCTTGACGAGGCGGCGCTTGTGCGCGGAGTCGGGCAGCGCCTGTATGTGCGCGTACAGCTGCGCCAGCGCCGTGTCGGTGTGTAGTGTGCTGTGTGCTGTGTGGTACGTATACGTACCGTATCCGTTCTGCCGGTTGAAGTGCTTGACGAGGCGGCGCTTGTGCGCGGAGTCGGGCAGCGCCTGTATGTGCGCGTACAGCTGCGCCAGCGCCGTGTCGGTGTGTAGTGTGCTGTGTGCTGTGTGGTACGTATACGTACCGTATCCGTTCTGCCGGTTGAAGTGCTTGACGAGGCGGCGCTTGTGCGCGGAGTCGGGCAGCGCCTATATGTGCGCGTACAGCTGCGCCAGCGCCGTGTCGGTGTGTAGTGTGCTGTGTGCTGTGTGGTACGTATACGTACCGTATCCGTTCTGCCGGTTGAAGTGCTTGACGAGGCGGCGCTTGTGCGCGGAGTCGGGCAGCGCCTGTATGTGCGCGTACAGCTGCGCCAGCGCCGTGTCGGTGTGTAGTGTGCTGTGTGCTGTGTGGTACGTATACGTACCGTATCCGTTCTGCCGGTTGAAGTGCTTGACGAGGCGGCGCTTGTGCGCGGAGTCGGGCAGCGCCTGTATGTGCGCGTACAGCTGCGCCAGCGCCGTGTCGGTGTGTAGTGTGCTGTGTGCTGTGTGGTACGTATACGTACCGTATCCGTTCTGCCGGTTGAAGTGCTTGACGAGGCGGCGCTTGTGCGCGGAGTCGGGCAGCGCCTGTATGTGCGCGTACAGCTGCGCCAGCGCCGTGTCGGTGTGTAGTGTGCTGTGTGCTGTGTGGTACGTATACGTACCGTATCCGTTCTGCCGGTTGAAGTGCTTGACGAGGCGGCGCTTGTGCGCGGAGTCGGGCAGCGCCTGTATGTGCGCGTACAGCTGCGCCAGCGCCGTGTCGGTGTGTAGTGTGCTGTGTGCTGTGTGGTACGTATACGTACCGTATCCGTTCTGCCGGTTGAAGTGCTTGACGAGGCGGCGCTTGTGCACGGAGTCGGGCAGCGCCTGTATGTGCGCGTACAGCTGCGCCAGCGCCGTGTCGGTGTGTAGTGTGCTGTGTGCTGTGTGGTACGTATACGTACCGTATCCGTTCTGCCGGTTGAAGTGCTTGACGAGGCGGCGCTTGTGCGCGGAGTCGGGCAGCGCCTGTATGTGCGCGTACAGCTGCGCCAGCGCCGTGTCGGTGTGTAGTGTGCTGTGTGCTGTGTGGTACGTATACGTACCGTATCCGTTCTGCCGGTTGAAGTGCTTGACGAGGCGGCGCTTGTGCGCGGAGTCGGGCAGCGCCTGTATGTGCGCGTACAGCTGCGCCAGCGCCGTGTCGGTGTGTAGTGTGCTGTGTGCTGTGTGGTACGTATACGTACCGTATCCGTTCTGCCGGTTGAAGTGCTTGACGAGGCGGCGCTTGTGCGCGGAGTCGGGCAGCGCCTATATGTGCGCGTACAGCTGCGCCAGCGCCGTGTCGGTGTGTAGTGTGCTGTGTGCTGTGTGGTACGTATACGTACCGTATCCGTTCTGCCGGTTGAAGTGCTTGACGAGGCGGCGCTTGTGCGCGGAGTCGGGCAGCGCCTGTATGTGCGCGTACAGCTGCGCCAGCGCCGTGTCGGTGTGTAGTGTGCTGTGTGCTGTGTGGTACGTATACGTACCGTATCCGTTCTGCCGGTTGAAGTGCTTGACGAGGCGGCGCTTGTGCGCGGAGTCGGGCAGCGCCTGTATGTGCGCGTACAGCTGCGCCAGCGCCGTGTCGGTGTGTAGTGTGCTGTGTGCTGTGTGGTACGTATACGTACCGTATCCGTTCTGCCGGTTGAAGTGCTTGACGAGGCGGCGCTTGTGCGCGGAGTCGGGCAGCGCCTGTATGTGCGCGTACAGCTGCGCCAGCGCCGTGTCGGTGTGTAGTGTGCTGTGTGCTGTGTGGTACGTATACGTACCGTATCCGTTCTGCCGGTTGAAGTGCTTGACGAGGCGGCGCTTGTGCGCGGAGTCGGGCAGCGCCTGTATGTGCGCGTACAGCTGCGCCAGCGCCGTGTCGGTGTGTAGTGTGCTGTGTGCTGTGTGGTACGTATACGTACCGTATCCGTTCTGCCGGTTGAAGTGCTTGACGAGGCGGCGCTTGTGCGCGGAGTCGGGCAGCGCCTGTATGTGCGCGTACAGCTGCGCCAGCGCCGTGTCGGTGTGTAGTGTGCTGTGTGCTGTGTGGTACGTATACGTACCGTATCCGTTCTGCCGGTTGAAGTGCTTGACGAGGCGGCGCTTGTGCGCGGAGTCGGGCAGCGCCTGTATGTGCGCGTACAGCTGCGCCAGCGCCGTGTCGGTGTGTAGTGTGCTGTGTGCTGTGTGGTACGTATACGTACCGTATCCGTTCTGCCGGTTGAAGTGCTTGACGAGGCGGCGCTTGTGCGCGGAGTCGGGCAGCGCCTGTATGTGCGCGTACAGCTGCGCCAGCGCCGTGTCGGTGTGTAGTGTGCTGTGTGCTGTGTGGTACGTATACGTACCGTATCCGTTCTGCCGGTTGAAGTGCTTGACGAGGCGGCGCTTGTGCACGGAGTCGGGCAGCGCCTGTATGTGCGCGTACAGCTGCGCCAGCGCCGTGTCGGTGTGTAGTGTGCTGTGTGCTGTGTGGTACGTATACGTACCGTATCCGTTCTGCCGGTTGAAGTGCTTGACGAGGCGGCGCTTGTGCGCGGAGTCGGGCAGCGCCTGTATGTGCGCGTACAGCTGCGCCAGCGCCGTGTCGGTGTGTAGTGTGCTGTGTGCTGTGTGGTACGTATACGTACCGTATCCGTTCTGCCGGTTGAAGTGCTTGACGAGGCGGCGCTTGTGCGCGGAGTCGGGCAGCGCCTGTATGTGCGCGTACAGCTGCGCCAGCGCCGTGTCGGTGTGTAGTGTGCTGTGTGCTGTGTGGTACGTATACGTACCGTATCCGTTCTGCCGGTTGAAGTGCTTGACGAGGCGGCGCTTGTGCGCGGAGTCGGGCAGCGCCTATATGTGCGCGTACAGCTGCGCCAGCGCCGTGTCGGTGTGTAGTGTGCTGTGTGCTGTGTGGTACGTATACGTACCGTATCCGTTCTGCCGGTTGAAGTGCTTGACGAGGCGGCGCTTGTGCGCGGAGTCGGGCAGCGCCTGTATGTGCGCGTACAGCTGCGCCAGCGCCGTGTCGGTGTGTAGTGTGCTGTGTGCTGTGTGGTACGTATACGTACCGTATCCGTTCTGCCGGTTGAAGTGCTTGACGAGGCGGCGCTTGTGCGCGGAGTCGGGCAGCGCCTGTATGTGCGCGTACAGCTGCGCCAGCGCCGTGTCGGTGTGTAGTGTGCTGTGTGCTGTGTGGTACGTATACGTACCGTATCCGTTCTGCCGGTTGAAGTGCTTGACGAGGCGGCGCTTGTGCGCGGAGTCGGGCAGCGCCTGTATGTGCGCGTACAGCTGCGCCAGCGCCGTGTCGGTGTGTAGTGTGCTGTGTGCTGTGTGGTACGTATACGTACCGTATCCGTTCTGCCGGTTGAAGTGCTTGACGAGGCGGCGCTTGTGCGCGGAGTCGGGCAGCGCCTGTATGTGCGCGTACAGCTGCGCCAGCGCCGTGTCGGTGTGTAGTGTGCTGTGTGCTGTGTGGTACGTATACGTACCGTATCCGTTCTGCCGGTTGAAGTGCTTGACGAGGCGGCGCTTGTGCGCGGAGTCGGGCAGCGCCTGTATGTGCGCGTACAGCTGCGCCAGCGCCGTGTCGGTGTGTAGTGTGCTGTGTGCTGTGTGGTACGTATACGTACCGTATCCGTTCTGCCGGTTGAAGTGCTTGACGAGGCGGCGCTTGTGCGCGGAGTCGGGCAGCGCCTGTATGTGCGCGTACAGCTGCGCCAGCGCCGTGTCGGTGTGTAGTGTGCTGTGTGCTGTGTGGTACGTATACGTACCGTATCCGTTCTGCCGGTTGAAGTGCTTGACGAGGCGGCGCTTGTGCGCGGAGTCGGGCAGCGCCTGTATGTGCGCGTACAGCTGCGCCAGCGCCGTGTCGGTGTGTAGTGTGCTGTGTGCTGTGTGGTACGTATACGTACCGTATCCGTTCTGCCGGTTGAAGTGCTTGACGAGGCGGCGCTTGTGCACGGAGTCGGGCAGCGCCTGTATGTGCGCGTACAGCTGCGCCAGCGCCGTGTCGGTGTGTAGTGTGCTGTGTGCTGTGTGGTACGTATACGTACCGTATCCGTTCTGCCGGTTGAAGTGCTTGACGAGGCGGCGCTTGTGCGCGGAGTCGGGCAGCGCCTGTATGTGCGCGTACAGCTGCGCCAGCGCCGTGTCGGTGTGTAGTGTGCTGTGTGCTGTGTGGTACGTATACGTACCGTATCCGTTCTGCCGGTTGAAGTGCTTGACGAGGCGGCGCTTGTGCGCGGAGTCGGGCAGCGCCTGTATGTGCGCGTACAGCTGCGCCAGCGCCGTGTCGGTGTGTAGTGTGCTGTGTGCTGTGTGGTACGTATACGTACCGTATCCGTTCTGCCGGTTGAAGTGCTTGACGAGGCGGCGCTTGTGCGCGGAGTCGGGCAGCGCCTGTATGTGCGCGTACAGCTGCGCCAGCGCCGTGTCGGTGTGTAGTGTGCTGTGTGCTGTGTGGTACGTATACGTACCGTATCCGTTCTGCCGGTTGAAGTGCTTGACGAGGCGGCGCTTGTGCACGGAGTCGGGCAGCGCCTGTATGTGCGCGTACAGCTGCGCCAGCGCCGTGTCGGTGTGTAGTGTGCTGTGTGCTGTGTGGTACGTATACGTACCGTATCCGTTCTGCCGGTTGAAGTGCTTGACGAGGCGGCGCTTGTGCGCGGAGTCGGGCAGCGCCTGTATGTGCGCGTACAGCTGCGCCAGCGCCGTGTCGGTGTGTAGTGTGCTGTGTGCTGTGTGGTACGTATACGTACCGTATCCGTTCTGCCGGTTGAAGTGCTTGACGAGGCGGCGCTTGTGCGCGGAGTCGGGCAGCGCCTGTATGTGCGCGTACAGCTGCGCCAGCGCCGTGTCGGTGTGTAGTGTGCTGTGTGCTGTGTGGTACGTATACGTACCGTATCCGTTCTGCCGGTTGAAGTGCTTGACGAGGCGGCGCTTGTGCGCGGAGTCGGGCAGCGCCTGTATGTGCGCGTACAGCTGCGCCAGCGCCGTGTCGGTGTGTAGTGTGCTGTGTGCTGTGTGGTACGTATACGTACCGTATCCGTTCTGCCGGTTGAAGTGCTTGACGAGGCGGCGCTTGTGCGCGGAGTCGGGCAGCGCCTGTATGTGCGCGTACAGCTGCGCCAGCGCCGTGTCGGTGTGTAGTGTGCTGTGTGCTGTGTGGTACGTATACGTACCGTATCCGTTCTGCCGGTTGAAGTGCTTGACGAGGCGGCGCTTGTGCGCGGAGTCGGGCAGCGCCTGTATGTGCGCGTACAGCTGCGCCAGCGCCGTGTCGGTGGGGTTGCGCGCGTGTTCCGCTCGCGATCGCCGCCTGTCCACGAACGTGTACACCGTACTCGCTGCCGTCCTGAAACGTATACACTTACATTAGTATAGTCTACTAATGTTAAGAACATAGTGACTTAACACTGTCACTTTTTTTAATACAACTAAGTCGGCAAACAAGCTTACGGCCCACCTGATGGAAACCGGGTATCGTAGAACATTGCTTCTGGTATTGCAGGCGTCTATAGACTACTATAGACGCCTGCAATACCAGAAGCAATGTTCACAAATTTGATTAGAAGTAGTAAATTAATGATGTTTTCAATCTTAAAAAAATTAAAACGCATATCTGAAAAGTTTACTTTAAGTGCCAATTTGAATAGCGTTCTAAAGTACTTAGATCTAAGCACCCAGCTGTATCACTCGCGGTCATTAATCAAACTAAAATATAGCCTATATTTTAAGTTAGAAAAAGTTATATAGCTGTGCAAAATCTCATTCACCAACTTCTGAAGAGGCTAGAAATGTATGTATATAAATTAGTCCTAATATATTTAAAGAGACGTTGTTGATTTAATTAAGAACAATGGAGGTGACGTGGTCACTGTGTGACAAAAACTCCTTTTTTTCAAATAAAGAATTTAAAAAAAAATCTCATTAGTCGGTCCAGTTTTAGAGATTAGCCATTTGTACAGTATTAGAGATTTATATTAGTAGAAGTTTTTTTAAGACTTCTAATAATGACCTCCCCATATTAGCGTTAAAATGCTCACCTATCAGTAATACTCTCGTCAAGGTCCACATCCGGTGACATGGCTCGCTTTCTCTCCCTTAGAGCGAAGTAGGCACTGGCGTCCGTTGCAAGACGCTTAGGTGCTTCAAACAGACGCGTACATTGACGTATCATAAAACTTATCAATGGAGACAGTGCTATGGAGTCCGCGTGGAATGTTTCTGGTGATAACTGAAAATTTTTGATATATTTAAAATTGTACTTTGATTTACTAAACTTAACAAGGTATGAGAAATTGTCACTGAAAGGAAAAAACAGGAAAATACATTTAATTTATTCTTAATTTGTCGAGATATAAGGCTTCCTAAAATTGAGGTAACGATTTAAGATTAGATCTTTAATATATTACTAGCTGCTGCCCGCGACGTCGTCTGCGTGCGTTCACTGCTCGTTCCCCGTAGGTGATAGCGTGATAATATGTAGCCTATGTTCTGACCCGACTTCTTAATAATATTCGTGCCAAATTTGAAGTAAATCCATGCAGTTCTTTTTGAGTTTATCCCGGACATACATTTGAAGAAATAAAGGTTCACTGCTCTTTCCCCGTAGGTGATAGCGTGATAATATATAGCCTATGTTCTGACCCGACTTCTTAACAATATTCGTGCCAAATTTGAAGTAAATCCATGCAGTACTTTTTGAGTTTATCCCAGACATACATACAGACAAACAGACAAAAATTCTAAAAACTATATTTTTGGCTTCGGTATCGATTGTAGATCACACCCCAAGTATTCTTTTAAAAAAATATTCAATGTACAGTTTTGACTTTTCTACCATTTTATTATATGTATCCCGGACATACATTTGAAGAAATAAAGGTTCACTGCTCTTTCCCCGTAGGTGATAGCGTGATAATATATAGCCTATGTTCTGACCCGACTTCTTAACAATATTCGTGCCAAATTTGAAGTAAATCCATGCAGTACTTTTTGAGTTTATCCCGGACATACATACAGACAAACAGACAAACAGACAAACAGACAAAAATTCTAAAAACTATATTTTTGGCTTCGGTATCGATTGTAGATCACACCCCAAGTATTCTTTTAAAAAAATATTCAATGTACAGTTTTGACTTTTCTACCATTTTATTATATGTATAGATATTGTTTAAATCATCATTTAGAGATCTTACAACTTACCAAAGAATAACAATAATAATAATTATGATCATCTCTTTAAAAAATACTTTGATTTGTCAAAAATTAAAATACAAGAAAACAAAAGCCAATATACACAGAACACACTGTAATGTGTTTCGTATAGAATTATTTAAAAGAAAATCACATGACATAGTCTTGTTTTATTAGATTCTAAATTATATCAGTGTGTATACCCTTAGATATTTTAAAGCATAGGAATAAGTACATGTTACTTCTTAGTGCCACAAAATAAGACTTACTTTTCTAGGACATAATAAATGCGGTGTGAACATAGTAGCGAGTGTATCTGGCGACATTCTATTACTTGATTCGTTGTCAGCGATCAAACGCAACAGACTCAGTAGTCTCTCTAGGAAATTCCTATGAGATGGTGCAAGGAGTAACAGGAGTAATTGTAGTGCTGTTAGTAATTTGGTTTCCGAAGCTTCTAGATTTGGAGGATATTGAGCTGAAAAGAATTAATAATTCACAATTAAGAATCAGTTTTGAAATTTATCAAATGTGGTAGGTACAAAATTATCTAGGTCTACAAAAGTTTATATAGAATTTTAATAATAAAGTTCAGAACATTTGGAGTGGAATAGACATATATAATAATTTTGCATCTTCAAAAGTGGTTTAACCCATTATATAATTGAAGTAAATAATTACATTATTCCCACATACATAATTAAATTTTCTATAGCTAATACATTTGGTAAATCATTTAAATACACTACTAAAACTAAAACTGGTAAATTAAAAATTATATGCATACACTAACTGCAATCTTGAGCACTACATATTGTTAATATTGCAATTTACTATGCTTCTTTTATATCTTAGCTACTCTTATTGGATTACATTTGGTCATCTCAATAAACACTAATCTCAATGGATTGATTATTGACGAGGATGGATTTAAAGTTTGGATATTTTCTCAATATCATTACGACCAACCTATTTGTTTATCAATGACACAATAGAGTACAGTTATGAGAATACTAGAAATATATACAATAACTAATTCCATCCATAAATTACGTCACACATCAAAGTGTGACATAAGTGTGACAAAGGAGGGGGTGCACAAAATTTTGTGACATCACAGTTCATCAGTTGTGAGGATTAAAACATGATAATAAATGGAAACAAAATATGTATTGTCAAAACTGATGTGAAAAATTATAAAAGATGTGAAGTCACACTAAGTAGGAGGGTCTCATAAATGTGACAAGCTGTAACAAGAACGGGGAGGGGTCAAAAATTGTAAAATTCGTGTGACGTAATTTATGGATGGCCCTTAGGAGTTATAAAGTACTCCAAATATGTCGCTCCTTGAATACAAAAGGGCCACAAATAAGAAAATATTTAAAATCGTTTTATTGCATAAAATGATAAATAATCTACTATATTTTATGGTAAAAAAAACTCCCATAATTTTTGCTTATAATTTACGGTAACAGTGACACACCACCCTTTTTGCACTGGAGCACTTTGACAGGTAAAGTCAGTACAAAACCGCCACATTGTCATTTGCGACCCGAAATTCAACGTAAAAGCACGTCGGTTTTCGTGAAAAAGTGCCACAATCCAATATACGTCTGTGTTGCATTCAAACTTCAGGTAAGTGTGGTTATGTTTTATAATACGAAAGTGCCATATTTTGTAAAACGTGCGTTTTGCATTCTAACATCAGTATTTGTGATCATATTTTATAACACAAAAGGGCCATATTTTGTTAAACGTCCGTTTTCAATTCTACAATCAGTATTTGTGATCGTATTTATTATAATACAAAAGTGCTTTATTTTGTAAAACGTCCGTTTTGCATTATAAAAGCAGTATTTTTGATCATATTACATAATCTAAAAGTGCCATATTTGAAATGCGTAGTGATAATACTTCTAAAATAATGGGTAGATATTCCAAAATTATTTATTTATTTAACAATTTATGTACACTACAAAACAATATACAACAAATAGCACTTATAAACAATGCTGGTACAAAGGCACTACTTATCCCATGATGGAATCTCTTCCAGTGGTCCTGCCACAGGAAAATTATAAAATAATCGCAAAATTAGCGTGTACAATAAAATTTAAAAAAAATACTAAAAATATTAAAAATAAATATATATGATAAAAACATAATTATACAATTTGAAAAGCATACATACATAAAAAAGTATACAGACATAGATACAAATAATATAATACATACGATAATATATTCTAATACGCATAAAGACAATTAAATTGATTTTAGGTTATGATTGATTTAGGTAGAATTCTCTCACTCTTTTCATAGTGATAATGTTTCGCAATCGCGAATTTCATATGGTAGGGAATTCCAAAGTCTAACGGAATGTGCAGTAAAGGAGCAGGAATAAAAGTCGGTACGGTGAGTGGGTATCTGAAGAAGAGAACGTTTATGAGATCTACACAGAGAATCATTAGCGTGAGAGAAAGAGAAGCGGTCCCGTAGATACGAAGGAGAACAAGAATCAAAAAGAGTCTTAAAAAGTAAACAAAGTATTCTAAAGTTTCTACGATGGCGGATACTTAAAGTAACTGAAACTAAAAAACAGGGTATCCTTAAACTTATTGAGAAAAATATCATACCAAAGTATTACCAAAGCTTTTACGAAAATTTGTAATACAATAGGTACTTAATTGTGATAATATTTAGAAAAGTAAACTTTGAATGTTCCTTTTAATTAACAAAGACTTATAAAAATAATATTAAATAAATAATAACAATATTAGATAACTACGATTTTAAATAACTTTTCTTATTTGTAACTTAGTATAGTAAACGTAAAAACTGTACTGTAACTGTACTGTACTGTGTAATAATATTTTTTTAAGCTGTAGTATTTTGCTACTAAATTCTGTGCATTTATAACTGATCTCGTGTTTAGTTTATTTTTACTTGAAATAATTAACGTAAAAAGTGCCTTAAATTGTTTAAAACTGTGATTTGTAAGACAACTTAAATTGTTATTGTGTAATAATATTATTGTAATATTTTGTTATTTTATTATACTGAATTCTGTGCCTTTAGAACTGCTCTCGTATTTTGTATTAGTTAGTTTTGTTGTAATAAGAGCTTTCTCTTTAACATTAATAAGTAATACAAAATATGAGAAAATAAATAGAGAGAAATGAGTGTCGGCGGTTGATTTTTAGAGGATTTATTTATTTTGTTTTTTATGAATATTTTGATATGATTATTATAGTTTTATCTCTTGTTTTTTTTATAGTTCTAAAAACATAATGTAAATGTTTTAGAGAGATGTTTAATTTGAATGAATAAAAGTCGCGTAGAAAGTTGATCTTATTTCTATTAATAATAAGTTATGATTTTATTAGTTTGTAATTTTTAATTCAGTATTTTCTTGGTGTTTATTCACTTCAGTTATTACCTAGTAATAAGATTAAACTTTTTGATTCATTTTTTTAACATTAGGGTACAATAAACCATTTTTATTAGTAAAATTGTGTTTACTTTTAGAGATAATTTTTAAGATATTGATTCAAATTTTGAATGCAAAACGGACTTTTGTGCTATTTTATCTTATTAGGTAACAGCTATTACAAAGTTCATATTGTACATAGATACAGCTAAAAAATACGCATCTATTGATATATCAACATCTTATATTTAATTAATAAATATATGAAATATTTAAAAAAAAACAGTTTAAAAAATTTGTTTTGGCCGTCCTGTAAAATTTATGAATTTCGATTTGTGTCCGTTTTGTATTCAAGGAGCGATGTATTCATATTGAAACATAATCTGAAGACAATGAGAGTTAATTATTGTGTTAACTATTAAAATAATTCACTTTAAGTGACTTTAAAAGCTTACCAGCTAAAGTACAATATGTCAGATAATACTGATCCATTAATAAAGGTTGAGGTAGCTCTGCAAGAAAGCCTTTTAATACTGATGCACAATCGTGTACAGAGAACTTTCCCTCATCTAGACCTAAATTAGATCCAGTTAAAAGTAGCTGACGCAGCTCTTGTTGCCGACTGAGGGAGCCAGTGCGACGAAATATACCCTCTTGAGTTACATCTGCAATTTTTTAATCGGTTATTAATTTCAATTTATTGCTTTACTAGTTGTACAATTAGTTACATAAAAATTTATAGAATAAAGTTTAAAAACCTTTTATTCTGAGACCCAAACAGAAAAGGCTTTATTTTTTTTTTTACACCAATTTGACAACTTTGAATTTTGACACCAAGAAAGCAACTTCAAATTCAAATTGAGTTTCTCAAAAATGAACATTTAGGAAATAAAAGTGAAGATGAGATGAGAATGTTGTGGTCTGAAAGAAGATGTAGTGACAAAAATTGAGAAAGATATACTGAGATGTTTTGGCCATGTCGAGAGAATGAATGAAGAACGATTGACGAAAAAAGTGTATAAGGCGAGTGTGAATGGAAGTGTTGGAAGTGGTAGACCTAGACGGACTTTTCAAGACCAGATCAGAGACGTCTTGAAAAAAGGCCAGGTAAAGAGTACCCTAAACCGAAGAGCATGTATGAAAGGAATAATGAAAGTGGAAGAAACGAAACAAGTATGTAAGGATCATAGCAAGTGGAAAGAAGTGGTCTCTGCCTACCCCTACGGGAAAGAGGCGTGATTATATGTATGTGAAATATTAGAGATTAAGTTTATATATAAATTGATTATTTACAATTCGATAACTTCTGTACTATTGCTGATAAGTAAACCTTGAATTTGCTAGTAATATTTAACTTTACGATTAAGATGAATAACTTACTATCTGGTTTCGATAAGAATTCTATTAACTCATAGAGCCTAAGTATACCATCTTCGATTGAATTTGCCTCTTCAGTTTTCTTTGTATTAACAACACTTTGACTAGAATTTGAATTAGCATTCTTTGTTTTCTTGTGGAAGTTCCATCTGAACTGCTTTGGTTTATCCGTCGAACAATCGACACTAAAATAATAAATAAATAAAGAAAAGTACTCCCGCATCGTAATACTCAGGACTTTTATAATACTTACTCGTCCGTATTAATATCTACAACAAAAGATAAATGCATGCGCACTAATGTAAAAAATTGTTCCAAATTCTCATGTCTGAGCCGTTCTATAATTTTCGTATCCGAGGAACACATTTCGATAAAATAAAAATTAAAAAGAAAGGTTTAACATTTAACAATATGCGATGTCTGTTACAGCACATTTGTAAGTTTTGTAACGAAAGTTTCCATTACTGTATACAATTGTTTGTTTGTTTATTTTGTGATTTATAGTTATACAACGCTAATTAAAGAAATGTTAATCAATTTTTAGTATTATTGTGGTAATTGTAAGAAAAAAACTTGTTTGACTTTGAACGGATGAGAATTGTGGGCTGAGATATATTGTTTTCAAATAAAATGTCAGTTGTCAATCGTCACAACGGCTAAAATTTAATGGGTACGTTCAGTTTTTAAAAACTGGTTTCAATGTGATTTTCCAATTACAGAGCATAATGCGACTCAGTGGCGCACAATACTAAACCACGGAGCCACCACTGAGTTGGTATCCATTGCTAGCACGCACACGGAAGCCCTACTTTTGAGAGTGCTCGTTGTGTGAAGCGTTGCTGTAGCTTTGGAACTTTCAACGTTGAGCATTGAGCATTATACCGCATAATGCGCTTTAGTGCTGATATTGGAAAACGCACATTATTTAACAATGATTTCTTGCAAGTAAAATAATCATTTATTATTAGTCGAAACATGTATTTAAATAACTAGGTAAATTAGAATTTTTTTTAAGTTATTAATCAATTTTTAGCAATTCGGTTGAGCAAGTCTTGTTAGAATTAATTCTTGTTAAAATGAATGTTAATTTTTGTAACTTTAAAAAAAATCTTCATATCTGATATCTATAGCTAGCCGCACACACGCAATATTATTGTCAATAATGTGAGTATTGTCAATAATATTGCGCGTGTTCGGGTCGTATTGTCATATTGATCAATAATAATGCAGATTTCCGGAAATTTTGAATTTTATTGTCAATATCAGGGGGAGGGGGGGTATTGTCAATATTATTGTGTGTTTGCGAGTGGTACTGCAATATTTTAGTTTGGCAACTTTGGCAGGAGCATTCAACGTGTACGAAGTTACGAACGATTGATTTTAATTTTTAGGAAAATGGAAGACGAATATACATATATATAAATAAAACAAAATAAACGAAAATAGTTTTTAGAATCATCTTTTTCAGTAAGCCTTAGTTCATTAATTGAAAGTGGCTCAATTTGCCTTTTTTGCATCCAGTCACCACCATTCCCACCCATCCATCGTTTCTTTTTAACCGACTTCAAAAAAGGAGGAGGTTACTCAATTCGACCTTATATATATGTTTTTTACCTTATTTGTATGTTTTTTTATGTATGTTCGGGGATAACTTCGTCGTTTATGAACCGATTTTGATAATTCTTTTTTTTTGTTGGAAAGGGGATATCCCAACTTAGGTACCATGATAAGGAAAACAGGATCTGATGATGGGATCCCAGTGAAATCGAGGGAAACCCTCAAAAATCGTATTGACGGCTAGGTAGTGCGTTTGTTAACTTATTTATTACTTGCCGATGCAATTGAAGTCGGTTTTTTTTTTCGTTTGCTAGCAAATACAATTATTACATTTCTTTTTATTCTGTAACAAATTTATTACAAACAAACAATATTAAAGCTTTTTTCATTTTATGCATTTCTCACAACACTTCCGCGTGAGTCGAGGATCTATACCGGATTGTACCTGTTTTTGTTAGTAAATATTGACAATAATATTGTGCAGTATTCGGGGCCTTATATTGATCAAAAATATTGTCAATTTTATTTTGCCAATAATATTGCGTGTGTGCGGCTAGCATATAGGTAAATATTTTGTTAATGTTGCCAATCTTTGAGGTGATAAATATATATATAAAAAATTTAAAAATTTCGATCAATATAATATACTACGCGTCGCGTTGGCGCAACGATCACAGCACTGGTTTGTGGCTGCTACGCTGGCGGTTGCAGGTTCGAACCCCGCACATGACAAACATTTCTAATGGCAATGGCCATACAGATGTTTGTCGTGGTCAAGGTTTTTTTGCAGTCCTTAGGGGTGTTCCCAACGCGCCTCGGAGAACACGTTAATCCTTCGGTCCCGCTTGTTATCATGTAGGTACCTACACCTGTTAGCGATCGAGTAGCAATATATCCGCCAATCCGCATTGGAGCAGCGTGGTGAATTAAGATCCTTCGCCGATGTGGGGAAAGAGGCCTAAGCCCAGCAGTGGGATATTATTGGCTGAAGCGATTGATATACATATATAACAATATAGATATCTATTTAAAAAAAATTATAGGTTTTATGTTCGAATTTTCTTGCAGTCTCGGCTATTTTCGTTTACTTAGAACAAATTAATCAATCTGCTTTTATTTGAATTGAAGCCTTAATGCAGACACGCTTCTATGCTCACCAAATCAATAATGACAATATGATAAATTAATACTTTATTTTTAAACAAACAACGAAATCCTGTTTCGGTTGTCTAGAAACCAAAAAATCATAATATTCAGATATGATAAACACTTGTTGACGACTACAAACATTTTGCATGTTTAGAGATTAACCTGATATCTAGACTATACGCCGGCGCGCCGGCTATATCAAAAAACACTGCGATTTTTTAGGCAGTAAGAGTTCAACATAGCCCTCCGTTTTTCTTGGATTGGAGAGTAGGTATCCATTACAAAAACTCCATAAGAAAGCTAACCTTTTTTTACGTAGGGAAAATGCATCATCGCGGGGGCGCCAGAGGGTTATGTCAAACTCCTACTGACTAAAAACCACCACGTGTGAGCAGTCGTCCGCGGTCCGCCTGGGTGGGGCGAGATGGGGTCGCGCTAGCATTCGCCACCTCGCCCCGGCGGAAGAAAGCTAAGCCTTTTTTTACGTAGGGAAAATCCATCATGGAAGAAAGCTAAGGGGCCGTCTCCACGAGCGAGCGTATCGCCGGCGATAGTATCGTCGAGCCACCTATTTCTATACACTCTCTATGGAGCCGTCCAGAGCCGTCTCCACGAGCGAGCGTATCGCCGGCGATGCGACGAGTGGCAATAAGCGAGCGTATCGCCGGCGTATCGCCGCGCTAGCGTCGCGACTCGCCGCGCTCTCGCAGCGACACGCCGGCGTATCGCCGCGAGCGCGCTCTCAAACACAGCATTTTTAACCGATTTCAAAAAAGGAAGAGGTTACTCAATTCGACTGTATATATTCTTTTTTAATGTATGTTCGGGGATAACTTCGTCGTTTATGAACCGATTTTGATAATTCTTTTTTTGTTGGAAAGGTGATATCCCCAGGGTGGTACCATGATAAGAAAACCAGGATCTGATGATGGAATCCCAGAGAAATCGAGTAGATTTTTCGAAAATCGTAGTGACGACTAGTGCGTTTGTTAATTTTTTTCATCTACTTCCATTGTATTACTTGTCGATGTAATTGAAGTCGGTTTTTTTTTCGTTTGCTAGCAAACACAATTATTTTAAATATCAGATTCTCGATATATTGATATTTTTAAATATATCAATATCGGAGTTTGATGTATTTTTTTATTTTATTTTTTATTATTAAGAAATTCGTATCGTATCGAAAAAAAAAATCGATATTTTTGAAGTGAAACTTCTTTAGGCGCATGAGGGGTAAAATTTGAGCGACCGGTAATGCGGCAGCGTCATGACGATCAGTACTTGGATGGGTGACCGCCTGGGAACACCTCGTGACGTTGACTTTTTGTTTCTTTTTTCAATTAGTTTTTTTTTGTCTTTTAAATTCGTTTCTTAAATTATTATTTTTTGTTTAATTACGTTTTATTACTTGTCGATGGAATAGAAGTCCGTTTTTTTCGTTTGTTGGCAAACACAATTATATT
This sequence comes from Melitaea athalia, assembly GCA_905220545.2. NCBI lineage: Eukaryota > Metazoa > Arthropoda > Insecta > Lepidoptera > Nymphalidae > Melitaea > Melitaea athalia. The sequence goes on from HG992188.1 coordinate 16,260,337, forward strand.
TCATCAGCTTTAAACATAATTTACACAGTTTATTATTCATATAAAGTTTTTCAATAAACAACGCATCGTCAAATCCGTCGCGGACACGCTGCGATACGCTGGCGATACGCGACGATACGCTGGCGATACGCTCGCTCGTGGAGACAGCTCCGACGAGTCGCTGCGGACGCGCCGCGATTCCGTCGCGAGACGCGACGATACGCTGGCGATACGCTCGCTCGCTCGTGGAGACGACCCGACGATAGTTGGGCGTATCGCCGGCGATACGCTCGCTCGTGGAGACGGCCCCTAAGCCTGCTCTAACCGATCATTAACGAATTCCCTTGGCAATTAAAGAAAAAATAATATATATTTCCTTATTGTCATAGATATTTTGAATGTTAAATATTTAAAGTGGAACTAAATACTTCAATAATGTTACATTCGTTTTGCTTTTAATTTCTTGGAAAAAATGAAAAAAGTAATATAATCTGTTTTTCCAAACTTAAGTAATTTTTATTACATGATAATTCAAACATCAAAACAAGGAAAAACCTCATATTAGTATTTTTTATATTAATTAAAATGTATTAACTTATTTCTAGTCACAATAGGATATAATTAATACAATTAAAAAAAAATCTTTATATTAAAACATATCATCATGTCCTAAATCTGCTAATAAATTGAGTCCTCTTTCTTTCAACGCCTTGGAAAGCAATTTCTGTTGTTCTATTTTGGCATCTTGTTCTCTTCTTTGAGCGTCTAGAATGTCATCAACTGATACTTCTGTCAATGGGAGATTGTCTTCTTTATCCTTATCCTGTTAACAAGGTGACAATATAAAAAACATCCATATACACAAAGAAAAAAAATCTCAAAAATTTTTTTGATGCTCAAAACTGCAGATAATAAATTACACTGGCCTATAAAAAAGTGCTCTGTACTTTTGAGCAGACCTATCTAGGGTTATGTATTTCGATACGCTAAATCAGAATTTGGCGTCCCTACGCCCCCTAATTTTAAGTAAATTCTAAAAAAACCGCCAAAAATAGCTAAATAGTCAAGTATGTTTCTCATGTATTTCAATGCGCTGAACTCGAATATGTACGTAGATCAGGAAAAAATTTTCATTAGCATAATCACAACAAATGTAGGACGACGCCGCTTTGGCGCAGCGGTCACAGCAATGGATTGCGATTGGCTGTTGCGCGAGCGGTTGCGGGTTCGATCCCCGCACACGACAACATTTGTATTGGCCATACAGATGTTTGCCGTGGTCTGGGTGTTTGTGCAGTCTTTGTGGGTCTACCCACCGTGCCTCGGAGAGCACGTTAAGTCGTCGGTCCCGGTTGTTATCATGTACACCTGATAGCGATCGTTACTCATAGTAGGAAATATATATTTGGGTTGTCTGGAAGAAATGGCTAAATAGCCATAAGTCCGCCCATTGTACTTCACAGTCTGTAAATGATATTTGTAGTTGTGATGTACAATAAAGTATAAATAAATAAAATAAAAAAAAAAATGTAGGTATAACCATTTAAGTTTAACATTTAGATCACTGAGAAAATCAAACTACGGTTAGGCTTTAGAAAATAAATTATTTTAATAAATAATCCAACAGTGAGAAAGTCTAGAAACTCTAACAATGTTTTATAACAAAACTGATAAAATTGCAAACTACTAAATATTAAATATTAAACTTACTACTAAATTGGAACTTTTATCACGTTTTTCTTTTTTTTTTAGTATCCCAAATAGCTGGTAGGCTTACCTGACATGAAAAGATTAATTTTGAAATATAAGATAGACCAATGAGATATGTTATTTAATTATTATTAAATACTAGCTGTACCCGCGACTTCGTCCGCGTGGAATTTAACAAAAAAGTTAAAAAAAAAGTTCGATAAAATGATCTTTGATATTCTTTGATTTCCTTTAATAGCATGAGCAGGCGGTCGAGCGATGCGGGGCAGATGGGATGGACTCGCCCGCGCCGTTATAGGCATCTCAAGGAAAGAACGCTCAACGCTGGCTCGCGAGCATTAAATGTTTCGCTGCTACTTACTTCTAACGACGATATCTCAAAAACTATTTATCTGATTAATATAGTGTAAAGAGCAATTTTAATCTGCATTAAATGCCTAAGCTAACTAACATATTCATTTGGATAAGGATTTATACTGCACTAAAGAAAATATCTTTAAAAATAACGTAATGTTTTTGATTAAAAATTTGAACATAAAAGTGGTTATTGTAAGTCAACCGTAAGAGATAGAGATATGCTATCGCGGACTTTTTTGTAGCATTTTTATAGATTTTGAATTCGCTAGTACATTATAAAACGATATCTTTGCTAGTTTACGCAGCGTTCGCGTGGAAAGCTCCCCGTTGGCGAGATTTTTTGCGACCTCTTCAACATTTATCGCCGTATTTCTGCTAATTTACATTAAAACATAATAAATTATATACCTAAACCTTCCTCAAGAATCACTCTTTCTATTGTTGAAAACCGTATAAAAATCCGTTGCGTAGTTTTCGAGTTTATCGGGTTCAGACAGACAGACAGGAGGACAGAAAGACGCGGCCGGGGGACTTATTTTTATAATAAGTATAGATATAAATGTGAATGTAAGTTTATTTGTTACACTTTCATCCGAAAACTACTTAACCGATCATCATGAAACTTTGTACACATATTCTTGGAGGTATTAGAAGTAACATATGATACATTTTATTTAAAAAAAGCCACAAGTAAACGCTAGTATATGTTTTGCTTAGAATAGGCAAGCAAATGTGTATATTATACGACATAAAAACTAAAACTCAATTTCTTTCGCCACGAATCTATACCAATATAATAAAGCTGAAGAGTTTGTTTGTTTGTTTGTTTGAACGCGCTAATCTCAGGATCTATTGGTGCGATTTGAAAAATTCTCTCAGTGTTAGATAGCACATTTATCGAGGAAGGCTATAGGCTATATATCATCACGCTAAGACCAACAGGAGTGGAGTCCAAGCCGACGAAGTCGCGCGCAGAAGCTAGTCACTACCTATTCAACAAATTTTTTATTTTTAGATAGATAGATAGAATATACTTTATTGCACACCACTCAGAAAAGATTTACACAAAACAGTTATTTACACATAGAGATAGTAATGTACAAAGGCGGTCTTATCGCTTAGTAGCGATCTCTTCCAGTCAATCATCCAACCATTTCTATTTAATTTAACTAGTATCTTTTTGTAAAAATTGAAAATGATATTAACATACTTACAATTTCACCTAATAAAACGACATTTTCACCTCTAACAATGAAGATACCGCGAGGGATGTCACCATACTCCCGGCCGACGTGTATTCTCTCTATTGTCTTGTGTAAAACTAAGTTTGCAAACTGATCCACACAGCGTAAGTACCCGATCAACGTCCTTCCATCACGCAGCAACACCATGAGTTTCTCTTAATAAAATAAAAACATGATAAAACATGCAAAACATAACATTATAGGTTTACAACAGATGAACCTACTGTCCAATTCATCCAACAAATGAGCCGTTCCTGCAAGTGGATTAAGATTGTTCGACATCCTGTCGGTTTTTTATTTATAAATTTTGATTTTTAGATATCAAAATTTCATAGAATTTTTTATTGAGAACGAAAAGTTTGTGCTGAATACTAGACCGGTTTATATTCGTAGTTTACACATTGACAAATTGACAATTTGACAATGACAATTGACAGCTGACAAAAATGACCGGTTCCTTAGTCTATTATTTTTCATAGATTATTTTTAGTCTTTACTTGTGTTGTTTGCTTATGCGCTTATTTATACACCTTCCTTCCTAAGTTTAGAAGTTCTAAATTCAGAACTTCTAAACTTAGGAAGGTGTAATCGCATTCATTTAGGTAGTGTTCTGAATTCAAAAGTAAGGATGGTTTCTGACAGTCAGTGTTACCAACTTTGGGGATTTTCTGCTAAATTTAGGAATATAATAATAAATAAATAAAATAAATTAATAAAATAAATATCTTGCAAATAGCGGGAAAGTTTTAGGGAATACATTTTTAGGGTATTTTTTGGGAATTTTTAATTCATCGGAACGTAATATATTATTTTTATTTAAAAAAGTATTAAAAAATAACAATTCCTAAATTATCAATTTTTAAAAGAACATGTTCAATAAACATACTAAAGCAAAGTATAGGTACAAAATAATTTATTTTTTATTTTAACCCTTTGAAAAATAAAAAATAAAACTATAAAAATTCCACTTATTTTTAAATAATTTCGATTTTAGGCTTAGGCCTTTTTTAGGCCTTTAAGGGGTTTTGTTTTTAATTTAGGGAATTTTGTTAAAAAATTTAGAGCAAATGTTTTTTCAAGAGTTGGCAACACTGGTGGCCGCATTGTTCTATATTTTATTAATCTCTTTTTAATAAAAACTCTTAAAAAACATTTTTCTAGACGTCATTCTGAATCGAATGAGCTATTGCACATATTTTTAGGAGCTTTATTTCTATTTAACACGTTTTTTAACTCCTTGACTAGAGTACTATCTAATTGATAATCCGATAGATATTTTCGACTTCGTCGCTCTCTCGTAACTGACTGATTTAGCAAGTGGGATGTTAGACGGCCACTTAGAAATCATTGTACCGAACTAGCTAAAAAATGGTACTGTCAACAAAAACATGGTACGCCAACACTAAAGTGTAAATTTTGTCGGAAATCGCAGCCTATTATTAGTGAAAAAAAATTATATATCAATTTCGTGTATCGTTAATAGAAAACAAACCTTTCTTTTTTTGATATTCTAATTAATTGCTGTACGTACGTATGTACATTACCTACCATGTACCATGACTATTTGTAGTGGTACATGGTACGTGACTCTAAAATACTCTAAATAATGGTACGTGTACCATTATAATGGTACCTACGTCTGACATCCCTGTTAGCAACTGAAATTAGGAAGGTGTGATCAGAAGCTTCTAACTATTCCTAACTGGCTTTCTGAATTCAGTGACTAAATTTAGGAAGGTGTAATAAGCGCATTACGCACGGTCTTATTTATGACCGTGGTTGTAAGTAATACGTATAGTCTGTCAAAAAAGTCTTGAAAAGAATGTTTGCGGAACTAAAGTCTCGTATATTCTTGGCAACACTGTTAAACGTTTGTTATGACATAAATGTCATCATAGATTCTCTTTAATAATTTGTTTTCTTAGATATTTGCATTAAAATGGCTAGTTCTTCAAAAAAAAACTGACAAGAATGAAGAAGTCATACGAAAAACAATTCGCAGTGGTGCTCGACAAGTCATATTTAACGTATTTGAACAATGTTTTGCTGAATACAAAGCCGGACGTATTTTAATAGAATTAGACGATGTTTACGCTCGAACTGCGGCTATGACTGGTATGTAATGATGTTAAAATTTCTATTTAATCAGTTAATATTATAATATTGTTTGCGATCTATCATATTAAAGCCTATGAAAAGATTTGTTTACATCTAGAAATTTGGAGGTTATATCTGATTTGACAAACAAAGATAAGAGCGACCAATATTTTTTGATACTTTTTGCCACTAGATTGCCGACGCAGGTAGCACTTTTATTAACACAAAGTTTTGGTATAAAATAGAGTTGTGTAGTGTGTAGGTGTAAGAGTATATGTTGAAAAGCTTTTATTTTACATGCAATGTATGTATATAGGTACATATATGTGTTTGTTCAGGTCAAATCTTGTAAGTCATATTTAACTGGTTTCCCGATATCTGGTGATGCTTATAATGCAGGCTACATCTCAATATTTTTTTTATTTAATTCCAGGAAAATCCGATAGTACCATCAGACGAATTGTGGATGAGGGATTTGAAAATAATGGAACTTTCCGTTCTCCTGGTAAACACAGAAGTGGTCGACCAAAGAAAGAAATGGATGACTTTACTATCTGTGCGCTCCGACAGAAAATACAGTTTTTTTTTATACTGTGTGGAAAGAGGTACCAACTCTACGGAAATTGTTAACTGTAGCTAAAACAGAACTTGACTTTGATTGCAGTCTTGAACATTTAAGAAAAATTATTACAAGTATTGGCTTTTCATTCAAGAAATGGCAATCAAATAGATCTGCTTTGATCGAAAAAGTACACATTGCAGCAAAAAGAGAGGATTATCTAAATATTATCATGAAAAACATAAATTTACCAGAAGAATTGCAAAAAGATATTATTTTTATTGATGAGAGTTATATTCATGACTCATACAAAGTGAAAAAATGCTGGCAGTCAATCAATATCACTGCGGTCCAGGAAAATGTCTCCAAGGGGAAAAGGTACATCATTGTACATGCTGGGAGTGAAAAAGGCTTTGTACCAAACTGCCTACTCATATTTAGTGGAAAAAATAAAATGGAAGATTATCACTCTGAAATGAATGCTAATAATTTCACTAAATGGATTACGGAAAAACTTATTCCCAATCTACACGAGGCATCTATTATAGTTTTTGACAATGCTCCTTACCATTCAATACTTACAAACAAAACACCAAACACCAATACTCGTGTCGATGATATAAAATTATGGTTATTAGAAAATAATATTCCATTTGATTCATCGCTAAGGAAGCCCAATTTATTAACTTTAGTAAAAAATAACAAACCAAATCCTATATATGATATAGATACTATTTTGGGAGAACATGGGCATACAGTAGTTCGGCTTCCACCATACCACTGTGATCTTAACCCTATAGAGTTAATTTGGGCACTTGCGAAATAAAAGGTAGCTGCAAGTAATGTTGGGTCTCGTGACGTGAAACAATTGGCAGAAGAAGCTTTTAATAGCATTACCGTTGAAAACTGGAAAAATTGTTGCGATCATGTAAAAAAAAATAGAGAAGGATTATTATGAACGAGGCAGAACATTATACAAAGATGTAGACGAATTAATAATTCAAGTAAGAAGCGACAACAGCAGCAGTGAAAGCGATTCTGAGTCTGATTAATATTCTGATAATTATATATCCGTTTTTAGTTCAAATAAACATTTGATTTGCTTTTGGTCTTTTTATTTGGTTTTACTTTGTGTTCTTTTAAAATTTCTTAGGTTAAATAAATTCTTGTCCGCCAACTTTTTCGGGATAGGTAGAATGACAATTGCCAATCTAATAACATTTTAGCCTTTATTCACTCGCACACTCATGTTTTTAATAGTAAATAAAATATTGCAAGTATCAAAGTCTTTTATGTCACGCTATACAGTGTTGCTATGTGTTTGCTACGTGTTTTTACAGCGCCCTCATTATTTTTCAGGACTTTTTTGACAGACTGTATACCGGTATACATTATTTTATTTACTAAGAGGAACCTGGTTTAGCATTTTTTGTTAATAAAATTTTAATCGAATTATCTTCTTTTATATAATAATAAATTAAATGTAAAAAACCTTTTTAAAAAACAAGCTTTTATTTGAATGCACTAAAACGAAAAAAATAAATTTTTACTTTAAAACTTTTACTATCTACTTATAAAGTCATTACACATAATCTATATGATAGAAAAGCTTGTCGCGAGATATGAGTACTCGTATTTTCTTAGTTTGAAAATTTTAATAGGTAAAATCAATCACATCAATTTATTTAATTTACTTGTTTACAAGCAAACTCGCGACAAGCTTTTCTATCATATAGATTATGTGTAATGACTTTATAAGTAGATAGTAAAAGTTTTAAAGTAAAAATTTATTTTTTTCGTTTTAGTGCATTCAAATAAAAGCTTGTTTCTTAAAAAGGTTTTTTACATTTAATTTATTTTTGACTTTTTAGTCGGTTCTCACGTCACTTTATTCGAATTATTCTTAGCAAGCCCTTTCATTTGATACCCATATTGTAGAAGTGCACTAAAAATAACTAGTCCGTACTCTTGGATATGCTGCCATATTGGATTTAGAATGACGTCACAAAGATAACCATGAATTGTCATCCAAATTGAACCTGCATACAAAATTTCAGCTCAATTGGTTGCTTCAAAATTGAGTTGCAAGATTTCACCCGAACAAACATACATACATACATGCATATATACAAACCATGCATTGTCATCCAAATTGAACCTGTATACAAAATTTCAGCTCAATTGGTTGCTTCAAAATTGAGTTGCAAGATTTCACCTGAACAAACATACATACATACATGCATACATACAAACCATGCATTGTCATCCAAATTGAACCTGTATACAAAATTTCAGCTCAATTGGTTGAAGATATCTGCTTCAAAATTGAGTTGCAAGATTTCACCCGAACAAACATTCATTAAAGTTACATACATACATACATTGCAAGTTAAATAAAAGCTTGTAATAATATAATCAGGCAACGCCATAAAAGAAGTCACATTGTTCAATTTTTAAATTTTTGGTTACTATTTCCTCTTCACGTAACTTACAATATTATAGTACTAGAGTACGATAGATCGTATAAAAAAACCTGTGTTCACTTTTACCGTGATTTCATAAAACCATTATGAAATCACGGTAAAAGTGAAATTTTTTTTCACATTATAGACATTTAACTAAAAATTTTTGGAATAATATTGCATTAAGGGTATAAAAATCTCTTTGTCAATTTTACCGCGCCGCTGACCGTCGTGCGACATGCAACACATAGACGAAAAAGTTTGAGACGATGTAATAAAAGTTTCACTTTAAAAGTTATGTTTTTGGTATCTATCCTGTACTTTTATTACCTACCTTTTTTCATGATATAAAATGACATTCGCTTTTTTAATTGCTTCGTTCGTCTATGGACTACCGAATAATCCATGTCTCTTGCCTTTCCCTATTGGGAATAAATTGTAACAAAAAATTTTTTTTTTATCTATGTATACATAATACAATCTGTCATTTTAGATTGCATTTCGCACTGCACTTCAGAATACATAAAATTTCATAAAAATATTATCATCCGTGTGAAATTTTAAAAGCTCTATGATACAAATGAGTGATATTTTCTAAAGCGATTAAACGTGATGTTAAATATTACCCTAAATAATATTATAAATATTTAAATAAAGTAAATATCACGATGGAGCCGGACGATGAAATAAAATCGGGTTGTTTATTATTTCCACCAGCAGGAGGAAACATGTTTAGTAAATTTCCTAAAAAGGTACTTATTTTTTTATATCCGCTCTCATAGATATACTAAAATTAAACTTATAAGTGATAAAATTAAGTTGTAAACAAAAACAACACGAGGTATGGTACAGTTATGACAATATGCTTTCTAATGAGTCAGGAGTTGAAAGTATGTGTACATGTAGAATTTGTGCACGCTGATTACGAATTCTGTTAATTTGTAACATAACAAGCGGAAATTCTGTCGTTTGCATTTCCTATTTGTTATAATAAAATAGTGTACCTATACTAAATTATATTTTGTTTTTACATCAAACAAGTTATCTAGTGTACTAGAAATGTTCGAATTTGTTTTGGTTTCCAAAACCAAACTATATAATTTTAGTAGATGCAATGAAAATTAGAATCATAATTTTTTCATAATCATTATTTTCTTTTTCTTTACAGAAAAACTGGCAACAAAAATTCTGTATCCTATTCAACGCTAGTATACAGGGTATTGAACGTCTCGAAATATACGACAATAAAGACGATGTTACGTCTGGTGCAATTCCAAAAGTTCTAACCCTTGAAAATTGTATTAAAATAACACATTCTAGTCCTAATACAATTACGATACTGACTAAGTCACACACACAGCAAGTCTGCGCACAATCTGAACCAGAAACATTGGAATGGGTCACAGCTTTACAGTCAGTTGCTTTTAGAGGTAGAGATTCCGGTCCCTTAAGCTGTGACGAAGACAACGATCTTTACTGCTCATCAGGTGAAGGGGTATTCTCAGTCAAAATGTGTACCTCTGAAGCCTCAACAAGATGTGGATTTGAACCAATGCGGTATCTACTTCTATTAACCGCAACTGCTATTGAATTGAGAGATGTCAATGATAATAAGTTATACGCAACTTGGCCATATAGGTACATAAGACGTTACGGTTATAGACAGGGTAAGTTTACATTTGAAGCAGGGAGGAAATGTGATACAGGAGAAGGCATCTTTCACCTAGAACATCCTAATCAGTCAGAAATTTTCAAATGCCTATCACTTAAAATGAAAACTATGAAACAAATGATTGGCAATGACAATCTCAACAGTCCTGAATTAAGTTGTCCTAGATCAAAGAGCCCTCTTGTAGGAACAAGACCAGAAGACTTAAATTTGAGCTCTCTTTCATTTAAGACAGCATCAGTATCAAGTCATCAATCAGCCAGTACAGAAAGAGATACAGCCCCACTTCTAATGCCCAAACCAGCACTAAAACCGAAACCGCAGAAACCTCCACGTAAAATTGTGAACCTTCACAAACTAAGTAAAGATCTGCCCAGTTCCTCAGATGAGAGTATTGAGTTTGGACGATATAAAAAGCTCGATAATTATGAACCAATTGATCAAGTAAAGCGAGAACATAGTCCTCCATCTGTGCCATATGACAAAGTTGAAGTAAGAAGTGAAGCTTGGAGGACTTTAGGTATCGATGACCCTGACCACACAGAATTTACACCAAACCTAGCTGACAGTCCCAACTGCATGAAACTTATATCCAGGTCTCAGGATAATTTGAACACATCTGGACCTGATTCTTCAAGAATTATTCTCTTACCAAGCCCTGTTGTCGATCCAGAAGATGAAAATTATGATAGGTTACAATACTTTGGATCAACGAGTAAGCTAAACAAGTCTTCTAGATATAAGAAGATTGAAGCAAGACCGACCACTTTGGCTCTGAGTGAACCTAAAAATAAAGATACTTGGAATGATTACGATGAAGTGGAAAATGTTATGCAAACAGCAAGGTTGGCTGATGATTCTCATTTAGGATACGGTATGATTAGAAAGCCAAACACTCCAGGGCCCCAAGTACCAACAGCTGCTCAAACTCAAATCCTCCAAAATCAAGTTGGTTTGGAAGATATAACCCACACTACTTGGAATGGAACAGACTATGCTATCATTAGCCGTCCAAAAATAGTGTAAGAGAATTTATTGTCATTGAGATTGGAAATCAAAGACTGAAACGGCAGTTTTACCTACATTCTATAATAGTGATATATTTTTTATAAAATTGCTAAGCATTCCCAAATAATGTATGACATATTCGAATCCACTGTGCTATAAAGTTTTGTATTTTATTTTTAAATAATAGCAATTAATTAATGGCAGCATAAAAAACTTGAATAAGAAACTGGTTTTAGGACAATTTACAATTCTCGAATTTAATTGAAATAGATATTTTTTATAACATAAATCTTATTGAATTGTTTTAAAAGTATTAATCTGAAATTTGAGACTGTTTTTTTAGCATTCCAGTTTGATATTTTTATAATCTAAAATCTCTTACTATAAATAGATGATAATGTTTATTATTTTGACGCACAAGTTATAATATAGAGATTATAATGAATGTGATTTATTAGTGCCTTATATTTACCATATTATTAGTTTACATGTAAAAATAACTTTTATACAAAAATTTTACTAAAAATAGTATTATATAAAATATTAACCTAATTTTGTGAAAAAAAAGTACATACACCATTTTGACTATAGAAGTTGTTTCAGTTAAGGTTCAAAGGTGCTCAATTTAATACTTGTACAATTATTTCTCTCATTAAAGTTATGAAAAAAAAAAACCATAAAAAACTCTGTACCATATTTTTACATGTGGCCTGATGTTATTTAGGTTTAATGTAAATGTTTACCATCTGGTGCCAAGTTAAGTACAATAATTTTAATAAGCACTATGGTGCTATATAATATAGTGCATAAGTATTTCTTTTGTTCGTCATTTGCTAAGATACTTACTCAAATTATTACGATTATATGTTTTAATATCAGCCATATAACGAAATAAAATAAGCCATGTAATCATAAACAGAATTTTTATTTTTATTATTGTGTTGAAACATTAACCTGTCAATTAAATCGTTTAGAACTACAATAAGTGCATTTGGAAGATTGCAATTTGAGAATCTTTATTACATACATACATATAATCACGCCTCTTTCCCGTAGGGGTAAGCAGAGACCACTTCTTTCCACTTGCAATCTCTTTATAGGAATTCTAGTGCTTGTGTAAGGATAAACGGGGCTTACACTGAATGGTTTAATATCGAAAAAGGTGTTAGACAGGGATGTGTAGCGTCACCGTGGCTGTTTAATCTGTTCATGGACAATTGCTTGGCAGAGCTGAAAGAGAATGAAAGTGGGTTGAGAATGAATGAGTTACTCGTCAAATGTCTTATCTATGCTGATGACCAAGTATTACTTGCGTCCTCAGCCGAGGAGTTACAGGAGATGGTAACTGTTATGAATGAAGCTTTTGTGAGAAAGGGAATGAAGATGAATGTAAAGAAGACGAAAGTGATGGTGTTTGAAAGAAATTGTTGAAAGAGATTGGAGATGAACAAATAGAACAGGTGAATGAGTTTGTGTATCTGGGTTCAAAGTTTATACAAGAGGTGGAAAGTGTGAGAGTGATATTGAAAGAAGATTGAATGCAGGAAACATGGTGAATGGAGCTTTGCACTCCTTTATGAGCAGTTGGAATGTATCTAATAAGGCTCGTTTGGCTGTGCATAGGGGGGTGTTGGTTCCGACACTCATGTATGGAAGTGAAAGTTGGGTATGGCAGAAGAAACATGAAAGCAGAATAAATGCAGTTGAGATGAGAGCGTTAAGAAGTATGATAGGAGTTAAACTGAGTGACAGGATAAAAAATAGTGAGATAAGGAAACACTGTGGTCTGAAAGAAGATGTAGTGACAAAAATTGAGAAAGGTATGCTGAGATGGTTTGGCCATGTTGAGAGAATGAATGAAGAACGATTGACGAAAAAAAGAGTATAAGGCGAGTGTGAATGGAAGTGTTGGAAGGGGTAGACCTAGGCGGACTTTTCAAGACCAGATCAGAGACGTCTTGAAAAAAGGCCAGGTCAAGAGTACCCTAAACCGAAGAGCATGTAAGAAAGGAATAATGAAAGTGGACGAAGCGAAACAAGTATGTAAGGATCGTAGCAAGTGGAAATAATCTTTATTACATGTTGAATATTTGATTTCTAAAGACAAAGATACAGAACAGACCCTACAACTAAAATATAACAACTAAAGTACAGGTAAAACAACTATATACAACTTGGTATATTATTACATTATGTACTGTTTACTTCAATAGAATACACATAAAATACAAGAAAAAAAGTATATGCTAAGTTTCATAATTCAATACAGATCTTATCAAATTGATGAATCAGTTTATAAATAATTTGTAAACTTAGTTAAGATTTAAATTTTGTAACTGTTCTGTGTAAGAGAAGAAATAAATTTACTTTTCATGTACATTCTATTGAAATTGAGTACAAACTTAGTTTAGTTTGCAAGGGCAGTTAGCCTTCTAACGCTTTTTTCTCAACATTACTAACAATTTCATTAGCTATAAACTCCAAATCACTTGACAATATCTTTTGTACTGTCTCCCCCTTTTCAGCCATTATGTCTTCGATATTTTTCTTTCCATTCATATCTGTAAACCAGTTTAAGTTGTCGGCAATCAGGTGTTTGTTTTCACAGCCATCGCATATAACGATCACAACACCTTTGTAGTAGGCCAATTTCGTAATAAACTTTGAATTACGTGTGTCGCATTTCTTACAAGTAAACATTAACTGGAACTTTCCATCGGTTTTCTTCGGTTCTTTCGTGAGTTGAACCTCGTTTAGCTTCGTGACTGAGGTACTGAAATGTCTTGGAGATTGCGCTTTGGTCGTGGAGCTCGATGCCTCTGTGGACATTATGAAGCGTCTTCCAAAAAATGAATTTCCATTACTTGGAAATTGTACGACGTTATTTAGTAAGCGAGGCTTGTGATATTTTACCACGAAATCGATTAATGTTTTACGAGACATTTTCGCACTATTTTATAAATTTTAATTTTTAATACGATATTGCGTCACTTTGCCTCACATGTTTTTATTATGACAATTGACAATGTTCACAAAATCACAACTTCACAATGTCAAAAAACTCAAAAACAGAGAATAGAGGAATCTCCAAGAATCTCTATTCTCCATGGTTTTGACTTTAGTGACATATGACATTTCACATCAAAAATAACAACCTAAAATCACCAAAACCAACCAAATCCATAATTTAGTTTTTTAAATCCTTTTCGTTTTATTCTTACAATGTGTGAAGTTATACGTAAATAAAATTAAAGGGTATTAATAAACCATCAAATATACGTAAATTTAAAGTTATAAAGAAGCACAATTAGGAAATCCTGAAATATAATTTATACATTTACTATAATTATAATTTATATATATTTATTATATATTTACATAAAGAAAACTTTCGAAAATGGAGCATATTTGGTTTAAATCGGATTTAGCCGACGAAATAATAAAAAATAATGATATTTTTGATCAAACGAAAAGCATTGTAACAGGTATGTACCTACCAACTTACAAAATAATGTTCATCCAAATCACATTACTAAGATTTTTATAATCCTTTCAGATATTATATCTGATCGGCTGGAAGTTACAACATTACTCGAGAACATGGCTGGAGTGTTAACAAACAAAGAAGTAGATAACAGGGAAAAGGGAATGAAATTTTTTACTAAAATATTATCAGAAATTCCAAAAGATTTTCTCACGGAAGTGCAAATAAAATTCATATCGAAGTTTTACACAGATCGATTAAAAGACCACCATAAAGTAATACCAACAGTTTTGGAAGGGTATCTTTATATTGTTGATATGACCCATTATAATGTGCAATTTAGCGGAGAATATTTCACTATATTGTTCAGAGAGGTGGCCTGTCAGTCACAAGTGAGGCAAGACAGATATAATATTTATTTAACAATACATAAGCTACTGCAGCGAGATGCCGAGTGTAAGTATATAGCTCAGAGAAACTTTCAATTCAGATTTAAATCTTTAAATATATGTATAATTATATTACTAGCTGACACGGCAAACATTGTATTGCCACTAAACGCTATTAAAAAATAGGGGTTAGTGGTAGATAGGTGAAAATTTAGGGTTGTATGTATTTTTCATTGCCAAATTATATGAAAAGAAAAATAAACATTTTTGCCAAAAAAAATGAAAAATAGTTTGGAACGGGATAACTTAATACTATAGTTTACAACTGATTCTCTGACATAAATTTTCATAAGAATCGGTCAAGCCATTTCAGAGGAGTTTTGCCCCTAGGACTGTGGTACGAGAATTTTATATATTATATTAGATGAATAAACTAATACAAGACTCTTTTTGTAATAATTTAAAATTGTTTTCTAAAAAGTTTATAATGTTTCATTCTTAACTTTAATAATATGGATAAGATCTACACATAATTATATATTATGTATTTACTTATACTACTTATTGTTGGTACATTATGTTCCTAATTAATTGTATGTATACAAATTAAATAAAGAATGCTGGTATTATTGACAAAGGAAGTTAAAATATAAAATGTAATTTGTACATGAGTAATATCAACTATGTAAAAAATGAGATAACTTTAGCAGACTAAAATATTTCTTTCAGACATGAGAACCCTCGGTCCAGACTTCATATATGGAGTGATAACTTCAATGGACGGTGAAAGAGACCCTCGAAATCTGTTGTTTCTTTTCAATTTTCTGCCAAATTTTTTAGAGAAAATACCCTTAGGGCATTTAGTTGAAGAAATGTTTGAAGTTATATCGTGTTACTACCCTATTGATTTCCATCCCTCTCCAAATGACCCCGCTCCGGTGACAAGGGATGATTTAGCGGCTGCCCTTTGTCCCTGTTTGTGCGCAATACCTGAGTTTGCTGAACATTGCTTAGTGCTGTTAATAGAAAAGTTAGACTCCAGCTTGAGGATAGCAAAGATTGATTCATTAATTCTCTTGGTAAGTGGTTTTATTCTAATCAGGCCTCCTATGTCAAATAATGTATCTAGTATGAAATTTCTTGTAATTTATTCTATAATTTTTTCTGTCATTCTGTAGTAAATGGAATTTATTATTGTTAAAAAATTATTTAAATACATGTTTTTGTCATTTCAGACTAAAAGTTGTAATACATTTAAAGCTGAAAGTTATGCTCCATTTCTTAAAGCGTTGTGGTCATCCTTGCATCGAGAGATAACACATAAATCTGATGAAGTATTAAAGTTAGCAGCTCACGAATCATTATCGGCTTTAGTAGCGAAATTGTCTACAATAGCAAACACAGATCAGTCCTTTGAGAATTTCGTTAAAGGAATTATCATTTCCTTGCAAACTGCGTTAGCAGAATCAACGACTGTAGCACAATTTGTGCAAGGAACAAAAGTTTTACTAACTGTAGCCAACGCTTCGAAAGATTCATGCGAGATTATTACAAAGATGATGATTCCTGCTATTCTAGCTTATTACGAATTCAAAACTGTGTCAAAACTTCAAATAGCTAGTTTGGAATTTTTGGGAGACATGTATGAGTTGGCTCAACATTGGGATGTTTTAGAAAATATTGAAAAACAGGTGAACGAAATACCACAAGTATGTTTAACGGCAGTAAGTGAAAGAACCAAAGAATACCAAGTTGTAGGATTCAGAACATTAATAAGAGTAAAGAATGCTCTTAAAAATGAACTTGTCGTACCATTTATTGAGATTTTAACGTACAACATCCAACATTCTGAAGACGATGAACTATTAGGTATCAGTGTGGAAACAGTTCATGCTATTGCAAGGAAGTATCCAGAGTTGGTTATGGAATATGTCGTCAAAGGTAAATGTGATGTACAGAATTTGATTCAGGATAAAACGGCGTTACAAAAACGACTAAATCTACTGTCTAGTCTAGCAAGTATTGATGATTTTACAAAAATAATTATTGAAGAAATGCTTAAAGTGATAACGTCAAGTAACGAAGAGGCGTCTAAAGTCATAAAAGCTCTAAGCAGTTCTTTATCAAATACAAGTTTATACTCTAATGATAAAGTAGCGCAAATAGAAAGTGATCATGGTTTGATAGATTCTGTTCTAACATGGTTGGATAATGAAATACTTACCGCAAAGGAACCATTGGAACACGGGTATTCCTTAATCTCGAATACAATTAGTAGTCTTCCGACAGAAAAGCAGCTAAATATATTATCTAAACACACAACTAATCTTCTAGATAAGTGTTCTGTAAATGAAATACACTTTCAAATGTTAGAATGTTTGTATAGATCAATAAGACAGAATGTATATAATGAACATTTTGAAAAGATCTTGTCGTTAGCGTTAAAACTTGCTTTAAATTCGGATAACGATGTAGTACGTTTGAAATCCTGCTATTTGATTGGTCATTTCTTAAACAAGGCGGAGAATGGACAAAAATTTGAATTGATGTATGAATTATTAAAGAATTATCTCGCCTCATGCAATAGAGATGATTTGAACATATGTCCGAGATTGATATTTTTGTATGGTTGGATTACGAAGGCTCTTGTTATGAGAGGGAGTGATCTCTTTCAATTTTGGCTAAATAAGGTAAGGGAATAAACTGTATGACAAAAAAAAACCTGTGTGGTTTTATGAAACCACAGTAAAAGTGAAACTTTTTTTCACATTATAGATATTTAACTAAAAAATTTTGGAATAATATTCCATTAAGGGTATAAAAATCGCTTTATCAATCTTACTGCGCGGCCGACCGTCACGCGACATGCAACACAGACGAAAAAGTTTGAAACGATGTAATAAAAGTTTCACTTTAAAAATATGCATTCTTTTGAACATTTTTTATTATATTTATGTTTAAAATATAATCTCAATTTCTATTTGTATGAAAAGGGACAAAATATATCAATGTTTCAATAAACATTATCTATCAAGATTAAAGGTCTGACCTTTACATTGTTTTGTAATCAATCTTCAATATGAATGACTGCTTATTAATCATATATTATTAAGTATGTCTATTTATTTGATTATTTAGCTTATGATGTAATGTAAAATTTACAAAATATAAAAAGCATTCCAAATTTAATACAAGTAAATTATTCAAGACTAGCCGACCCGTGCCCACTTCGTTGGGTGTTATAATCCATTTCACATAAGAAGGGTACGGTGAAATTTGATATGTTCCAATACACTCTCATTATTTATAAATATAAATGTTTTAAAATCACAAATTAATTTCTAAGGTAAATAATAATGCTTGATTAGATTGAATTGTTGACACGGCACGTCAGAGGGCGCAGGTTCAAATCCTGCTGGGTCGAAAATTTTGATAATTTTTATCTTTTTCCTTTTATCTTGTCACTCCTGAATAGTGTAGCTTTCTGTTAGTGAAAGAATTTTCATGATCGGATCAGTATTTGCGAAGATTACCCCGTATATACAAACAAAGTTATAAACTTTACCTCTTTATAATATTAGTATAGAAGTGTGGTTAAGCTTAGTGACAAAATTGAGTCGCCAATTTTTTGACGTGAATACTCTACAACTAATTTCACTAATGGTTGTCTGGTACAGATTGCCTAATAACAATTAGACCACTTTTGCGCTCTTAATCCCCATATTATGTTTTGTATTTTCTTTTCTATTATTAACTTCAATTGTAGTGACTGAAATAAAGTTGTTATTTATTGGTCTTATTATAAATTAATTTCAGATATTAATATCAATATCGAACCCAGAATGCAGTCAACAAGGTTCAGATGCTATTAAAATAATAATGGCTGATTTCCCCGACTGTCTTAATTCGAAACAACATTGCAGAACAAGTTTACTTTTCAAGCAGAGAATGTTCCAGAGTTTTACTAAAATGTCTGAGAATGTAGTTCTTAGTCCGGAAGCGAAAGAGGCTTATGTGCTGAGTTGGGCGTACATTTTAGATAAGATACCGAAAAGTGTACTTAATAATGAAGTGAACAAGGTATGATTTTGAATAAAAATTGTCTTTAATCTATAACAAATATCTTACTTTATATCTTCATAATGAAAAATTGTTTCTATTAGGGTTCAAAACACTTTAAATTAATATTCGTTTGAATAAATTCATTCTAGTTATTTTCAAGCTACCACTAGTTTGGAATTCCGATTAAGATTCTGAGATTTTCTGCATTGTCAAGAAACTGCACAGTAACTCATTAAAAATACTGTCAATCTATACTAATATAATAAAGCTGAAGAGTTTGTTTGTTTGATTGTTTGTGTGTTTGTTTGTTTGTTTGAACGCGCTAATCTCAGGATCTACTGGTCCGATTTGAAAAATTCTTTCAGTGTTAAATAGCCCATTTATCGAGGAAGGCTATAGGCTATATATCATCACGCTAAGACTAACAGGAGCGGAGTCCACGCCGACGAAGTCGCGCGCAGAAGCTAGTCATTATATATTTACAATTTCAAACCTTTAAAACACATTATCTTAAAACTTTTAAAACTAAATTTTATTTATACTCATTTATGTGTGTATTTTTCATTTTTCAGATTGTTCCTTTAGCGATTGATGGATTGGAATACGACAATAAAGATCTCATCTTGGTTATGATTGATATCTTAATACATTTCGTACAAGCGAAAAACATCTCTATCGCTCAGAGCTTACAGACTATATTACCGAGAATAGTCAATTTGACAACGTATGTTAAATCTATGGTAAGTTATTATAATACAGATTTTTATAAAACTTAAATTTACTTTCAATAAAATATCTGATACATACACTGTCTGTGGACTATAGATAAAGAGGCAATTATTTATGTTCCTGTAAAGAGTGTGTATATGTACTTCGTTATTTTAATAAAAATTTAAATGAAAACTGGTCAATCGACCATAGACATTTTAGTGATGTCCACTAATAGTTAAAATTACGTTACATTCGATTGTAATAAGTAATTTTCAGTTTTATTAATTTTATTACTAACTAGCTGAACCAAAAGTCTTCTTCTTCTTTTACTTTGGCTCCCTGAAGGATTTGCCAATATCTGAGTGAAGCTTAGTTTACGTTATAAGAATTGTTAAGTTGGGACAGAAAACTTTGCTTTGTGTAAGGCTCAGTCGTTTTCGTGTTTTGCGAACTGTAAAACGCGTGACGTTTAAATGTAAAATAAACGACAAAAGAAATATACATATTTTAAAAGTATGGGAATCTTACCAGAGATATTAATTGTTCAATCTGTTTCTTTTTTTTTATCTACTTCAAAGTTTAAATGATAATATTTCTTCTTTCAAAGCCATATTAATACAAATTAGTACGATTCAACTGAGTTTTTCATTGAATTATTTCAGGATGTAAGAATAAAAAGCTTACAATGCCTTTATGAGATAGCGAATTCGTACGACACAAGATTACTTCTACCATATAAACAAGATATTTTAATAGACGTAGCGCCATCTCTCGACGATAAGAAGAGACTCGTTAGAAATATGGCGGTCAAAGCTCGAACTAGATGGTTCCTCGTCGGTGCACCTGGAGAAAATAAAGAAACATGATGAATGTATTATATAAATGTTAAAAAATAAAGATTAATATTTCGCCTTGTATGTGATTTTATATAAAATATTATAATTTTTTTTTGTTATCAGTGCCATCTGTTGGCAGTGAATCAAACTGTTCATAATTTGATAAATTAAGCTAAATATACCTGATTATTTAAATACTATATTAGGTTAACGCTACACATATCTACCAATTAAATTTAGAATCTTCGTGTCAAGTGAATAATTGTATTCACTTTTTAATTCAAAATTAAATATCTTCGAAATGTCATCAAACTTAATTGAATCTGTGGAAAAAAAAACAAATAATTAAAAAAAGATCACATAATTTTTATAGAATATACATATTATAAAAATAATTAATGTTTAAAAAAATCAATGCATTCACTGCTTTACACAGACCATTCGTGTGCATCAGCACAGACGGGAGAGAGATTCAATATTAAATTAATTATATAATGTTATCTCGTTTTAATTTTAAAACTAACAAAAACATGCGAATTTGTTTATTTGGAAGATAGATCTTAATTTTTATGTAACGGACACCGAAATGTTAGACTTTTACCACAAAATTAATGCACATCTGTAAATTTTTTAAACTAAAAAAGTATTGTGATGCATTTGTTGGTTTTCTTTTTAAGTTATGTGAATTTTATGTAATTTAATATAAATTATAAGTTCACGAAAAATATAATTTAAATTTTACATTGTTTTGTTTATTTTTTAATCCATACCATAAAATAGCCGTTGCTATGTAATAAACGCCTACATATTATTTTAACTCATAACCTATGACATTTTGTATTCTTATGACTCGTAAGAATACAAAATACTGCATTAGTCTGCACCGTAAAAGTAACTACATTAAAATATTACGCAGTAGCCTGCTATTATAGTCCAGTCATTATAGTAAGTTAACCTCGGAATTCGAGATACCCAGCTGTAAGTCTGTAAATACTTGTATATTGACACCCTAAAGTTGTCTCAAAACCTACATATGGTAGGGTGTACGCAACTATTAAAATTCAAGGTAATAGCTGGGTATCTCGAATTCCGAGATTCTTACCTAATTTAAGCTTAAATGACTGGACTGTTATATCAAGTGTACAATGCCAAATATGATAGTCTATTATAGCAGCCGCTGAATATTTTTTAGTAACAGGCTGACTGTGTGAGTAGGTTTGTGAGTTCGTGTAGCGTGAGTAGTGTAGGTGTGTGAGTTGTGGGTAGCTATTGCTTAGTGCGCTGCTATAAAACGTGTCGAACTATAAGTCGCGGAAACTCTGCTGAACTATTAAGGGGTATACTTAGGTACCTACTAGGTAGGTACTCATAAACTATGACCATTAATTTGTATGGTGATAAAGAAATAGCTAAGTTTGCCATAATAATAGGGGAATATTGAATACGCCATTTTTGACGGTCGCAGACTTAAATACAAGATAGTCATTAGTTTCAAAGTGCAAATTTTTAAAAATCATAATTATTGTCACAACGCATGTACCTACTACAAAATCTTACATTTACGAGATTACTTTTATTGTAAGTAAATAGCATTTTTTAGATTTCTACATATAAATCACGTCTCTTTCCCGTAGGGGTAGGCAGAGACCACTTCTTTCCACTTGCTACGATCCTTACATACTTGTTTCGCTTCGTCCACTCATTATTCCTTTCATACATGCTCTTCGGTTTAGGGTACTCTTGACCTGACCTTTTTTCCCTAATCTGGTCTAGAAACGTCTGCCTAGGCCTACCCCTTCCAATACTTCCATTCACACTCGCCTTATAAACTTTTTTCGTCAATCGTTCTTCATTCATTCTCTCGACATGGCCAAA
Source organism: Melitaea athalia (assembly GCA_905220545.2). Lineage (NCBI taxonomy): Eukaryota > Metazoa > Arthropoda > Insecta > Lepidoptera > Nymphalidae > Melitaea > Melitaea athalia. Next base: position 16,282,779 of record HG992188.1, read on the forward strand.
CCATCTCAGCATACCTTTCTCAATTTTTGACACTACATCTTCTTTCAGACATGGGCCTCTACAAGTTCGCGACAAAAATGGCGTGAACTCATGTGTTTTGCCCATAGTCACCACGCTGGGCAGGCGGGTTGGTGACCGCAGGGCTGGCTTTGTCGCAACGAAGACGCAGCTGCCCGTCTTCGGCCTGTGTATTTCAAAGCCAGCAGTTGGATGGTTATCCGCCGCCATCGGGCGGTTTTTTAAGTTCCAAGGTGGTAGTGGAACTGTGTTATCCCTTATTCGCCTCTTACGACACCCACGGGAAGAGAGGGGGTGGCTAAATTCTTTACTGCCGTAACCACACAGCTTATATTTCTAGTGGTAGGTATAAATTGTAAAGTTCGTCGTAAACGTAGTAGGTAAAGTATAATCGAACGATAACCGTTGTGCAAAACTTGACTCCAATTTAAAACAATGAAATGTATTACTGAGTTTAGAAATTTCGTGGGTAATAAAAGAATACCTTTGTTGCAGAGCCCATCTAGGGCTTAGTTGGACAAATCTCTGCCCACTAACAATTTGATTTAAATTTGCATAATCGCTTATCGCGTTCCAACGTTTACCGCACTTTAAATGGTAATGAAGACCCTAAAGTAGAGTTTTTAGGGGACTGAAAGGCTTTCACTTATAGGTATATGTTTAACTCTTAAAACAACGAATATCTCATTAGTAGCTTCTTTTTTTTAATGCGACTATAGTATTATAATTATTAAGCTGTTTGATTCAATACCACGGTAAAGATTCAAGTAAACATTATGGAAGAAAGACACGGTAGGAAATATCTTGTTCATGAAGAAGCTGGACTGGAGAAGTAGGTACCTCGTCTTTACAAAAGATCACAGACAAAATAATACTCCTCTCAAGTAGGTAGTATACGCTAATTTAGAGAGAAAGATAACCAGAGCAGAGCAGTTGAAAATGGGATGTGTTGACAGCGGTGGTAGGGTCAACCCAAAACACAAAGCAAACCCAAAGAAAAATAGGTATCTAAACAATGTACCGTCTAAATTAATGTTTATTTTGACGTTCAAAAAATACGTGTAGAGATTGAGATTCATTCACATACGTATATCAAACATATCTTACAACAAACTTTTTCTATTAGCCTAAAAACAATCCGTAGGTAGGTACCGTACTTAGTCTAATTTGCGTTCCAAATAATATCGTACTGGCATATTTAAGCAGAACATTTTAATAAACTAATTTCGTTTAGGTCATGAGTATTTTCTCTATTTTTAACGCGTAACAATATGCAAATTTTAATTAAAACGCTGGACTGGATTTGTTCACTTAATCTCTGGAAAGGTCCGTCGCATTAGCTGTCTGGGGACTCATCGTCGGACTTATGTGCGTTCAACCCAGAATACAAACTTTGTATAATGAAATTACAAAGGGATTTCAAAGAAATTTACCGTTTTCATGAAGAAGATTAGAGGATTGGTCGCGTTATTTGACCTGTGGTTATACGCGATTGGAATTCTAATGAGACTAATTATTAAAATAAACGTGTGAGTACCTATATTAAAACGTAGTTAGTTAGACAGTTTGTTTTGCCCTAAAAACCTGGTCATTGAGATTTAAAAAAATGAGTGTGCTTTAGACCACACGACTGAAGTAAAACTTCTTTAGCAATAGGCCTGCACAATAGACCTGCACGTGCACTGAGTCTTAGATATACGAAAGGTAACTGGCTATGAGAGAAAGAAAGAAAGAAAATGTGTGCTCGCACCTCTCTCTCTCTTGCCCCTACAGTATTATATGAAACGTAATACTGTCTCTTTCTATCTTCACTAACTTATATCTTCCTCTCAACATCCGTTTGCCTTACCCGATCACACTTTTCGTAACGCTCTCGTCACGCATTCACCAGCTTACTGTCTAATTCAAGTGTACGTAAAGAAGTTTTACTTCAATAAGATTCTGGTGTTATTTATCTATGCTCTATTGTATAGTTTATTTCTTTACATTGGTAAGCATTGCAATTATAAATATGTACTTACAAATAAATAAAGTAAAAACAAATGCAGAGACCAGACACACACAGGTCTCAGATTGTATAGGTATATAGTAAGTTGAGATGAGACAAGTGATTTATGTATTTCGTATCTGTGACGTAATTTACAGTATCTAGCTTTGATTAAACTTAATTACCTTTCCCAATACAGCTGTTGATAAATTATGACCTTTCATAGTCCCAGAGGAATGTCATTTGCTCCATCTGTATATACTTAATTATTATATTATAAATATTATATTAACTAACGACCCTCCCCGGGGCGCTCGGGTGCAATTTACTAATGAAGAAAATGAGTATGAGAAATATTAGTAAAAAAAAAACATAGATATGTGATGTGTATGTTTTTTTTTTTCAGAACGTAAAGAGTACCTAACACTAATGTAACGTACGAATTTTCGATTTTATGTTCATTTGAAAAATCGTTATAATATTTGTCAAGATATTACAAAGACAATATTAAAATTTATATAATATAAAGCTAATTCTACTAAGGCTCATGCTAGCCACGATCTTTTAAGCTTGCATTAAATTATATATTTGTATCGGAATCAAAATGGTCTTATTAAAATACTAGCTGACCCCGCAAACGTTGTTTTGCCATATATGTTATTAACCCCCACAACCCCCTCTTGTGGGTGGAATTTCACAAAATCCGTTCTTAGCTGACCTCTCTACTCGGCAAAAGGAATATTCCTACCAAATTTCAAGTCTCTACGCCTTATGGTTCCAGAGATATCGTGATGAGTCAATATATGGGTGGAAATCTCTTATATATATATAGATTAACAAACTTAAAAATACTTTTTAAACGTCATTCAATAGTAAATAATAATAATAATTATAATTAAGCTACCACCGATTTGAAATACCCTCTATAGACTCTGAAGAGAAGAATCGGCAAAAAACTCAAGTTGTTATTTTAACGGTTTCAATAGAAAGTAAAGATAAAAAAAATATTTTTATTATATGATTTAACTAAAAATTTATAATTTTTGCAATTTTTCCTTTATTAATTGTGCTTTAAGACGTTGCTTTGTAACAAATTTCAAGATTCTCAGTTCACGGGAAGTGCCCTGTAGATTTTGATTCCCTTGCGAGTGTCGAAAATTTGCAGCATAAACGGCTGTATCTTTTGATTGCCTTGGCTTGGAAATTTCATTTTTTCACAGCTCTAAGGGACAGCAGATCTGAGTATTTGATATAAATTTCAGCTTGATACCTCCACGCGTTTCTGAGAAAAAGGGCCTTGACAGACAGACGGACAACAAAGTGATCCTATAAGGGTTCCGTTTTTTCCTTTTGAGGTACGGAACCCTAAAAATGAAATAATTAATTGTTATAGCCAACTAACAATGAATAGTATTCTTTTTTATTGCGACTATATAAATCTACGCATGTATAATAATGACAGTAGTCAGTAAGGTAAATAACGTATAGCGCGAATATTCTGTTCGTTGACTTATCGAAAATCAGTGCGTATAGTTTATTTATACGCATGTGCCTACGTACATAGGTACCTATATTTAGATTTAACCCACCTATTCATTGGCGTGAAAACTGGGTCCCTCGAATTAAGGCTGTTTTAATAATTGTATGTGTTATTAATTGTTGTGTGTGGGAGATTTAATATATACCTAATATTTCCCAAGGATTTTAAATTATCGTTAATTTTTTTTAAACAGTCAAATTATAAATAATGTCTTAATGTGAAATAGAAACAAAACTTATTTATATTTTCTTATATAACAAACTATTGTTATTACTATTGTACCTTTTTGATGATTATATAACTGAAACAATAAAAATACAAACTACACAATTTATACATCAAATACTAAGGTACTGCTACCTGCCAAACTACACATTTATTAATTGAAATACTTACCTGCAATTACATTTGAATATAAATTTTTATATAATCTGATATGTTATTCTATGAAAATGAATAAAATTATTCCTACTTTTTTTGCACACTTTTCATTTACTTTCATTGCTGCGTGATGTTATAATATATGCTCTTCAATAAACGGCATATGCAACACCAAAATAATTTTTCGATTGGAACTACTAGCTCCTAAAATAAGAACTTTGAAACAAACGCACTCTGAACCTTCTTTATAATATTTGTATCTAAGATGGTGGAATTTAAAATAATTGTGTTTGCTCGCAAACGAAAAAAAAACCGACTTCAATTACATCGACAAGTAATACAACGTAATAAGACGAAAAAATAGTCAAGTAAATACGCGCTATTAAAGATTACTCAAAAAGTTGTAATCAGATCTCGATATAATTTAGACAAGACAACATGACAAGTAATAGCTTTCGATTAAAGTAAGAATCATCAAAATCGGTACACCGAGTAAAAAGTTATGCGGTATAATACAACGTAGGTCGACGAAAAAGTAGTCAAGTAAATACGCATTATTAGATATAACTCTAAAAGTACTTATCAGATCTCAATTAAATTTAAATGGCACCACATGACACGCAAAACCTTTCATATAAAACAAAATTGATCGAAATCGGTCCACCCAGTCAAAAGTTCTGAGCTAACATACATAAAAAAAAAACAGTCGAATTGAGAACCTCCTCCTTTTTTGGAAGTCGGTGTTAAAAACAAACAGAAATATGAAATCTAATATTTATTTATAATTTTCACAACCATAGTAAAAATGCATGCTCACATAAAGGCGTTAAACAAAAAGTTTAACAGGGTATGAACTAAGGCAAACTTATAGACGTTGCTCATATTATAGCAAACACTGTGAGCGGGAGCACCTAACTTCAACTTATCTAATTAAGGCCCTAACCAGATAAAGTTGCAGCGGCCGGGACGTAATAAAGAAAATCTTTTTCATTGTTCTTTATGCGTCTCCCGGAAGGCAATATCATTCTGTTGTGCAATGCAGTTTCAGTTGGTTAATTAAGTTATTGTTTAACGAAAATTATTTTAAAATATGTTACGTTATGTAATTTTGGTGCTTTGAGAATTGGTCTGTAATAAGCCGTAGTATAATTTTGTTAAAAATAAAAATTGGAAATTATGAAGCCTATTGTTAGCGGTATAGTACCTATGTAGTACCTACTTGTGTATTTTTAAACTATTTAAAAAGGTAGTACCTAGTTATCAAAGGTTAATTGATTTGAAACCTGTAATTGGCAATACTATACTTATTACATGTACATAGCTGTAAGATATATAATTTGTAAAGCTGTTGGTTTTCTGAATAAAAAAAATAATAAAAAAAAAATAATGGACCAATGTGTAATGTGTTTAGCTTAATTTAAGTTTCAGCTTGAGTTGTTCATATTTTTATTAAATATTTATTTATACTTTATTGTACATCACAACTACACATATCATTTACAGACTGTGAAATACAATGGGCGGACTTATGGCTATTTAGCCATTTCTTCCAGACAACCCAAATATATGTATATTTCCTACTATGAGTAACGATCGCTATCAGGTGTACATGATAGCAACCGGGACCGACGGCTTAAAGTGCTCTCCGAGGCACGGTGGGGAGACCCACAAGGACTGCACAAACACCCAGACCACGGCAAACATCTGTATGGCCAATACAAATGTTGTCGTGTGCGGGATCGAACCCGCAACCGCTCGCGCAACAGCCAATCGCAATCCATTGCTGTGACCGCTGCGCCAACGCGGCGTCACGCCAATATGTACCTACCTAAATGTTATTTGCTTATGATATTAGGTACTTCACAAAATTGATTGCTTATTAGCGACATTTCTTACTCGAATTCTGAAATAATTAGGTCTGCATTCTTTGAAATCAATATACTCAGCTAAAAAAAGATTCAAAAGTCAAATGACATTTATTTTTATTAAATCAGCTTAAACTTGCAGAGCGGAGTATTTTGTATAGACCACTCAAAACTCTTGTGAGTTTCTGCTTTTATTATCCATTAATTAATTATCATAGATAATAAATTCTACTAAAGAATACATTTCAATAGTATTTTATTGTTTGTTTTAAAAATAAAGTTCATTAAAAATATAAAAGAACAATAGCATAATTAAATATAGTATGTCAGATTAATTAATTAATCAATTAATTAAAACAGTAGTATAGGTAAGTACCCTTATTTTTATAACAATGTCAAAATGTAAATTGAATAATAATGGAACATTCTATCTATTCTATTGTAAAATTTTGATAAATTTTATTGATGATTTTTTTTAAATAGATATATTTTCAATTGGGTTGAAAAGTAACGCTGTCCTTAAAATGTTTGTAGTCCCTGATGGAATGATAAACTACATTGTTTCAGAATTATTTATTTCTGAGAGATCAGAACAATCTTGTAATATATTCTTACAATTTTGTAACGATACGTGTTTTATAGGTAAAGAGGGGTCGATGTCGGTAACACGTTTCCGTTCACACGAGTATTGTATTCCTGTGTCACCGCTTAAAACAAAGAATAAAATTTTACATGAAAATATTATTTTAACATCAATGTATTCATTGGATTGTCATTGAAAATACGAAAACTGTCACAAGGTTATATTTGTTTATTTTGTACATTAAAAATAAGGTTTTTCAACACAAATCCCAAAATAGGTATATAATTTAAAAATATATTATTTATATGCGGAAAGGTATTTGATAAAATATTAGCGAATATAAAAGTCTTTGATGTAATGCTCCAAAACCTCAAAGAAGTTTCTCAAGAGATAGTACAGGTAAGTACGTAAATATGGATAATATTTTATGCAACATTTATGTTTCGCTTCAATAGATAATCGCTGACAAACTTGTTTTTGAAAATATATGTATTGTTAGAAACTTTTATTATAAAAAGTCCATATAATTATGCTAACAGTATATTAGTGTAAGATTCAATTTCTGCCGTGCAATTTCGGAAAACTTACATTCAGTAATATACATTTTAGGTAATAATAATATTCATTATGTTTAATTTCAATAAATAGGATTTTATAACTATACAGAAAATATTACTCTAGGTAAATCTATACAAAATATATGAATATCATCATTTGGAGTCTTAAATAGTGGCAACTTAAAAATATTTTTTTTATAAGCTTAGCGATAACCCTATTGCTTAAAATGTTAAAAAATTGCTATTTTTTTGTTACGCTAATAATTATAATATATCGTTACAAAGACGTATAATACTTATGACATAAATGTTACCTAAATATTCTTCACCACTCGTGTGATGTTTGGAACACATTACCTGACACTATGTAGTTTTGATTGATGGTGTACACCAGTGTTTCCGGGTTCGGATAATAATGCTATGCGAATATAATATTATTTTTAAATGTACCTTCATTTTGAAATAGCTAAGCTGACAGACGTTGCTTTGTCTTGAGAAATATTAATAACGTAAAGTTGAAATAGACCTTTCTTGAAGTCTACTGATTTTCTGCATAATTTTCTTTCCGTAAGTACCTTCTACATAGTATTAAAAATCTAAAAGTAGGCGAATTTATCTAATTGTTTTCGGGTTTAACGCTTAGCAACATATTAAGCAATTCGTTTATATATTTTTTTCTATCAAATAAATGTTACGGAATAAAAATATATTCCTATAATAAATGAGTACTCAATTAAAAGAAAGAAACAATCGAGCATTTAATATGTTAGAATTTTTATTTATATTTAATAAAAAAAGTTGTAGTTTATAGAGATATGCCCTTTGTTGTATTACGAGTAAGTCTGCTTCATGTATAGTTATAAAAAACAACATTTTGCAATAGATTCTGATTAATGACTTTTTTACCTTTTGTTTTATAAAAATAAAATTATGACTAACGTTTTTTTACGTTGCGCATTGTTATTACTTTTTATTATAACTAGGTGAATATAATTAATATAAATAGAGTGATTTATTATGGTATGATATTTTCTGCGCTGCAGTTTTTTTCGTATTCCATCCTTAAACTAGATAAAAGAATTGCTATTTTTACACAAATTTATAAACTAAAACAGTGTATTGTGTGGTAAAAGCCTCTTTGAGAGGTAAAAGTCCATTCTTTAAAGTTAAATCAAATTATGGGACGAATTGGAACAGGTTTCTTATCAAGAAACCTAATGCGGTATCGGAATTGAGTTTGCTTTTATTACTGTCGTAGAGTACGACATTGTTCGTATTTTTCATTACCAAAGTTTACCATGTTACCGGTATGTTGTTCTTAATAGTACGAAGTATGTAAATATGTCGATAAATACTAATATCTTGCCGAAATAATTAACTCTTTAGTGCAGTTGTAGTGACCCTGCTTTCTGCTCCGGGGATGGTGAATTCTATTTCTATTGTGGAATGTTTCTTAAGATCTGTTTTGCATGCGTGAATGTAGTCAATCAGCGTTTGCTATCAGGAACATATACAATGGTATACTCTTTTCTTTAAACGCAATTCTCTGTAAGAAAATACCTGTAAGTGCGCAAGTTTCTATATATTTGCACTAGCCCGTTGGCACAGTTTGCAGTAACCTTGTCTTTTGCTCAGCAGGTTGTGAGTTCGATTCGCGCCCCAAATCTAAAAATTGATATAAATCGGTCCACCCAGTCACAAGTTCTGATCTAACATACATAAAAAAATACAGTCGAATTGAGAACCTCCTCCTTTTTTTGGAAGCCGGTTAAAAATAAAAACGAGTGTGCTTTAGACCACACCACTGAAGTAAAACTTCTGCACAATAGGCCTGCACTGTGTCTTAGATATACGAAACGTAACTGGCTACGAGAGAAAGAGAAAAAGAAAATATGTTAAAATAGCCTCTCTCTCTTGCTCCGTTCGCCTCACCTGATTAAACTTTTCGTAACGCTCTCGTCACGCATTCACCAGATTACTCCCCAAGTCAAGCGTGCATAAAGAAGTTTTACTTCAAAAATTATTTGCAAAGCATAACAAGTATAATCTCCTAATTAGAGTAAATAGCATATGCCTTATTAGGCAGGGATATTGCAAAAGGGAGCGGAGAGCAATGCTGCGTCACTCTTCGCAAAGCTCTACGTGCGGGAACCGGATTATTGTGCAAGCTGCATTAACAACGTAAAGTAATCGAACGTAACATTACACTGCAGTACAACGATGTTACGTTTCTGTACTTTATCATTATATTCAATAACCACAAATAAATGTAAATTAAATTTTATTTTATAATCTTGAAAATATAATAAATAGGTATTACGTTAAATTGTTATTATATACTTGCATATTATATTCGTACTTATCAAGTTAAATACATTAGTCTTACAGTGGTCATCTTTAATGCACTCATCTATACATCTATACAAATAAATAAAATTGGAGTGTCTGTTTGTAATATTAAAATAAGCGCTTTTTCCCGACTGCCAAGGAAGGGTTATGTTTTTCGCGCGTATCTTGTATGTATGTATGTATGTATGTAATATTCTTAATTACCTCATTTCTCTAGAACCGCTGAACGGATTTGCAAAATTGAGATATCGTTAGATTTGTCTTAGCAGCCCAAGTGTTCTTAGATAGGTGACATTTAAAAAAAACAAACATGGCGGCTGTGCGAAGCCATTGTAGTTAATGAAGAAATAAAAAAATTTTTAGAATACTATAGTATGGGTATCAAATTAAAGGGCTCAATACAAGGATTTCGAAAATGTATATTATGATTATTATTACCGTAATAATAATAAAGAAATACAATAAGAACGTTTAAAAAATGTTGACTTTGCTCTTTCCGTTTTTTACGCAGGCGGGTTTTTTGTTTTCTTTTAATTATATTACTTGTTACTAAATGCATATGGATCTATATACGGTAGGTACACATACCAAAATAACATTCTTTAGAATTTTTGTCTGTCTACTGTCTTTCTGTTTGTTCAGGCTAATCTCTGAAACGGCTGAACCGATTTTGACAGGACTTTCACTGACAGATAGCTGATGTAATAAGGTGTAACTTAGGCTACTTTTATCTTAGATTTTTTTTTATAATTGCGAACTGAACTAACTTTTTTGTTAAATTCCACGCGGACGAAGTCGCGGGCACAGCAGCTAGTATGTACATAAATATATCATTATACTGTATAACAGTACAGATACGAAAATTTTGACAAACGTAGACAATAATCTACAATTATGCACCAGAGTGTTAAAGAATTGAAAAAAAAAACAAAGAAATAAAAGCTGCTTTACTACGGCTTCGTAAATAATTTTCTGCCAAGATTGTTCTAGAAATTCAAATTATCTTTAGGATTTCTATTTCCTGCATTGATCTAGTTAATTTTTTTTTCCGAAAAAATCCTACTAAAACAGTCCGTGGCCACATAGCATCGTGTGGCATTCAAATATTTCTCAAAATAACTTGACAAAATACGCTTATAATATATCGATTAAGTTTTATACCTGATTTTATACATAAAGATTCAAGAAAATCTGTCGTAAAAATACTTAATTGATATTTAGACACTAAACAGATACATTTAATTTACTTGTAAACATGTTTATACCTCATCAATCTTATTTAAAATAGGATCAAACAAAACGTCCTTACACAGTATCTAATTACGTATTTCTTTATCATTAACCCAAAACAAAAGCTTTACTCAATCGTCTTTCCCGAATGCCTCCCGGCTACACTTCCGAATATGTAATCCCGTTACTAATCCCATGTATTCGAGCCTACGGATCCGTCTCGAACCGTCTGTATACACGTAATACCCGCTTCGTTTACCGCAGTCCAATGTTACGCCTATTAGCGATGGGATAACTGGACTTTATCTTTTCATCTTAATTTGTGTAGTCTTCAAATACTTTTAAAAATAGATGTGTTTTTGGAGATAATGAACTGAGGTAGGGCATAGCACGAAAATCAAAATATCCTACTCAAAACCTTGAACAGCCCGACTGGAGAAGTATTTCGTCCTTATAGAAGATCGCAGCTACATAATACTTCTTTCAAGTAGTGTTGTGTTCCTGTTATCCTGTTATGAGTAAGGTGATTAGAGTTCATGGGGGATTGGCGGTAGGGTCGGTAACGCGATGCTTCTGGTATTGCAAGCGTCTATAAGATACAATAATCGTTTACCATCAGGCAAGCCGTTGTTGCCGACCCATATATATCCTATTGTTGTTTGTATAAAAAAACGTTGAAGCGTGTTTTGATCGGTTTATTTCGTAAAATAAAGTCAAAACTTTATTTTACGAAATAAATAACAAAATTCTAAATTAATTTAATCCAAGAAATCATTTTTTTTGTTGTGATTCATTGTTCTGTCATAAACTTTTAAAATAAAGTCTTCTTTTACTAGTCAGTAAGAATAAGAATCATCATCAAGAAGATGAATCTAGTTTAAAACGATATAACATCGTGTAACTTAGTTTAGTTAAAATATTAGCTCAGGTTATATATAATTATTTTGTAAAAGAAAATGTTTAGCTTCTATAAAATATGTCAAGTATGTTCTCATACGTGGTAATCATGGCATGCAGTTTTATTAGGCCGAGCGAAGCGAGTTCTACATTATGCAACAGTTGGTATAATTCACTGCTACACTTTATGAATAAATTACTAAATATTTAGGCTTAAAATTCAAAATTCTAGTTAGCAGTGCTGTTTAGATGTGTTAATTATTAACTTCACATAAATTATTTATACCTATGTAATATTCAAATTTAAATTTTGTAAATCATAGTCTAATTTAACATTATTTAATTGTTACGTTAGTTCGCTTAACACAAATGATTTTGTAGTTGATATAGCTTATATACTCAATTACATAGAAAATAATACCAAATGCAATAGTTATTTTTATATACGTTTTAATAGTTATTCGAACTTATATTCAATTATTTATGTAATACTAGTAATACTAGCGACCCGCCCCGGCTTCGCACGGTTACAAAAACTATCAATGTTCTTCTTCTATATTATGTATGTATTATAGATATAAACATTCCTTTGGAATCACTCTATTTACTAAAGAAAACCGCATCAAAATCCGTTGTGTAGCTTTAAAGATCTAAGCATATATAGGGACAGACAGACAGCGGAAAACGATTTTGTTTTTTATATGTAGTGATTGAAACACCTAAAACGAGGATACTGAGAATTTATTGAGTTTTAGATTCTGTAATAAAATTGTGTTCGTTGTTTCGTTAAATACTTTCTAAAAATCTAGCATCTTGCATGGCTGATAAATAAAGCATCAATCTAGTATTGAGAATAATAGTTTTTCTGGAGTATTCCTCATAACTTTCGAGATCTATCCAAATGAAATTTCCTTTACACTTCTGAGCGTATAATTAAACATTAAATAAAACAATTGTTTAAATTTTGAGCTAAATAAATAATTAACCTTTGCACAAACAAAATAATAATATAGTTGAGTTTAAGAAACTGTGCACATTCCGTAAAATTACATTACCGTCCGTAGCTTCGTAGCAAAGAGCTACGAATTCTGCCTACGCTTTATCGTAGCAAATTTTGCTTTTCTTACTCCTTAGCGTATTTGCAAGACTCAAGTAATAAAGTTCCTACCTTCTACAGTTATTTTGTTTTTTAATTTTCTTTACAAATATATTTTAAAATTTACTTTTTATTTTTTAAAGAACAAATTTTACATATTCATCAAAAATTTATTTTAATACTACTTACTTGTGGAACAACAACTACTTTGAACAACCTTTCTGACGTTGTGGTGCCAGTAAGTGTCTAACTCTAGCGGTTTGTGGGTTCAATTCCCGCTTGGGATTGATATTTGTATTTGTACAAATATTAATTGTTTCCAGATTGGATGTCTGTCATTGTGGGTCTTCTCACCGTGACTCGGAGAGCACGTTAATCTGTCGGTCCCGATTGTTATATAAATCAGGTAGCAATCGTTACTCATAGTAGGGAATATATCCGCCTGCAGTGTAGTAGCGTGGTGGATTAAGCTCCAATCCTTCTTCTACATAAAAAAACAGGCATATGCCCAGCAATGGGATGATGATGATGGGATGATGAATGGCAAGCTGAATCAAAACAATAGATAAAAAATAAAATATTATAATACCAAAATATAATAAAAATGAACATTATACAGTTATAAACACATAAAGTAAAATAACGTTAAAACAAACTTGCAAAACGCTTAAATTTGAAGAGTTCTATCTCATTTACTCTAACAGTCAACAATAACTTTAAATAGCAGTAGTTTAATTAGCACAGTTTACGATGTTGTTAAATAACGAACGGTAAAACGGCTCCTTTATAATTGCGAGCTATAAACGAACTTTTCATTAGACCTATTTAACATATGACTTATCTACACGTTTCAGCGTATGTCATAATCCACCGACTGCTTTAGCACCTACTATGATAATTTTCTTTTATATTCTGTCGAGAATATAATTATGTTTTCAAAGAGAATGAAATAAAAAAAATTGCGTCCGTACAAAGTAAACATGTCAGAAGTGAAACTTCTTTGGCAAACTAATTTAAAAAAAAAATAAATTCAAAAAACTAATTTAAAAAAAACGAATTTAGATTACAAAAAAAAAAATACTAATTGAAAAAAAAGCCAACGTCACGTGGTGTTCCCAGGCGGTCACCCATCCAAGTACTGACCGTCCCTGACGCTGCCGCATTACAGGTCGCTTAAATTTTACCCCTCATGCGCCTGAAGAAGTTCAACACCTTAGTAGCTGTTGAGTGACAAGTGTTTGATGAAATTTTGGGAAATAAAGCCTAAGCAGGTCCAACACAATTCACATAATTTTTTTTTTATTTTTTACTAAAAAATACATTTATTTGATGAATGTTTTCGTTCGCAAAAACCATGGTAGCTCCTCAGACGGGCGTTGACTAGCAAAGCGGGCTATTTGTTGAAACCGCGCTAATAAAGATCGCGCACCGCATGTCGCTGACGGAGGGTAAAATGCTGCGCGTTGGATTATGTTTTTGGCACTATTACTACAAAATACATAAACTACAATAACCGAACGAAATAAAGAACAGTAATAAACATTTCGTTTTTATGAAAGTTAGTTTATCTATTTTTATGTTCATAACCTTGCTGTAATATTGTTGAAAGCAATTTAATACATCTATATTACTTAAAAGATTTTTTTAATACGAGAAAGGACTACTGAATATAAAATAATATAAGGAAATAAATTTATGTTAATAATTTAAAATACTTTTGCAGTCAGATCAATATCTAATTTACAAATCATTTACAAATATTTATATTGGAAACATAAATTTTCTTTTATAAGATAATAAGTTTTAACAAAGAAAGGTAAGCGCTCCCACACACGAACGGCACGTTGCCAACGGCAGAGGTCGACGGCAGCCGTCGACTGCCGTCGAGTGCCGTCAGCGGCAGTCGACTGCAGCCGTCGACTGCCGTCGAGCGCCGTCAGCGGCAGCCGTCGACTGCCGTCGAGCGCCGTTGGCGGCGCGCCGTTGTCTGCAGTCCTCTGCCGTTGAGAACATGCCGCACAGTCAACGCTCTCGTAGTAAAGGAGCCAGTTACAAAATGAATTCCGAAGAAGAAACACTGTTACTGTTATTGTAAAAATGATGTATTTAGGTTATGGACTAAAAACTAAAAAATAATTCGGTAAGTCCTAGCTACCAGATCGCACCAATCTTCTCATCAATCTGGGGTATTGATCAGACAAATATAAAATCGTTGGGCGTATCCAGAGCGCGTATATTACAGAGTAAACATTATGATAGAAATTTCACGTGCCCATCGTTTCAAGTTTTTAGTTTCGTCGAGTAGTTTTTAGATTAGTAATAAATATACCTACACAGTCTAATAAACTGTATTCTACCAATCAAGCCCTTTCATTTGATTTCCATATTGAGGTATTAGTAGAAAATATGCAATCCACCATTTTGAGGCGGCAGCCATCTTGGATTTTTCATAGTCAGCCCTATTCTACCAATCGAGCCTCTTGATTCTATAGTCGATACCCATATTGAGGAATTTGTGGAAAATATGTAATCCGCCATTTTGTAGCGGCGGCCATCTTGGATTTTTCGTAGTGAGCTCTATTCTACCAATTGAGCCCTTTCATTCGATACCCATATTGATGAATTTGTGGAAAATATATAATACGCCATTTTGTAGCGGCGGCCATCTTGGATTTTTCATAGTGGGCTCTATTCTACCAATCAAGCCCTTTCATTTGATACTCATATTGAGGTATTTGTTGAAAATGTGTAATCCGCCATTTTGTGGCGGCGGCCATCTTAGATTTTTCATAGTGAGCTGTATTTTACCAACCAAGCCTTTTCATTTGATACCAATATTGAGGTTGTTGTGAAGTTATGTGATCCGCCATTTTGTATTGGCGGCCATATTGGATTTAGAACCATAAGAAATATACTATGTTGTATTTTCATCAAGATTAAGAATGTGTACCAAATATCAGATCAATCTGTCATGAGGAAGGGGGTAATATTCCAATTACTAAATTTGACCCAAACACACAAATAAACAAAAAAATAAATAAATACCAAGCTGGTCAAGCTAAATAAAATCGTTTAAAAACAATAACAGTATGTATTTCTTCTTCGGAATTAATTTTGCAACTGGCTCCTTTACTAAGAGAGCCGACGTGTGAGCGGCATGTTCCCAACGGCAGCGGACTGCAGGCGACGGCGCACCGCGGACGGCGCTCGACGGCAGTCGACGGCTGCCGCTGACGGCGCTCGACGGCAGGCAACGGCTGCAGTCGACTGCCGCTGACGGCGCTCGACGGCACTCGACGGCTGCCGTTGACCTCTGCCGTTGGCAACGTGCCGTTCGTGTGTAAGAGCGCTAAAGGTTATATCAGCATTGGTTGATTGAAATTGATTGTTCAAAAGTGTCTTTGAAAAGTGTCACTTAAACTTGCTGCAATAATTTTAATATTTGATATGGCTTTTAATTATGTTCATAGGTTCTAAGTATAAGCAAAAATATCTTACAGCTTAGCAACATTTTACTTCCTAATTCACACATGGCGTCGACAAGTGGACGGAGGTCGTAACTCATGGTTTTCTCACCCCTGCAATAAGGGATAAATCTTGTGCAGCTAACGATGCGTTCACCTTTTGTCTACCAACCATTGTTATACAAAACCATAATGTCTGATGCTCAAATTGGGGAGTAAAGGATATAGAAATATCCCCCGAAGACGTAAATGAAAACATAATTAGAATAATCTTAGGACTGACTCTTGATTCATCTTTTAGACGTCGTTATATTATTTGTTCATAATTGTAACATAAATTTTATTATAATAAACCTACACATTTGAGGTTTTTGATGTTTGTGAATTTAATAAGTTTCTTTTTTTATATTTATATTTGATGGCATTATCCATATTTCAGACTAGTTCCAGATACGATTATTTTGTTTTTAAGAGTTTTGTTGATTTACATTAATGATTATAAATGGCCACCATTCTCAGAGGCATTCAAGCTTAATGCCAAAACCACAAAAATGAACCACATTTGAAACAAGCACGACTGGTTAATGGTTTTTTTTATAAGGTGCCTTGTACTCCTAATAGTCGGATATTGATGTTTTTTCTGTACTGTACTTTACCTACCTGGTTTTATAAGTCCTTGCTGGTTATCTTTTTCTTCTTAAATTTTCCTTAACAAACCTATCAAAGCTTAAAGTAAGCACTTGAATTTTATGATTTTATTTCTTTTAATCCAAAAGTGACCACAATTTAGGGCGATGTAAAACTGAAAAATGATCGCAGTTAAACTATTTTATCATAAAGATATTACAAATAAATAAATAAATTTAATTTTAATAAATTAATTAATGTGATAATTAAAATTTGTGTTCAATTAAATTCTTAAATTTTGTGACGTTAGTTTAATTCTAAATATTAATTTGTCTGATCTTATACACGTATTATGTAGTAAATAATGTAAGGATGTCAGGATTGTCTGGACCCATAAAGTGTGGTTACGTATTCAGAAGGATTCCAGAGTCAGACACGATGCATTTGAGGTGTAATATATTGCTTTGCTAGAGTATAAATAAGCGGGCATCCATGATGTCCGCCAGCCGTTATTGGAATGAACAAGCATTGTATTGGCTCAAGTTTTATCTATACACGATAACATGTATCAGAAGCAGTTTAAATATTAATTGTGTATTTATATCTTTTATTACGTTCATATTATATGTTTTATGTTTAAATACATTTTTTTATTTCATTTTTTATAGCACACATACGGTCGTCTGTTCCTATGGTAAGCAACTTAATGCTTGTGTTACAGGTAACAGCCGGCTGATATAGCTAAATACTTTACACCCAGACTCAGGTGGGAATCGAAACCGTAACCCGCGGAGCAGAAAGCAATCTACAAACTGCGCCAACGAACTAGTCAAAAATTTTGTATTAACAATTCGTAATAAGACTCTTTCTTTATATTACAAGCAAACGATTTGAGCTTTAGAAAGTTTCTTGAGTATATTTTTGCTCACTTTAACCTATTGCAGTTCACTGCTGGACATAGGCCTGCCAAAGTTTGTGCCAAAATCTCAGTTATCCGTAATCCTCGAGATCTCAGCGATCTAACGCAGATAAAATCCTCTCTGGTCTAAGTTAGGTTAGGATTTAACAAAAGGTAGTAAGGATGAGGAAAAATAGGAAATGGGAAAAATCTTCCGGTTCTCATTTCACTCACCCTATAAAACTTAGTTATAGCCATCACTTCACGCTGAGTTTCCTTGAGGGTGTGGTAACTGGTACGTCTGTGGTATATGCAACCTACAGTAAAGAAATGCAATATAATGTGGATTTCGTGTATGTAATTGTTTAATAATACTTATAAAAAAACTGTACAAATTCACCTTTCATACATTTTATCCAAATATAATAAATAAGTATATAGCCTATCGATTTATGGTCGTTCATGTACAAATTACTGTATTATCTCATATATGAAACTATCAGAAGAAACAAATTTCGACGCTTTTGCAACATTGTCCAATAAAAATCATCGAAGTTATAAAGCCTTCGTAGATAGCCTATAAATACTAAAAAAACATTTGAAACCATTATCTTTTAGAATATTACTATATATAACAGAGTATATATAGAAAATTATTTATTTATGGTATAAAACCACTTCGTTGAGGAAGTGTATAAATATTAAGTAATTAGGTTATAGATGCCTTTGTGGGTCGTCGAGGTAATACATCCATGATAAGCCTGCCTAATTCTGTTCTCAAGGGATACCTACTTGCAAATGATACGAATACATTTTAATACGTAATTTTTTCAAGAGGGTTTTATTCAGACGAATAATTTATCAGACATATATATGAGTCCTTACATTGTATGTATGTCTGGATGCAGGTCACTTCTCTACTACTCTACTTCTCTAGTACACTACATAATTATAATTGTGCTAGCAAACGAAAAAAACCGCCTTCAATTACATCGACAAGTAATACAACGTAAGTAGACGAAAAAAATGAACAAACGCACTAGTCGTTCCTACGATTTTCGAGGGTTCCCTCGATTTCTCTGGGAATCCATCATCAGATCCTGGTTTTCTTATCATGTTACCAAACTTTCAAAATCGGTTCATAACGGCAAAGTTATCCCCGAACATACATAAAAAAATATACGGTCGAATTGAGTAATATATCTCCTTTTTTGTTTTCCTTTTTTGAAGTCGGTTAAAAAATGAAAGTATTTTTGATTATTACATTGACAAGTAACTAATTTGATCGAAAATTCGATCGAGTTTTAAACTACCAAAATTTGTTATAATTTTACTAATCAAGTGCCACTATCCAAAAAATTTCGTGCTATTTAAAACCTGTTAATTTATTAATATTTCCCTTTTTCAGATGTTTTGACACAAACCAACAAGGCTACGAGTATCTCAAAACTACCTTCACTCTGAAGAATAAAGGATCAAAAGCATTTTTCATGCATAAAAAGCGAACAATAGCTTTGTCAGTTTGCACAAACAAATTATGTTTGTGTCCGCTGAATAAAACCGTCATAATAAATGACAATCTTAAGAATTCCTTATCCGTGACAGAAAGAAAAAAAAAATTGAACAATGCAATTGTGCCCACTCACTTCGACGGGCGGAAAATTCTCGTTTTAAATGAGTGTGGCTAAATTTTTTATCAGTTCAACGTCTCCAAAGGAAATTGTGAATTGGAGTAAAAAAATAAGCAGTTCTCATTAGAAGACCGTTAGTGTACTGGAGTGCCATTGAGCGCTATTTGAATTGTAAAGTTACTTTTATTTGGCCAGCGGTTCTCTCAGACGATGAAATCTCTTAACATTTCTTTATAGTTTTTAATATCTTTTCACGGTTAAAAATAGGTTTTATATATACGATACTTAACGCTAAATTAAACTCTTTTTTTTACTGTTGACGGTACAGAAGTTTGCTATAAATTTGAAAGGTATTATGTATTCCCGTAAACCTTTTATTTTATATTTCTTTGCTCTGATAATTTATTATTAAATAAACTCTAACATGCCTGATCTTAAAAATATTCACATATAGATAAAAAAATTAAAAATGTGTTTGTAGTTCATTATTGTTAGTGAAACTTTTTGGCGTAAATCATTGAACACGATGGAACTATCATGTTTTATACTTAGTTTTACCAAATATCCTAAAATAATAATTTTATATTTCCCCGTACAATCGACTTCCTTGTTATTAACGTTTCGCCGCTGCGTCATTTCGCTTAGATTAAATAACTTTTATGGGCATTGGCAGTTTGTTTGACTCCTTCCGTCGATAGACTTCCAAAGTTGGTGGCAAGTTTGGCGAACTTGTTCAAAAAGCCATAATATTACGATGTATACTTATTATATTTTCATATTGTAAATACTTGGAGGATTAGGTATAAATAACAAAACATATAATTATTGTACTATGCTGTCTATTTGCTACATCGGAATATATACGTTACAAAGGGTATTACCAATTACATCGCTCAGTGCCAGCTATTTCATATACTACCAATCGGTAATTTGGCAGTTGTCTTCCGTAAAGTTAAGATACTTACTGCTGTACCAGGTTTTTTAATAAATCTTCCACCTGTGCCCTAATTCAAAGGTTAAACCGCATGGTCCTACGAGTCGATTGAATGTTATTTTATTGTCAGTCAGTCAGTCAGTTCAGCCTATCGCAGTCCATTGCTGGACATAGGTCTCCTCATTTTCGTGCCAGATAATTATCCCGGTTTTCCGCAACCCTTATCCAGCCTCCATCGGTAAACTAACATAGATCGTTGGTCTAGCAGGCGGGAGGACTTCCGACACTGCGTTTACCAGCATGCGGTCTCCACTCAAGGACACGTCTGCTCCAGCAGCCATCAGTCCTGCAACACAGGTGACCAGCCCACCCCCACTTCAACTTGCTAATTCTGTTGGCTATATCGGTTACCTTCGTTCTCTCGCGGATGGTCTCATTACTAATCCTATCTTTGAGAGAGAACCCAAGTATAGCCCGTTCCATTTCATCTTGAGCGACTTTAAGTTTGTGGAGTAGTCCTTTCGTTAGTGCCCACGTCACCATCACGTTTATGTTATGTTTTACTAAAAATAACGTATTGTATCACAAAATACTTTTCTAATCTAGACAGTCACGTAAAAACTAAGCCGTGCTCTACACACGGTCGCTTTATAGGCCATTCTATTGAAACGTTTTCATGCTACTGTCGGTGCGCATTTATTTAATCGTTTTGCGAGCCAATTCTATTAGTGCGATAGTTACGCTTAGGAGCTAAAGGCTCGAATTACAGAGGCCATAATCCAGTCGGATAGAAATTTATTGTGCTTTGTAATTTACGTAACCATTTCATTGTATATTTATAATTTTAGATAAAAAGGTAAATTTTAGACGAATGAAGTTTTGATTTAAGTACAAGTTATTATTATATTTTATGTTATCTTTTTTTAAATTTTGTGACAGAAAACTTGTAAACATTTAACAATTTGTTTAAAATGAGTAGAAAACTTTATGGTGACAGAAAAATGGTAATCGATATAATCGATATGATATGCGTAATCTTAAGTTAAGACATATAATAGGAGTAGTACCTATTATTTGCAAAAAAAAAATTAAAACGATAATTGTTGTCAAGTTTCATAGGAGATCATCGAAACCAACAGGAAATGAACAAAAACTATAATTATCTATAAATCTGACCAGTTTTGAAAACTCAATGCATCTAAAACCGAATGAGACGTCTAGTATTCAATAAAAGTTGCCATGTTTTCAAATAAATCGTAACGCTAACAATGTGATCTAAAGCCAAAAAGACCATAATACCAAGATAGCGTATTTGTTGGCATTGATAATATAAATGGGGGAAACCATGTTTATTTATTGCTTTAAAGGATTCCGGTGTGACTGATAAGGTTTTGGTTTAACCAGGATTTGTTATCCTATTGTCTTGGGTAGAAGTATTAAACCATCTGTACCCATCTATATCCTATCCCACAGTACCTGATAAAGCTATAGAACGTGTATCTCTATCAAACAGATTATTAGAAAAGTTTATTTTATGTATAATGGACGAATTTTATTCCTCTGTAAAAGAACACGTGCAAGCATAGTGGTCTTAAATGCAAGAATATTAATTTATCTTATTTGAGAAGATTACAGGTAATTAACTACAAGCGATAGTTAATAAGTGAAATTAAACTTACTGATAAAAACTTACAGATAAAACTTACTGCATAGTAAGTTAAATTGGTGATTTTTTTAATTACGTGAATTGCCAAGTTCGTTAAAACTTTAACTACAGATAAACTATGCAAAAAAGAAAAAAAAAGTCTAAAAAGAGTTTTCGTCCTTTATTTCGTTAGTCTGCACAAGTTTAACTTTAAAGTCGAAAAAAGTCTGAAATTGATAGTTAAACGTATTAAACGGATAAATGAAACAAGTTGTTTGCTAAAACATTTAATCAGAGTTACACGGTTGGATCGTGTCGCAGGTAAAGTGGAATTTATTTTTAAAAGACGCAACAAAACGATACGGTCGGTTTCGGGACACGAGCTTCATTTCGAATTGCGTCACTTTGAGTGGTATTCTTTTTTTTTTTGGATGTGACTTATGCTTTTTTAAATGAAGTCAGAATTTGTATGAATTAAAAAAAATGATATTAACACTTAAGTTCTAAAAAAAACTAATAACGTAAGATTTTTCATTTATTTTCGAAGATAGACCAGAGCAATAAACTTAAAATTTATAACGATTAAAAAATATAACGATTCGATTAGATAAGTAAGAGAGGGAAAAGTAAAAAAATAAATAACAATAAATAATAAAACTACTTACACAATACGAATTACAGTAAAGGAACTACGCTTACAGAGAAGAAATTAGCTTCTTACTTCCCAAGGACAATCAATGTCGCACGAACAATTAATGAGAACAACAGTTCAACTTAATTTGCATCAGATTGACTTTGTATTCGAAGAGCGTCTAAGCTTAGTTATATGTATGTATGTCATAGAACGTTCCAATATCCATCCGAGCTAATTTATGGATGAACTTAGGAACTTCATCTAGAACTGTTCAACTTGACCAAACTATAATGAGAAAGTAACGTTTACGATTCATTGGTGATTAAATGGAAGTGTTAAAACTCTATCTCTTATACAGATTAGCACTTTAAAGAATGATGGGTGAGATCTTAAGTTTCACATTTGTTGAGTAGCTGAATCGTCCTAAAAGACATAACAAGTGCATTGTTACTGATGGTCATTCGGTCAATCAGTCAGTTAGTTCAGCCTCCAGCACTCCACTGCTTGACATAGGCCTCCCCAAGTTCGCACCAGACACGAGAGATGGTCATTAGTTCTACTATAATCTGGCACCTGACTGAATATTCAACTTGTAAATCATTTTAAAACTCCTGTTGCGTTCAGCAGTTTATATGCTGCAAGATAACCTGGATATTTGAGAGAAGCTCTTAGGATAAACTTGGCAGATTAAACTTCAACTCTCTTCCTTATCGTCGAAAAGTCTTCGTCCAACTGTGGGACATTTAATGGAGTTCACTGATAACGGATATACTCGTACTTCTATGTTAACAGTTTAGGTAGAGTTCAGTTCTAAGACAATATTATTGATTATTCGAATTTGTAATTATCAGCTTAGATACCTTCTATCTACGTGTATGTACCGACATCTTTTATATTATAGTTGGATGTGATATAATAATGTAATTACATGTATTTACTAGCTAGTAGTCTACTAGGTAGTAGTTTAACTAAATATGTAATATTGATGACTATACTTGATATTTAGAATTCTACCTAGTTTCTCATACGTACTCGTTGGCAGGAAGGAATTTCGAGATCTTAAATTTTATTTTACGAAATAAAAGTTTTAATTTAATTATTTAACTATATTTCCTTCGACCGCCGATATCACTGACTTCATTACCATATCTCCGACATAGTTTATAAGTCGTTAAGCGCATACCTGCAATGTGCTTTAAAGTTGCTTTACTCAATTCATTCCAACAAGAAAACTTGAATCCATTTGCATATAATAGCAGATAGTATTGTTGAATCTTCTGTGTTTAACTTCAAAAGTTCTTAACTGACATAAAATGGAGTATTTTTTAAATTAACGGCATTTTATATAACAACATTACGTTTACATACATTATTATAATGTGTATGATGCGTTTTATGTATATTAAAGTCGTATTAACATTATGGCAAAACAAATTGCGAAGCTACAAAAACTTTAAAAAACAGTTCTTTAATAGTAGATTCTTTTAATAGCTGCTGTAGTACTAGATGAAAAATTCTATCTACGTTAACGATTGAGTTTTCGATTCCCTTAGAGTGACTATTTGTATTTGTGCAAATCGAAGCTGAACTTGAAGGTCAGTTGGCTATAGTGTAACAAAGGAGCGGAGGATCTTAATTGATTTCAATAAAGGAAACCATTGTTTTTAGTCCAGTATTTCAAACATTTATAAAGTAAAAATAAATTTCTTTTAACAGAAATATGATTATATAATAAAGTGCGAAAAAAGCCTGGTTAAAGAAAACTGAAAAAATTCTAATTAATTGATTAAGACTGTAACATCCTACTGTTTGGGTATAGGTATTTTTCTTCCATGTCCTCTTTCTATGTAGGAGAAGCTCATCCACCACGCTCTTCCACTGCGGGTAGGTGGATATATAAAAGCGGAAAAATGGCTGATGCGCTAGAAATTTATAAGTTTTGAATCTGTCTGACTTCTAAATTTACTTGTTTAGACAAAATAAAAAATAGAAAATATGCCATACATGAGACAAATTTTTATTTTTTTATTAAAATACTGTCCAAGGTAAAAACGGGCTCAACCAACAGTTCTATTTTTCAAAGAAACTTGCATATTTACGTAGGAAATTAAGATATTGTTTTAGGTAATAAATGATTACTTATCATCAAACTGACGTTTTTTTTTATTTTATAGAATAGGGGGCAAACAGACTGTTGGCTCGCCTAGTGGTAAGTGAAAACAACATCCACTGACACCCGCTACATCAGAAGATTAGCCGGAAGTTGCCGGCCTTTCAAATAAGAGTATGCTCTATTTTTGACTGACTGACAAATTTAAAAATATCAATATTGTCTACGAACCTCTCCTCTCACACTTCTAATTTATTACGCAGGCTTAGCAAAAATATATAAGATGTCGATTTGCCTCTAAATCTACGTCTATATATTTGCGTGGAAGTAATTGCATGGTCATTTTCTTTTATAGTTGTCTTTACTCGTTACATGTTGTGGTCCTAGCTTTACAGTTTGCGTGTCGCGGTCTGTCTCGTTTCGGCTATATAAAGCCTAGTTGAAATGACCACTAATGTACTCAGTAAACTTAGCTTGCCTCTATAAAGATTTTATGAGCTCTTTCTTGTCGTTTACTGGCTGCAACAGAATGATCGTTATAAGATTAGCGATTTTTTGTCAAATTTATTTAGTTTACTAGAATTTCTAGCGTGAAAATGGAAAAAGTGTATGTATAGTACCTGGTCAACTTTGCTTACGAATGTATGGGATGCAACTAAAATGTAGTTAATTTTGATTTACACTACTTTTAGATCACTACATACTATAAAACAAGTCGCTTCCCGCTGTCTGTCTGTTCCTATGTCTGCTTAGATCTTTAAAACTACGCTACGGATTTTGATGCGGTTTTTTTAAGTACATAAAATGGTTCAACAGGAAGGTTTATATGTATAATACATGCATAATATAGTAGAGAAACACTGATAATTTTAAACGTTTTTAATGTTATGTCGTAAATAAACACATTTTTTGCGCTTACATGGCAAACGCTGGCTGAACCCTACGAGATAGATCGAAATAATGTACTATACAGCTCTTAGTGATAACCCAAAAAAACCATTTTTATTCTTTACTTTTTACGAGAAATAATGGGTTATTTACGAAGTAATTTTAAGCAATACAGCATTAATCCTTATCCAATAAAGTATTATAAATGCATTGTGCATTTAGTATAGATTAATATGGCCCTTTACAGCATGTAATTTAAATGAATATTTTCGAAGATATTACAGATTTAAAATGCAGGGACATAACGGTTGCGGTAGCACCGGCCGGGGTAAATTTTTTAGAAATTGTATGTTCGTACTTTATAATTTTTAAACCGCATTTATAGTAAAAACATTAGGTTAGATAGGATTAGACTAAAACCATAATTTGTCAAGTCAAGATTAACCTCTAAAGAAAACATGTTTGTATTGTCTAATGACACAAAAGCTGTGAACGTTGTATATAAAGACATTCTGTAGTATATTTAGTATCAGCATTTCATCCGTGCGAAGCCGGGGCGGGTCGCTAGAATTACATACAATAAACTGATTTTTACTTTTCAGAGTTATTATAAAAAGCTAGATAGTCTTTTATCAGCGTATCTTTTATCAGCAACTTACTTGACTTAGGATTAAAGGACATCCTATGGTTTCTAGGTGGGGCTTCCACAGTGCTCCACTATTATATTCTGTTCTGGGTAATTCGCCTAGGATCACGTTAGCCCGATCGCATTCGGTTCCGCTGCCACTGGATGTCTCCAACTTTGTCAATTTTAGGGCTTCGTTTGTGATGTGGTCGGTTTTAATATAAAAAATATATCTGCGTATATTGTATATAAATAAACAAGTATAATACATTTATAAAGTTTTTCTTATGTAAACATTTTACGATATTTCCTAGTAGACCCAACCATTAAAAAAACATTTTAAAATCCTCTTAAGCTACTTAAACAAAATCTTTACGCAAAGCCTGCACAAAAGAAAATGAACAAACGGCTCCCTTCCTAAATCCACCTGCCGTGTCTTTGATCCGCACAAAATACAAATATTATATACTAGCTGTGCCCGCGACTTCGTCCGCGTGGAATTTAACAAAAAAGTTATTTAGTTTATTTAGTTTTTTTATTCGTTTTAGCATTTTTATTTCAGTTATTATGTAAAAGATTTCCTAAAACCTTTACCACAGATACTGTTACAGGTGAGGATGGTTATCCATTTTACTGACGTTGTTTACCTGAACATGGTGGTATAAAGGCCTCTACTGACAGCGCCCGATCCATTCCGACGATACGATCTGAACCTTTATTTTTGCTCTATGATCTGAACGCATGCGTTCTCTGTAACCTATGGCCGCCCAAGTACGCCTTCTCACTGCCTGCGATCTGTCGCACGCGTTCTAGTGATCGCACACCGATCAGTTGCGATCTGTCTCCGGAGGCAGAGAACGCATGATCGGCGGTGCGTTACGTTGAAAAATGGCGGGTAATTTTACAAAATCATTGATTGACGCCGTGCGTTCGCCAAATACATTTCTTTTTTGAAGTTATAAGTACTTCTTTTGGGGTGTTCTTAGAGAAAAATGATTAGAGTAAATTTTTACTATGCGCGAACGAAACTACGTAGTTCACGCATGCATGAATAGATGCCGCCACTAAAGTACCTAGTCTTTAGCATTTCTGACAGATGGCGTTGTGGAACTATGAGAGTAAATTTTTACTATACGCGTGTGAAGCGTGACATAAAAACGTTTAAAAACGGAACGAAGTTCAAGCATGCTAAAGTAGTCTTTAGCATTTCTGAGAGATGGCGTTGTGGAATTATTTTGGAAGTATTTTAATACTCTTCTAGCTTGAAGTATAACTTCTTACGTGCGTACATAAGTACCTACACACTTTTTTTATTAATTTTATGGACCCAAATTTTGCTTTTTCTATTCAACAATAAAGCTAGTAAAATTACTTTTTCTTCTTTTCTTTCTTCATCAGAACTTCCGTCATCTGTACTCATATTAATTTCCTCGACCCTTTTTATATGTTGAAGTTGGGCGTGCGCGACCGTTTCGAATACAATTAGTTTTATGTATCGCAGAACGGATCGTCGCTCGTATCGCAGTCAGTATAAAGAGCATTGCGATCCGATACCACTATCCATTCTGAAGGAATGGTCCGGGAGCCAGGTAAAAAATCGGTCAATCATTTCCTCCCAATTGAAACTTCGTAACATAAATAAGGGATTTTGTTTTTATGAATATTCGTTTTTGTCAGCTGCGAGTCCGTGGGTGGGGTGGGCAGTGGCAGCCTTCCAAACATAGAGTAAAACATTTTTTAGTCATTTTCTCCCACCTTATTTGTCGGATTATAGTTTACCTAATATCTGAAAGAAAAATAATGTTAGCCGACCGTAACATGGTGGTTTATACGTCAGCTGGCTGCTTAAACATGAAAAACATTTTTTTTTTCAGTGATTTCCTCTCAACTACAAATTTACCTGGTGATAGTTTATATGCTACTATGAATGAAAATTAACGTCAGCTGGCTGTATCTCGGTGGAAGGTTTGTCAGCTGGTACCGTTTTTTTTACATCTTTCAAGTTATCAATATTTTTCATGTTCAAGCAGCCAGTTGACATATAATCATCCATGTTATGGTCAGCTGACAATATTTTTCCTTCAAGATATTAGGTAAACTATAATCCGACAAATTTTAAGGTGGGAGGAAATGACAAAAAAAAATTTTTTTCTCGATGTGTGGGAGGCTGCCACTGCCTACCCCACCCACGGAGTGGCAACTGACAAAGAAGAAGATTCATAAAAAAACTCTTATTCATGTTACGAAGTTTCATTTCGTTGTCACGGGCTTCCGGGCTAGAACGTATCGTCGGAACGTCGTAGGTATCCTGTTGAGATTCATTTTCACGTCGCAATCTTGGGATTTTGGCCTCCTGCTTTATTTAGGCATAACTATAGTCATCACAATTTAATAAGCATTTTTTGACATTTGTCATCGCGATGTAAGCGATGTAGTGAAGTAACTATGGTTACTTATTATAATTATAACTATGGTTACGGTTAGTCGTATGCGACTTGGTACTCGATACTTACGATAAATCGATTCAAGTTTGTATGAGTATTTGATGGATTTGACTATGTAATGTAAAGTGCATTGGATTAAAATTTTGATTAGAAAATTTAACTTAAACTTAAACATTGTAGGTAATTTGAAATAATCAATTTGTCTTTATTTTATTTTTTATATTGTTTTCTAATGTTTACGCGAATTTCAATAATTAAAATGAACGAATTTTGTCATGGTTTATGAGGCTCTGGACATGAGGACATGGTCCTCCCGTGACCATGGTTGCTGTAAAGTATCCGAAACGTCAGGCATGCAAAAAAACCTAATAAACCGCGATAAAAATGAAGAAAAAGCAAAAGTGATTGAATCGTCATTCAATCATTTTCATAGGATGATGAGCCAAAATCGTCAGTTGAGCTATCGTCACCCGTAAATATTATTATTTCATTTTCAATTATAGTATCAATATTGACGTCTCTGTCATAATCTTCCTTTATTATTTTCGAGATTTTTCTACCACTTTTGCCCAGTCGTCTTTCATCTAACATCCCTCCGCTGCGTATGCGTTACGTACGTTAAGGACGTTAAGTCACGTACCACCAATTCAAAATTTTATTTACGCCTTTGAGCGCCATACAACCTGTACAGATCAGTCAATCAATCATTTAATCAATTGATTGATTGATCTTTCTTTTCAGTAGAGATCACTACACAATATTTAATTACTATTTAAATCGAATGAAGCTGGTGAAATTAAGTAAATAATTAGTTACAATACTTTAGTATAAAAAAAAGACATACTCCGTCCAATCGTTTATTATCTTTGTGACTGCTCACGCCTATATATTACAGTTTTTTTTCGGAATAACGTACTAAATAATTGTCCAGTAATGTCATACTTTATTGACGATTTGATTGATTGATTGAAGTGCCCTGTGCATAACAAACAACCACAGACTGTGAAACAGTTCTTGAAATACGATAGATCGATCATATGATAAAAATAATTTTACGTCATATAATTATTGTTTCTATAAATTTAATAAAAAAAGGAAATCAAAATATATAGCATCTATGACTCCAAGATTGATTATTTGCAAGGAATTAAGTCGAAATCTTGGAGTTTAATTTCAAACCAAGAGTAAAAATCAATGACTGTTCATTCATTGCCCTAAAATATAACTATGCATGCGTTAGTGAAATTAAACTTTCAAATGCATGGTTAATAAAGCCTAAATCAAGTTTAAATCAAGAGCTATGAGCAAATTAATATACTTGGAAAATCACATACCTAACTACTGATTAATTTAACAAACTAACTAATAAACGAATAATTATAATTTTTAAACTAAAAATATTTCATTAAATCGATTGAAAGTTCTTCTTAAATAAAATCGATTATTATTTCAAATCGAATGAATAACCTGTGAAGCAATCACTAATTTCGAAATGTCTGGAACTGTCAAAAAGATAATAAACGATTGAACGGAGTGTACGGACGTAACCTAAAGTTGTGACGGAACGTAAAATTTTTCGAGACGTTTCGTAATAATTATGAATTAAAATAAATAAATTTCTAATATCAAAGTAGCCTAAGTTACGCGCAATTACATCAGCTATCTGACAGTGAAAGTCCCGTCTAAATAGCTCCAGCCGTTTCAGAAATTAGCCGGAACAAACAGACAGACAGACAGACAGACAGACAGACAAAAATTTTAAAAAATGTTATTTTGGTACATGTTTCGTGTATAGATCCATATGCATTTAGTAAAAAGTGGTTATTTTAATATTAAAAACAGACACTCCAATTTTATTTATATGTATAGATGTATAGATGTATAGATGTATAGATGTATAGACGAGGACCGGGCAAACAATTAGTGCTTATATATACATATATGTAGGAAAAGTGAGGGTGGTCGACCAGTTTAAGTTGACCTCTGCGTTATGAGAGAATACGTTATGATTTGTAGAATATATATTTATTGTAGCCGATTCTTATTAATATCTATGAGAAAATTAGATTTTTGCTCCAATGCTTTAACCGGAAAAGGCTAGAACCATTTGAGGTATGTCAATCACATATTGCCCGCCTTACCTTACTTGCTACTTTTAATTTAACACGCAGGAAAATTTAAGAAATAGTTATTAAAATGTACTTAAGGATAAGTATGTTTACTTGTCCTTTTAATATTATTTTGACATATTTTTGTTATTTCATAAGAGTTACAGTAAGATTTTTTTAATCCTACCCTTAAATATACAATATAGATATTGAAACACTGAATGCAACTACATTAATACATAACAATGTTAACTCAAATATTAGTATAAAATTATAAGTTAAAATAATTTAAGGTTGTATAAAAAATTGTGCTACAAAATGCATGGGATAATTTTTCGTGGTTAACTTTACAGGTGGATCTTCGTATACTGGTTGATGTATCTATAAAGCAGCTTATTCAAAGGCAAGGAACGCACAACGCAGGAGACAATGGTTTTGGTTTAAAATACTGCAGTGTTCAATGTGTCTACACGTGGAATATTATATATTATATTAAAAGCAGAATGAAAATATTTCATTGGCTGTTTCAAACGAAAACTTCAAACATATGCGTTTTGTTATTTTTTTTTTAATTTATACATCTAGGTCGGCAAACAACCATAACCCTCACCTCATGGTAAGCGATTGCCGTTGCTTTTAGACGCCTGTAAACAGAAGCATCACAAGCGTGTTGCCGACCCTACCCCCAATCCTCCCCAGGTCTGGTCACCCAACTCACCACAGGAACAAAACACTGCTTGAAAACAATATTATTTAGCTGTGATTCTGTAGGTCGAGGTTATTCCCCAGTCGGTCTGATCCAGGTTTTGAGCAGGATATTTCCTGTTGTGCCCTACCTCAATTGATATTAATTGATTGATATGAAATTAATTGATTCATATGTTAGTTAAACAACTAACGTTAAGTGTTATGCTTCTATGAAATGTAGTTAAAAAATGTTATACGCTCTATAATATTCTCAATTTCCTATTTTAATACTTCAACTATTTAAATTTAGTTAATGGTAACGATTGTTGTTTATTATTACGTCGTATGTACTCGTAATTGATATTTGATTATTATGTATTTTTTTATTGATTTTTAAATCGGAGTATTTACATTATGTACAAACTCAGAAAAGTATTTGTATTTTTCATACTGCTTTTTAATTTATCCATTTACATTTTATTTTTCAATATGCTTGTGTTTGTGTTTTTGATACAAAATCTAGACTACTTCGTTATAATTTTTGGGTCCCATTAATACCCTTTTCTACCCTAGTAACCTATTGTTATGATTAGGAAAATAACAAAAGGTCTCCAATTCTTATGATTTAGTTGACTTACTTACGAAAATAATGCATTATTATATACATTATGTAAGAAACTTCGTCCTAGTCAACTTTCGTGAGTAATAAGTTGTCCAAGAAGAAATAATGGAATTACTATACACAAAATATTTTCATACTTTTTGCCCGTGTTAAATGCTGTTTTTATATTTTTACTCTACTATACTATGGAAATATAATTATCATCAGATATATGAAAGCCGTCATGAAGTTCCGACGCTTGCTAATAGACAAAAGAATATACGATAGAGTAACTCTGTAGTTTCAATAAGACGGGTCATCTTACACTGGTCTCTTGTATCTGTTCATGGCAGGATAGTTACAATGAAGTACAAGGGACTATGTCTATTGATACAGGTCTATTGTTTTGTATTAAACTGTGTTCGCTTTGTGTTGCTTCCCGTCTCTGTTCATGTTATTATTAATATTGTTACAGAATGTATTAAAAACAATAATATAAGAAATACTTTTTTAAAGAGCTAGAAATAAATAAGCACCTAAAAATTATAGTAGTGTGTTTATGGCGATGATTTAGCGAAGCCATTTAATATGTAACTGATTAAAATAAACTTTGGACGTGACAAAAGATTTTGGTTTGCATCAATTTTAAGATAATACTTTTTTCCAACTATAAAATCAATCGAAATCAAATTGAGTATGCCCCATATTTCTTGCTTATTATTTTAATTTTTGTTTTTAAAATGACCATAACAATATTTTCAAAGAATTATAGTTTGTGATTTAATCATAAATAACTTATATAATATACAAAATAAATAACTATAATGAAATTTGCAAATTGATTTTTAATTTGAATTTTTAATGTGTTCATTGAAATATGAACACATTAAAAATTCATTATTTACACATGAATATAAAAAAGGCGTAGGTTTTCAGTTCGACTGAACTTTTTTATTGCCTTTGGTAATTGTGAAACAATTTTTTGTAATTAAAATTATTGATGAATGAAATTGAGCTCGAGAACTGATCAACTCAAGCGAAGACAACGAATGGTTTGTAAGTGGTTTGTAATTAATGCAATTGCAATAAAGATATACATTTCAATATCGACTGTTGCTTTCACTGAAATCAGTTTTGATTACCAGAATCTTTTTAAATTAAAATGTTCATTTTGTATTAAATGTTATTAATATTGTCATTTTTAAATAAAATTATTAGTTATAGACTATGGAGTAGGTAGCGATATTTATGTCGAATTTTAAGTATCCATGTCTATACATATTTAAAATTCACAACTTAAGAACTAAATACTTACAGAGATAGTTTTGGTACAAATCATGTCAGCGTGGAATTGTGCCAACAATGCTGGCAGCATTTCCCCGTTGAATCGCTATGTCGATTCTCTGGGCAAAAAATGCACCAGCCCTCTTGTTAAAATACTTATATTTACTTTTATGTACTTCCAATATTTTTGAGTAGTAGTACGAAAAGCTCCGTTAACGCTAATGATCGTACTTTCGACTTTTGTTTTTTTTTTATCAGGACATTATTTCTCGTTGTAGAGAATCTTCCACGCGTAGCAGACGACGTAAGTTGGTAATCAATTGTTATTACAAACAGTTTTTTTTTTTTTTTTTATTATTATTTAAACTCATATTACATCACAATTTAAGATTAATGCACTCCAAAAATCGCAGGGATTTGTCCGGAGTGTTGTTTTAATACAGTTCAGGCACATTTAGGCAATCAACTAACAATAACAGCAAAAAATCAACAAACAAATTAGTGGGTAATTCTATAACTTAAGTAAAAAAATCTTTTAAACGGTGTAAATTTATACGCAGGGAAGACGACCGAGACGCAGAACCGGTTTGTTACAAACAGTTACAGGATGTTCAGATAAAACGATTTCAATTTATTTCTTATATTTTTTATAGTGATTCTGTTCTTAAAATCTACAGCCAATCCATTTAACAAGCGAGGAGTCAAATATTCCGTAGTCCTTTTACCATATACCTACGTTATTTCTTGCGGAAGTTGTTATAAGTTTTTGTTTTGTTATTTGTCGTGTAATAATTTTATGTTGAATTTTGTTCTGTATGTCCATATTAAAAAAGTTTTCTTTTAATATGTTATATTGAAATTTATATTCGACCGGTAACACGTTGCAATATTTAAAAAGTTTATTGTCATCATTTTTATATTGTTCTTTTATTTTAGGAGTTACGATATTTTTTAGGATTCTAACTTGCAGATTTTTTATAGTGTTAAGATAGGTTTTAAAGGTTCTACCATAGGTCGTGATACCGTAGCTTAGGATTGACTCAGCCAAAGCATTGTAAAGCATAAGTAGAATTTTAAATGGAATTCTCTTCTTAATTATAACTATATTAGCCAAGAAGGCTGTGAGTTTGTCACATACCGTACTTATATGAGGTTTCCAATTAAAATAACAGTCCACCACCAGTCCAAGATAAGTATGCTTTTCAACAGTTTCTATGACTGGGCACTTGCATTGGTTGATATTTAGATGAAGACATTTATGATTATGGGCTTTTAGTCGATTATTTGTTTCACAGAACGTCTTGGTGTACGGTGAGCGTATGTGAACTAGTTTTGTCTTGGATGCGTTAAGTACAAACCCGTTGTCATGACACCACTTATTTAGTAAATCAAAATCTTGCTGCATTTTTTCCAGTGCTTTGTTTACGTTTGAATCTGCTATTAAGAGGCAAGTGTCATCAGCGTACTGATACGATGAGCAAAATTTAAATATATTATTCATGTCATTTACGTACGCTATGAAGTGCAAAGGACCGAGCACCGATCCTTGGGCTGTGCCCTCAGAAACAGATATTACATCACTTGTAACATTCCCTATTTTTACAAAATAGGAACTGTTACTTAAGTACTCTTTGCACCATTTTAAAACGGGGCCTCTAATGCCTGTGTTACTGAGCTTTTCTATTATGGTGCTATGGTTAAGGGTATCAAATGCCCTAGAAAAGTCTATAAAAAGAGCTAAAACGTGATTTTTTCTATGTAGATGTCCATTTACTTCATCTGCAAACCTAGATAAAAGTGACGTGGTACTTTTCGTTGGCTGGAAACCGTACTGATTATTATGAATTATTTTATGGTCGCCGTAAAAGGTATAGATTTGTTCGCTGAAGTATTTTTCGATTATTTTATCAAGAGCGGGTAAGAGGGAGATAGGACGATAGTTATTAATGTCGTCTTGTTTACCCTTTTTGTGGACAGGGCGAACACAGCTTTGTTTAAGGTCATTTGGATAAAAACCTGATTGAATACTAGTATTAATTAATTGGGCGATACTTACTGATATTTTTTTGGCAACTAATTTAATATCTATTACTTTGATTCCATCGTTACCGGGTGCTTTTTTATTTTTAAGGTTTTTTATAATTTTTTCAATATTTTTTGGCTCTGCTCGTTTTAGATAAAAAGTTACATCGGCTGATTTACTGTAATTGTTCGTATTCAGGAGCTTGGTTGAACACGTTGGTAAAACATTTTTAACAGCATCCTTAAATGCTGAAGCGAATTTGTTAGCAATTTCAGTGTAATTTTGGTTGTATATATCGAAAGCTTTTAAAATTATGTCGTCAATTGATTTCGTTACCCTACCACTTATTCTATTAATTATTTGCCATAAAAGACGGGGATTTTGTTTGTTTTCATTAATTTTATTTCGATAATAATTGTTTTTGCTATTTTCCAAAATTTTATGTAATTTATTACGTATCGTTATATATTTTAATCGGAGTGTGTTATTTGTGGGATCTTTTTTCATCTTATTATATATATTATCTCTCTTATCTGCTAGTTTTAACATAAATGTTTTAACATAAATGTTTTAACCCATGGTTGCTTAATATTCTTTTCTGTATGTTGGTTTTTATTTTTTAACGATTTGTAGTACGCAGATTCAAAAGCCGATTTAATAAATTTATATATTTTATGTGGACACGACATATCTGTTGTCTTTGTCCAGTCAGTGCTATTTAACTCCTCACTTAGAATTTTTCTATTAAAGTATTTAATTTTAGAAGTTTTAATATCATCCTGTATGCGCGTCGAGCGAATTCCCTCGCATGCTATCAATACAATGCGATGATCTGCCAGAACAGTATCGACCGCTGCTGTGCACGGATTCATAGTCGTTAATCGCGTAAACACGTGATCGATG
This sequence comes from Melitaea athalia, assembly GCA_905220545.2. NCBI lineage: Eukaryota > Metazoa > Arthropoda > Insecta > Lepidoptera > Nymphalidae > Melitaea > Melitaea athalia. The sequence continues at coordinate 16,318,788 of HG992188.1, forward strand.
CATGATTTACATATTTTATTAAGTCTTAATTCTATGCGAGTGTAATCTGTTATACCAGATATGAATCCGTGCCCAGAGAGCATGTCGATGTATTTATTCTTTATAGAATCATTAGAATTGAGGTCTATGTTGGCGTCTCCGAGTATGATTGAATTATTAGTTACATATTTATTCATCAACTGCGAGAGTTCGGAAATAAATCCTGTTTTGCTAGAAGATGGAGGTCTATAGATTGCACACAAAGTTATGGTGTTTTGGTTCGCGGTTTTGAGTGTCCCTAGGATCGTCTCAAAGTGCATTGTTTTTGTGATTACGGGAGCAAACTTGAGATAATTCTTAACGTAAATTATTATACCGCCTCCTCTTTGTTTGGAACGTAACTTAGTGTGCATTCTATAACCCGGAATGTTATATATACCACTGATATCGTCACTAATGTTCACCTCTGTTAGAACTACGACTTCTATTGTAATCTTCGAGGATTCTATCACAATGAGAAGTTTATTAAAGTTTTTAATTATTGATCGGATATTCACGTGAATACAGAACAAATCAATATTTTGTTTGTTAAAGGGTATTTTCTTTATAAAAGAGTTAACTGTAAGGCAATCAAATATTTCATGTGTATGCAAGTAATCGTCAATTATATCACTAGCCATTTTACTAATAATAATGTATAAGATGTATCACTGAGCAATTGTTATTTATTTTTTTTACACGTTTGGTTGTTTAGCGATTAATGTGTCAATATCGGACATGGAACGCACTATGTGGGGACGACTCTTGTCTTCGTTCTTCTTCACATATATAACTCCCGACTTGCACCATACGAACTTATATGACGGCTTGAGTTTTTGTTGAGCATTATATAGTAGGGTCTTGGTGTGATGCGTTAAAGCTTCACGTATATATATACGACTTTTTTGATCAGTGAGAAGTGGCTGAGTAAGGATATTTCCTACCGTCAGTTCATTAATTTTCGCAGCGTTCACCCACCGATTACGCACATCATTAGATTTAACTTCAACCAGTATATGCCCTGGCTGTGGCCTGTCTTTTGGCTTTGGCATTCGGCGCGTACTCACAACGTCCTCAATGCTGACGTTCAGATTATCTGCGATTTTTGTTAATATTTGATTGAGGTTTATGGTAGGAGTTTCTGGGATTCCAGCTACTTCCATTGTGCATGACAGCATTTTTTGCTCCCATTCATTAACACGTTGTTCCACAGCTAATACGCGAAGCTCCAAATTTTTGTTTTTATTAATTAGCTCTGTGTTTTTATTTACAAGATTTTTTATCGTAGTATCTTGCTTTTTAACAATGTTCTCTAAATCAGCTATTTGCCCACTCATATGATCCAAGGCCTTTGTTAGTTCACTTAACTCTGTTCTTATTATCTTTTGCGTCTCTCGTGTGATGTTTTCAATTAATTTACTTTGATTGATACCAGAAATGCGGTCTTCATCATCAGAGCTATCTTCGTTTGGAACGAAGAGAGATGAACGCCTGGAAACGTTGTTAAGGCAGTCCTCACAGCTCCATTCGAGTCCCTCAGAATTCCGTAGGGCAGCTAGTTGTTTGCTGGTTAATTTAGAGCATATGGTTGTTGCATGAACAGACTTACTGCACCTACTGCACTCTAGACCTGGAGATTTTTGTGTTATATTTTTATTACAGCAAAAACACTTCTTAGGTGCCATTGTTGGCATGGACGTAGGTATTTGGAAAAAACTTATCGATTAAACGTTAGCGCGTCCGACACGATTGCCGACCAGAACTGAACAGTTGATAACGATCGTTAACTTTAGTAGGCAATGAGTTCTCGTTCTGACTTAACTTGTAACTTTTGTTTATATGCTACTAGCCGTCCCGTGCCCACTTCGTTGGGCGTTAATTATTTTTGTGATGTACTATATCCCTGGATTTTTTGTCTTATATAATTTGCTTTAATCGAAGCACGTCCAAAATGAAATGACGGAAATGAATGACATAACAACATGCTTGTACTGTCAACACTGAAAAAAGATTCAATTTGACAGCAAAATCCCCATTAACAAAATGATCCTCCTTTGTTACAAAAAATGTGATAAATGAAGAACCGCTCGACCGCTTTTGTGCAAACTTCACATAAACCATCTACTAAATAGTCCAAACAAAGCCTAAATGTTTGGTTTGGATATGTGAGCCCGTTCTTGAGTTATAAAATTACAACGAAAAGTGGCATTGATTTTTATTATTGTTCAGTTTACTTCTATATTGTACTATAAAGTAATATCTCTTAGATATCACGAGACTGGGTACACTTCTACAACTGTAAATATTGTCTCAAAATTCCATCAGAATTATGACATTTTTCTATCCATATATTTCTTTACCATACACGCAACAACTTTATCGACAGCAACCTTTTTATTAGGATCTTCATTCTTTTAGTTTTTTTCTGCTTCATAAAACTAATTATATTATTGAAAAAATCAATAAAATCTCTTCGCATAATAGGATGAACGTATGGAATAAGATTTTTTCCCATATTGTTACCCTATCCTCTTGTTTAAACTCGTTGAAATTCACTAATGCCTACCAAAGCCTACTTACAAAGGCATGAGATCTTGAGCCCTTGCACTTAGGGCCTTTGAAATTGGAGTTTTTTCATCCACACTTTTTCCTTTTTTTTCTTCATATTATATCCATATATTAAGATGGGGTATCTTATGTAGTTTTTTAAAGGACAGGTCTATTTATATTATTTGTCGTTATGAATAAAAGATTGTTGTAAGCAAATTTTCATCTAGGAACTTTTTTTTCAGAATACTTTACTTAATTATGGAAAAATATACATATTGGTATAATTTGTATATATTTTGTTATATATATAGATTTTGTAATACGGGATTGTGAATTTTTGTATACACCTAAAAGTTAAACCACTGGTGGTACTAATACAATTAAGTTTATTTGAAAACGCTAATCTTATGATTTGTTTGTTTATTAAATGTTAAATAAATTGTATGCGAGTTAAATTAATAACTTAACTTTTAATGCTTTAATTATTAATAATAAAAAAGAAAATTATGCTACTTATTATTATATATTCTTAAAAATAAATTTCATTTCATGTTGTCCTATTGACGTGGGCGAGCTTCAAACTCACGCCTATAAATGAATATTAATTTAAAGCCAGAATTTTTAATTTTTGGTCAGAATTTCATTCATTATTAAACTTTTTTTATTAGTTTATTAGAGTTGGATAAATGGATTCAAAGTTGTATATTGAGCATCCATGATCCAAGGTCCTGTAATACCTGTTCACTAGTACACATTGTTGATTTCTCTAAGTTTCTACTGTAATAGTCAGTAGGCTTGTAAACTTTTTTTTTATATAACTAATTGCAATGGGACAAACACTCATTAATAATCAACTATACACTTGTCATTTAAAAACTGATCTCTATTACAAAATATATATGACCTAAATCTGATCTCTACAACAAAATAGTTTTTTTCTGCGATCTTATAATATTAAATACCTTAAGTAGAAAAAAATGGCGTTTATTTTAAAAACAATTTTTAATATTATGTTACTTTTCTTAATTTTTACTCAAATTTAAAAATCTGCAATGTTTTAAATATTAAACAGTAACAGAGTCTGTCAGTAAAAGGACTTGAAAGGAAAAGTTTAAAAAAATATTTTCGTAGATATTTTTTTACGCTCATTTTTCATTGACTTTCAAATACCAAACAATGTTACTCTGTAATCTCGTTAAAGGTTACCCCAGCGGTAATACAATGCGGTCATCGACCTCTGATTCCGCCACCCCTGTTTTCGATCATATGGGTAATGATTACACAATTCCTGCATTTATCTCTGTATGTAATTGTATCATGTTAATTTTCATTATGGACGTCGTTATTATGGTTTTCTGTCAAGCTTTATATGCGTCTGAACCCGCGGATTACTACGACATTTTTTTTTTCATGAATTTATTGTCATTTTAAAATCTTCCTTTAAACTAACCTTGTACCACAAAAAAAAACCTATTTTGTGCTTGTTTGTCTAATTAGATGGAAATAAATTTAAATTTATATATATAAAAGAGATTTCCACCCATATATGACTCATCACGATATCTTTGGAACCATAAGGCCTAGAGACTTGAAATTTAGTAGGAATATTCCTTTCGCCGAGTAGAGGTCAGCTAAGAAAGGATTTTACAAAATTCCACCCACAAGAGGGAGTTGCGGGGGTTAATAACATAAGCAAATGTCAAAACAAAGTTTGCGGGGTCAGCTAGTATAGATATAAAAGTGTGAGTTAAGACATAATATGCACATGTGGTACTAATTTATTTGTATAACATTGGTAACAATTTGCCACAATTTTGTATAGTAAATATACATACAAAAAAATATAACGGTATATACGTATTTCCCCAGGAGTTCTAACCACCTTACTCACCCCAGGAGCATGACAGTGTTACACCTGTGTTATTTAGCTATGATCTTCAGTACGAGAGTGGTACTTTACCAGATGGACTGCTCCAGATTTTGAGCAGGATTTGTTCTGCTGTGCCCTATCTCAATAAAATTGATAAATACGGCAAAGCGCGATACGAGTGTAATTTAATACTTCCAAGCAATTCAATTTCCGACTCTGTTTGTTTGAATATTAAAAATTCAAAGATATTCTCAAAGACATTATTAAATATTAAGATTTTTATTGCTGGCGAATCGAGGTATAGAGTTTTAGTCATAGAGTTTCGTTGGCTTTGGTAAACAAACTTTAGCGCAATGTGATTTTATTTGACAATATCACATAAAACTGAACTTAACGCCTGCAAATACAATATCTTAGAAGAATTCAGTTCACTTAAACATATACTCCAAGATTTTTCAGTTTATCAATTTGTAAATAAAGTATTATTTAATATGATCCATGATACAAAATACCAATATATATTTTAAAACAAACTTTGAAAAATAATAACGATACATGATTATTATAAAAGAAAAGACATAATCCTTATCTTCTTCCATTTCATCTTTATATTACAAACACTTAAACAGGGCAACCTTAAATCTTCAGAAACGTTCCCCTAAAGGTTCTATCTACTGCTTTTGAGACGGAGGGGCGATATCACCGGGCCAGTGTCCCCTCATATGTGCCTTTTATCTGCTAAATTAGCGCTTCTGTTTTTGATGTAACCCCTACCACGAATTCTATATTAATTGCAACAAAAAATGTAGCACCATTTCGTTAGTGTCTGAGGGAGCTTTGAAGAAAGACTATTAAGTTAGACAAAGGAACGGATGCCATATAACATTTTTCCTCTTTAATTCAGTATAGGGACGAAGTTTACGATTGATGTTTGAAATTAAGTAAAGTGATTTTGAAATTGAACTGAATCGACAAAAACAATTTTCAATGTGACATATCTGTTGCACCGTGGGAAGCCCCCACTGCCTCAGATTGGTAATCTGATCCGCAAATTGTTAATAAATATATGCACAAATACATTCACAAATATTTTGTTCTTATTTGTATTACAATAAACAATATTTTTGTAGACGTACACGATGAATACACTCTGCTACAATTATACTTATCTATCAGAATAAAAATGCCCAGCAAGAAGACTTACGCTTCAACATAATAAATACAATTTTTTATATTACACAAGCTGTGCCCCGCGGTTTTACCCGCACTTTTTATTTGAGAAAAAAACTATCCAGCACAAAAATATTTTTTCAATTCGAAACAATTCGAAACGAAACCTAATATTAGTATGGATATGATCGCATTTTATTATTTTTGTGATTTGTTTCAAGTCTTAAGAAAATGCATTATGTTCAGTACAAAATTGTGGTAAGGGATCTTCAACATTGCCTCAGGGCGTTTGCCTCGCGAAGCTGGCGGTATCTGCGCAAAGCTTTAGATTGCTTGCGGATAATTATATTTATACTGTGTCTAGATAAATTTATAAAAAAAATTAATTCTATAAAAAACGAGTGTACTTTAGACCACACGACTGAAGTAAAACTTCTTCTCCCACAGTAATAGGTATACGAGACGTAACTCTCTCGCTTGCTATCTTCATTAACTTATATCACCCTCTCAACTTTCGTTAACCTCGCCCGATCACACTTGTCCTATATGAAACTTTTCTTATATTAGGGGTTAAAGTATGAGATTGCCGTATTATTGTAATAGGTAATTCGAATTGACATAGAACCTTCATGGTTTTAGATTTTTGAGTGAAACTTTTTTCACACGGTACCTATGTAGTTCTTCTTTTAAAAAATGTGGAACATTAGATTATCAACTTTCAGTTGTTTTTTTATTCATCTTAGACAGGAAAGATGGACACTTCCCAAGCTAATATAAGGATTTTGGTTTTCTCGTTGGACTACGTCCTCTTCTTACATTCAAGCTAAAATTACTTCTCAGTAAGTAGTCTCTAGTAATTTTTACTAAGTAATTGTAAACATTCTTGAGTATAACTTATTTCTTTCATCTCATTCAGTCCACACACCTAAAACACATAATGTTTTCATGTACTTTTTTGTATTTTCATATATTTTTATTTATTTTTTTACGCTGGGGTCGCAACAAAGAGCATAATCCGCCTTTGGGTAAGTGGTTACCGTAGCCCATTGACGGCAGCAACATCAAAGGTAAGCGCTTGGCCGATCCTTCCATCGCTGTCAACACAGCGCGTGCCCAGGAGCACAACCTTACTTTAACCTTTCAGGAACATAACATCGTGCCAAAGCTTGTTTTTTTTTTAAAATGTTTTTATTGTAGTTAAGTTTATTTTTTCGTTTAATTTAAGGTATTTACATGTCTGGAGACTGATTTGGTTTTGTTTTCTACAGGACTGTACTTTATTATCTGCACATCCTGCAATATAGACATTTTGATCGTTAAATTATCGGCTAACGTAATCGGCTATTTTCTATTAGCTTTAGATCTTAGGAAATATTTCTATGTACCTAGGATATAATTAAATATGGAAAAGCTTTAACTTTTCATGTTCTATGCTGTGTGAGGTTGACATACTGGAAATAGAAACATATTCTTTACAATTTTATTTTACTTTAGACAACACGTTCAGAGGTCATCAAAGCTGGCTGTCATGGCTTTTATCTCTGCGCATGACAAATATTTGTATAAGCTACAAAGGTGTTTGTCGAGAACAACATAAACTAACGTTGTATTAGGATGTATGGTTATTATTCAGAAAAAGTTTGCAAATAAGTTTAAAAATCACTTAAGATACAATTTTTTGTTGTTAGACCATTTAAAAAAATCGGAATATTTCTTTCTTTCTATCTTTACTTTATTTCCTGGTTACGAAGTGTTACAAATATTTTCCGTCAAATATCAAAACATGTAAACAGTAGAATTTTACGTAATAAATAATTATTATGTGCCCGTAGATTACGGATAATCTAAAGCTTACAAAATACTGAATTAAATTATGGGCCAAATAAATTTTAAACAGCTATTATCATTAAATTTATTTTGTAATATTGTTTACTTTATATAATTTATGTTTACGTTTTATAACGTAATGACCAAAATTTTTTATTTTTATACGCATGTTTTGAATGTTTATTTTACTACACAATGTTATATGACAGTGAAATATGAATGAGAAAGGTTTTTATTGTACACAAAAATTTAATACTTACACCACTTCGTCCAATTATATACGCTTCAGTTTATAATATCCCACTGCTGGGCATTGGCCTCTTTTCCCATGCTGTTCCAATGCGGGTTGGCAGATATATTCCCTACTATGAGTAACGATCGCTATCAGAAGTACCTACATGATAACAACCGGGACCGACAACTTAAAGTGCTCTCTGAGGCACGGTGGGGAGACCCACATGGATTAACAACCAGACCGGAATCGGTACACGCACCATTACACCAGATCGGTCGTTAGCCAAGTATATAACGTATCATATATATATAATTCAAATATACCAAAAATGCTCTAAGTTATACCTGTTACTAATACAAAACAAACATAACATTTTCCTATTCTAGAAGTTTTTTGATTTATACCAAGTAGGTATAAAGGTATAACAAATAAAATTAATTATATTAGCATTCGTCTTATTTACTTCCTATATTTCCTTTTCGAAGAAGGAAAAATAAGTAGGTATATAAATAACCTTCGATAAAACTTTCAATACAGAATTATTAGACACGGTATAATCACATAAAAGTTTTAATGCGTATCGTATATTTTTTCGTTAAATTATTTTTTGAACTTTCTACTTCGATGATTGAATACATAATACAAAAGACCGTCACGAAACGACGACAAAACATTTCGTTGTACCAGGGGATAATAAAAATGGGAGGAAGTTAAAAGTTTACTCAGAAATCAAAGCCATTATGTTTATTGTTCGCGTCCCCTACGAAAAGTATAAAAAAGGTACTCTCGGGATTGAACCTGCACTCAAAAGATAAGGAGGTTCGTTTGCGAATGGTTATGCATCAGCAAAACTGAAAGTTGGTTTATTCGTAATATTGAATGTTGGTAGTGTGTGTATTTGAAAACGAAAAGCCACTGACAGGGTCGGCCGCATTTATACCGACCTGTAATTTTAAAATGTCCATACTAATATGAATACTAATATGAATACGGCGCTTACTTTCATGTCTTCATCAAACTTTTATATAAACGTGCATATTACAAGAGGTAATAGCAATTTTTTTACATAGAATTGTATATGGAATATGTCAATTTCTTATCTTCCTAAAATTTAACACAAGGCTATGGTTGCTGCTTTACTTTTATGAGAAATCAGTATGATGTAGTAGTATGTAGTTTTATAAAAAAATTCTCAACATAGGTAGCAAAAAGTTTTATTTCTTAATTTATTCCAGTAAATCCTGAAATCAGCACTAAATTGAAGACATATATTACAACATATATTTTAATTTGTAAATGATGATTTGAAGATGCTTCAAAAGCCTATCATAAAGATATTTATGATATTTTTTTCCAATTTAAATAATTTCTTAAGTCTGATGTATCTGTGATGTGCATGCCGCATTGTGACATAATATTTTATCTTTAACAAAATTTATACCTTGGCCACACCATTCAGCTGGGCCGAAACAACTTCGAGAAGGAAGCTGATAGGAGGATTCGGTTGGGCTGGGCGGCATTTGGCAGGCTTCGTCGAGTCTTCACTTCGAAAATTCCGCAATGCTTGAAGACAAAAGTCTTCGAGCAATGCGTCCTGCCTGTGTTGACATATGGAGCCGAGACGTGGACACTGACGAAGGGACTGGTCCACAAGTTTAAAGTCGCTCAACGTGCTATGGAACGGGCTATGCTTGGGGTTTCTCTCAAGGACAGAATAAGAAATGAGACTATCCGTGAGAAAACGAAAGTAACCGACATAGCCCACAGAATCAGCAAGTTGAAGTGGCAGTGGGCTGGTCATCTGTGTCGCAGGACCGATGGCCGTTGGAGCAGACGTGTCCTGGAGTGGAGACCGCGTATTGGCAAACGCAGTGTAGGACGCCCTCTGGCCCGCTGGACCGACGATCTACGTAAGATTGCTGGTGTAGGCTGGATGGGGATTGCGGAAAACCGGGATGTCTGGCGCGAGCTTGGGGAGGCCTATGTCCAGCAGTGGACTGCAACAGGCTGATATGATGATGATGATGATGATGATGATATGATAACAAAATTTTAGCAGAAAAGTTTATTCTACACTCCATACAGAAAAGGATACCGTTCACTTTGTGTGTCACCTTCTTCTCCTATGCTATCTACAAAAATCTTTATATTCAAGTAAGTTTATTCAAGTAAGTTTATTCAAGTAAATTACATTTGTCTATAAAAACAGTAATTAATAGCGGGACCCAAACTAAGCTATGCTTGTATCTTGGGCCCCCATAATAGTTACTACAGAAGTAGACGTATACAAGATACATTTTTAAAATTAAGTTTAATTACATGTATAAAAGTAGAACTAAAAGAGAGAAATTTAAATATAAACATAACTAAAGTAAATAAGAACATAGTAGTAATATTTATCCCAGCACTATGGTACAATCCTATACGTTAAATTTTCAGTTTCGATGTAATCCAGGTCTAATATACATTTTTAAATTTAGGTTTAATTATATGTATAAAAGTACAACTGAAAGATAGAAATTTAAATATAAATATAATTATAACTATATATAGATAATAAATATAGATATAACTAAAGTAAATAAGAACATAGTAATAATATTTATCCCAGCACTATGGAACAATCCTAGACGTTAAATTTTCAGTTTCGGTGTAATCCAGGTCTAATAGAAAATTAGTCACTTTGGTTTTAGCTGTAAACAAGGTACAGTCCCAGAGAGAGCATTTGAATGTAACGTTATTGAATACGGATGGATGACTGTACGAAGGGAATCTTTTTGCAAATGAAGTTTTAGTGTATGGTAGAGGTATCTTATGGGAGCGTTTAGACTTGATATCATCATACAGTGGAGAGTTTCTGATTATTTTGAGAACGCTTAGACAGCTGCGGAGAATGAATAATTGTCTTACTCGCAGAACTCTTGCTTCTATGTACAGATCGTTGGTGGAGTAACGATAGGGTTTCATTAATATCACTTTTAGTAGTGCTCGTTGAGCTCTTTCCAGTACGATCATTGATGTCCGGGCCGCTGCGCCCCATACTTCAATACAGTAGCTTATAATTGATTGGCATAAGGCAAAGTAAATTGTTCTTAAAGTTTTCCAGTTGGCAGAGTTTCTCAGTAGTCGCATGATGCCAATCAGTTTTCTCACTCTAGCTGTGGTTAGGTTTATGTGAGGACGAAATGTGAGGCGTTCATCTAAGATTACTCCGAGATATTTAACACTTTCAGTGCGATTAAGAATTATACAGTTACATGGTAAATTATATGGCATGAGCAGACGTGTCCTGGAGTGGAGACCGCGTATTGGCAAACGCAGTGTAGGACGCCCTCTGGCCCGCTGGACCGACGATCTACGTAAGATTGCTGGTGTAGGCTGGATGGGGATTGCGGAAAACCGGGATGTCTGGCGCGAGCTTGGGGAGGCCTATGTCCAGCAGTGGACTGCAACAGGCTGATATGATGATGATGATGATGATGATGATATGATAACAAAATTTTAGCAGAAAAGTTTATTCTACACTCCATACAGAAAAGGATACCGTTCACTTTGTGTGTCACCTTCTTCTCCTATGCTATCTACAAAAATCTTTATATTCAAGTAAGTTTATTCAAGTAAGTTTATTCAAGTAAATTACATTTGTCTATAAAAACAGTAATTAATAGCGGGACCCAAACTAAGCTATGCTTGTATCTTGGGCCCCCATAATAGTTACTACAGAAGTAGACGTATACAAGATACATTTTTAAAATTAAGTTTAATTACATGTATAAAAGTAGAACTAAAAGAGAGAAATTTAAATATAAACATAACTAAAGTAAATAAGAACATAGTAGTAATATTTATCCCAGCACTATGGTACAATCCTATACGTTAAATTTTCAGTTTCGATGTAATCCAGGTCTAATATACATTTTTAAATTTAGGTTTAATTATATGTATAAAAGTACAACTGAAAGATAGAAATTTAAATATAAATATAATTATAACTATATATAGATAATAAATATAGATATAACTAAAGTAAATAAGAACATAGTAATAATATTTATCCCAGCACTATGGAACAATCCTAGACGTTAAATTTTCAGTTTCGGTGTAATCCAGGTCTAATAGAAAATTAGTCACTTTGGTTTTAGCTGTAAACAAGGTACAGTCCCAGAGAGAGCATTTGAATGTAACGTTATTGAATACGGATGGATGACTGTACGAAGGGAATCTTTTTGCAAATGAAGTTTTAGTGTATGGTAGAGGTATCTTATGGGAGCGTTTAGACTTGATATCATCATACAGTGGAGAGTTTCTGATTATTTTGAGAACGCTTAGACAGCTGCGGAGAATGAATAATTGTCTTACTCGCAGAACTCTTGCTTCTATGTACAGATCGTTGGTGGAGTAACGATAGGGTTTCATTAATATCACTTTTAGTAGTGCTCGTTGAGCTCTTTCCAGTACGATCATTGATGTCCGGGCCGCTGCGCCCCATACTTCAATACAGTAGCTTATAATTGATTGGCATAAGGCAAAGTAAATTGTTCTTAAAGTTTTCCAGTTGGCAGAGTTTCTCAGTAGTCGCATGATGCCAATCAGTTTTCTCACTCTAGCTGTGGTTAGGTTTATGTGAGGACGAAATGTGAGGCGTTCATCTAAGATTACTCCGAGATATTTAACACTTTCAGTGCGATTAAGAATTATACAGTTACATGGTAAATTATATGGCGTATGAGAGTGCAAATAAATTAGGAACGGGTTCTTAGGTTGCGAAGCAGCTGTTTTATAGAAGCAGATGTAGTTGGTTTTGTCAGCATTTAGAGTGAGCAGGTTTCTTTCCAGCCAGTTTTTTATTTGAATCATTCCTCTTTCAGCGCAGCTTGCGACACTTTCCCAATTGTCGGCGTAAAATAATACAACAGTGTCATCGGCATAACAAAGAAGTTCTGCTGATGGAATGTATAATTGATGTATGTCGTTCATGTATATAAGAAAAAGAGTGGGCCCCAAAACACTGCCCTGGGGTACTCCGAAATTTACTGGAAGCTCATTACTTAAGATACCCTGTATTTGGACTACTTGATGCCGATCTGAGAGATAGCTTTTAAACCAATCTAAGGTTACACCGCGTATCCCTAAATTTTCAAGTTTTCGCAAGAGGATCGGGATTGAAACAGTGTCGAACGCTTTTGCAAGATCAAGAAAGACTGCTACACAGCTAAGTCCACTATCAAGATGAGATGAGATGGAATTAGTTAGTAGTTCAATAGCATCTTTGGTACATTTATTCCTCCTAAAACCAAATTGCCTATCTGACAATAAATTGTTAGATTCTAGATATAATAATAATAATTATATAACTCATTTATGTACACCAAGATAAGGATTATTACAAGAAAAAAATAACAATTAAGTACAAAAGGATTCCAAATATAAATTCCAAATTTAATATAATTATTTGAATACGCGACATTGTAACTGTCGGTCACAATGGAGGGTCAGCCATCTTTATTTATATTTCGCTCGCGCTGAACGGATATACCGACTATTCCCCACACGATCGTGTATGCTAACACAGTTTGCACGTCCGGGTAAACAAAAAAGAAAAATATAGATACGATGGAATCTCAATTAGCGAGCGATACATGAAACTGTTTGAAACGTGTCTAGGTAACCATTAACTCGTTCGGTATGAGGGTAGAATTAAATTGTACCCTTCATTTTCCCCGTATCAAGTTGATTTGTTTTTGCTGCCAATGTTAAATAAACATTTATTTTTCACTTCTAATGCGGGCGTGGGTGTCGTGTAGTGTACTATTGTTAAAAGTCAGTTTCAGAATAGATGTTATAAGAAGTTAGAAGATTCTATATTCAAATTATAAAGACAAGGGATTTGTTCGTTTTGACGCTTATTTTATGTAGGTTTAGTCGAATTCTAAATATTATTTTAAAAATTAGAGTAAGTCCTTTTGATCAAGGATTTTTTTTTAAATATAAATACGCACTGCCGCTATTTATGTTGCGACAATTTGAGACAATTTGAGTCTTCATCATAATTTGATTCTGTAAATCCCTTAAATTTTATTTTATTAGTGTGATTACAATTTTTTTTTATTTTTATTATATTACTCATATGATAATAAAAACAAAAATAATATTTATAAGGATATGATTCCTGAATGTTACCAGAAAAACAACCAATTTAGCAAGTACGAAATAATAACGTGGGTGAATCGAGATGTATTTGGTAAACAGTATATTACTATCCTATTTATAGAGAAAAGTTACGAAAATGATAAATTTATATCCAAATTACAAAGTATGATATTTTAATATAATTTCCGCTTTACTTAATATGGAACATCAAAAATACCCAATACTTATTTGTCCCAAGGGAATTTCACTCAAATTTTTCGTAATAAAATCGAGTAAATAGCCTCTATACGTCGATAATACGTGACGGGGCCCGTAGGGATTTTCTGATGGAATTTTTAATAATATTCCTTCGTATACCTAGTACGTAGTCGCATGCGATCGCCGGTCAATATAACAATAGACCGACGTCAGGAATCTCTATTGTTGACGTTTGATATGGTTATAATATGTGTCGGGGGTGACATAACTTTGTATCTAATCACGACGGCACAGGGTTTAAAATTGTATGTATTTCAGGCGCGCATCCCCCTTATAATATTATGTTTATAATAAAATTAATAACATTGGTAAAGACTGTGAAAGGAGACTTACGTTGATCTCTGTTTGAGAAGTAAAAAGAAGTGTGCATTAGACCATACAGCTGAAGTAAAACTTACGGAACGTAATTCTCTCTCTTTCTATCTTCACTAACTTATATTCCCCTCTCGAATTCCGTTCACCTCACCAGATTACACTTTTCGTAACGCTCTCGTCATGCATTCACCAGCTTACTCCAGAGTCAAGCATTTATAAATTTACTTTAAAAAGGAGAAAAATATTAAGGGGATGAATATTTCTAAATTTCGATTGCCAAAAGTCAAAATTTGGCAAACGATTAGTAATATCAAAATCTCGGTTCTCCGCAAACCTCATTGAGTTTCCACCGACAATAATGTACATCGTCAGCCAAGCAGGCTGGAGGACATCCCATACTGCATTTGACTACACGCAGTCTCCACTCTAGGACACGTCTGCTCCAGCGATCGTATGTCCCGCAACACACGTAATAAATCCCACGTATAAACGGACTGTAAAACAAGAAAAAAAAAGATCTAAGTCTTTTATTTAATGCACCTTTTAAGGATTTATATGAAATCTGGTATTTTTAAGTAGTAATGCCATAATCGGCTCAAGAACCACTCGAATAAAAATGTTCATTATCATTCAACAGAATTTACGTTTAATAACAATAGAATTTATTCTCCACATTTTCTTAGTACGGTGTAGGAATAAGACAGGACACTATTGACTTGTCTTTTATGTTTTGGTTATCACAATAGTTACAATGTCTTACACAAATATTATTTCAAGAGTTTGATAACAACACTGTTTGCTTTACTGAGCAGCAGGAAATTTCCTGCTCAAAATATGGAGCAGACCGACTGGGGTATTACCTCGACTTTACAGAAGATCACAGCTAAATAATACTGCTTTCAAGCAGTGTTGTGTTTCTGTTGGTGAGAAAGGTGACCAGAGCTCATGGGGGAATTAGGAAAAGGGTTGGTAACGCGTTTGCGATGCTTCTGTGTTGCAGACGTCTATAAGATAAGGTAATCGCTTACTATTAGGTGAGCCGTACGCTTGTTTGCTGACCTAGTTATATATTAAAAAATAAAACTTTATTCAGAAAGAATAAAATCCGGTCAAGCATGGATGTCTAATTCAAATGAAGTATGCACATTTGTTACAGTAAAACAATTTCCCCTATATAACTAGTCCCCTATTTGAATAAAGAACAATTTTAATCAAATTTAAAGAAGTAATACCTATGCTTTTCAATCTTATGTCTGCGCAGAAATCAGATCGGCCTAATTAATACTCCAGTTGAATCCGAGGTCTCATTTCGCGAACTGTTTTACATTTCTAATACTCGAATCGGTCACGATCCGGAATGTAATTAATGAGACGGAGAGACAATTAAAACAGTCGAGCTTTTGCTTGCGTAAATTGTAATAGTCGTGTAATTATTGTGCAATTATTGCTGTCAAATCGTAATTTTATAATCTAATGGAAGTTGTGGTTCTAGTAAGCAATCGGTTAGCTAAATATTAGTACTGATTATAATCAGGTACTAATTTTTTTTGTCGCTGGTTGGACATTTCAAAATGAGAAAATATTTTGTAAACAAAAATTGCTGTTATTGCGTTTTACTCGTATTCTCAATATAAAAAAGTCATTTGTTATTAATTAATCGATGACAGAACCTGCTTTTTATTGAAGTAACTCCTGTAATACCTTTTTATGTGAAGTAGTGAAGGAGTATTTTGTTTCATGTATCTATACTAATATAATAAAGCTGAAGAGTTTGTTTGTTTGTTTGTTTGATTGTTTGTTTGTTTGTTTGTTTGAACGCGCTAATCTCAGGATCTACTGGTCCGATTTGAAAAATTCTTTCAGTGTTAGATAGCTCATTTATCGAGGAAGGCTATAGGCTATATATCATCACGCTAAGACCAATAGGACCGTAGCACCAATGAAGAATATTTCAAAATCGGGTTTTTTATCCTTTTGAGAGCTTCCGCGGCGTAAACGGTTAAAGTTTCGCTCAAATCATGTTTGACAGAATTAGTCCTATTCCACGGGGACGAAGTCGCGCGCAGAAGCTAGTCTTTCTATACACACTTTATTCCACTATCCTTGTGATTTCTAAACGCGTTTTGGTTTCATTAATTATGTATGGTAACGAAGAGATCCCTCGATTATATAGAATACACATGTGATATAGAATCACTACAGTCTTATATTAATTACATTTTTGTTTTTAATTACACTCTCATTTTTAATTACACGTTTCGCATTTGGGCCTTTAAAATTCAACATTTTAAAAGCGTTGGAATAAATTACGTTTCATTAATCAAAACATTTAACAATTTATTAACATTCCACGATATCGTACGAAGTTTTAATGTTTGATTAAAATCCATTTTGAGTTGTGAACGTCGGTCCGTCGTATTCAATTATAAAAACAATTAACCCTTGACTTTTGTTCATAATTTTATTTATACAAAAGTATGTGGCCTTAAATATAAGAAATAGAGGATATATTTTTGAACGCGTATTATGTCATTTTAACATCAGTTTATACATTGTGAAACGAATTAGGAATGAAATGACTTAGGGTGCGCGCATGATGGCAAATTATGTGTGAATTTACTACAGTGCATTATTTCTGAATAAATAATACTTCGGAGGAAGTAGTCACAATAAAATGAAGAGAAAAGCACCGTAGACAATTTAGTATTTGTGTGAAAAATATATAGTTGTGCAATAAAGTTTAATAAAGAGTACTACTATAATCTGCAAATAATTATTCCTTAAGTTTTGAATTGTAAATATTTCTTATATTGCAACATTTAGAAAAAATAAACTGATAAATAATGAGTATAACGCAGTTGTTTATTAACTCTTTACTGTTGTGTTAAAATTTTTACATCCCAACATATCTATAGAAAGTCAATATGGGTACCTACATGTTATATTTTTCTAAATAATAGTAATACAAAAAACAATATTTCGTATCAGGTCCATGGTATGAGTACCAGACGAGACAACCTTTGTCTGTCTATATAAGATTTTTTGAAATATTTGGTTTTAAAATTTGGGTAGTTACATATTTGTATTTATACAAATAAAATTTTACCTGCGACTTCGCTCACATTGAATTTTTTTTAAATAAAAAGTATCCTATGTTACTTCTAATACCTCCAAGAGTACGTGTACAAAGTTTCATGATGTTCGGTTAAGTAGTTTTCGCGTGAAAACGTAACAAATGAACTTACATTCACATTTGTAATATTATTAGGGATTTCTTTCTGATCTGGGTATGTCCTTGTAAGTCTGCCAATACGCAAAGAGTTGGACTAAAGTCACTTAAACACTTCTATATAAAGAAGAGGCCTTTACCAGCAGTGGGACTTACGAACCATTTCAATTAGACATATTTCGTTTTTTTTTTTACACAAAAAAGTTACATACAATTCATTTGTACAATAAATTGTCCTAAGCCGAATAAATGCCTTATTTGTTTACAATTAAAACATTCGTTTAACATACGCATCCACCACCCTTTCACGTACACATCACAATCGCATTTGTAAACAGACCCTCACAATATTTCTCGAAAATTAAAACGTCTAAATCGTAATACAAATATGACAGAAATATCGTGACCCATTTTGCAGCGGACAATGCTTTCACTAAAATGAATTACTTTTGTCGTCTATAGCGGTCGTCTTTTGTTTCTTTTACGTTCTGATTACACTGAGTGCTCGGTTAATGAGAGGGAATGTTTTCAATTTGGGACATGTGGTTATAGGGCCTTTTAGCTGAGTACATAAATCGTGAGCCGAATTGATCATTTTAAATGTATATAATAGCGTATATGACATAGCATCAAGAGAAACACGTTTATTGATCATTTCAAATGTATATATAATAGTGTATATGATATAGCATCAAGAGAAACACGTTTTATTTACACTTGGTGTTTTACAATTTACTGAAAACGTTGTTGTAGTGAATTGGACAAAGGTGACCTGAAAAGACATTTAAGTGCCTCTCGACTGGAAAATTCGACATGGTAGCATGGTTGGTGCTATAATGTCTCTAACAAAAGTAACTATTGACAACTTTAGATGTGAGATTTCAAATCTCCGGCATTATAAATAGTAATAGCCAACATAGTTAAAAAATCGTTAAAAATGGGCCCTGTAGTATATTTTTATTACGCTGTAGTTTCAATTCATCCAACTTTAAGACTAAAAAATGTAGGCACTTAATGGCGTAACAAACGGAGTGGCTTGCTGTGTTCAGCTAATTAGATCTGTTTCGGGGGTAGGGACAAGTTTGTCGTTTATTTCCTTTAAATTTTAATTTCATTAAGGTATGTTGTTCTCATCTGTGAGATTTAAAAATTGCAAACGTAACATTATTTACCTTTCTAGTGCAGTTGGTTGTCTGGGTATAATTAATATTAATATATATATTATGTATATATAACATGTTACATTAAAATATATTTGTATATTCATCAGCTATTACACGATAACTAAGGTGACCTGCCTTAGGAACCGACGACACTGTGCTTATGTTAAAAAAGTTTGTTGGGATGAATTATGAATATCTATTCCATACTAAAACTACTACATAAAGCATAAGTTACCTCTTATCTCGAAATATCCACAGAATATCCACAGGACTGGACAAACTCGTTAAAAGCAGGTAAACCCCGTTGCAGAGCTAATGGTTTCATAAGGGGCATGCAGATTTGCACGGTAAGTACACAAACTCAAAAGTGTAAATCCGATGTGGACTTGCATGGATACGAAAAAAAGGATATGAAAGAAAATATCTAGTGGTAGGTCTGATTCTAGAAGTAACTGAGAGTGATTAATTTAAATCCACTGCATTCTATTACTAATCGATTACATGTGGTATAGCGTTACATTAGTAAACACGAAAATACTGCATCACTCCTGTGAGTCGTAAGCAAGTACGTACAACGAACAATATTTAAAAATTAGATCTAATACAGATATTGACGGCTATTGACGGCTTTTGACTAGCCCGTTGGTGCAGTTTCTAGTGATCCTGCTTTCTGCTCCTGGGGTTGTGGGTTCGATTCCCCCGAGTCTGGGTGTAATGTATATATTTATTTATATATGTATAATATATGTATTATTTAAAAAAATATTTTCATCGAAAAAAATATATATAGCTATACCAGTCGGCTGTTACCTATAACACAAGCATTAAGTTGCTTACTTTAGGAATAGACGACCGTGTGTGTATTGTGTAAATATTTATTTATTTATTTTTACATAGATAACATGATTTTGTTAAATTTTCTAAGTTCAAGTATGATATACAACAGATATATGACAAGACCACAATAAAAGCAAGAGAAACCAAAGAGCCAGTGAGACGTGAAATATAGTGTCATTACCCGAAATCGTAATACAGTTTTGCTCATTTCTAATTCCATATATCATACAATACAATACGGCTACGTGTCTGCACCACACTGTCGTACGTCAAGTTTGACGTTTATCCAATATAGTACGTGCGGCGTTGATCTAATCGCTTCTGTCGACTGCGGCCGCCTGCTTACTTGCCCATTGAGAACGCAATCAGACTCTATTGAGAATTGGCTTACAAACTTTATGTTACACTAGCTTTTCACCGCGGCGTTGCTCACGGACACTGCACCATTTTGATCGTATCGTTTTCTCAGGTAAAATATAGACGATGTCACTCAGTTAACGTCGCATTTTTCAGGTGAAAGAATTAAAAAAATTGGTTCAGTAGTTTTTAAGTTTGTTCATTAAATAAAATTTGTATTGTCAATTTCATTATATAATATGTACATGTACATATATTTTAAGTATTGATATTGTTATACCTAACCAATTGCCTATGTCTAATCTTTAACATTGAGATAGTAATAGTAACTCAATGTGTTTAAACTTGTCACATGTTTGTTGTTTTTAAAAAAATCTTGTTTATGCAAAGCGTCTAAATAAACTAACGTTTATTTTAATTATACCTAATTGATTTTTTTCTAACTAGCTTATTTCCTAACCTCCGAGACTTCTTACTAAAATATCTAGTAAGTATAGTAGGTATGGCAATTAACGCCCGCTGCCAAATAACGCCCAGAACCCAGAAAACTTACTTTAATTCGAATGAGCAGCATCACAGCGCACGTACACATAGTTAACACCAATAGGAATGCGTCTAGCCCAAAAGTGAGTTTCTCGAGCCGCTATCTTGCCAATATCAGGCCGCGCTTTGTGGGTATCGCTCATGGACGTTGCTTTTATAAAAACTGCTCCAACGAAATTGTAAGTTTTTAATTATTTCCTAATATTTCTTTTAATATATTTATGTTATGCGTCGTGTTGTAAGTGACTGTTCTTAATGTGGCACTATTATTTTTTAGGTAAGGTTCATAATTTAGTGAAAATGCACAAAAAAGGACAATAACGCCCACTCGGCTAATAACGCCTTTTCAAATAACCGTTGGGCGATATTACCCTTCATGGGCGTTATTGACCCAGTTCTATGTATTTAAGCGATTGATAAATTTTCATCTTTTGTTTAGGATTTGTAATGGCGCCACTGAGTTCTATGGGTAAAAGAAAAAGAGGAGGAGAGTCGTGGACAGAAGTTTGGGACGAAAACCTGTCTTCACAGATAAATAAATTAATACCATCGAATATGATTTGGCTGAAGAATAAAACGATTTGCAACCATCGGAGTACCTCTCACACCAAAATTCATTAGGAAACAGGCTTACTTTTTTTGTGAGAGATATTATGTACTTACTTATGTACCTTTCGTTGTTGTTACCATGAACAGGCGTTATTCACCTACCTCAGGGCGTAATTGCCCTATTCTGTTTAATAACGCCCAATGTAGGGTAATATTTATGTTATTTTTTTAGACAGAAAAACATTTTAATTGTTATTTGATGCATAACAATTAAAAGGTGTTGATATATGACCAAAAAAGTTTTGTTAAAATGATTATAAAGAGCAGTTTAACAGTAATTTTACTACGTTAGGAAATTTGATAATTTTTGTGCTAAATTTTGATTTCTTCTATATTTTCCATTTCTAATAAAAATATTGTATGTGACTGATGTGTATTATTATACATTTATCCTCCAGGAATATGTTTTCTGCGTCTAGGATGCCATTTAAGTTAACGGGCGTTATTAAACATGGTATTTTTAATAACGCCCAAAGACATACTTTTTAAAAAGATGTCATAAGTACGTAAATTTTAAAGAATTGTATTTTCAATCAATATGTTTCGGTTCAGAAAAGAATGGATTATTTGTTTATCGCACTATTTTATTATTTTTATTTGTATTAATAGAAAAAATAATAGTTTAAAGTTAAGCGGGCGTTATTTGCCTGTAGTACTATACATAGAAATAATTAATACGATTTGCAAATTATTTCGTACTTAATGAAGACCCATAAAATCGTTATTCACTGAGAACTCCAGCGAGCAAAGTTCACCGATCTAATTACCAAAATCATTAATATTTCAATTTTAAATAAATCCTTTGAAATCATAAATCTCAATTCCAAGAACGTATTCAGACAGAGCCCAATTGTCAGTAGTGACACTTCAATCAGCGCTGAAGAAAATTCAGTTCAATAAATAAATGTATTGAGAACAATCCAAGCACTCGGCCCTCCAAATATTTGTTGAGCGTTACCACTCGATTTCACCGCTGTTTGGGTTTGACAGGGGACTGTTTTATAGCCTCTTCCACGAGAAGGAATTGTAAATCATAGCATTTTCCCTTGTTGAAAGCAGATGGCGTTGTAAGTTGCAGGTATCGTGATATCTTGTCAAGTTTTAGAATTATAGTTGGTTAAGTCTCTTGTCGATGGTATTGTCTGTGGAAACTTAATGTTTTACGATATACGAGTATAAGCACGATTATATGACTGTTGGGAACGTGAGAACTTAGTTTGTCATGGATAGTAAACGAAAATCTTATCGCTATACGCAGGATCTAATCGAAGTATCAATGTTTAAGGTTTAAAAAAATATCTTTTTATTGGTAGTCAATGAACATTTTCAAAAAACTGTACGTTCTAGGATAATATCTAAGAGTATTTCTCTATATTTATTTGCAGTGAAGGAGAGTCGTATAGGTTCTAATGGTTCTGTTCTAGAAAAATAATTTTATATCAAAAAGTGGTACATTTACTAAGAAGAATACTCTTTCGAAATCGTTTTTATTTCTGTTTTTAATATAATGTTCGACGCGTTACGACGCGTAAAACTACAAAATTTGTCATTCATATTTGTGATTGTTTTTGTATTTTAGTGGCTGGTAACACTAAATACCTATTGAATTGATTTTAACAATAATTCCAAAACTAGATAGTATCTAGAAGAAAATAAAAAATGTTTTCAAAAGTTTATTTAAATCACTATAAATTAATTCAGTTTTAGTTCAATCCTTTGAATATGTAATGTGTGTTATTTATTTCACAATCCTCTTTATCTCATAGAAAAAAAAAAAAAAACTTATTATTTTCATATAGAAACTAAAACTACTACTTTATCCCTTTATCTTTATATAATAA
This sequence comes from Melitaea athalia, assembly GCA_905220545.2. NCBI lineage: Eukaryota > Metazoa > Arthropoda > Insecta > Lepidoptera > Nymphalidae > Melitaea > Melitaea athalia. The sequence goes on from HG992188.1 coordinate 16,341,760, forward strand.
CGAGCTATGGGAAGCGTGAAAGTGCCCTAAAAGCCATTTCCATAAGGTTACGGTGTAAAAGATATACAAAATAACATTGGCCCTTCCTCGTTTCTTTGACAAAGAAATATTTATTCAGACTTTTAAATGGGATATCATTTAAATTTGTTACGAGAGCGTTTTAAGTGATACTTAAGGAAAATATTTCATTTAAATAAAAGTAGAAGTGACGCAAAAATGGAAAGCATATATTTTTAAATATTATATTTTACTTTATGATACTTATTTGAGAACGAATCATATGTACTCAAATTTATTTTGACGATGCTAGTATTATTTAGGCGAAGTGTTTAGTGGTCATAGCAATTGGCTGATGCGTCGCAGTCGACGGTTGGATGGCAAATATTTGTGAACGCTTGTGTGTTATTTGTGTGTCCGAACCCTCGACACAGGATTCACATCCTAGTGGAGTCATTGATTTGTTTATTTTTTGCTTATTACGATAAATTCTCTGCAATCATCGATGGAAATCCACAACTAGCTGTAAGACAACTAATGAATCCGTAACTTTCACGCTCCTAATTCACTAGATTACCCGGGTTTTACCCGGAAAGTGTAAGAAAGGCCTTTCTACACTTTCCGTACACTTATCATAAAGTTGGACATAACTAAAAATACTTAAGTAATGGAAATGATATGTATTTATATGAAAAAAATTCAGATTAATAGGTAAATATATAACAAATATAATAGGTCAATATATAACAAATATAATAGTATAACAATTTATATAATAAAACAAAAAGCATAAGGAGGAAGAAATAACTTTCAAAAACTCATAGAAGCCGAGCAGTGTCCATTATTATTTTATTTTACCCTCTAATTTATTAGCCATTAAAAATCTTATTATAGGCGAAAAATAGGACCGTAATTAACTTATAAATTAGGGGCAAAATGAAATTTCAGAATCGTTGACAGTGAAATGAACGCAAAGTTGCGATGTAAGAAAATTAATAATAACTTCGTTAATGTATTTTTTCAACTAAACGGACTTTTTGGAGTTTCCCACATTTTATTCGTATTTTGTTTTGCTGTTAACCTTTCTGGTTATTATAAAAATATTTTAAAGAAATTATGCGAGAAATTCCAAATGGAAGAGAATCCTTATAAAAAATACACTTAACAAAAAAAGTAGCTTCTATTTTCTATTATATATTTTATCTAAAATCTATACTAATATATAAAGCTGAAGAGTTTGTTTGTTTGTTTGTTTGTTTGTTTGTTTGTTTGTTTGTTTGAACGCGGTAATCTCTGGAACTACTAGGCCGATTTGAAAAATTCTTTCACTGTTAGATAGCCCATTTATCGAGGAAGGCTATATGCTATGTATCATCACGCTAAGACCAATAGGAGCGGAGTCCACGCCGACGAAGTCGCGCACAGAAGCTAGTATTCAAATAAAAGTAAAATTTCCTAAATATAAAAGAACAGACATAAGACTAAAGACTTTCTATTAGGGATAGGGTTTACGTTTCGTATATAATCTTTATATAGGACTAGCTGTGCCCCGCGGTTTCACCTGCGTTGATTTGAGGGAAAAAAATGCTTTCCTTTTTTTTAATAGTATAAGATTTAATTAGCTTCATATATTTTCCTTTCTGAACGCACGCATAAATATTTGACCAAAGAGTATATAACCACTACGTTTTATATTTGACAACCTCGTTGACAACCAATATATATTATGTCAATCCGTTTTAATTATTGACATTATTATACATTTTTAAAATGTAAAATACGCCACTATCCGTATATTGTGGATATATGTTGTCGATTCGAAACCTTTATTTAAATACGTTCTTTAATTTTATCGGAGAGTTTACCATATCGACGGGATGAACATTAAATGTTTGACAGTTACGAACACGAACATTATATCTCATACAAATTTTCATTCCAACATTTCAACACCTTACATCCCTTTTTTCGCATTAAAAAGTAGCCTATGTCCTTTCTCAGACTCTAGACTATCTGTATACCAAATTTCATTTAAATCTGTTCAGTAGTTTTGCCGTGATTGCGAGACAGACAGACAGACAGACAGAGTTACTTTCGCATTTATAATATTAGTATGGATTTACTCCAAACGTCTCGCGTCTTCGTTCAACGTGAATATTTGATCTTCACATCCGCTTAAGTGGCTTCTTCGAAAATTTTCTTATTTTGGAAAACGATAGCGTTTCAACGAAAGATTATTGGTAAAGCTTTTAGTATTTACATTTTTTATAGCACAAACCTGATATCAAGTGGTCTCATTGGTTTCGTATGTAGTAATGTAAAATTTATGGATTCCTTCGAGTATTCGTGTTATATGTTACAGTTATTATATAAAGTCCGATGTTTTGCTTCGAAGTGGGAATATTTTTCTGATAAGAAACGTGTGTTGAAAAATAATTTTGTATCATACGTTTTAGTTATTATAGCTTTCATAAAAATTAGCATTTTTTTTAAATTTCTACCGTACACACGGTTGTCTGTTCCTACGGTAAGCAACTAAATGCTTGTGGTGTAGGTAACAGCCGAATATATTTCTGGTTAGCTAAAACGATGTTTATTTTGTATTATTACATTTGTTAGATGATGTTATTATTTTGTTAAGTTTGTGTAATATGTGACATACATTAAATGTTAGCGTCTAAAAATGGCGTAGTAAGTAGCTACGTGGTAGCTACTTAACTTCTTTTTCACAAAAAAAAAAAATAGTACAGTATAGTATTGTTTTATAATAAAATCCTCTTAAAGTAAAAGTATTACCATTTATTAATGCAGAATATCCATGAATGCCCAATGAATTGTATATTTTCTGACAATAATAATAATTATTCAATTAAATTTAGGAGTGTGTGTAAAATAAAAAATGAGATAAATGTTAAATTAAAGTGGGAGTTCGGTTAGTGAATGTGTTTATCCTGAAAGTACAGAATTAATGACTTGTCTGACCAAATTTATTAGTCTAAGGGGAATTTCTATACATGTGTAGGGATATTTACTCGTATATTCGTCTGTGGGTGAATAAGAAACAAGGTGTTTTCAACAAATCAATATTATTTATACAAGTTCATAATAGGTGTATTGTGTACTTAAATAAATCTGTATATTATTAATACGTGAAGCAAAAGCTTTGTACCCTTTTTCACGAAAATTGCGCGGACGGAGGAGTACGAATTTTCGCACACTTCTATTTTATGTAAGGAAGTAGTGCAGAGTGCGAAAAAATATTAATATTTTTTAAATTATGCATAACAAATACATTAAATCAATATAAAAAAACATAACGCGCACTACATGTATCTTTCACACTTATAATTTTCATTAATTATGGTCGATTTTCGATCACTGGGCGACCACTATTATAAATTAATAAATAAACGCCTCACATTCAATGGCCTCTTTAAATAATACAGAGGTAAAGATTTTGTTTGTTTGTTTGAGCGCGCTGATCTCAGAAATTACTGGTTCGAATTGAAAAATTCTTTTAGTGTTGGATAGTCCATTTACGGAGGAAGGCTATAAAATATTCTTTATGTTAGTTTTTTCCTCAAATTAAGGCGGGTGAAACCATCACAACCAGTTCAATAGAAAGACAAACTCTCTGACCACGAATAGCATATGTACTCCTTATACAATTGTTTGTTATAAGCAAGGAACGAAACCAGTGAATATTGAGCCAATGCGTCGTCTGGTCTGGTTTGTAATTTTAATAGACGAATTTTGTTTCTTTTTATAAAGCTTGATTTAAGATAAATCCTGGACGGAGTGGTGTTTTTAATGTCGAATCAACCTTTCTTTAATTAACGAGAAATGTATGTACAAGTTGAGCATTCACATGATATTCCAGGTTACTTCCAAGAGTCAGTACATGTCAGTTTATTTGACATCTATGGCTACCTTTTTTGCCTATATTTTTTCCCCAGGGACGAAGGCTAAGGCTTTATACCTTACATACTTTTTATGGCTACCTCTTGATGTCTATAACTTATAAAGTTATATTTTAGGAACGAAAACAAAACCGTAAAATTCTGCCTATATTAAATAAAACTTAAAGCCAGAAGCCATTATTTTAAAAGTTTATAATTCAACGCGTAAATTCAGTAGATACCATATAAAACAAAGTCAGACCGAGTTGACATAGCAAGTTGAAACATTTAATAGTTTTAATCTCAAATTTCACAATGCTTCGAATACCATTGCGGCATAAACTTAGTTAATAGCACATTCGGTGGACTCGTTAAGTTTAAACTGCATAGCAGTTCCAATGTGTTTCTGTAGTCCTATCTCGATACCCCATGCACGGTACTCCAATTCCGCCAACTTTGCCAACTGACCGACGGAGCTGTGTTGAACCGAAGTGCAAAATCACGAAAGATGTTTCAAAGTAGGTCTAGCTAATGATTTAGTTAGATAACTATCACGTATTCCGAATAATTTAGATTGGATAGTTAGTATACTTTATAGATAAGAATGCTTGTATTTTATTATTTTGGTTTGTTTGTTTATGCAGGCATTGTTATATGATATCAGTGTTATGCGATGATAATTTAAGGAGGTTCTTATTGAATTATTGAAGTATTTTGGCACGATCTGTAAAAAATAAAAATTAAAGATTAGTTTTCTGCCCCAGAGGTTAGCTATAGATGACCTTGTGTGTATGTCAAAGATAATTATTTATTTATAATAAAATATATATACCTACATATACGGTTAAAAAAAACTAAAAAAACACGTTTAAATAGCAATCGAACTAAAAAGGGTAAAGCTAATGTAACTAAGTAAAAGCGTGTTGACTTTAATATAAAGTTATGAGATTATTGTATTGTCATCGGCCCTTGACCCCTGTGCAAATTTGCAAGTTAATCAGACTCCTAGAAGTAGGTGAAAATGAAGTTCAAAGATTCCGTTACATACATATTACATACATATAGGTCAAACTAATAAAAGCGTGTTAAAAATGCATATAACATGCGTAATTATTATTTATTGAATTTTATATTGCAGACGTTCTACGTAAATTGATGATGATATAGATACCTAAAATAAAACTTAATAAGCTTTTTTAATTTTCGATCTTATTTCAAAGCTTAGTAACCATAATATAATTCTTAGAATGACAAAATTGTGTCACATTAATCACACGGGATTCAGAAATTTTCCTATAAACTTGGATTGATTTCAATCACATTACGGAGGCTTATGATAAATTATTTCTATATGTATTTTAAGTGAGTCATATTTTCTATAGACGCCGCGTTGGCGCAGCGGTCACAGCATTGTATTGCGATTGGCTGTTGCGCGGGCGGTTGCGGGTTCGATCCCCGCACACGACAACATTTGTATTGGCCATACAGATGTTTGCCGTGGTCTGGATGTTTGTACAGTCCTTGTGGGTCTCCCCACCGTGCCTCGGAGAGCACGTTAAGCCGTCGTTCCCGGTTGTTGTACACCTGATAGCGATCATTACTCATAGTAGAGAATATATCCGCCAACCCGCATTGGAGCAGCGTGGTGGATTAAGCTCTGATCCTTCTCCTACATGGGGAAGAGGCCTATGCCCAACAGTGGGATATTACAGGCTGAATCGTGATATTTTCTATAATTAGCTTTAATAAAAGTTGATGCTGTTGTATTTTGTGATCTATTAAGATGATATCGATAGCAACAAACAACACATTTTTGTATAGACCTTTGGTCGGTCGAACGTGGTCTCGGTTGGTCGTGATTAAATTTCCGGACCCTCGACCAATGATTCACGTCCTGTAGAACCCATTAAGTGTGTAGCGTTTATGATAATAGTTATTTGTATAAAATTGGTAGCAAGAGCGGAACAGTAGAAAAGGAATGATTTCCAATTTCAAATCGTGATTACCTTACCGCTATCTAGAAGCGTCTATAGCCAATTCAATTCTGCTATCGAGGAAGACGATACATACACAAGCGTGCCGATGTCTGCACTGCACTGACAATGAACAGCGCTTGTTGTGAATGGTGAGAATATCATAATCGGCTTAGGTTAAATCGGTGTGGATTTTGCGAAATTCCAAGGTGACGAAATATCGAGCTCGAAGATTCAACAATTTTGGTAGGTAGCATGTCTGGATATTATCTTATCTGCTGCTTTATATACAAATGCTTTATGGTGGAGTATTTTTAATTTAACGCTGTACCAATAATATAACATAATATAAGATCTATATTTCAGACAGAAAACGGCTACCAGACAATTTACAAAAAATATTATAAATTTTATTGACTTCATTTATACAACACAACAATTACAATAAAAAGATCATCGAGAATTCGAGACTAATTTTAATTAAACGTTCAGTTATTAAAAAATGCAGTTTAAATGAGAAACAATTAAGTGTAACATCAATCAAGCTTTCGCTCCAGCATTGGTAGAGCAATACCGGCAGAGTAGCAGTCAAGTGACTTCGACATCACTGTTTTATTTGATTTTTACTATCCACACCAAAGATGCATCATTTTAGCATGATGCTGTAAAAATTAGTAAAACATTTCTATAATATATATTTCTGTTTAAATTGTTCATCCGATGTCTCTTCACGCATTTCTTATTTAAATTTTCCCTTAAAATTTAAATATTCAGCGGAGTTTCGTAATTAACAATAGCCTTATATAAACCCTTATCATCTCATTTGCTGTACAAGCATACAATCGTAAAACTGCTGGCTGCTCGCCAGTACTGTTTGCTGCGCGGTACTAATTGCTACCCATACGGATGATATTGAGCAAAAACATTATCAGGTTCAGTCAGAACCGAGGCCCTCCATGATGTCTGGCTTACGTCCAAAACTTTATTTAGTTATTATATTATACAATGTTCGTGAATAAATAAGATGTAAGACAAAATTATGTAACGTATATTTCTTTGAATTTTACAATGATTCGAATAAGTTTTAAATTTTAACGCGTACAGATCAAATTATAACGAATGAATGAGCAATGAGTTTTGATGAAATATGCTCCGTCGAATGCAGTGAACACCGTCGCTAGTCGGGCGCGCCGGCCGCCGTCCGATGCAACTTCACTTCGATGTCCACTTCATGAAGAGATGGCGCGGTTCTTGACATGCCCGGCGCCTTGAAAGACTCGGCTTTCAATTAATACAGACGTATAATATGATAGGTTGATTATTTGTATTACTATTAGATCGATTTGCAGGAGCTCCTCGTCTCTTCGTGATCAGATGATATAGGAAGCGGACAGATTTTAGTTAGAGCTCGTCGTATAACTCCATTTGCTGTCCTGATGTCCGCCACCCTGGGAACACCATCTTTGCCGGGATACAATCCTATGATCTTTCCTAATTTCCAATTAAGAGGTGGTTGATGGTCGTCCTTGACAATGACAAGTGTATTAAGAGAAATATGTAATTTATTCTCGAACCATTTTGTTCTTTTTTGTAGTTCAGACACGTATTCCTTAGACCACCGTTGCCAAAAGTGTTGACGTAGTTGCTCGACTCGGTCATAGCGAGCTAGACGAGTGTAAGGCGTCACGGTCAAATCCTCGTAGACAAGCGCAGTCAAAGGCCGGCCAATCAGGAAATGACCGGGAGTAAGGGCCTGGAAGTCATCGGGATCTGCGGACATAGGATACATGGGACGGGAGTTGAGGACGGCTTCAATTTGCGTTAAAACCGTGCTCAACTCCTCGTACGTTAATCTGGCATTTCCTACAATTCGACGCAAATGGTACTTGCAGGACTTCACCCCGGCTTCCCATAACCCACCGAAATGAGGGGCGTATGGTGGAATAAATGTAAATTTTATATTATTATTGCTAGCAAAGTCTATAATATCATTTGAATTTTGAAAAATATTCCTTAATAATTCCCTTTCTGCTCCAACGAAATTTTTACCATTATCTGAAAATATTTGATGTGGCTTGCCACGACGAGAAATGAATCTTTTGAGCGCCAGAATATAATCCTGCGTAGATAAACCACTAACTAATTCCAAATGAATTGCGCGTGTTGAAAAACATATAAATAAACAAATGTAATTTTTAATCAATCGAGCACCCCTGCCCTTTTTATTTAAAACATATATAGGACCCGCGAAGTCTACTCCGCAGTTCATAAATACAAAACCTGCCTCCAGTCGTTCGGGGGGTAAATTACCCATAACTGGTGTTAACGTTTTTCCTTTCATGCGAACACAAGTGACACAGTTATGCGTAACTTTTTTTGCCAAATTCCTGGCTCCCAGAGTCCACCACGAGTCGCGCGTAGTGGATACCAACAACTGAGGCCCCGCGTGAAGTAAACGTTTATGTTCAGAAGTAAATATAAGCCACGCGAATCGATGTTTAGAACATAATAATATCGGATGTTTTTTATCATAATTAAATTCAGCGTTACCCAAACGACCGCCTATTCGCATTATTGAATTTTTATCTAAAAATATATTTAACCCGGCAATTTTATTAACTTTTTTATTATTTTTTATTTTAATAGGTAAATTTAGTTTAAGATTATGATACTCATCGGGAAACGATTGCTGTTGAACTATGCGCGTCAACATTTGCAGTGACTCATTGATTTCATCTACGCTTAACGAACCGGTTTTACGTTTAGATTTATCCACGCGAGTGTTATATATATAAAACGCAATAAGTATGCACCCATTCGCTTTAAGCGATTAAAGGATGAGAATCGTTCAAAATCAATGAATTCATTAGAATAATTTACGTTACATAGGTTGACCGTAGAAACCTTTAAATCGGGTACATCGAAAGAAGTTATTTGATCGTATTCATTATAATCAGTGCAACTCCAGTTTGAATTATACGGATCACTCAAAAAAGGAGGACCACACCACCATAAACTGTTTTTATCGTATTGAAGAGAATTTAAATCTACTCCTCTTGTTAACATATCACTCGGATTTAAAGCACCTTTTACATGCCGCCAAACCATATCTCCTGTGAGTTCGTTTATTTGTGTGACCCTATTTTGCACAAACGTTTTAAGTAAATGAGGAGACATGCGGATCCAGCTTAAAACAATAGTGGAGTCCGTCCAAAAATAAATTTTATCAAATGTTAAACGTAATGAATTTTTTATTTTATTATATAATTTTGCACCTAATAATGCCCCACAGAGTTCAAGTCTGGGAATACTTATTGGTTTAATTGGGGCGACTTTAGATTTAGCGCATAATAACCTAACGTTTGGTAGCGAATTATTATTAACGAATGAACGAATATATGCACATGCGCCGTATGCGTTTTGTGAAGCGTCAGAAAAAATATGTAATTCCTTTATTGTAGCATTTTCTATTAGAACGTGACGCGGTATCCTAATTTTAGGTAAATATTCTAATTTTGAAACGAAATTATTCCAGGTTTGTGCAATGTTGGCGGGAACGGGATCGTTCCAATCTAACTTGCATAGCCAAAGATTCTGAAGTAAAATTTTTGCCTGAATTATAGCCGGAGCTAATAAACCTAAAGGGTCATAAATTTGAGAAATAACTGACAACATTAAACGTTTAGTAATTTTAGAATGACAATTTTCTAATTTTGTAGTATAACTAAATTCATCATTTTTATTAGACCAGCCTAACCCTAAAGTTTTAGACTGACATAGTTCATCACCGCCTAACTGTTTTATTATATCAAGGTCAACGTCATAGTTAAATGTCCATTTTCTTAACAAAAAACAACCGCTTCGTAACACTTCCGACGTTTTATTGCAAATATCTAATAAGTTATCCAATTGATCATCACCGGTGAGTACGTCATCAACATACATATCATCGGTAATGACTTGAGCTACGCGCTTATTATTACACTCCGAAGCTAGTTGGTGTAAACAACGTATACTAAGGTACGGCGCAGACGCGGTACCGTACGTAACTGTATTTAATTTATAAATACGTAATGGGTCATTTCGACTCGATCTCCACAAAATAAGCTGCAAATCTCGTTGATCTAAGTGAATACCGATATTACGATACATCTTTTGAATATCCGCACATACTACGTATCTATATTGTCTAAAACGTAACAATATTGAGAATACATCGTTTTGAAGAATGGGGCCAACGTATTGTATGTCATTTAACGAATAATTAGAGGTTGTAGTAGCACTTGCATTAAATACGACTCTCAATTGGGTTGTCAAGCTACTCTCGCGGTATACTCCATGATGGGGTAAAAAATAGTATGGAGTTTTCATGTTATTTATATCCCCTGTCCATAACGACATATGTCCCAATTCTTCGTATTCTTTCATAAAATCAATATATAATTTTTTATATTGAAGAGAACGTTCTAATTTATTTTCTAACGAAAAAAAACTATTTCTTGCCCTAGTGTACGAGTCGCCTAAAACGTGTGCGGGTTCCCGTAATGGCATGCGTACGTGAAACCTGCCATGCTCGTCTCGTACCGTTGTATCTGTGAAGATTTTTTCACAAATTTCGTCTTCACTGGAATTAACGTTTGACCTATTCGTAATTTCTTCTAATTCCCAAAATTTTTTTAATTGTGAATCAATGATACTGACAGTGTTACATTGTACCTGACTATTTGTATAACGCATATTATAAATAGGCCCTGATATTATCCATCCTACTTTAGTATCTTGCAAAATTGGGCCATTTTTAAGCTTAATTTTATTGTCATTTAATAATTCCCAAAACATGTCAGCGCCTAGTAATATATCGATATCAGCGGGAATATTAAATGTAGGGTCTGCAAGTTTAATATCATTAGGTATTTGTAAGCAATTATAATTAAATCTTATAGAGGGTAAGCTTGAAGTAATAGTAGGTAAAACTAAACACTGTAAGTGGGTATTAAAAGAACATGTTTTTGAACGTATATTAATTTTACACGAATCATTCGAATGCGAAATCATTTGTCCTACACCACAAACGCGTATAGTGGACTGTATACGAGTAATATTTAAACGATTACATAACCTTTCGGTAATAATACTATGTTGGCTGCCACTATCGAGAAGTGCGCGCGCCGTTTGAAAATTATAATTTGCATCGGCTATTTCTATAAGCGCCGTTGATAAGAGAACAGGTTTAAGTTCAGTCGCAATCGATGTTTTCGATGCAAGTGCATGACTGGTGCGAGTAACGTTGCTCGTATTATTTTTTGTTGTAAATGATGCGACCTGAGGACCCGTGTCCGAAGTATCGCTATTACCTGCACTGTTATCAACGTGAAGCAATGTATTATGTTTTATTTGACAGATTTTACATTGACTAAACGTGCAACACTCTGCCGTATGACCTCCCGTGCGTAGGCAATTAGTACAGATTGATTTATCCCTTACAAACTTAAGTCTGTCTAACACCGATAACGTAAGGAACTTTGGACACGTGTAAAGATAATGATTATCATTGCACAATAAACAATTACGCATAGGATTTTTATTCTGTCTCTGATTATTATTAAAACCTTTACTCACAACGTAACTAAATGACTTATTTAAATGTTTTCTATGATCTACACTTCGCGAATAGTCTTGGCTCGATTTTATCGGTAAATTACTAGGCTTATGGTTTGAATTTTGAATCATTTCTAACATATCAGCTCTGTTTTTTAAAAATGAAATTAAATCGTCTAACTTTAAACTATTAACATTATCTCGACTAACATTTAAATTACCCTTGTGCGTCTCCCATTCGCGTTCCGTTGAACAATCGAGCTTAGACACAATTAAATAAATAATGAGGGTATCCCAATAGTTCGTAGGCTCATTTAATGAATTTAATGCACGTAAATTGCGTAAAATTGTATCAATCAGTTTACGGATTTGAGTGGGCGATTCCCTAGTAATCGATGGTATAGTAAATAGCGACTTAACGTGATTCTGAACTAGCAAACGATTATTATGAAATCTATTTTCTAATAAATCCCAAGCAATAAAATAATTTGGGGCAGTAAATTCTAAAGCAGATATTACTTGAAGGGCAGAGCCACTCAATGACGATTTTAAATAGTGGAATTTTTGAATCGAATTTAAATCATCGCGAGAATGAATCATAGTCTTATAAGAATTACGAAATTCTAGCCACCGGTCATAGGAGCCATCAAATGTAGGTAATTTTATTTCGGGCAATTTTATCGACACAGGATTATTTGAAAACGTTTGAGGCCCAATATCTTTATTTTCGTCACGTAATAGTTGCTTTGTAGCAGCCACCACGTGGTAATATGAACTCTCAAACTGTTCTCGGTACTCTAAATGCGGTAAAAGATCACACTCATCAACAATATTCTCAATCTCAACTTGAATACTATTAAATTCTTTAAATAATTCAGTTAAAGCAACGTATCGCAATTGTAACTCAACCGTTTGTTCTGAGCTTAATCTACCCCCTTCTAACAATTTATTAAAATATTTTTCAAAAAGAGTTAATCGACACTTTACAGCACCCCTTTGCTTTTTTAGCAGTGGAATGCGTTCAGATTCAGGTACAGGTACACTAATAGAACTTAATGGATTAGGCGACTTTGACCTGCCTGACCTTTGTGCTTGGATAGACCCCTTACATTCATTCGCACCCTCACTCATTTCGGTAAGCTATAGAAAACAAGTAAGTACTTACAGTCTTGAAGACCAGATGCGTCGAAACCTCAGAGGAATGTTTACTCTAAGCACGAAACTGGCGAATCTGCAACGCGAGTAACGATTTAAACGCAAATTATGAAAGGATAGGAACGAATAGGAACGATTGACCTGACCAATACCGGCTGACGAATCTTCTTCCTTTCTTCCAGACCGTGTTCTGTGCAACGTGTAGCTTGGTTCCAAATTTTTATTCGGATCGTAGGACCAAAATTATGTTCGTGAATAAATAAGATGTAAGACAAAATTATGTAACGTATATTTCTTTGAATTTTACAATGATTCGAATAAGTTTTAAATTTTAACGCGTACAGATCAAATTATAACGAATGAATGAGCAATGAGTTTTGATGAAATATGCTCCGTCGAATGCAGTGAACACCGTCGCTAGTCGGGCGCGCCGGCCGCCGTCCGATGCAACTTCACTTCGATGTCCACTTCATGAAGAGATGGCGCGGTTCTTGACATACAATATAACTTGGCTTCGTTTTTTATTATACTCCTTTTGTAATTGCATTTTCAGCCAAAAGTTTTGTTCAAATTATTTCTGAAATGTCTGCAATAAAATGTGAAACATTGTGAAATTTTAAGTTACAATGATTTTTTTTCATTTTTGGAATGGCTGTTTGTTAGTAAAAACATCATGTGAATTTGATACTTATTGTCAAACCTATCTTCACAGTTTTAAAATATTTTTAATGCAATAGTAGTATTAAATGGATAGGACTTAGAAAGTTACGGGATGGGGTTGATCGTGTAACTTTTTTGTATTGGCACGAATTTTCAAATACTTTAAAATATTTCTTGAGATTGATAGTCTATACGCGTAGGCGGATTACCATGTATAAATTTTACCTCTGTGTTACAAATTACAATGAAACAACTTTTTTGGGTTTTATCGCGGTTTATTAAGTTTTTTAGATGTCCGACGTTTCGGATACTTTACAGCAACCATGGTCACGGGAGGAGTCCTCCCGTCGAGTATCTAAAAAAAAACTTCATAAACCGCGATAAAATCCGAAAAAGTTGTTTCATTGTACCGTGTTGTTTAATTGTCGTATAGCCTATATCTATCATCAAAACTAAAAACCTTTATATATTTATTTAATACTTTATTGCACATTTGAAACTAAGTTAAAGAAAATGAAAATATTCTAACTTAAAAAGGGATAAAGACGATCTCATCACTAATAGTGATTGATCTCTTATATAAAACCTTAAAATATTGATAACATCAACAAAAAATAAAAGAATTAATAATATAGACTGACTTAAGACTTTGGAATATAAGAATAATTTTTAAAATAAAAATAAGAATTTACGTTATGTCTTCAAAGCTACTAACGCGGCACAAATGTGTGTTTTTATCTTATTTCTAACTAGCTTCTGCGCGCGACTTCGTCGGCGTGGACTCCGCTCCTATTGGTCTTAGCGTGATGACGCATAGCCTATAGCCTTCCTCGATAAATGGGCTATCTAAAACTGAAAGAATTTTTCAAATCGGCCCAGTAGTTCCAGAGATTACCGCGTTCAAACAAACAAACAAACAAACAAACAACCAAACAAACAAACTCTTCAGCTTTATATATTAGTATAGATAAATCTGTATCTAACTCTATCTGAATTTGAAGACATTGCAATGAAAATCTTTACTTACACATCGTTTACTATTAGTAGGATACGAAAAATGGTTCTAGAAATTTTTTGTCAAGATTATTTTCTATTAAATAAGGTAAGGAGTTTCATTCGCTACGTAGCATCTCTATAGCTTTGCCAATTTAACATGTTTCAGACTCCCTTCAATTCACGCTCCACGTGTATCCATTGAGCCAAGTCAGCGCCTTAATAGATAATTTCCTTCCAGTTCCGAACACATATTAGATATATTGAATAAATTTATTTATTAAACACGCCATATTGATTACATTCTGGTGTGGTGGTGCGTGTAGTGATAAAAAGGCATTCGCTGTTTCGATTTCTGCTTGGGCTGATGTTTATTTATTTATTTTTATTTATTTATATATTTTTTTATTGTACACCATATTTACATGGTACATATTAAACATATTTTAAGATAGTTACAATGTTTTTTTCTTTGTGAGATGAAGTAGCACTCTACCGATTGTTTTAGTATGCTAACATTATAGGTATTCGTTTTTTGCAATTCTCTGTATTTGTAGAAGTTTATGATACGTTTCATTGGGGACATCGTCAATCAATAACCATAAACGCTTACGCGAATGAACCGCGTTTGCCGTTGAGCTGATATAAAACGGAAAAATATTTTTGAAAACACTTTTTTATTTACTCTACTCTTACTTAGTGCTGAACTAATTTTCATCATTGTGTAAAAATATTTTTCAGTGTTATATAATTTCAGCGTTTGTTATGATTAAAGTTTTAGATGTGAGTATATTTCACATATATGTTCACATAACATATTGACACCAATAACATTTTTTTAACATGTATATTACTATACCGGCGGAATGTTTTAAACCTTATGAAGAAATTGATGTGTGTTCGCCACTACCTGGGATTGGCAGGAATTCATATCTTGGAGTACTTTCAATTAATGCAGGTTATTTCATAATATTTACCTTCAAAAATAGAAGTAAAGTCAATCCTTAAAATTTTACGTCAGATTTATTTTTCACAAGACACAAAAATCCAATTTAATGTACAAGTAAACTAACCAAAATTTGAAAACAATTCACGAATCACGAGCACATGACACGGTGGCAAAAATGTTAGCAGCATTTTTCCGCTAAACCGCATTTCGTGCTGGCAAAAAAATGGATCAAGCCAAATGGGACGTAAATGGCTGTTAAAAAGGCTATTTCTCTGTCAGTTTATTGTTATTACTAGAATTACACTAGTTATTAAATACTAGGTCTGATTTAGGTATACAATTAATTAACTTAAGTTTAATTTCAAGCTTTACTGACCAAATAATAATTCTAGCAATTGGTTATAAATTAAAAAAAAAAATGATCAAATGCCTCTGTCTATATATTCATATTGAAAAAAAATTGCGTTTTTAATAAGTTATGTAACTTTCTAATTTGTAATAAAAAACTAATTTTATTTTGTGTCGTTTGAATATTTCTCCGTAAATATATTTTAAAAATAAACGAACAATTACAAAGAACGAAGTTTAATATCGTACAATGGTGGAGTTTCTGATTTTGTCATTATTTCAAAAAAAAAAAAACTAAAATGAAAATTATTAAAAACAATAAAGTGGCAATTTTTAAGCTCGTTATGAAAAGAACATTACGTCATCCTTCAATCAAAACTAAAACGAACAACTTAAAAGTACAAGGTGCAGCTGAATATTGTTTTAATAATGTAATTAAATATCAATTCAAAAACTGTGATACCATTAAAATAACTTTGAAACTTTAAAAAAGAACGGATAGGTAATGAGTGAAGTAATTCATAGTGTACTTAAATAATTTAGTAAGTATGAGTATATTTAACATTCAGTTATTCAAGAGTTTTTAATGGTATAATTGTGTATGTGATTTGTGTTACATATCATTAATATCATATTATAACTAATTGAATAAAAATATAAGGATAATAATATTTATCTAATGTTTAAAAAAACATTAAGCTATAAATTAGTTCAGAACACAATAGCCAAGTTTCAAATAAGTTAGAATAAGCAATCTTTCTCTTAAGAGAAATACGTAGCTATTGTATATTTTTTAAACAGAAAAAGTGAATTGGACGTTTGCTTCAGACAATACGTGCTGCTGGCTCCCGGCCAATCTTTTACTAATTGCTTTGTAGCCAGACGAGCGAATTGTAAATCAAAATACTTTAAAAAATTTCACAAGTTTAATTTATAAAAGTATTAATATCATAAAAGTAGATGCCTATAAAACTTTATGTAACAAGTTGACGAGAAAAGAAAATTTACTGAAGTCTATCATTTATTTTAGTACTATTCAGCCTTTAACATGGCACTGCTAGACAAATGCCTCTTTCTCCGTGTAGGAGAAGGTTCGGAGCTAAATCCACCACGCTGCCCTACAGCGAGTTGACGGATATATTCTCTACTATGAGTACCAATCGCTATTAGGTGTCTATGATAACAACCGGGACTGACAGCTTAACGTGCTAATTTACTTTAGAATTACTTCTCAATCAGAGAACAACTTAAGATAAAAGAAAAGTTTAAAGAAATGAAATTATTGAAAATTTCACGAGTAATATTTCGATACAATATAGGTAGTGTTCTAAATAATATCATATTAAATTATAGAGATCATTCTTCTCTACACGATCTTTTATTTTTATAATACATGCGAATTAAAGTCTGTAGATTTTAAAACGAGAATCGAACAATATGCATGAGTTTGGTTTGAGTTAACTTTGGAAAATCAAAGTTCCGTTTTGTACCTACTACCAATCAATTATACTAGCCAAAAATATATTTTATAAATAGTTGGAACAAGAAATAAAATATCGTATATTTATATGTTACGTTTAATACCCTTTGTTTTATTTATGTTTATACCATTTCATTTAATTTTAAAATAAAACGGGTCCATTACCAGTTACACATCAAAACCAGTACAACACCAAAAGCAGCGCAAGCGCGTTGCCGACCCTATCCCCAGTCCCCCCCCCCCAGGAGCTCTGATCACCTTACCAGACAAAACAATCCACCAGACAAAACAATCCACCAGAGGAAAACAATACTACTTGAAAGTAGTATTATTTAACTGTGATCTTCTGCATATTAAAGGTACTTTCCCAATCGAACTGCTACAGATTTTGAAAAGAAAATTTCCTGCTGTATCCTACCTCAGTTATTTATTATATATTTATTTTATTTTTATTGATAATTTATTGATATTTTTTTACTAAGATCTTTATTTCATTTACGTCTATTGCATGCAAAAATTTGACAAAAGGTAAGCTGTAAAGGTAAATTAGTTTTTAATTATTTTCCTAAACTGTGTCAGTATGTCATATGCAGCGAGATGCAGTAAAATCATGCACGAATCAATCTACAGGCCTGCTTGATGCATTGGAAATGGGAGTTCAAATTGGGACGTAACAGCGCTTCGGGCGCCTCGTGTGGTTGAAATTTTCCAAGCCAAACGTCAGTGCTGTCAATTGTTCCTTTCTTTTACAGAGCTATGTTACATGCAAAAAGATTGGCTTTATCAATCAAAGAGCTAAATTTATAATTTGGAAATCTGTATTTTTTGGCTGTGGAAAATAATGTATGTTGATTGTCGATTTTTTGGACTTTGACCAGTGCTTTTTTATTTTATTTTGACTAACTTTTTTGTTAATATTTAAAAAATGTGGATGAGAGAATAGAGATTCGTGAAACAAAAACTGCAAGCAATCAAAAGTAGTAAAACTTTAATAGTAAATAGTCCTGCAAATACGTTGTATTGTTTAGAAAATAAATTTTTAACCACAAATTTACTTATTAGTTATTATATTACCATTTAAACAACACTAAAAAACATTAAAAGTTTTAAAGTTTGCAAAAATAGCAAAATGATTAACATCAAATACTTCAAATAAAATACTATTACTATTTAATGAAATATCTAAAAGTCTAAATATAAATGTTTTCTAAAGATCGTCTTTAGAATACCACAATAAGCAATTGAATCTCATCACACGATGTCCGATCAGGCAAGTTTTGAGAAAGTAAATTTTATATTGATTTTATATAGAAAATGTAACTAAAATTGCCCAAATATTTTAAACTAAATTAGGTTGTCAGCGTAACTTCTGGGTCAAATGTGTGGGCAACTTTGGCCCAGAAGTGTTCATTAATTTAAATAAATTAAAGTAGAATTACGTGCGTACAAAGTATACATGTCAGAAGTGAAACTTCTTTGGCAAACTAATATAAAAAAACTAATAAAAAACAAATTGAAAAAACTAATTGAAAATACAAAGAAGTAATTGAAAAAAAAAAACCAACGTCATGCGGAGTTCCCAGACGGTCGCCCATCCAAGTACTGACCGTGTTAGCGGTCGCTCAAATTTTACCCCTCATACACCTAAAGAAGTTTGACTTCAAAAACTTTGAAAATAAATTTTAAATCGCTAAAAATAATGACATAAACTTTCCCTTACAAATTTTACCATTAACATATAAAGTCATTTAGAATAACATCACTTTTTTTAAAGTTACTTAAACATAGGGGTGTAATGATTCATAATATTAAACAGATGGGTGCTATCTTCTGCTAGATAATTCCTCTAAAAATTCAAACACCGATTTCTTGTAGAATTTAAACAGAAATCAAATACAAAACGCAAATTAACCCAAAGGATCAATGCAGTTAAAATGAAGGCAAAAATAAAGCCGTAGGGGCTACGAGCGAGGCTGATCGGAAACCTGTTATGTGCTTTCGATTTTGCTGATCTACCCGTCCGCATCTCTGCCCAACAGCAATTCTTTTGCTTGGTTTTTATTTGGTTCTAGAACTTAGTGTTGTTGGTGTTAATTATTTAAGAGTTATATGAAAACGTAATCTGTACTTACGATAAAATTGTCACGAATCTAATTCTGTTTAGAAAATAATGTTTCGTTGTAATTCTGTAAACGCTAATGATGCCAAAACTGTAATTTTTTTATCTGTTATTCTGTTTTTTTTTTTTATGTTACTAAGTCGACAAACAAGCGTACGGTTCACATGATGGTAAGTGACTACCGTAGCCTATAGACGCCTGCAACACCAGAAGCGTCGCAAGCGCGTTGCCGACCCTATCCCCAATCCCCCCAGGAGCTCTGGTCACCTTACTCACCAACAGGAACACAACACTGCTTGAAAACAGTATTATTTAGCTGTGGTCTTCTGTATCATATTATCTATTTATCTCATTTGTTTGGCGCGTCTAGCCGAAATTAGTGAACTAATAATTTGAATGACACTTGGCATAGTTTGTGTAGCATTCAGTAGGTACTGCAGAATGATAGGTATCTAGTATGTTTCTCTTGCTTTAGGTAATAAAACTGCCAACGTCGATTATACAACCTTTATAACCATTACACCAAAACAATTTCCAGAAAGTATAAATTTATTTATGCAATTAGATTGTTGTTTGGTTATTGAATAAGCAAAAAAATTACAAAATCCTTTTTTAAAATATCAAGTAATGGTTTAGCTATTTAGATTATTGTTCATGAATAAACATTCCATCAAATTATACATTGTCATCATTCTGTCATCATTGTATTGCAAATTAATATATAATATGCTTTGTATACTAATTTCTGGTTTCCAAATACTCTCTGAGCCTACGCTAGGCATTACCATAATCTCACCATCGTTTGTATTTATAGAGCCCGCAAGGGTGTAATTTCGCGGTATTAGCATTATTTGGTGTTGCCAGACACATAAAACACTATAATATTGGCGACTCGCAACCCCACTCTGGACCGAGGCCAGGCTGGCTTCGGGATAAGTCTGAAAATAGAGATATTAGTGGCGCACACGATGTTTTGATCGTCATAATAACGGTGTTATGACTTGGATAGTGTACAGTTTTGAAAGAAACTAGCAGGAGAATGTTCTTTTATTACACGTCTACGAGCATATTGTGCTGGAGATTTTACAGGGTTTTATTATTGATACTTATTTGAATTCAAAAGTAATATAGAGTATAATTTGTTACTGAAATCGTTTTTGGAGCTTTCTAACGATCTTGTATACTTGAAACTGGGTTGAGGACGTTGAGGTGGCTTTGATTTGTAGCTAGATTAAGTATTCTTTACATAAATATGACTCTAACTACATTTCAATGTATACGTCGCAGTTATTACGGGATTTATGAGTTCAGTTGTGTGTGTAATACTTTAAACAATATGCATATATTAGTAAGTATGACGCTGCGTTGGCGCAGCGGTCACAGCACTGATTTGTGGCTGTTGCGATGGCGGTTGCGGGTTCGATCCCCGCACACGACAGCATTTGGTTTGGCCACACAGGTGTTTCCCGTGGTCTGGGTGTTTGTGCAGTCCTTGTGGTTCCCACCGTGCCTTGGAGAGCACGTTAAGCCGTCGGTCCCGATTGTTATCATGTACACCTGATAGCGATCGTTACTCATAGTAGGGAATATATCCGCCAACCCGCATTAGAGCAGCGTGGTGGATTAAGCTCTGATCCTTCTCCTACATGGGGAAAGAGGCCTATGTCCAACAGTGGGATATTACAGGCTGAAGCGTAGTTAGTATGAAAGTATTGTATGACAATAACACTGCTCTTAAGTATCTAGTAGTAGTCTTAAGTATTATAGTAATGTTGTGTTTTTGATGAGTAAGGAGCTCCTGGAGTGGGTCGAGTGTAGTATAGGCAACGCGCATGTTATGCTGCTGATGCTATAGGCATCAACAGGTTTCGATGTCCTTAAACCATTAAATGGACTGCACGTTTGTTTAAATAGGTCGGAATATTGAAACCATAAAATAAAAAAAAAATAAAAAACTTTTAAAACTTTGATTATGTGCTTCAAGTGAACATCCGCGGATTACATTAACTTGCCAAAAACAAACGTCGGAGGGTGCAAGTTTTAATTGCCTCGAGAACAACGGTCCTCTAATTAAAATATTACTTCGGAGACAAAGAGGCGTGCTGAAAAGATTAGCGGTTGTTGATGACGCTACACCGGGTAATGTCTCTGACGTTGATACTCTTTTGTTGTTTTAATGGGTGACTGTCTCTTGCATACGTTATTAGTACGGATATTGTAAAACTGAGCTTAAAACCTTCAATTGAGACTGACTATAATTATTTCTTCTACTGACTATAATTATTATAATTTTAACTATAATTATTATTTGTGCTTGCGAAAGTAAGTAAATGGTGCTTAGATATTTTATTTTTTTAAAAATTGTTAAAATATATCACTGTATGCTTTCCTAACAAAATAAAATAAATAAAATATGAAATAAAATATTTCTCATATAGGATTAATAATAATTATTTATGCAGGTAGGGAATATTGTGGCATTAATTGCTTGACATTTATTAATTAAAATAAATAAAGTTTTGTTTCTGTCGATGTTTCTGTTACTTTTCAAGTATCGAATACAGTAGTGTTAATAAGAATGATGTATTTTCACCATCAAGGAGGGAAAAATGTTTGCGAGGAAACAATTTTTCGCTATTGTTGAAAGTTTATGCAACGTGTTTTGAATATTTCATTGTAATAACCGCAATGTGCCAGCAATTACTTTATTGTTAAAGGAATTAAGCGTGCTTTGTATGAAAATTGTACAACGAGACGTTGAATATCTTAAACTAGCTTCTGCGCGCGACTTCGTCGGCGTGGACTCCGCTCCTATTGGTCTTAGCGTGATGACACATAGCCTATAGCCTTCCTCGATAAATGGGCTATCTAACACTGAAAGAATTTTTCAAATCGGCCCAGTAGTTCCAGAGATTACCGCGTTCAAACAAACAAACAAACAAACAAACAAACAAACAAACAAACAAACTCTTCAGCTTTATTATATTAGTATAGATTTCTTTGTAATTGCTTAGAAATTAGCGCTCATTAAAGATAGGCCGTTCTTAATTACCATATTAAAACCGTAACGAGAATTTATTTGTTGTGTATAAGTTTGAAGAACAATAGATGTTTGTGAAAATTTGTATTCGTAATAAAAGTTATGTATTTCTAGTTCTAAGGGCTTTGTGTGAATTTTTTTTTAATTACATACTTTTTGTTGCTTTATATCTACGTTATTAATAGAAAGTCATTTTTTTTTCATGTGGGCTATGTTTACTGTATTAGTTATGAAAATATACAAAAACTTTTGGTTATTAAGCGACGAAAAAACGGAGCAGGTTATCAAGTCGACGCGTATATTTTTTTATGTATACTTAACGCATAACTTTTAACAGAGTAATCCGATTTTGATAATTCTTTTTATTGGATAGTTATTATCCCTCGAAGTTGGTTCCAAAGTTCCAATTAAATTTTGAAAAAAATAAATAATTCTAACCTAAGGGTGGGAAAATAGCGATGATTTATTGTTCATTTACGAATTTTATTGAAATTGAAATTCTTCTAAATATCTTTTTCGCATTGGTGCAGCATTTTCGTTTGACGATGAGTTTGATCGGTTTTTCAAGATAGTTTTAGACATAAAATAACGTTTTTAGTTGGTAAAGGAAAAATTTAACACGCTTTTAACTTTGTTTTCTGGGGAAATATCCGTCACTTTATAGTTTATACATATGTGGTAGTTAATTTTGTTTTCTATAGTATTTGATTTTACACTTTTGATCAAGCAAAATTATTATATTTGTTATTATTAAAATCTAAAAAACGTTTTATTTTATTTGAACACTTTAATAACCGATGTTTTAGACAGATCGAACAAAAGACAGACTTAATTTCTGGTATCATTGTCTCTCAGTCAACCTTAGACATATAAAAAATAAATCAGCAATATAGTGTGTCACGAACTAAACTACCAGTATTTACATGGTAATAACATCGCGTAACGTGTACAAAGTCGTGCCGGGTAGTATTTTACAAAGCTGGTATCTTTTGGTACCTTAATATAAACGCTTCGTTCATAAATCAGTGATGTCGACGTGAATTACTATTGCCACGTGTGGATTTATTGAGCGCTTACCTGGAACGGCTGTTGTTTAGCGGGAGAGAACTACGTCACTACCTAGTCAAGTGTAGCCCTTATCATAGAATTATTATTTATGTTATGACGTGCTACTGTACTATATTTTTATAGCATTATACTTTTACATTATTAAACTTACATGTTACTTGTTACTTGTTGCACGGGCCATTTTCCGCAACTTGACGTCCTCAACTGTACATGTTTATTTATAATTTAATTTTAATACTATGTATATTTATAATACAAAGAAAAACAATTTAATACAAATGTATTAAATTTACCTTTACCTTGTTCGATTAGAAAGCGACTTATTGTATCTATATACGTTATTATGTCACGCTGTTTTAATTATTTTATTTTAGAAATACAAAAGCTTTTTAAAATTAAAAACCTGTGTCTCAGTGTTTGTTATCGAATTCCCCAGAAACGGCTTGACCGATTTTTATGGAAGTTTTTGTGTGTATTGGGTAGATCTGAGAATAGATCGCAGGTAATTTTTTATGCCCATGAGTGACAATCGTGTCCCTGTCTAGCTTGTAAGAGATATATTTATTGTAAACTAGCTGACCCGGCGAACTTTATACCGCCTAACAGTCGATTCTGTAATGTTTTTTTTTTTGTAATACTTATCCTTCCCGGAACCCCTCTACTAACACTTAAACTTTATGATATTTTATTAAAGTTCAAATTGACTTTTAAGTATTATTATGAATCTTTTGTATGGGAATATAGACAATTGTTGTTTTTAGACTTTTCAGATTTTTTTTTAAATTTTTCTCTCCGTAAGAACCATCCCCGTACTTCAAGGAATATTATAAAAAATAATTAGCGAAATCGGTTCAGCCGCTCTCGAGATTTGCGCTTAGCAACACATTCAGCGATTCATTTTTATATATATAGAGATACAACTAAATAAATTAGTTTAACTACACGACCTTGTTGATAAGCCCAATCTGCCGCTACACGCTTTAATTCTAAGAAACAGTATTTAATCCGGTTTGTGAGAAAGAAACGACTATCAATCTTTACTTGCTTTTTAAACAATGTTTATAGTATTGCAAGCCGCATGCGTGCGAAATATTGCATGCAATTTGATGGTATGCCCCTTAGCGTGTTATTAGATTCAGGTACAAGTTTTTGGAAAATGTTTTTAACAACTGCTTGTGATAGACTTGCATACCATCTCCATATTTTGCATGCAAACTACATATATTGATTGCATGTTTAAGGATACGTCGGTATAAAATACTCCATCACTATAATTATAGTCTTGTGTAGGAAGTTGTGTTATTATGTTCCTCGTGCTATTAATTAAAGAGCCTTCGCCAAAAATTAATTACTTACATGAACTATTATTAGAATAAATATCAAGTATCATAGGAATAAGCCTCCATCGATATTAAATTAAGCACGTAATTCTTGGAAGGTTGTTTACGAATATATTTTTTTTTTATATAATAAGGTCGGCAAACAAGCATACGGCTCACCTGGTGGTATGCGATTACCGTAGCCTATAGACGCCTGCAACACTAAAAGTATTGCAAGCGCGTTGCCGACCCTATCCCCAATTCCCCCCAGGACAGGATTGTTTACATTCGGCTCGTCCATTTATCTTTTTATGAAGCAAATTAAATGAAATAAGTTATTTTTTTTTCAATTGTACATGAATGTACAAACAAACATACAACCTATACAGTATTAGACTGAATGGTAAATTATAATATAAAGTTAAATTGAAATTAATCTAAATAATATTTTTAGTTTCTCTTTCTGCGGCTATATTCTAATGTAACTAAAAAGCTATGTATGATATGGACAAATATTGTGTATTTGTAAAAAAAAAGAAAGTAACCGGGCGTGAACAAGTAACTGTAAAACTATTATAAATGTATTTGATGTTTGAAATAAATGTTTGAAATAAATAGACGCCGCGTTGGCGCAGCGGTCACAGCACTGGATTGCGATTGGCTGTTGCGCGGGCGGTTGCGGGTTCGATCCCCGCACACGAAAACATTTGTATTGGCCATACAGATGTTTGCCGTGGTCTAGGTGTTTGTGCAGTCCTTGTGGGTCTCCCCACCGTGCCTCGGAGAGCACGTTAAGCCGTCGGTCCCGGTTGTTATCATGTACACCTGATAGCGATCGTTACTCATAGTAGGGAATATATATTTGGGTTGTCTGGAAGAAATGGCTAAATAGCCATAAGTCCGCCCATTGTACTTCACAGCCTGTAAATGATATTTGTAGTTGTGATGTACAATAAAGTATGAATAAATTAATAAATAAATAAATAAATGTAAAGTTCGTGGCGTATCATGCATTATAATTAGAAATCGCTATTTCAAATTCTAAAAATATAATTATGTATCTGTATTCATATGTTTAAATTAAAATAAAAAATACTGGGAACTATAAACAAGAATCTTTAGCCAGCAAAGACTATTATAAAATATTATGATTAAAAAAATTAAAAGTAAGTGCCTGTAAGACGTAAAAAAACTATAATGTTATGTCTGTGTTAATTTAGTATTAGCCTTAATGGGCATGACGAAAGATTTTGAAAACCTCTTCCATAATGTGGGTACACATTTACTGTTTACAAAAATACCTATATTTCGGTAATAAACTTAAGTTTAAGGAAATTTAAAACTATTTTTCTAATATGTTTTCAATGAGAGCGGCAAAACGGCTGCAGGTGTCATGGCGTCGGCTTGACGTCACAGAATAATGTGGTCCTTACTTTTTACTTTACTCTTTGGAGCGCGCCTGACGTATTATGTTATGTTGTGACGTCGTGCGCTGTAATTTGTGTTTCAATCAAAATGGCCGATTGCAGTATTTTACTGTTTTATTTGATTGAAAATCACAATAATCCTATTATATTACATAAAACTAAACCAGTATTTTGAATTTTTTAAATATGAGTGTTCCCCTAAAATCATTAAGTTGACGATTTTTTGATACTGTCGTCATGCCCATTACTGATACAAGTCACTCTTCATAAAACAAAATACGAATCAAATTAAAAATAAAGATCACGGGCGTTAGCAGGAAAGCTTTCCTATACACAGGTTTATATCTAAATTTTAATCTCCTCATCAAACATTCCTTTTTCCATTTCACTAATATTACTTTCCAAACAAAAAATATAACATCAGAAACGAATGAGCCACGCAGAAATTCGCTTAAATCGCTTCACTGGCTCGGGTAGGAATTTCTGGATTTCATCAATTTGCGAGATTTTCTTTAGCATGGAGAAAATTTCCCCCGTACCAATAAATTAGAGGCATTGATTTATTTGCTAAGTTCTTAATCTTCCTTCCTCTGGGTGCAGGGTGTTTCATAATACATACATAATAGATTATTGTGGAGTGTTAATAGATTCATTTATTACTTTAAGTGTTATGATTTTTGAAGATGCGATTTATTTTATTTATGATTATTAAATAAATATGTAAAATGCAACGTTGACTTTTTTTCCAATGTGTAGTCATTCATAAGAAGTGCTAACGCCCTAAGTCGTAGGTACTTAGGGCTTTGTGGACCTTCTATTGGTCACAATGTCTATTTATTGTACTTATATACTAATTATTTTTAAGTATATATGTATAACTATAGCTGCTATAATTACGAACAAAAAAATATCTAGATTAAAAAATTATCATATTTATTTTTCTAATTTTTAACTTTATGTTTTACATTTAGTTGTCCTTAAATACCTACTAAATAAATAAAAAAATAATGTGAGGTGCGAAGCATGAAAAAAGTAACGTAATTATACAAAATAATTATATGTTATATTGGTTTGCGCGTTCGATGTCCGATGGGAATTAAAATTTGTATTTGTACAAATATTTCTTTCCGGTTTGCATGTCTGTCCTTGTGGGTCTCCCCACCGTGCCGCGGAGAGCATGGGTCCTGGTTGTTATCATATAAACACCTAATAGTGATCGTTACTCATAGTAGGAAATCCACCAACCCGCAGTGGAGTAGCCTGAATAAGCTCCGATCCTGCTCCTAGATGGAGAAAGAGGCCATATGCCACCAGTGGGATATTATAGGCTGAATCGTGATGTATGACAGCCGTTTGTACTTTGTAGTGTTGATTCCACTTTATATTTACTTCACCCACTCCACTTTACTTTTATATTATAGAGATTACTTACATGAAAAAAACAAACAAGCAACGACTTTAACTATTATGTTGTAATTAATTAACTTATTTGTCACGAATAAATTGTTCAAGTAGCACTAATTGTTAAAAAGAATTACATAATTTTTTTTATAAATTTTGTAAGTATATTTTTAACATAATTTGTTTACAGCTTATAGCATTTTCGTTACCAAAATTTAATTACAAATTTACATAATGAAACAAGAATAATTTATCAGAGATAATACAAACATATTTACAATGGATATAATCAAGAAACATTATTAGGTTTTCATAATTTTTCATTTAAATTCATCTAATTTATTTGAGACTAGCTTTTTGTCGCTGTGTCGGCCACGTGAATAATATTATATTGATATTTTTTTTTATCTTGAGTCCTCAAATTTTTAAAAAATACCGTAAAAATATGAGACACAGTGACAATAACGTTACATTCTACTGATAAAAGTTTTTTTTTGAAATCCGTCCAGTAGTTTGTATTTTATCCATTACAAAGAAACAAGAGACAATACCTTTATTTCTTATAATTATAATAGAAAATTAACCGAATAACAACTGCCATGGTGCAGAGGTGCGTGTAGTCGCCTACACACCTACGGTTTGCGGGTTCGATTTCCGCTCGGAATGGATATTTGTATTTGTACAAATATTTCTTTCCGGCTTAGATATCTGTCATTGTGGGTCTCCTCACCGTGCTTTGGCGAGCACGGAAAGCCATCGCTCCCTGTTGTTATCATATAACATCTGGTAGCAAACGTCACTCATAGTAGGGAACATATCCGCCAACACACAATGGAGCAGCGTGGTGGATTGAGCTCCAATCCATCTCCTACATGGAGTAAGAGGCCCATGCCCAGCAGTGGGATGTTTCAGGCTGAATCGTAATAGAAAATCAAACATACATAACATTGATATCGCAATAACATATGTTTTCTTTACTGTACGTCTGTACGTCAATGATTGTACAAGTCGCGGATATGTTTGCGAGGTCGTGTTGTTTAATTGTAACATGATATTGTAGTTATAGATGTAATAATAGTGTAATTCTTGGTAAATTTTTAAAGATATTAAATTTTTTGTTTTAAGTACATATTCATAACTAGCCGACGCGCGCCCACTTCGTTGGGCGTTAATTATCTTTGTGATGCAATTATGTTGTGTAGCTCTTAGTACTGTTTTATTAGGTTCATTGTTTAGAATTTGACGTATAAAATCGTAATAATATCGTGTATTTATTATTTTAAATTACAGAACCAAATAACATACTTTATAAATAAAATGTTGCTCCAACTCCATCTATCAAAAAGCAAAAAAACTTCGTCGTCGATTGACTAAAATAAGATTAAATAATATATGCAGTGGATCGTCCTGGCAGACCCGAGGGCCTGACCGGGTACGGGCCTTGAGGTTACCCTCTTTACCCGGGCTTTCATCACCGGGGCATTTTGCCACCGGGGTCAAATTGTTTTGGCCCGTTATAATGGGCCAGGGCCTGTAGCCATTGGGGTCGTCGGTCAAGTGGTAGTCCTATCGTCAGGTCGTTCCCTGTCGGGTGGTGTCTCTTATCGGGTGGTCTCTCTAATTGTCCTCCCCCACGTCATCCAGATCGTCGCCACCGCTGTCCGCGCTGGGTCGGCTCGGTGGTGCTTGCAGGAGCTCGCGAGGTAGAGGACGCCCTTCCGGCGGTCTCGCATGTAGCGGGGCAATCCCGTGGAGGTGTACGCACGCGCCTTTGTCCGCTCGAGCGAACATAGCGCGCGCGAGGCGACGCACATACTCCTCCACGGTGGGCGTCCTGGTGTCTCGATGAAGTACGTCGTTTCTGACATACCACGGAGCTCCTGTAATCAAGCGCAGGCAACGGTTCTGCTGGACTTGCAATCTTCTGGCCTGGGTCGCCGAGCAGAGCGCGTACCAGGCCGGGGCCGCATACGTCAGGCGCGAGCGGACGTAGGCACCGTAGACCATCAATTTGGTTCTGAGGGGCAGTCTGGATGTGAAGACGGAGTGGAGCTTCGACCGGGCCGCCGCTGCGTGGTTCACCGCACGGTTCACCGTGGGAACCATGCGCAGCCTCCGGTCGATGTGGCACCCCAGATACCTCACTGAGGTCTTCCACTCTACGTCCTGACCTCGGAGTTTGAGCTGGCGCAGCGGCCTGGAGCCGCCGGTAAGTAGAGCGGCCGTCTTCCCAACGTTGACGGCCATCCTCCACCTATCCAGCCACTCCGGGAGCAAGTCCAGCAGACGCTGCATCCTGTTTGTGGCGACGATCTGGTGATACGACGATGCAAAGAACGCGCTGTCGTCCGCATACAGGGCCAACAGCACGTCCTCCTCCCCCTCACGCAAATGATTGCGGAGGGTGGGGATGTCGTCCGTGTACACCGCGTAAAGTCGCGGCGACAGACAGCTGCCCTGGGGTACTCCAGCTCGGATTGGGCGTGACTGGGAATCCACACCGTCCACCGAGACGAAGAAGCTACGGCCCTCCAGGAACGACGCCACCACTCGCACATACGCGGGCGGTGTTGTCGTGGCCACCAGCTTGGCCAGGAGTCCGGCGTGCCATACACGGTCGAAGGCCTTCTCCATGTCGAGAAAGACCCCGA
Source organism: Melitaea athalia (assembly GCA_905220545.2). Taxonomy (NCBI): domain Eukaryota; kingdom Metazoa; phylum Arthropoda; class Insecta; order Lepidoptera; family Nymphalidae; genus Melitaea; species Melitaea athalia. Next base: position 16,371,837 of record HG992188.1, read on the forward strand.
CCGTGCAGTGCCGGTTGTTAAGCTCACTGGCCAAGTGGCTAAGGACTCTCGCCAGCTGGAGCGACGTCGAGTGGCTGCTGCGGAAGCCAAACTGCTCTTCGCGCATGGGCAGATGAGGCGCGAGTCTCCGCAGCAGCAGTCGCTCAAACAGCTTGGCGATGTGCGAGAGTAGCGTGATGGGCCGATAGCTTCCCGGGAGTCGACGGTCCTTCCCCGGCTTGGGTAGGACGATGATCTTCCCGGTCTTCCACACCTCGGGGAAGTGTCCGGTCTGGAGAATCCCGTTGAATGCCTTCGTGAGCGCTACGAGGCATCCAATAGGCAGCTGCATCAACGCGGCAGTTGGTATACCGTCGGGCCCTGGGGCCTTCCGCTTAGGCTGGCGGGCAACCGCTTTCCTGAGCTCAGACAGGGAGATGAGGTCCCCTCCCTGGAGCTCCGGAATAGGGCCCGACAGGAACCGTTCCACTGTATCGTGGACTGCCGCGTGGTGACGGACGACATTTGCATCTGACGTATTTGGCGGGTTGGGGGAGAACTGCTCTTCCATATACTCCGCCAGGATCTCAGCTCTATCTCTGGCGGAGTATCTTCTGTTACCCGCTCTATCCAAGAGCGGGTAGACAGGTAAGTCTTGTCCGGTGAGTTTCTTGCAGAGGCTGTACAAGTTGTTATCGCGCTCGGATGCTCGATCGATGGTGTCTTCCCAGTCGTACTCATCGAGAGCCACGAGCGCCCTTGATACCTCCTCTGCAAGACGGTTTAGATCGCGCTTCACCCTCGGGCACCTGGACCGCGCCCAGAGCTTACGCAGCTGCCTCTTCTTGCGTATTTTGTCACGAAGAGAGGCAGGCAGCTGGTCCCTGCTACTCGATGGCAGGCTTTGGGTAGTGGTGGTAGCGTCTTTGAGGGCCGCCTTGATAGCTGCGGTGATCTTTGTGACTGCCCCTTCGACTTCGGCATCAGTCGAGGCAGGGACCGTGAGCTCCAGTCCCGCGAGCGTCGTAGTAAAGCGGTTCCAGTCGACCCGCGACCTAGGTCTTCTAGGAATAACGACGCTTCGCTGGAGGGTAAGCGCGACCAATATGGGATGATGTGGGGAGTCGAGATCATAAATAACCTCGACGTCCGGCGGGTATTGTAATCCCTTGTGCAGCACGATGTCCAGAACATCCGGTTGGTGGCCATGGGCTGTGGGCACGTGTGTAGGCGCTCCTGGGCCCACTACGCCGTAACCATGCCGTTCACTGTCCTCGAGCAGGCACCTCCCAGCCGGGTTGATCACGCGGGAGCCCCACGCCGGGTGCTTCGCGTTCAGATCCCCCACGACTACTGAAGGCACCTGCGAGGTTAACAGCGTCTGGACATCTGTGCTGCAGAAGGGCAGTCCAGGCGGTTTGTAGGCGGCATACAGGGTTAGCTCCTCGTCCTCTCCTGCGTGCACTCGAACCCCTTGTGTGCGTATGCTAACAAAGGGTGAGTGCGCCAACTCCTCGTGCACGATGTCCCTCCGCACCAGGGCTGCCGTACCCCTAAATGGGTATCCCCGGGGAGAGACCTCGTCACGCCGGTACACGAAGTAGTTGGGGACTCGGAGCTCGACGTCGTTCGAGAGCTTCGTCTCACCCAGGAGAATCACGTGTGCGTTCTGCGACTGGGCTAGCAACGTAAGCTCTCGAATATGTCCCCTGATGCCACCAGGGTTCCAATATATGATTCTTAGCTGGAATTTAGCTTCGATAATGAGGCCAATCCAGCTGAGATCGCCGGGACTATGTCCTGGCCTTGCGTGTAGGCCAGCAGTATCCCGGTCAGTGCGTCCATAAAATTTTTTATTGCTTGGGCCACCTCAATATTTGGCCCGCCAGTAGGAACACGGGCACGTAAAATTGGCTCTTCCGTCCGCACCCCCTTTCGGTGTCTACACCAACCACCACTGCAGGTTGGCGTGGCTGCGGTGTGGATGCGGCCGCAGGTTCTGACCGTGCTGGTCTTGCTGCTCGGTTGGGGCGCTTCTTCTTCTTTTTCTTCTTCTTCTTTTGTTGGGATGGCCCTGGTCCCGGCGCCACTTTACCGGTGTCCTTAGTCGGCCTTCCCCTGACGGTCGGCGGGTTCGCAGGTGGTGCCAGTGTTGTCGGGGGCACCTCACTGGCGTTCTGCGCCTTTGGAGCCGGCTGGGACTCCACCCGGTCCAGGTCTGCCACGCCTTGACGCGCAGTCGTGGGCGGCTGCCTCTCCGCCGCCTCCGTTAGTGGTTGCGATGTTACAGTTGGTTGTGTTGGTGCTGTCTTTTTCGTCTTTTTTCCCCTCTGGCCCTCAGGCACTGGGGGACGTGGGGGGGCCAGTGAGATGCCCCTCTTCCTTGCCTCTTTTTTGAAGACAGCACAACGCCTGTCCTTAGCTGTATGCGCCTTCCCACAATTGGCGCACGTTGGCTGCTCCTCTAGAGGGCGCGGGCAGTCACGTGCAAGGTGCTCGCCGGCGCAGCGCACACACTTTTGGGTGCGATGGCAATTGACCGAGGCGTGTCCGAACGCCTGGCATCTGTGGCACTGCGGAGGCGCCTTGTTGCCACGCCAGGCCTCGATTGTTAGGCCCGGCATTGCCATCAGCTCTTTAACCTTGTAAAGGTCCGCTAGCGTATCCTTATTAAGGTGCGCCAGCTGCACAAAGAACGTGCACCCGTGACGCCCCTTTTTGGGCGGTATCCCTTTGGCCCTCTCAGCCGGGAACCCTAGTTCCTGGAGGGCCGCCAGTACCTCTTCCGCCGGCGTGTCAAGTGGCAGCCCCCTAATGGCCACCTTGGTTGGCAATTCCGATGCTGGGCTGTAGCAGAACCACGAGATTCTTTCATCGCTCTGCATGGCCTTGGTGAGGTATCTTTGCACCACCCGGAACTCCTCCGCAGATCCAGGCAGAAATCGCACGCCCTTCCCCAGTGGGCGTGCATTAGGGGCATGGCCTAGCTCCTTGGCCAGCTGGCGGAAGTGAGTGGTCCAGTTTGGAAGGCACTCCACCGTGATAGGCGGGTGCCCCGAGCGTGGCGAATCTTTTACAGCGGTGTCCATTGCTGTCTGACTCTTTGGCGAAGCCGGCGCAGCTGCAGCCGCTGCATACGATGGTGCGGGAGAGCCCGCTGTCGGTGTTGGTGTTGGTAATGACGGGAGCGCCGCATAGCTCGTGGAGTCTCTCGGCCACGAGTCCTGCGGGTATCCCGGTTGGTTGCTCTGCTGCTCATCCGATTGCGGCGGTGAAGCCGGAGGATGCACGTGGGTAGCCGGCGCTGCGGTATGAACAGCTGCCGCCTCGACCTCCACCTCCTCAACAACTTCAACGCTGCTGTCCTCAGGCGATTCCAAGCATGGACGCTTGTTCTCTTCCTCGGCTGACTCCGGGGAGGATCCTACGTTTCTCGACCGCTTCGCTCCTTCTGCGCTGGTTGTAGGCTCAGCTACAACTGCGGCGAAGTCCGCGTCGGCGTCGCCGTGGGTCCTTCCACTCGGTTTGTCCGCTGCGGATATTGTTATCCGGGGGCGGGGGGCTGGTGGGGTGGCAACACGTTCGACAGTGTTGTCGAATATATCCCGCCTCACCACCGTCCGGGCTGTACCCGACCTCCCTCCGCGCACTCGCGGTCTACGCTCTAAGGGAGGGGGTGGTTCCCCCCCCTCAGACATGGTTCGAGCGGTGCTCCAAGCCTTGACACGTCCCTAAACGCTTCCGGTAAAACCTCGGCGCAAGGCAGTCTAGTGCTTGGGCTTAAATGTGTTGGATACTGCAGGAGTCTTTGCACACGAAAGACGTGCAGGATCCTATGGCGTCCTCTTTCCTGCGGGGACTGTGCACCACGCAACTGCGCCGGCCGCTTCCTCAAGTGGAGTCGGGGACTCCACGAGTACAACTGGCACCGGGGGGGCTGCGAGGGGCGGTGTAAACACAAGAAGGATTATAGACGCCTGTTCCAAGTATGGTTCGCGAGCTTCGGTCACCCGCCTGCCACCTGCGTTACCGGGGTCAGGACGGGGTCCAGGGGAGACGACGTGGACGTACTCAGCAAACACTTGGAACCTCCCCCTTAAATAATATATGATATAAATAGACTAATAAATAGCGATAGATGGCGTTCGTTTCTTTGTCATTTTGATAATATATTTTAATATTTTTCTTATTTACTGAATTTTTTTGTACAATTACAATAAAATATAGCCTATGTCACTCCTGAATAGTGTAGCTTTTTGTTAGTGAAAGAATTTTCATGATCGGATCAGTATTTGCGAAGATTACCCCGATATACAAACAAAGTTATAAACTTTTCCTCTTTATAATATTAGTATAGAAGTATAGATAAGGATATACCTATTTAGTTACAAATTACTAGCAAAATAAAGTTTTGAGATGAGGAAAAATTCTTTATAACATTCTTTAGAGCAGCAACGATTCGAACGATAAAATTAAGTAAATATTTTACTCATTTCCTGAAAAGACATAATATAACCTAGCGTCAGTAATTAATAATTATGTATTCGTCATATACATAATACTATACAATAAATAATTAATAAAGTGTAAATGTTACTTTAGGAAAGGAGGGGTCTGGAAAAATATATGTAAGAAGGGAAAGAAGGAAGCATAGAAAAACAGGTCACGTTTTTAATGGATGTCCCTTTTCAGTGAAATTATCGACTTCAATTACTACAAATATTAACTAACCTCTATATCAAAGGTGCATCCACATATCGAACAGCTATAAAAGCTATTTCACGAGCCGAGGACGTGTGCCAGCTTTGAAATAAAGAGAAACGAAAATAGTTCCTTACAACAATTTTCCTTCCCATTTTACTCTATACCGAGATATCGTCGGATTGGTTTCGAATAGAAATGGTCCGTTTTCTTTCTTAACACAGCATTTTTCACATTGCCTGCTAATATTTTAAGATAGTTTCAACGTGAATATCACAAAGCCCTATTGTTTTTAGTTGCATAAATGTTTTATATTTTTCTACAGTAGTTGTGTGATATTGGTAATAGTTTTTTTCGATTAGTTTTAAACATATCTAAGCAGAATAAAAAAAAATGTTTTAGCGATAGTTACATTTCTTTACAAAAGGAAGAAATGAATTAAATTGTCATAATACTGACATGATACGTGGGTATTTTCTTGTTTGAGTTCTTTTTTTGAGAGAGAGCTTCATTTTGATGAGACGAACAAAAAATTCCTCTACGAAAACTCTCGATTGTGGTAGCTAACAGAGATAGCAGGAGACAGAGCAGCAGTGAGCGTGGGACCGGGATAACGTACCACGCAATTTGTAGGACAATATTACTATTAAATTATATAGATATTAACTAACTTAAAAAAATCAGCTGGTTAGTAATTATTTTTGATGACCTTACGAGGTCATCAAAATTTAGCTACTCCCGGAAAATTAGCTTGATACTAATCAGGTGAAAAATATGTACTAGGGATCCCTACCTATTAATATTACACCTTAATATAAATTTAATTAACATTTGATTGCTGATTAATATGTATATATGTATTAAATTTTCTTCGTCAAATTATTCACTTTAGTTTTTATAGTGGAGATAGCTCTACTATTTAGTTATTTACTATTGTATGTATATACTATATTTTGGAACCTGTAAACGCATGAATCTAAATGATAATATATTTACACTCAGTGAGAAGAAAAGGGGACGAATTTCCGAACAATTTTCCGAATATCTAAAAGTACGTGACCCAATACGCTATAGTCTAGTCGTTAGGACTTCGGCTACGTGATCTCAGTTGCGACACTTCTTGATGTATAGAGTGCACGTGGTGTTCTAGAAATTTACTACTGCAATTATAGAAACGGGATAGGTATTTTATCTATGCGAATAAATAAAATTGAAATATTTGTTTGTCGTTATTAAATAATTGGTTTTAGATACCCTTCTCCTATATGGGGAAAAAGGCCTATGCCGACTATTATAATCTGAAGGCTGAATCAAAAGGTTATAAATGTTGTTACAATTCCAAAATCATTCTTTTTGTTCTTGATTATCTATGTTTTATTGATATCAGAAAAGAGTGTGTTAAAACTTTAGAATTAAAATTTACAAAAATAACGTTGCATGAAAAATATATTTTGTACGTTAAGAAAAGAAAATAGTTAAGCTAACTAATGGCGAGGAAATACTGAACATAAACTTACTTGTTTTTTTCTCTAGAATTTTTATTGTAAATTTGTAGTTTGAATATAAAAATGCTATAGCATACATACTATACCTACATTGTTACTCTTCGTTTGAAAGTAAGTTTCTCTCTTCAGTCTATCGCAGTCCACTGCTGGACATAGGCATCCCCAAGATTACGCCAAACATTCCGGTTGTCTGCAATCCTCATCTAGCCTCCACCGGCAATCTTACATAGATCGTCGGTCCAGCGCAGCGGGCCGGTGGTAGTCGCAGACTGGGTTTGCAGCGCTCCTCGGTACTGCGACACAAATTCAACCCACGAGCACACTGCTTGTATATGTAGATATAACGTATACTTGCAAACTTTAATATCATAGATAGTTTGTATATAGAGACATTCATTCAACAATGTATCATTGTAAGCATATTGGTTTTGGTTTTGGGGTTTTCCTTGTAGGTCTGCAAATCGTAAAGTTAGTAGGCGATTTGAGTTATTGTCTTAAACACCTGTTAACGATCGTTTCTCTTGGTAGGGAAATCTGCCAAACTGCAGTAAAGCTGTGTGGATTAAGCTTAAGCTGCTCTCCTGTACAGTAAACGAAACCTGTTCAGCAGTTGGTCGTTTAACAGGCTATTTGTTCGGCTAAATCAGAATTATTGAACGCATGTAAGAAATACGTTTTCACAGTATTACAACAATTGTAAGCTTGTTCATAATATGTTTAATAAAATCAATGTAGGGGAGAAGTGGCATGAAAGAGCCAGTTTACTATACGGAGCAAAGAAATATACTTTTAATGAAAGAAATGATGACTTTTTTTTGTCAAACTATTATTTATTTATTAAAGTAGGTAATTTCATACGAAAAAACCTTAAACACATTACAAAAATCAGCGATATTATCATTTTAAAAAAATGTGTCTTTTGGCTGTTTCATAACTTTTTGGTATTGAAACAGCCACCAAAAGTTATGAATGAGCCAGTCAGTATTTTAAAGTGTAATTGTGAAAATTCTGCAAAATAATAATTATTTTTTATTAATCGAAAATGTAACAGAATAAAAAAATAATATCTTCTATCAAAAACAATATTATCGTTAAATCTTTAGGAACTTCAAAACAAAAATATTGCTCACTTTAAGCTTCAAAATCTTAACTATGAATTTACTTGAGTTTTAGATTCAGACTTTTGAAGAACTTTAGAATATAACGTCATTTTCTTCAAATCAGAAGCATGTCTTGCAAAAGAAATTAAATTTTCCTTTAATGCCACAGGATTCATGAGCCCAACCAGAACAAATTTTGCACTTAAACCAATCTTGATCACTGTTTTCATATGTTTTGTTGCAAACTACGCAATTATCATTATTTTTCTTCGTTTTGGAGTTTGTTTTTCTTCGAACAACATTATTTTTTACTTCAGCCAATACGATAGAGTCAGGCGAATCAGAGTCACCTTATAGTACGGAATTTACTTGATTTTTTGTCGATTTTCTATTAATGGTTTTTATGGATTGTTTTGTAGTCAGTTTCTTAAAATTGCTTGGTTTCATTTATCTGGGTAGACATTGTTGGCCATGGCGTAATCAAATGCCAGCTTCTTAGTTTGATGCCTTGTTAGGTCATAGCACATTTTAGAAGCAGTCTTTAAATAATCCGCAAGCATATTCTTCTGGTCTGTTGTGAAAATACGCTTATTTTCTATATTAGGACAGTGTTTATACGATGATTCACCCGAAGCCTTTACTTTTTTTACTATTTCAGCTAAGAAAGCCCTCGATTGCGTACGCGTTGGCGCAACAGTCGCAGCACTGGTTTGTGGCTGTTGCGTTGGTTTTTGCGGGTTTGATCCTTGCACATGACAAACATTTGTATTGGCCATACAGATGTTTGCCGTGGTCTGGGTGTTTGTGCAGTCCTTGTGGGTCTCCCCACCGTGCCTCGGAGAGTACGTTAAGCCGTTGGTACCGGTTGTTATCATGTACACCTGATAACGATCGTTACTCATAGTAGGAATATATCCGCCAACCCGCATTTGAGCAGCGTGGTGGATTAAGCTCTGATCCTTCTCCTACATGGGGAAAGAGGCCTATGCCCAGCAGTGGGATATTAAAGGCTGAAGCGAAGACCTCGATATATTTAAGCCTTAAGGCGAGTGCAGTTCTGTTAATGGACTGACCTTTCTCTAAAACTACATTGCTTCTTCAATTATCGATTTTTCGGGTCTTTTTCGTTTTTTTAGACAAAGGTTCTTCATAATGCAATATCTGAAGCAAACAATTTGATGGCGATATATGAAAAAATGCATATTTGTTATTAGTATATTTTATTTACAAAATTCAAATGCAGAGTTATGAACGAGCCGGTTATGAAAGAGCCAGCTCTTTTATGGCTCATTCACCCGGCTCTTTCAAAACTTATTCTTAAAAAATATATAATCTTCAAAATACCAAAAATATTAAAACTTTTTCGACTCAGTTTTTACGCAGCTGGAAAGCCAAATATGTGCACAAACTCAGTGTACAATCCATGTAACTATATTTGTTTACAGTAAAATACCAAAAAACAAGTTAAAAGAAGTAAAATAGTTACTTTTAAGTGTCAAAAACTTTAACTCAATGCACTGGCGTCCGTTGAGACCGGCAAACTGTCAAATGTTTGTGGGTGATAGGAAATCAGTGCTGCCACTTAAAAATAAAATCACCAACCAAATCCGTTCCTAAACTACCGAAATAATAGTAGTGGCTCTTTCAAAACCTGGCTCCTTCATGCCACTTCTCCCCTACTGTAGATCTATACTAATATTATAAAGAGGTAAAGTTTATAACTTTGTATATACGGGGTAATCTTCGCAAATACTGATCCGATCATGAAAATTCTTTCGCTAACAGAAAGCTACACTATTCAGGAGTGACAAGATAAAAGGAAAAAGATAAAAATATATAAAGATTTTAAATCAGCAGGATTTGAACCTGCGCCCTCTGACGTGCCGTGTCAACAATTCAATCTAATCAAGCATTATTATTTGCCTTAGAAATTAATTGGTGATTTTAAAACATTTATATTTATCTGATTTGCTGAAAATAGTGAGAGTGTATTGGAACATATCAAATTTCACCGTACCCTTCTTATGTGAAATGGATTATAACGCCCAACGAAGTGGGCACGGGTCGGCTAGTTATTGATAAATTCATACTTCATTGCACAATGCATTTAAATACAAACCTATATTGTGCAAAAGTCTTTAGGATTTATGGTTAAAAATATTATCTACCTGCTAACATACATTAGATACACGAAATAATAATTTTCAGACTGCAAAAAAATAAATCGAAAATCGAACGTATAATGATGCTCTAAAATTAAAAAATAAATAAATAATATAAAACAAAATCTTAAAATTATTTTTAATACTTATTTTAATTTATGTATTGGTTATTGTGAACAAGAGATTTTTCCGTAGTTGTCAATTCAAACAATTGAGAAACATGCACACAAACACGAAGATAGTTTTACGTTTAAAATGTCCTTGTTAATGTGTAACTTTATATTTAGCTAACACTGTAATTTACTTTTAATCCACGTCAAATATTCGCTAAACGACAATTGAGACAAAGCGCAGATAACACAATACTAAAGTCTCTTTGCAAGTAATAAATTCAGCAGTTCAATGCGCTGCAAATTCCACTTGTTTAGAGGATTCGAACGAAAATATGATTTACAACTTTATAAATTGCCTTTGTGATTTCGCTTTACGTGTTACAGAAAGGATTTCGTTGAGTTTTTGTATTTTGATGTATTTGATGTGTGAAATGTTCAGGCGTTTGATGTGGTACAGCGTGTACAATCAAAGTCAAAAGTATGTATACACCTAATCTATACAAAAATATTTAAACACAATACTTTACAAAGATATGTATATAACGTGAATAGTACCTGTTTTAACAAAAAAGCAGAGAAACGAAACAAGTATAGTAATAATAATTTAATTTTAATTAATTATGTAGGTTTATTGATAAAAGGTAGGTACAATAGCATATAAATCTCAAAATCCGGGTAGCCTGATTGGGAATGTTACAAAAGATCGATCACGGTTCAGCCTGTAATATCCCACTTCTGGGCATAGGCCTCATTCCCCATAGGAGAAGGATTGGAGCCTCCTTCACGCTAATCCATTGCGGGTTGTCGGATTATAATCCCTAGTATGAGGAACGATCGCTATCAGGTGTCTATCATGATAACCGGGACCGACAGCTTATCGTGCTTTCCGAGGCACGGTGGGGAGACCCACAGGGATAGACATATTTATACTAATACAAATATTCATCCCGAGAGGAAATCGAATACGCAAAATAAAATCTTCTGAAGTAGTGGTGTGTTCTTATGTTAACGAGTAAGCTAGCCAGACCTCCTTGGTCAGCAACGCACTTGCAATGCTCCTGGTGTTACAGGCATCATATCATAGGCTACGGTAACCGCTTAGTATCAGTTGGACTTCATGCTTGTTTATCACAATGATGGTATCTATGTTTGAAATAAAAATGTATACGTATTTAGTGCACTACGGTGTATAAATATCTTTAAAGTTTTGCATATCTGCAGTATTACATGCAAATATCTATTTTGATGAATACATTCTTATAAATAATACGTACTATATTTTTTATAAATATGTTTATGATCATCGATTTTCTTCATTCATTCATTTGAATTAATGGTTGGCAAGAGTGCCAAAATAGCTTTGATGATTTCGCCAATGTCACGTCGAAAGGGAAAGACATGAAGGGGATTGGACGGTGCGGTCGAGGTTACGACCATATATTTGATTTTATTTATAGAACACCATCTTTATAGACCCATAAGGGGCGAAAACATTCAATATGTTATATAAGTCACATAATTTTGTTTTGACATTTCCTTATTTTTTTTTCTTTTATATTACCCCAACCTTTCGTTGACTCGTTGATAAATGATTTAAGAAAAGTTCCTGACAATAAGAACATAGGTTTTTGTTTACAAATAAAAGCTTTAATCCCAAATGCAATGCAATGTGCATTATAAGGATGTACAAGCATCTGCTCTTGCACATCCTAGTGTTGTCAGGAGAGAATGCTTTTTATTTTATTTTTTATATAACTAGGTCGGCAAACAGGCGTACAGCTCACCTGAGCAACAACAGAAGCATCGCAAACGCGTTGCCAACCCTATTCCCCCAGGAGCTCTGGTCACCTTACTCACCAACAGGAACACAGTACTGCTTGAAAACAGTATTATTTAGTTGTGATCTTCTGTAAAGTCGAGGTAATTCCCCAGTCGGGCTGCTCAATATTTTGAGCAGGAAATTTTTAGCTGCGTCCTACCTCGGTTTTAGCATTAGGCACACTTTATATGTACATAAAAATAATGTTTCGTGTAAAATAAATCAATGATAAATGAATAAATAATTCCACTTATGTAAAATTCGATCATTCAAGCTTTAGAAAGTTACAACAGAATTAAACTCGCATACCTAATATAATATAATATTGTATAAAGCTATACAAGATAAACTGCCGCATTAGGTTAGTTAACAAAAGTCTCGTTTACGACATACAAAGTGGAAAGTCGTGTTCGGGGTGTGCACGTAGGACATTTTAGAGGCCTCGGTGAGTCTTTTTGTTAGTTATAAAAATGTGAATATACCGAAATGTGACAGGGATTGTATATATTATGTAGGCGAGATTGAGGTAATTTAATTTTATATGAAAATATCTATACTAATATAATAAAGCTGAAGAGTTTGTTTGATTGTTTGTTTGTTTGTTTGAACGCGCTAATCTCAGGATCTACTGGTCCGATTTGAAAAATTCTTACAGTATTAGATAGCCCATTTATCGAGGAAGGCTATAGGCTATATATCATCACGCTAAGACCAATAGGAGCGTAGCACCAATGAAGAATGTTTCAAAATCAGGTTTTTTTCCTTTTGAGAGCTTCCTAGAGAATTGGTCCTATTCCACGGGGACGAAGTCGCGCGCAAAAGCTAGTATAAAATATACATTAAGCTTACAAGTTAACTAACACTAAAAGTTACTTTAAATATTAGTTTTGTGATTGTATTCCATCATGTACCTATCAAATAATAATGAATTTTATTTTCTACAAATTTATTTAGTTTTATAGGCTATACAACGACGTCTTCATAAAATAACTTCAGTAATTATTTATTATTGTATGTAGTATTTAATTCTTTCGTCATATATTTTTAGACAGCATTAATAACGGTCTTATACTTGCATTGTCAGCAAGACAGCATTACGTGTTACCATTTTGTGTACTTTGAAAGCCGGTTGACAGTTGATTAGGTAACAGATTCCTTATCATGAGCTAATGGTTACTTTAAAGTTATATCACGCTGAATATTAACTTAAATTTTGTTTATTACTGTTGATCGTTGATCAATCGGTCAATCAATCAATCTTGGGTCTTGTAGTTACGTTTTGGAGGAACTTACATTGCGTTATTGTAATCAGAGCGTTTATTTATAGCTGTTTTGTTTAATCATTGAAGTGAAGTCGAGTGACATGAGAGCAACAACTATATCAACAAGTCGAAAATGACTATTTGAATGCGTAAAATATATTTCGAACCTGTGATATTAAAATTTTATTTACCTGACTAAAATATCAATACTAATAAATCTTACAAACAAATATTTATTTCCATAAAATGAGCAAAATAATTTACTTGTCGATAAGCTCATTTATTTTACAGAGACTTTGATTCAAAAATAATAAAATTAAATCTTCTTAAAAAAATCTCCAATCACGATACGAATACCATAAATATTTTAGTAGCGACAAGTAAAGCTCTCAAATTCAAAGGTCCTTTTAAGTACCTGTCTGTAACTAATTCAAAATGTTTGTTAGGGAATTTATTACGATAATCACGCTATCATAAATAATTTTATTTACTTTCAAGACTCCCCTTCCTGAGGTATAATATGGTGCATTAAAATCCATCTAAGTAATGCACTTTCCATGTTTATACCGTCGTGTTACAGTTTCAAACATTGGGGATCACATTAATTTAAGCGTAATGTTGAAGAATGTTATAAAACATTAGAAATACTGATGATATTTCAATATTAAAAACTGATACCAGAATTTTTTTTACTAAGTTAATAGGAAAGAAAAACGGTTAAGACTTATATGGTTAGGTTAATGTTACTGATTTTGTAATTTGATTCAGTTAATCGATTCAGCTTGTCATATCCCACAGTTATAGGTGTATGCCTCTTTCTCCATGTAGGAGAAGGATCGGAGCTTAAACCACCACGCTGCTCCACTGCGGGGTATATAATTATATATGTATATTGCACGATGCCAAAGGAGGTTGCGCTTTCCTCTCACAAAAGAACAATATGGAAAGCGCTTACTCTTAAACCTCTATATTTTTATAGCAATACATTCATATGCTATAAAATAATAATAATAATAATTATAACAACGAAGAAGAGTTTCGACCAACACCTTAAGAAACTCTCGCTTGACGGTTGGATCAAGGGTCAGATTCAGAAGTCAGTATTGCTTGAAACGGCCCGCATTGTGAGGAGGTTCCTCAGCCTGGAGCCTTAACTACCGGCGGCCTGGGCCTCAACCTGCCACCGGAGGACAAATATTTTTATATTTTTAAATATTTTTATTTGCCTTTTTTATAAATATATTTATAAATGTAATTATAAGGAAATGTGTTAAATAAAAGAAATAATAATAATAAAATGAATTTATTGCCACATATACACAGGTTAAAATAACACTTTAAGTAAACATACATAAAAGAAACATGAAAACATAACATACATTAAAACGTATTAAAAATTGACAAAATATAAAACATAAATAGGTAATAGAAAGTGGCTCAGCTTCAGCTGACACATGACTAAAGTCCCATGCAGCGCTGTTTTTCAGCCACTCCCTTCTCCCTGTGATACCTACTAGGTGGGAATAAAGCGGTGCGCTCCCCGGTTTCCGTACAACTTTGTACTTGTATCCAAAGCAGGACATTGTACAAAAACTATTGTAGTATAAACAAAAATATTATAAAATGTTCAAGTCACCGCAATTTTATGCAGAATACAAACCATAAATTAAATATCATTTGAAGTATTTTTTGAATACTATTATAGTAGAAAGTATCGATAAGAAAACATCATGTTGGACGTCAATACATATATTTTGGACGTATGGATGATGTCAAAATAACGCGAAAATTATTTAACGAAATAGGCTGTTTTTTATTATGTTCGGTAACTATTGTATTCGGTAACATTGTACTTTGTATCGGTAATATGAAGGCTGAAGAATACTTCAATTTTTTTACAATAAATATTTTTAGTTTCTACCGTAATCAATAAAGATACGGATAGTCATCTGCGATTATCGAAAAGAACTAAATCAACTAGTCAAACCTATAATCGTTGAATGGTTGATTATATTAGTTCCTGAACAAGATACTAGATGGTGTCGAGGTGTACACTTTTGGATTATCCACATATTTCCTACTATGACTAACGAACGTTATTAGGGGTCTGTGATAACAACCGGGACTGATTGTTTAACGTGCTCTCCGAGGCACGATGGGAAGATCCACAGGACAGACAACCAGATCGGAAAGAAATATTTATACAAACATAAATATCTATTCCGAGAGGGAATCGAACCTAGAATAGCCGGTATGTGAGCGCGGTACACGCACTATTACATCAGAGCGATATCAATTTAGTCATACTAAATTAATTTTAATCGTTATTAAGATTTTACCGAAGATAACGTTAAGTAGTTTTGAAAAAATTGTGTTTGTAAGCAAAAGAAAAAAACCGACTTCAATTATATCCCATCATCCATTAGTTCCCCTCGATTTTTCTGAGATTCCATCATCAGATCCTGGTTTTCTTATTATGGTATCAAACTTGGGATATCTCCTTTCCAACAAAAAAAGAGTTATCAAAATGGGGTCACAAACGACGAAGTTATGCCGGAACATACATAAAAAAATATACGGTCGAATTGAGTAACCTCCGCTTTTTTGAAGTCGGTTAAAAAGCAAGCCCTTATATTGGGCTACTAGTCCTTCATTAATTTCACTTTCTTCCTGATTTATAAAGCTGTCTCAGTTGCTTAAATTAAGATATGTCTGCCTTCCTGGTTTTTAGAGTGAATTTTTTTAAAACTTATTTACAGATACAACATTCTTTGATTGGATGATGGAACAATATTTTATTTGAATTACATAAGTAAAACGGTTACAGCACTGGTTTGTAACTGTTGCGCTGGCGGTTGCGATTCTGGCGTTCGATCCCCGCACATGACAAACATTTGTATTGGCCATACAGATGTTTGCCGTGGTCTGGATGTTTGTGCAGTCCTTGTGGGTCTCCCCACCGTGTCTCGGAGAGCACGTTAAGCCGTCGGTCCCGGTTGTTATCATGTACACCTGATAGCGATCGTTAGTCATAGTAGTGAATATATCCACCAACCCGCATTGGAGCAGCGTGGTGGATTAAGCTCTAATCCTTCTCCTACAAGCGGAATGAGGCCTATGCCCAACCGTGGGATATTACACGCTGAAGAAAATAAAACATAAGTAAAAAAAAAACTAACAAAATAATACGACAAATATGTAATAACATAAATAAGTCTAATGTTTGGTTAAAGTGCTCTTGTGAGTGAGTGAGTATCTAATGATCTTACGTTGGTTTTCTTCTTCGAGACATTTGAACTTATAAAAATAAGAGACTTATAAATGATTTGTTATAACATGTTTTCGTCTATTTTTTTTTAATTCGAGACCAGATGATAATTATAATCGCCACATTTATCTTTTTTATCTTTAGTTTTTTTTTTATTTCACTAACAACTTTTGTCTTTAATTAGGGATTATATAAGTACATGACAGTGCTATAGTTAACTTATCTCTATAAAACTAACTTAAGATTATTTTAAATAAACTAAAATAAAATACTAAATTATTACCAGATCTCAACTTAATAAATGAATACAAACTTTAGTATTGTTTTTGTACATTGGGATGTCGATTCAGACAAGATCTTATTAAACAAGCTGGCTTCCAATTTTAAGTCTAACTAGATCTCGTCTGCTCCGTTTGTACCAGACACATTCCATCAAAACATGTTAAACGTTTTCTAAAATGTTCTTCGTCCAGATGTTCTTCTTCAGAGCAGCGTAGCAGCTTAACACAAGTTGCATCGCTTAAATCGGTTTATTATATAATATGTTATCGTGAATGCGTACAATAACATATACCTACTTGAAATTACAATATATACCTAATCTTTTTTTAAAGCATCCACTAAGAAAAATATGGCCGTATTTTAAGATTTATTTCGATTAACTCGTTAATATAAAATCTATCACGAGAAATCCGAGCAAGTTTTCTAATTCCTATAAATGATCTCAAAGATAAAACGAGATATACAATACAAAACCCAAATCCAAAGCGCTACTGAAACCTCGGAACCGAATCGCTTCGTTATTTATTACATCTGTAAGGACTTACCGAGAACTTGTAGTGAGATCATTAATGAATTCCATTTTCACTTCAAAAAGGTCCGAACTTCGTCGCCCTTTGTACGACTTTTGAAGTTTTTCTCTATAATTCTTGATCAAGTTCGGAGTATTATTCGTTTCGAAAAGGTTGCAAGTCGGAAAACGTTTCTCAGGAATTAGAACCGTGTAGCTATAAACTGCAGTTGTTCGATTTATCAAGTCTAACAAGACAGACGACTAACATTAATACTTGTAAGAACACGATTGAGAAGATTACTCAATGGCGATGAACATTTTAACTAATACTAGAAAAATATATTTACTTCTTCCTTTGTTTTAGTGGGATTAGTGAAGTAATAAAATGAGGCAAGTAATTTTATTAATTAATATTCATTCTTTATTCCTTTTCGATGTAAAAATATTCTCTTTTAGTGTAAAATAAAGCATAGTGCAATGCGATAGTATTTGAAAAATAATATG
Source organism: Melitaea athalia (assembly GCA_905220545.2). Classification (NCBI taxonomy): domain Eukaryota; kingdom Metazoa; phylum Arthropoda; class Insecta; order Lepidoptera; family Nymphalidae; genus Melitaea; species Melitaea athalia. The sequence continues at coordinate 16,389,043 of HG992188.1, forward strand.
CAATAAGGACTTTGTGCAAGATAATTTTTGAAGCAAACAACCAATAGCATAGACCTAGATAACACTGCAAATATGTCAATAGACTCTGAAGTTTTGCGAAGAAATGTAGATGGCCTTTTTCAGGACGCGTTCCTGCTTAACGGTCTTAGAAACTTAGTAGACCAGTCGCAGTCACGCTTGCAGAACCCCTCTACTGAGGGCCAATCACTTCTTGTTCAGCCGTCATTCACTTTACCAAATCTTAAAAATGCATATGACAACGCGACATATCATGCCCAGTCGCTTTTACTTCCACCGGACCCTGACTGTGCAAAAGATAACTCAACAATTAATGTGCAACCGCATTTACTTTTCCCAAACCCGACGTTATAATACGTCGTCGTTCGCTATGGCACATTTTTTTACATATATGTTGTTGCACAGCGTATATTAACGTCGACGTCTTAGAACGTCAGTGCAATATATTTAAATACTAATATCATCAGCTATTTGCACAACGTCATTAGACGCCGTTCGAATTTATATGAAAAAATGATGTGCAATATAGCATAGAGCTAAAATATTGATATGTTCGCGTGAAAGTGTTAAAGTATTTTGACGTATTTTGGTATCTGTTCGAGTGACCGACATTGATTGAAGCTATTGCTAAAGGCTCTCAGAAATTGTTTCGTGTCCTTAATATTAACCTTCAAACAAATGTTTCTCAAAGAACAGGTTATTCAACTCAAGAGTCTCTTAATTCGGTCTGGCGATTACTAAGATAAATACGTATAAAGAACATCTTCAGATATTAAATATTTGAATAGATTTGTAAGACAAAATACGAGTACCTACTCTGCATAATTATAATATTTTCGTTACTAATACTGTGTACTTAATAATTGTTAATAATTACATTCATAATTTAATTTAGTTTTAATAAAATCTAACTAAAGAAAAATGTATACTAACATCAACAAACTCTTAATATATAATATTGAGTAAACGCCACTTACTCTGCAGTCTGAAAACGTTTTCACACAAAAAAATGACCCGCCTATGATAAATATCTGTGTGACTACAAGTAAATATGGCGTCAGGTGATTATATAATGACGTGTTTATATTAAATACTCATCCATACGCTTTATTCAAGACACTTAACGTTTATTGCCCTCATTAACAATTAAATGTACAATTTGCAAGTCAATTTCCCTCATAGGGAAAGTATAAGAGAGAATTTTTCGTAGCGTTCGTTTTTTGATTGGAAAAACAAGATTTATAGGAGTTATCTGGTGTCGATGGAAATGCGATTATTTCGCTTCGGTTTCCTAATTAAAGAAATCTATATCGATGGATTTACGGTTCGAGATTAGAAGTGATTTAGTCTTTAATTGGACGATATTTCACGGTCTTTCTTTTAAGTGGTCTCCAATTGTTCTATATAAGTTATTTTCTTAGAAGATTAAGACCAGAAACGAAATTAAAATACTAAGAAAAATGTTGACTTGTATTAAATGTTTGTATTTTACTTAACTTTATAATTTATATAGGTGTAACTATTGTGTCAAATGCTTAAATTTTCATGATTTACTCGTATATCTAAAGCCTGATTGGGAACTCAAAGTGATAAACAATTAACATATTTTATTTAAATATATACTTTTTGTTGTACACCAAAAAGGATTTACAGAGCAACAAAAAGAAGAGGTGTACAAGAGGCGGCCTTATCGCTAAAACAGCGATCTCTTCCAGGCATCCTTAGGTAGAGGATGGTTATACAATTTTAATTGGAGTGTGCGCAATATTAACATGAACTATCATGAATACATATACTGTATATCAATACATACATATACATAGAACAAATACATAAATTCCTATAAATAAATAAATACACAAATTATAAAACAATATGAATGTAAACAAATAACGACAGCTACAAGGAAAGATAAAGTTCTTAAAACAATTTTCTCGAATGAGTAAAGTGAGAAGGAACATAGTAAAATTCACAGTTCAGTTTTACCCTTATATAATTTCTTAAGAAGTGAACTCCAATTATAATATCACGTCAACTTTTTAATATGTGAACGTATTCATTTAAGTTATGATCTGAGCCATTTTAAGCTACTCAGAGTTCTTTGGATTCATAGAAGCATAATAATGGTACTATAAATAAAATACTGTAATCAATTTTGTATTTACATTTCTTTTCGTAAATAATGACTTTCCATTTTGGCATCCTTAAAAAACAAGGGCCTTTTCACCCTTCTGAAGGAGACGAATTGATAGCGTCAGTTTGAGTAACATGTCGTGACTTATTTCTAAATCACGCTAATAAAGTGTTCTAGCTTACACACACAAGAACTGCCTTGATATAACGCTCTAATATAATATTTTGTTACGCTTGTATTACTCGTACGAAAAAGTTGTTAAAGTGGATAAATTTCCCTTGGAACTAAACATTTTTAAGTTTTCAGTCTTAACTATATATAGTCTAATAAGACAATATACTAAAGTGCTACTTTTACTAATCAATAGCATTTACGAAGTTTAGTATAATTTAGTTAGTTGTTTAGTAAGTAATTGTAAGTAATTGTAGGTTCCGTTTCGGTACACTGAAAATATTTCGAATTTGTTTGTGGAGGAAACTTTATATAATCCGCACCGTATTGATTTTTGGGATCATAGATATAATGTTGTAGCTCATAGTTTTGACTCAAATTATGCCAAGTTTTATTTAGTACCATTCAGTAGTTTTGACGTAACGCAAAGTCAAATTATAGACAGATTTTTGTGATAAAAGTGAAAAAAATATTCGATAATACTTATAGTATCGTTGAGAGCCCAGCCAAGACAGAGTGACTAATATTTGCTTGAATTTTTTTTAATTTGTATTATTTTTTATGACATATGTTTTCCCATGTCTTTTTTAATAGTATTTACAGCACATTAATAAAATGAAACGTATGTTATTTCTCTATTTATACCGAATAAGTGGTCCTATTATCGTATAAAAACTAACATGACACAGACATGACAGTCTGGCGAAGAGCCATTAGGAGTGGCGTAAATAATGTCACGTCAAATGCAATACACAAATACGTGTATATTTTGTATTTGGCTTTTCAGATACGTTTAAATGTTAAATATTGTACATTTATTCTGATATAGTTATTAAAATGTTTTTCTCTTTTTCGTTTTTTAAAAAATAATTTTATAAAAAATTATTAAAACGAGTACAGATTTATTAATGTATTCAAAACACGCGCGTCGTGGATGTCATACATTGCCACGTGTGTCACGGATGACAACATTTTAACTCAGAAAACAAATTAAAAATGTAAATTGATCAACATTTATTATCTAGTTCATAGTATATTTTTATTATCATTTTTGAGGCATATTTGTATTTTTTGTATTTATATAGGTAATAGAAATTTTTGAGTTTTTTATTCGATTGCCCATTCGTGTTTTCGTTAGTTCGCTCTTCACTTACTTGTTCTATTATTATTTATGAATACTAAATGTTTTTTTTTTCTTTTTTTTTAATTTTTACTTCTGATTGAGAGACTTGTTTATTGAGTAATGCAAACAGGAGCACAATATATATTTACGACAAAAATGCTGTATTAATTATATTTTAATTTCAATAAGATAATTACTAAACAAAAGAAAATCACAAAAGCAAGTGAAAAGCTAATAATTTGTTAAAAACGAAACGAAAAAAGTTAATAGAAACTTGAATTAGGTATTTTATATTAAAAAGTCGTTGTTTAAGTTACTGATAATTAACGCTTTGATTCTTTCGTAGTGAGTAATGAGCATCGGTATCCCTTTAGCATACTGTAACAAAGGCATCTAAATCTTGCATTTATAGATTTCATTTAGTGGTCACCGGCGGAAGTTGTTTTCCCTTCTAGTTTCCGACCTAATAAAAATACTTTAGCGCTATTAATGATTCTTATTGCTAAAATGATATGTATAATAAAGTGTTATATAAATAAATAAAAGCACAAATTAAGAACAAGAAGGTCTTAAGATTCACCCAGTACTCGTTTGCTCTTATTGTGTGTTATTATGACTGTTTTAATATTTTTTATTCAGTTATAATTCATTGATGTATTTCCGAAATTGTCACACGACAAATAAGTTTCTGTCCTTCGTCATAAAACTTAGCAAACACTTGAATGATATATTTAAATAAACCCGTTATCGAGGAAATATCATGAAAAAATCTATTTTTATCTTATATACAAAATTTAGTACCATTGTATTGAAAATAGCAGAGAACAACAGACTCTTACATACACCCTGCGTACCAAACATCCAACTAGAATTTATATTTTCAACTTTTCTCAACTCAGAAAATTAAACCTACCTAATAAATTAAATGAAAAAACCAACTCAAATTTTTAACGCTCACGCTCCCAGCCTCACACGTCAAAACGGTTAAAGAATTAGGGTCAGAGAGTGTCCAAAAACAATGTTTAAGTACAGCATGAACCCATTTAAATTAGCACGGAGTCCCACATAATCCAGCTAATGTATTTCTCATAATTAATTTCCCGATTTCGTGTGACCCTCGATAATCTGTCCTAAATATTACGAGCTTTACTTTGACTTTAATAATAAGCTCGGCTATTAATTTTATTAGTTGCGTAAAGGTAATAATTATGTTTGTACGAAATTAGCATTTGTATCGTAATGGCCTCCTTAGGACCATTAAAATGTGATATTTTTATTATTAAAACAGCAAATACCAGAATCTTCTCTCTTCTCGACTACAAGCTAAGTAAAAACTACAAAAACTTGTAAAATGAAATAGTCCATATTTTATTGATGAATTAAGAATTGTCCGAAACGATTTTACGATATCAATCTGAGAATATTTTAAGTCATCTTTTATTATAATCATATAACCTAAATAATTATGTAAGGGTAATTTTTTTTACACTTTATATTAATTACCATTTTTTTGCTCAAACCATCTAGGAAGACCCTTCGCCCAGAGGCGTGGGTATTATTTCTTAAACATAATGGTTTATGTAGATAAACAAATCGTCAGTTTTTCGTTCAGATACAATAATATGATATACGTATTGCTATGAGTATGTTGAATAATTGGTTGAAAGTTATTACAAGATAACTGAAAACATATTACAAGTATGTATGAAGAAAATTTTATCCTTTGAAACGAATATGACTAGAGCATAGATTTACTCGTGCATAATTAACCGTGTAAGCGATTAGGGATGGGCGAAGCGAAGCGTTCAATATCCTTTATACCCTTTACTGGTAACCAGCTCACCGTGAAAATTGCTATAAAAACTTTTTTATTTACCATACAATATGCCTATCCACGTGCCATGAAGAAAATTTGTCTTTGAAAAATTTGTTTGGACATATTGTTCAAAAAATAAAATTAAAGAATGATTATCTTATTTCTCGGTCTTTGCTCGAAAGCGTTATAGTTTTAAAACAATTGAATTAGTACATATTATAAATTGGCTATCTATCGTATGTACTAAATGTTTGTAGTTATGTTTCTTTAGTTCCCATTTTTGACAATAGGGCTGGTTAGTCTGCACCGAATTTTTTTATGAATAGTCTATTGAGTTTGAAACTAAATTTGTCTTGTGTAGTAATTTTTACGTTATTATATAAGATAAAATGTAAAAAAAAGGAGTTGTAAAAGCATAAAAGTAAAAATGATTAATTGTTGCTACGTCTAATTTATTATTATGGAACTAAATTTGGACATATTATGTACATGAGTGTATTAATAAAAACGTAAAGAAATAAATATATTTTATTGAGATAAATTTTATGAAATCTATGTTAAAAAATTGTTACAAAATTATTTTATAAAAAAATAACGAACCTTAAAAACTTTCATAATTGTAACTCGAGAAGAAAAAGTTAGTAAAGAGATACGAGTCTTTATAAAAATTCAAATATCATGTATTTAGTCAAAATTCCGTCGTAACTTTGTTAGATATTACTAACGAGTACAGGGAGCGGAATTTATTGAATCTTAAGCTATTAGCAATACAGACGAGATTCAAGTGAAGGGATAGAAAAAGAAACGTTGCCCACCGTACGATTATTCACTCATTTTGTCCGCCAAGTTTACGGGGCTGTAAAAGACACTTTGTGAAATTAATTTGAACCAAGGTAAGTTCGAATAAATCCACATGAAGAATTTTGTGCTCAGATTAAAATCGTAAAAGCGAAAGATATAAAAGGAACATCTTAGTCTTGTAGACTTATTAAGTAATAAATGTTTCTTGTTATTTCGTCTCGGTGTTTCCTTTAAAAGTTTCTCGTTTATAGAACAACGGTAGAACAATTTTATTAAAAAATTCTTATATAAGACATCACGTGCAATTTAATTTGTGTTAATTTTTAATACGTATTAGAATGATTGCTGTGCATTTTCGATTTTTAGGTGTTATCCTGCTGTGTGGTTACGGCAGTAAAGAATATAGCCATCCCCTCTCTTCCCGTAGGTGTCGTAAAAGGCGACTAAGGGATAACACAGTTCCACTACCACCTTGGAACTTAAAAAGCCGACCGATGGTGGGATAACCATCGAACTGTTGGTTTTGAAATACACAGGCCGAAGACGAGCAGCAGCGTCTTCAGTGCGACAAAGCCAGCCTGCCGTCACCAACCCGCCTGCCCAGCGTGGTGTCTATAGGCAACACACATGAGTTCACGCCATTTTTGGCGTGAACTTGTGGATGCCTATGTCCAGCTGTGGACTGTAATAGGCTGAAGTGATAAGGTGTTATACTGTTTCTTTCTTTGATTATTTTTTCTTTCGAACACTTCTTTATGTCCTCTCCATTAAGCGTAACATTAGTAAAATCATCTATGCCACTGTAGCACTTTGAAAGTAATTTACCTTAATTAAAAAAAATGTACATAGTATTTTTCAAGGCGGTTTTTTTACCACAATATGAAAGCTATAAAATTGTTAATGAAATGAGAAACCTCACGGACGTTTATTTATTAAGATGGTGCGTTTAATCAACGCGCGAAATGCGTAATTAAATTTTACCAAAAGGCCGCAAGGAAAAAGTTGTCCTTATATAATTAAGAAGCGAAACGACTGCGTGCAACAATCTTGTATATTATTTTAAAAATATATTTAAGTATTAATAAATTCAATTATCTCTCCACAAATCTCCGCTTTAATAATTATTTTCGTATTTAACAAGCTAACCAAAAAAAAAAAAAAAAATTGTACCGCCATGTTTTGGTGAATATATTATTATTTTTACACCTTTTCCTGATATTTTGCACTGTCTCCTCCGCTATATGACACTCTCTCTCAGTTAGTCAGTTCAGCCCATTTCAGCCTATAGAATAGACCAAGAGGTTAGAGGTAGAAGGTTCAAACAAGAACAAAATGCTTAATATTAAAATTTCAGTACAAATATATGCTTTTAATAGTCAATTATCTCTAATTTGTAGTTTAGTATTGAATTTTCTAAATTATAATTCATAGTCTAATCGTCATTATTATATTGTAGTGTTTAATTTCATATCTGTATATTTTGGAAAAACTAAAATAATATAATCATATGCTTGTTAATATTTACGTAATTTTTTCAAGTTTTATTTATGTATGTCATTTTTCTCATCTAATATCACGATCACGATCACGATTCAGCCTGTAATATCCCACTGTTGGGCATAGGCCTCTTCCCCGTGTAGGAGAATATGGTCATAATATATTTTATTTTCCATCCTTTAATTAGATGAATATGAAGTACCTACTTATGTTTTACGTCAGCTAAATTAAAGCACTTTGATTTATGTAATAAACATTGTTTCCAAATTGAAAACAGTATATAATGAAAGGCTTCCGAGGAACATTATGACGACGAAAAAAGTAATTTAATAAATTACGACTGTATCATTTTATGAAATAATTTCGTTGTTCAAAAGAATAAATTACATCTAAGAGTAATGTAAACATACAATGGTCTATACAAACATACATATACATACATTATCTGTCCCTCAATATGACTATATAAATATAACAAAAATTAAAAAAAAACTTCATTCAAATAGGCTTCTAAAGCATCTTCGAATCGTTACTTCACAAAAATAAAATTTTAAAGTCATTATTACATTTAAAAGTAAAGCTATTACCAATTCGGATTGTAGATTCTGTAAACTGTAAAGAATCGGCAAGAAACTCCGCAGTGACTCTTTTGAAACTAATATATAAACTGTGTTTTAGTACAAAATTAGTAAAATCTTGCATGAAATACAGCGTCATTAAGTATATAATATTATGTTATAATATTTATATATAATACTAGCTGACCCAGCGAACTTCGTACCGCCTAACAGTCGATTCTTTAATTTTTAATTTTTCTTTTTATTTTTCCTGGAAAGCCTCCACTAACACTTAAACTTTATGGCATATGGTATTAAAGTTCAAATTGACTTTTAAGTATCATTACGAATCTTTTGTACGGGAATATAGGAAAGCGTTGTTTTTAGACTTTTTCAGGGATTTTTTAAATTTTTCTCTCCGTAACAACCATCCCCGTACTTCAAAAAATATTATAAAAAAAGAATTAGCGAAATCGGTTTAGCCGCTCTCGAGATTTGCGCTTAGCAACACATTCAGCGATTCATTTTTATATGTACTATATATAGAGATTTATATATCAACTAACTGGCGAATTCAATACTGCCACAGTTTTTTCATAAACATATCTGTTACGAACGGCTTACTTTTAATGTAATTAATGTAAGTTATGAATAAGTAACAAAAAATAAAATAAAATACAATAATGAATAATGAGTTATCATCGTGAGAGTCAGAATGACTGATCGTCAGCATCAGTTGTTTCATACGATTTCATTCCTCATATTGTTTTCATACCTCTGGCCTTATTAAGGAAACTTCATTCCTTAAGAAAGAAAAAACAATGCTACAATTTAGGGACTTCAATATAACAAGAGAGTAAATGTTCCCTTTGTCGAAGATTCGAGTGATTTTGATATTTACGTACGATCAATTATAAAAGCGTTTTCAATATCGGCGATGAGAGTAAAAAGATCACAATTTAAATGTCTGAGTGGATCGCCGAGCAATTATTTTTTATTTAAAAAACCCTCCCCTGTCAAAATTATTTGTCGTAGTGTCCCGTTTGTAAATCGAAATGGATATATTATTTATATTTATGGTAAGAGATGGATTAATGCGTCGCTTGATGGAAAATTAATTGTTATTTAATATTGCTACTCTACGTTCTTAGTTCTTATTCCATGGCAAATTCATAGAAATTTTATATTGATATTTTGACGTTTTCCTACTAGTATGTTGTTCTAGAACATATTTACATATGCAATAAAAGGTGCTTGTGACGGGTGTAATATTTTTTTTTCAAAGATTTCAAACTCAAAGTAAAATTACTCAAACATTGTCAATCACATAGATTAATATGTAGTTTTTTATGATCAAATATTTATTAGTTACTTAAAGATATACATTTTCTTGAATAAAAGGTCCAAAGTCCATTGCGTTCTCACTAGCTTTTGTTCAACAAGATATTTTAAGTACCTATTAGTATAAGTATTATTTATTTATTTATTTATACTTTATTGTACACCACAACTACATTTTAAACATTAAACACATTTAAAGATATTTACAGACTGAAGTACAATGGGCGGACTTATGGCTATTTAGCCATTTCTTCCAGACAACCCATATTATACATATATTTAGTATAAGTATGTATTATTTTAAGTATAAGTATAAGATTGTTAAGCATTTTTAGTTTCGTAGGTACTAGTAACGTGCTTAGAATTAGTAACGAAATATATAAAACCTACTTGTACTTTTAATTAATAATAGTGATTCATAAAGTCGGATTGTTGTTGTCGGTTCTTTGTTTAATATTATAAACAAACACACAAAAGTTCCTTTCCATAATATTGTTTTAGACGTATCTTTTTAATCTGTCCGAGACTTATAAAAGTCTTAACAAAATACCTCGTTGAACAAAAGCTAGGCGAGATTAACTCGGAATAACAAATATAAAACAAGTTGTTTGAAAAATTAATTCATTTGTAAACTTTCAGACAAAAAACGGTCAGGGCGATCTCCTACGATGTTGTACAACTTTTTCTCTCGTACAATTTGTTGAAACAAACGCTTTTAGAAAATACAAGTTTACTTTTTTCTTCAAGCGGATTGCTTTTTATCACAGTTTATGACTTTTAATATTATTTAAAAAATATTTTTTTGACATTGTAGGACGAAATTGATACGATTACGGTTTAGAGTTCTAGGGGGATCTTGCACGGAGGCCGGAGCGAATATTTGTATTTGTAAAAATTTTTGTTTCTAGTCTAGGTATATGCCCTTGTAGGTCTTATTGGCACTGTGCTTCGAATAGCACTTAAATTTGTGGATTCTGGATGTTATCATAGACACATGATGACGATCTTGATCAGCTTGACTAAGGATGTACTTCAAACTTACAGAAGATCAAAGCTCCATAAAATATTGCTTTTGAGTTATATCGTATTCCTGTGCGATGTGGTGCGATACGCGTTGTATCAACAGCAGGAGTAATATCCTAGGGTTACAGACATCCATAGACTATCGCAACCTTTCATCTTATTTCTTCAACTGTATTTTTATTTTATCACCAGGACTATACGCTTTATTTGCTACCCTAATGGGAAAAATATTCTTTTTATAACATATATCTCAGAATTTATTGTAAATTGTAGTTTTTTTTTTAATATTGAAAGAGGGTTCGTTCAAACAATTGAAGATGACAACCTCATAGAAACATCTTAAAACTATCTTCGCTTACATGCTAAGTTATAAATATAATATAACATTTTTGCTTCTGACGATACCACCACCACTACAGTCTATTACAGTCCACTGTTGGACATAGGCCTCCACAAGTTCGCGCCCGACATTATGACGCGAACTCATGTGTTTTGCCCATAGTCACCACGCTGGGCAGGCGGGTTGGTGACCGCAGGGCTGGCTTTGTCGCACCGAAGACGCTGCTGCCCGTCTTTGGCCTGTGTATTTCAAAGCCAGCATGGATGGTTATCCCGCCATCCGTCGGCTTTTTAAGTTCCACGGTGGTAGTGGAACTGTGTTATCCCTTAGTCGCCTCTTACGACACCCACGGGAAGAGAGGGGGTGGCTACATTCTTTAGTGCCGTAGCCACACAGCACTGACGATAGTGGATAATTTAATATTACATTAACTATACCTAAATATATCAAGCAGATTAATGTCGGAAGGCCTGTCTTTCCAGTTCGGTTGTTTTTTTTCAAATTCTTTTTTAGTCTATCGGAAAAGTTGTCAACGTTCATATTCCGTTGTAAATTTTCCGAAATTGAAACGTAAGCCCGTTTGCTTCATTATAAAAATCTAAGTAGTTTCGCTTTTTATTATCAGCGCTACTTAATAATAATTATATTTGTTACGCTGTTGTACTGCTGTGAAAGTTTGATACACGAATAAATTTCTTAAACGAAGGAAATTTGTTTTGAAGCTAAATTGAGTTCGGAAGTTTTTCATAGGCCTGTAATTAATAAAGCTGGTTCAACTTTAACTATTTTACCCATCAATTTTGCAACGAAATGTCTTAGTTTTTTTTTTATTATCATTAATTTATCAGAATTCTCAGAAGTGCTTAGCAGACTAAAATTCGTAGTAGCAAAAAAATAATAATAATTGAAATTGAAATTTGTGTTCGTAATTACGAAATTAAAATACAATTTTTCATTAAATGATAAGTTCCCTTTTTGCTGGTGTTTATAGTAAGTTAATTTTTAACTCACTGTCACGTGTGGCCTTAACCGCAACAAACAATTTCTTTTGTGAATTCTCAGTTCTACAGTTTTATTTCTCAGGCTCTGTCAGGGCTCTTCTGATACTACGGAAAGTTGTTGTTGTTTCAATAAAAAAATTAGCCAACAAAAACGACATCGAATGACTATTATCGAAAATGGGAAACAAGTCAGTAGAGGAATATTGGTAATTTTTTTTATTTTCAAACTTAATTTTTTAACTTAAAACAAGAATTATTTTAGCTAGCTCATCTAAAATATAAACACAAAAATAAGTTTTATATTTAAAAAAAACCGTCACACAATTTTATCTAAGGTATCTGAATTATTTCTCCGATACAAAGTGATCTTCTAAAGACGTACTATTTTATTTTCAATACATAAATAATTATCTTGCGGTCGCCTTGGGTACGAAGCCGTGAATAATTAATAACGATTCATTTCATACACGTCAGATAGGAACTGTCTCTACAGACCTAACGCGGTTAAGTGGTACTTTGAACGAAGTACTTAGCCATTGTGTTGGATACTAGCCGTAGATAGTTGGTTAAAAGTTGCTACACATATTTTTTTTTAATACGGACGGAAGATGATAATTAAAAAATAAAATAAAATTATACGACAAGATCGAAAAACAAGCGTACTATCCACTTGATGGTAAGCGGTAACCGTAGCATTTAGACGCCTGCAACATCAGTCGACGTTATTCCTAACCATCCCCATTAGCTCTGGTCAACCACGAAACACAACACTATTTGAGAACAGTATTATTGAGCCGTAATCTACTATAAGGTTTAGGTTCTTCACTAGATGGGTTGCTCCATATTTTGAAATAATAACTGATACAGGCCATGCAGATGTTTGTTCCAAAACTTTGGTACATATTTTGCAAATACGGGGTTGTCCGCCATAGCCATAAGTCCGCCCATTTTACTTCACATCTGTACTTATCTTTAAGCTTTGTTTGTAATATATTTGTGGTGTACAATAAAGTATAAAAAATACAGGGCCATCGAATGTTAGGCTTTATTTGTGTATACGACAGAGTAAACATATGTACACGATTAGTTTAAAAAAACGTTTTAGTTCTACTTAATTCAAGGAGGCTTCAAAAGCGCTTTTATATCATTGTTTTACAAATTAACGCCATATTTGTTTTTAATAACTTATTTTACTTTAATAATGTTTATTTATTACATTCGCCTACCTACGTTTTATTACTTTACCGTGTAATTAATGTCAGTTTTTTTTTTCTATTTTTACATATTATTTTTTTGCTAATTACCGCACAAAATTTTATTTTACTAATTTTAATGATTTTAAGTCGAATGTTGGTGCTTGTCGTGTGATCCCATCTATTGAATATGACCGAGATCTAACGAATTCTTTTTGAGTTATCACTAATAATACGTATTTAATTGATTATTTTTTCGACTACCTACATTGATGATCTCCTTATTTTATTACTTGTAGAAGTATGTTAAAGTTGATTGTATTTAAGTACAATTAAATTTATTATTACTTGTGAAGCTCTATACTTGACAAACATTGTTTCAGTTACATAGAATCTAATAAAAATCCGCAGCCGCATTCGATGTGTATACTCCATATAAGTACAGCATGAGCTAATAAGCCCTATTGTTAGGCTATACAATTGAATCTTGAGATTGCCATACTAAAATATTAATAGTGTATTGAGCTCGACTTTCTCCAGGTTTATTGGAGAATGTATAAGAGTATAATGAATTAAGATGGTTCATATTGTATATTTTGTACCAAATCAAATATTAGGCTTGTCTCAAATCTATTGATTTTATTAACCGACTTCGAAAAAGAGGAGACTCTCAATTCGATTGTATTTTTTTATGTGTACCTCAACTTTTTTACTGGGTGGACCGATTTTGATGATCTTTTTTTAATCAAAACCTGTTTTATTAATAATACTTATCTTCATATTTTAGAAGTAGGTATATATTTAACAACAATTGAAAATCTTTTTTGGAAATAAAGTAGTATTAAAAATTATAAATAAGGTTAATTGTGCAATATAATTAATCATCATCAATTATTTTAAATCCAGTCTCATAAAAGAAGTTAAAGTACACATGTACTACCTATAGCATCCTGTTTTTCAAAAGAAAGGCGTTTCAACAATTGTTAAACAACCTTTTTAATAAATTACATTTATATGACATAAAGTCTGTAAGAAACTGTGAAACACTTAATTTTTATTTCTTTAATTCGTGCTTAGTACGTATACAATTTTATTAAGCTAAATTACCATTGCATGGAATTGCAGTAAACATTTTAACCTAATAAACCAACAATTATACATTAATTTCAACGAGTAAATTAATGAGGTCATGTAGAACTTGATTTTTAAATTAATGTAATGTGCATTAAATGCGGCGTGTAAGGCCTCACCGCACATTGTAGAAGTTTTTAGTAAAAAATGTGACGCGAACGAAAAGGCGCGTATTATTTTTTCTTTTCATTCAGCTCTGCTTTGACGAAGAAATTATATACAGAACATTATTAATATAATATGTATTAATCTAATGAGTGAATGAGCCATCATATCCATATAAAAATATCCATCATGGGATTAGGAGCTGCACTTACCGCTGTTTAGGCTCCTACGTGGCACACGCACCTCTACAACAAAGCGGTTTTACACTTTTTGGAGTAAAACTTTTTTACGTACGCTTGACTTGGGGTGTAAGCTGGGAAATACCTGACGAGAGCGTTACAAAAAGTGTGATCTGGCGAGGCAAACGGAAGTTAAGAGGGAGATATTAGTTGGTGAAGATAGAGAGAGAGAGAGAGAGAGAGTTACGTTTCGTAAGTTTTACTTTAGTCCTGTGGTCTAAAAGCACACTCGCTTTTTATAGTGTACCGGTTTGTTATAATATCTGAAAGATAATCACAAATAAAAAATACCTTACAATGTGCGTTGAAGCTTATTCCACATTTAGACAGTTTGTGTTTGCTATCTCGTCTAGCACCGGTTTTCCGACGTGAGGAGAAACTTTTACGAAATTATGTTAAAACTAACACGTTGCCCGAAATGAGTTGGAGATAAAATTTAATTTTAAATGCGCATTTTTACGTTACTTTATATCCATTTACAGTTTTATGCGTCCCGTGTGGACGGAACGACTCATTTAATATTCAGATAGTACATGTATTGTTGCATGAATGCATTTATTTTGTGACTAGCTCTTTGAAATTATCATAGAATTTTTATAAAAGTTTTCAACTGTTTCCTTTTTAAAGTGTATTTTGTAGTATTTACTTTTTTATGTTCGTTTAAAATGATATTGTTGTTTGTATAGAGATGTTGCTTTCGTGTTTTCATAATTTGTCATTGATTTAAGTAATTTATTATTTTAATGACTTGTTTTCTTAATACGCTGTAAGGAGTAGGAGAAAAAATCTGTAATTCTTTTTTTTACATAAATAGGTCGGCAAACAAGAGTACGGCTCACCTGATGGTAAGCGATGACCGGAGCTTATAGACGTCTAAAACATAACAATTCCAATCCAGGAGCGCTGGTCACCTTACCAACAGGAACACAACACTATTTGATAACAGTGTTATTTAGCTGTGATCTTCTGTAAGTACGAGGTACTACCCGAGTCGGGCTACTCCATATTTTGAACAGGAAATTTCCTGTAACATTTTATTTACGTGTATCACTTTTGTTTATGTACTGAAAATTCATTTATATATATAATCAAAATTCAGTCAGTTTTTTTGCATTAACAATAAAAATAGTGGTTAACTTCGATATATCTAACAAATAACAATTATTGTATAACAATGGTATGGTAAAACAATTTTGGTAATCGATGTACCTACTGGTATATTTCACTTAAATATGAATGTTTTTGCTCCCATTTTTTATTTTCTGTCTTACTTTAAATTTTGTTTAACATGTGTTTGAATGACCTTTCGTGATATTGATTTGGTGTTGCCATAAAAAAAAAACAGGTAAACAAAATAATTGGTCTCAAATAATTCAAATTATACACAATTAATAGTATTAAGCATAAGTAAATTATATTGTAAGACCCTATCTTTTTATAAGATAATGAATTTATGTCCCGTCGTACGAAACGGTGTTTATTAATGAACTTATGAGTCGAGATAATGAAAAATGATAATGAGGAATTAGTTATGAGGGTAGATGAATAATGATGTTAAAAAATTTTGTGTCACAATTTACAGGCGATTTATTTTTTGTTCGTTTAGGTTTGTTTTGTTTCTACGGAGTTAAAAATTTGACGTAATTTAATTTAATTTTGTAGCTATGTGAAAGTGGCTGGTCCATTGTGGATTAGAACAGCGAGAGACAGATCGATGTGGAAAGCTTTAGAAAAATCAAAATCAAAATCAAAATCAAAAATATTTTATTCAGCATAAAATTATAACAATTTCTTACTGAACGTCATGAGTCTACTACCAGTTCGGAAAAAAGAAGCCTCTGACCAGAGTAGAACTGGCGAAAGAAACTCAGCGGGACTAACAATTTTTTTTTCCTATGTAATGTTTTTTTTTTAGAGGAGGCCTATTTCGAAAGACAAGCTGTTTGAAACCGATTGTCGATAATGAATTTTTATAAAAATCTTATTATAACATTGTAGAACAGTAATAAAGGCTTATTTTATTTTATTTATTTAATTTAATTTTGTTGTGATTTTGACCACTGTTCTGGTGTAATGGTGCGTTTATGCACTAAACACTGGTTGTCCCGCATTTGATTCCCGCTCAGATTGGAAATTTGTATTTGTACAATCTGTTTCCTATTTAGGTGTCTGTGCATGTGTGTCTCCCCAACGTGCCTCGGTTTCGATTGTCACTGTCACCTGACAGTGATCGTTACTCATAATAGCTGATACATCCACATTCCGTCAAATAAAAATACTATTTTTATTATAACCAAAAATAAAACAGGTTTTAAAATGTAAGAAAACTGAACTGATAGTAGGACTCCTGAAGCTATTGCCTGAAAAAAAATAATTAACATCAAAATTTTGAAGTAAATAAATCTTGCTTCTCTATTAAATTACATCCTACCCGTGCACCAGTACATCAGCGACGATATCATAAACTAGTGTCACTTATGTACGTTCATTGTTAGTGCGCGTGCAATTGTTTCACAAAAATGTTTCGCATTTGTTTGTGGTTTTCTCAATAGTCATAGAAATAGGACTATCAATATTAGAACATTTTTCATATAGTTTTCGGGTATGAATCGTAAAAGATGTGAGGTGCAATCCTATACTGCTATTAAAATGACATTTCTACCTAATATTCGACTCAGATTACAGTAACCGTTGATGCTCTAGTGGTTACGGTTTAGAGTCATAAAAACATTTACCTACGGTGTTTTTTTTTAATTTATATCTTTTAAAAATGTTGTCAAGCAAGTTTTACTTAATAATTCTCTTCGTTAAGATGTTGGCAGGGATTGCAAATATTATAAAGAAGAAGAAATCACTTAAGCCTGTAAAATAAATAAAAAGCTAATTATAAAAAAAAACATGTCATAAAACTTAATTTAGCTTTCTTTTGTTCAAAGTGTAGCACGAGTAAAACGCTATTCATCCGTGAATGACCATCGGATTGGTTCCTATTATTTTGCTAATATTAAAATTGAATAGTAAGTAAAATTGATATTTATTCTTTTGTATTATAATATTGTTATTTATTGAAATAAAGTAGGTATAATTATTTTGTTACTATCCGCGATATTAAGTTCGTATCTTAATTATAAATAATTCTAGTAAAGTTTTGAGTTGAATACGTATGAAACTTCATGAATACCCGACGTTATCGCCTGGAAAACTTCGGTTTTACCACAATTAAGTGTAACGTTAACCGCTTCTAAAGTTTGTATTTCGTGAAAGATTAAGAATGTAGCACACACGGTACAACAAAAAAAAAAAACAAACTTATATAAATATGTAGTTTCATAGGTTTTGTTAAACATTTTTTGAATTAATATGTAGGTTTCCTAGTCTATTACTTTCGTCCGCTCTTATGTCATACTAGCTGACCCCGCAAACGTTGTTTTGCCGTATATGATATTAACCCCCCCCCCCCTTTTGTGGGTGGAATTTTGTAAAATCCGTTCTTAGCTGACCTCTACTCGACGAAAGGAATATTCCTACCAAATTTCAATTCTCTACGCCTTATGGTTCTAGAGATATCGTGATGAGTCAATGGGTGGAAATCTTATTATTTAATTAGAATTAATTAATATTAATCTTTTAATTAATTATTTTATATAGGTATATAGATTATGTAGTCACATCACCACCACTTTCTTTAGAAATAAGCATTTAAAAACATCGGTTTTATGTTATATACAACGTGTTATTGAACTGGTGTCCTTCGGTTAAGGCCACATACATGGAGGCATAAATTATACGTGAAGAAAATTAAGCAGTAGTAAGTTACTACGTAACTTTAAAACAAACAAATTTGAAAACAGTACAATCTAGTATTCATTCAATTTTTCAACTGCAACTAGTTATATTTCACTATGCAACTGCAGTCATCTTAGATTACAGCAAACGACTAAACACAATACTCCAGTAACCACGGAGGTCTTAAACAAAGAAAAATTGCTTCAAATTTTTTTAATAAGCCCATTGCACCACAAACTTTTCTCACTTGAAAATTTAGGGCGTGAGCTACACGATATTTTAGGTTGATAACATTGTTTAACACTTGTAGGTTTTACGATCCCTTTGTTGGGCGTTACGTCTGGTCTCAGCGTTCGAAAGATAACGCTGAGTTATGAGTATATAATCGTCGAGTGAGTGATGCTATGTGCTATGTTATTAACCTGTGCTGTGTAATGTATGTACGACCATATCTTCCGAATGACTGCACCGAATTGGATATTTTTTGTGTTTGTTATTGTCTGAACAAAAAATTTGATAGGTATATAATATATTTAAGGCAAAAAATTGCCGTGCTTATATAACGTTTTTCTCGTTTGATTGTCCTTTTTTGGAATTTTAAATGTTCTTTTGTCTTCAACTGCATTTGCTGTTTCTCTTTTTGTAAGTCTTAAGGTTGGCTAATGGACAATGGCTGGAATCCAACCCGCATTTTGTGTGATTATACAATCATTCTTATATTGAAGAATATACAAGTATTAAAAAATGGTAAATTTAATACGCCTTAACTACCTTAAAGTTTGTAGGCGGTGGGTCTCCATGGGCCTACAAATATATTATTTATATTTTGGTATATGGTGGTGATTTTACGAAATTCCATAAGAGGGGGATTAAGGGGGTTAATAACTTATATAGAAAAACAACTTTTCCGGGGTCAGCTAGTAATATTATGAATGTGAATGTAAGTTTGTTTGTTACGCTTTCATGCAAAAACTGCTTAACCGATTATCATGAAACTTTGTACATATATTTTTGGAGGTATTAGATGTAACATAGAATACTTTTTATTAAAAAAAATAAATGCGACCGAAGCCGAGGGTAAAAGCTAGTAGTGTATATTTGCGTATATAATGCCAAGCTTCATTAAAATCTCTTTAGTTTCTCCGGATTTTATAGATAGAATTTTTTCTTTTCTGAGTTGAATATAAAGTGAAATCGTTCGGTTAGATTGACATTAAATACATTTTTTTTTATATCAATTTAATATCTAAAGGATTCAATATACATATTCCCAATTCTATTCGATAAAAATAGATTACAAGTAGACATCGTAAAAAGATACTGACAGAATAAAAGTGTTCTATCTTTTTTAGTGTTGATTGGATAGAATACTTTATTCCTCGGTCGATTCCAGATAAAAAGCTCTTGTATTTATTATACTTGCGGCCTTCACGTGTCGGCTATCTCATTGCTTCGGGAATCTATGGCACTGTCTGGGATACATTGGAACTGAACGTCCTTAACCTTACTCGATTTACACTTCATTCGCTACATCGTTGCTTGTAATCGATATTTGGTATTTTAGTCATATAACGTAATTCAATTCAAATCTTTTCTTATATAGGTAATTATCTTTTTTGCATATATGTTTAGCTTATATAATTTTAATTAACGCACCGAAGACGCTGCTGCCCGTCTTCGGCCTGTGTATTTCAAAGCCAGCTGTTGGATGGTTATCCCGCTAACGGTCGGCTTTTTAAGTTCCAAGGTGGTAGTGGAACTGTGTTTACTGTGTAGTCCCTTAGTCGCCTTTTACAACACCCACGGGAAGAGAGGGGGTGGCTATATTCTTTACTACCGTAACCACACAACATACTCGATTATTTCTTCATACTTTGGCTTTTCTAGCGTGTTCACACAGCTAATAATGTCAGTAATGTTAATACTTTACTATTTTTGACTAAGATTCTAAGCCCTTTGTTCTGTTTACCTAGTAGTGTCATGTTTATTAACCGACTTCAAAAAAGGAGGTTTTTCAATTCTATCTAATATATAAAATTCTCGTGTCACAGTTTTCGTTGCCATACTCCTCCGAAACGGCTTGACCGATTTTGATGAAGTTTTTTGTGCATATCGGGTAGGTCTGAGAATAGGCCAACATCTATTTTTCATACCCCTAAGTTCCAGGGGGGGGGATTTAGGGGGTTAATAATTTATATGCATATTTTTTATTTTATTGCAAAACAACGTTTGCTGGGTCAGCTAGTATAATATTAATATAATATAAATAAAATCTATTTTACTAAAAAAAAACTTGCAAATCGAATATAAAATTCTAATAGAGCCAAAAAGATTTTTTGTTGTTGTTTGAGAAAGGGTTTTAGGCTCACGAACAATAAGTACTGATATGAATAAAGCCGCATAATTCCTGTGGTAGCTAATACTGTTGTTTACGCTCAGAAAATAGTTAACATACTTTTTAACATAAAACATACCAATAAGTTTTGACAGATGAACATTATATTGTTAGTATGAGGCTTGAGTTCTTGCAAAACACAAAGTACAAGACAGCAAGCTGACGCTCTCCGAAATTTGACAAAGTTGTAAAAAGTCTGCAACAGATGCAGCTCGAGCGTGGAATGCGAAAAACAGAAACGTAATGTTTTGTTCACTTTGTGATGCCGTTTCGCCTGCTAATAGTTATTGAAAAACACTCTCTTGTGAGGAAACAGGAATGTTTATTTTCGAGTCCGAAATAAATAAACACCGCACGATTTGACGTCGTATACATCAAAGACCACAGCTAAGTAATTGAAGACCACAGATTAATAACACTGGTCTCATATAGTGTTCTTGTGGTGAGTAGACAGCTAGGGTAGGTTGCGCTTGCAATACTCTTCAAAAACATTCAGACATAAGAAGCATCACGTGTTTCGATCAAATTCGTTTGCCAGTTGCGTCAGCCAGTTGCTTGTGACCTTTATTTACGACGTCGATTCGTCAAACGTCATATCATCAACGTTTAATAAAACAAAATTTTAAATTTTAAATTTCAAACAAAATTTTTGTATGTATGTAATGTATTTCAAAAAAAAGTTTCGAATTTAAGCTCTTGTATACTGTGTTTTTGATGAACTGTGCACAAATAAAATGCTTTCATGGGAATCTTTCATACTCCATTGTCAGCACTTTTAGATAAAGTTTTTGAAGTGAAATGGGAAATGAAGAAGACGTTTTTATCAAATAACTGCTTATACGATCAAACGGGACATCAAACAAAGTCGAACATGCTTGTATTTTTGGTATTTTTCATCACGTTTTTGCACTTAATTTTTGTATAAGTTTGTATAATCGTGTATATATTTTTATACTGTAAATACGTTTTTACTTTGATGTAAATAAGATTAATTACAGTTAAATATCAGTAATTTGCTTTTGTTGTAAGTTTTTAGTCGTCACTATGAACATTTTTAATTTTACAGAACTATTATTTTGAAACCCCCGCGGCGACATGGTCGGTATTTAGTCGCTTGTTGCTTGTGTGATGAATTTTTTTCTAAAGAAATATACCGTTATTTTGCATTGAGTAAAACGTATTTTTAGTATCACGTTATATGGTTTCTTAAAAACACTTTTTATTATTCCTTCTATTAACTAATTTTTTTTACAAATTTATTTTTTAATTTTACTATATTATACATATTTATTATATATATTTATAATTTACATATTTAGAACCAAATATTATTAGTGATAATTGCGTATTTATTTATTAGATAGGTAATCTATAAACTTTTTATAAAATTATATCATCAGTTTTAACATTGCCCAGTAACTAATATTTCCAAAACAAAAAGATACCACAGTCTTAATTACCTTTTAATCCCAAACTTGATACAAGGACGAAAAAAATCCACTACAGATTAAATTAAGTTTTTAAGTGTTTCTTGTTTACACTATAGGAGTTATTAATCATATCGTTTGCTTTTTTTCTTTCCTGTTAAAAACCACGGCAAAACCTCTCGATAACGTCCATACAGGCATCCTTAATTAATTGAACCCATCTAGTCCCTCCACAGGCGAATCAGCGTTTTTATCTGATACCTTATACAAATATTTTAAACAAAATTAAACCTTAATTTAAGGCATTAAAATTGATTTTCCTTTAAAAAGTACGTACTTTAATTTGCAATTTTCCGGCTTACTATTGAGGGATTAAGTTATAGCGGATAGAATCTTTAATTTCCTTAGGGCTTAGGGTTGTCACTTTTGCCCTATTTGTGGTAATTGCCTCTTCGTAAGATTAAAATCTAACATGACTTTAGCGCTTAATGGAAGCTTAACCTTCATCAATACGTACATATATTTAAAATAAAATTTTACATAGATACTATTCTAGTAACTATAATACGTCGAGGTGCTGAGGTACTTATACTCCAACGCCACAATGTCGGTCCGATTACAGGACTGGAGCTCGAAGCCAATACCACTTCAGCGAGGCGTGAGGCAAGGGGATGTTATATCCCCGAAGCTGTTTACCACCGCGTTGGAGGACGCTTTCAAGCTTCTGGACTAGACAGGGTTCGGCATTAACATCAATGGCGAGTACCTTACCCACCTCCGTTTTGCCAATGACATAGTCCTCATGGCTGAGACCTTGGAAGACCTGAGCACAATGCTCGAGCATCTCAACAGTGTTTCCCAAAGAGTGGGTCTTAAACTGAACATGGACAAGACGAAAATTATGTCGAACGTCCATGTCGCACCCGCTCCAGTTCGCATTGGGAGCACTGTTCTCGAAGTTGTTGACCATTACATATACCTAGGACAGGCAATACAGCTAGGTAAGTCCAACTTCGAGAACGAGATCTCTCGTCGAATCCAACTCGGATGGGCAGCGTTCGGGAAACTACGGAAAATCTTCGCGTCCAATATCCCGCAGTGTCTGAAGACAAAAGTCTTTAACCAGTGTGTGTTGCCAGTGATGACATATGGATCCGAGACGTGGTCGCTAAATATGGGCCTTATAAGAAGGCTCAGAGTCGCTCAGCGGGCGATGGGGAGAGCAATGCTCGGTATTTCCCTACGTGATAGAGTGCGAAATGAGGAGATCCGTAGGAGAACCAGGGTAACCGACATTGCCCGAAGAATTGCACAGCTGAAGTGGCAGTGGGCAGGGCACATAGCTCGAAGAACCGATGGCCGATGGGGCGGAAAGGTTCTAGAGTGGCGACCACGTACCGGACGCCGCAGCGTTGGCAGGTCCCCACGAGGTGGACCGATGATCTGGTCCGGGTCGCGGGAAGCCGCTGAATGCGTGCTGCGCAGGACCGATCGTCGTGGAATACATTAGGGGAGGCTTATGCCCAGCAGTGGGCGTCCGTGAACTGATATGATAATGATGATGATGAACTATAATGGGTAATGTAAAAATATAACTTATGAGTTTGTAGCAAGACATTTAACACGATTTATGATAATAAAAATTATTTTAAATACTAGCGACCCGCCCCGGCTTTGCACGGGTGCAATGCTGGTACTAAATATAAAATATAAAATAAATATTTGCAATGTAAGCGCAAAAAATGTGTTTATTTACGACATCACACATCACATTAGAAACCTCTAAAACTATCAGTGTTACTCTACTATATTATGCATGTATTATACATATAAACCTTTCTCTGGAATCATTCTATTTACTAAAGAAAACCGCATCAAAATCCGTTGCGTAGTTTTAAAGATCTAAGCATACATAGGGACAGACAGACAGCGGGAAGAGACTTTGTTTTATAATATTATGTAGTGAAGAGTTAATACTATGGTTGTTGTTTTCTCTTTTCATTATTATCTAGATTGCGAGATAGTGGTATCTTTTTTTATGTGAGATTGATTTGATAGATTAAGATTAGTAATTTTAAATACCTACTTAAATTCAATATGTATACCTTCAGGTTTTTTCGGTTTGTTTACTTACTATGGTCGCAAATAAGCGAACTGTCTACTCAATAATATTAGCGATTACCGTAGCCAATAGACGCCTCTAGTGGCATAGAAGCATGAGTCATGCTACATGACAAGCGTGTTGCCGATCTTATCCACGCTGTCAACACAGCGCAACCTCAGAGGCTCTGATTAAATTGTAACTATATAATGCCTAGGCTTTCAACGATGTATACAATCCTAAGGGAAAAAACTGTACTACTCCTGTAAACGATCAAATATTTGTCAAATAATATGTCAAATTTGTTTGTCAAACTTCATGTTTTCATATAACAAACACACCAAACAAGTTAAAAAAAATTTGACAAACACGTTTATCAAACATAAATCTGACAAATTATTTGATCGTTTACGTGGCCCTAAGATACGACTGTTATTGAAATTAAAATCTATGCGCTGCTGGTTCGATGTCGAGCGTGGTAGTCCGTGAAGTTACGTTTCATAAAAAACATAATATGAAAAACGATTTTTTTACCGACTTTATAAAAGGTTAAAACAAGATTGGAATAAGTCAGTAAAGTTATTATTTATATATTTAAGTATATATTTTACAAATTGGTGAGTTGCAGCCCTATGCTGCAATGGCAATCGTATCCAAATCCGATTGTGAAAAAATTAAAGCCATTTTTATAAAATAAAAATTTCTTGTACACTTTTAAAAATTTATATTAAGCACCTAGTTAGTAGTAACTTGTGCTGTAAGTGTTGGTTGTGTTGTAAGTGTGCTGTGTGGTTACGGCACTAAAGAATGTAGCCACCCCCTCTCTTCCCGTGGGTGTCGTAAGAGGCGACTAAGGGATAACACAGTTCCACTACCACCTTGGAACTTAAAAAGCCGACGGATGGCGGGATAACCATCCATGCTGGCTTTGAAATACACAGGCCAAAGACGGGCAGCAGCGTCTTCGGTGCGACAAAGCCAGCCCTGCGGTCACCAACCCGCCTGCCCAGCGTGGTGACTATGGGCAAAACACATGAGTTCGCGTCATAATGTCGGGCCCGAACTTGTGGAGGCCTATGTCCAACAGTGGACTGTGATAGGCTGTAGTGGTGGAGTGGATAGTAGTAACTTTAATGCTAGGCAAATCATCTTTTCCTAAGAAGTAGAAGGTTTGGAACTTAATCCGTTGCGCTGATCCACGATATTAACGTTTAAAATTTTAACTAATAAATTTAAATGTTGTAATTGACGTTTAAATTTTTTTCCAAAACCTGCAAGTTTTTAGATAACCTAAGCAGTGTTATTAGCAGATGAAGATTTAGTTGTACCAACTCGAAATATAATCCGGAAATGAGATATTACTCTTTATAAAATCTTGGCCTTTGTAATACTTCCGCTATAATTTGATATTTTTTTTGGAAAAATGATTACAGTACAACTGTGACGAATATAAAATACTATATTTAGGCTTTTTTTTCGTAAGGAACTTGATTGGAAAAAATGTGTATCATAACACAATTGATAAATAAAAATAATCAAGTGCCTTACAAAAGTAATTGGCCGCCTATTTTATTAATTATGCTAGCTTCATTAATAAATTGCCATTTTACTTTGATAACTTTAGTCTTACGATCAAGTCTAGACAGGGTCATTTTCCCGTACTTGGTATCGTAGATTTTATACTATACTTCTACATAATTACTATTATAGGTACTCCATTCTACAAGACTTCAAATTTATTACGCAAAGATCTTCTACGCCAAGATTTATTGCTTAATTATCAACGTTGTTTTACTTATAATAGGTAATTTTTTTAGATACATATTTATTATTTTTCTTCTAATTAATCATTCGACTGTCTGTTTTCAATCTATATATGAAACGTTATCCAGTTTACCACCAGTTTGAGTACATAATACTAAGCTTTGATTATATGAATAATTTTAAGAACTTAAAGAAATTTTGTATACAAATAGCAACGTAAAAAAATCATGAAATAACAGCAGGTACCTACATATTAAATTTTATTAATTAAATTGCCGTCGTGTGAATCTCATACACTATAAATCTTAATTCAATTTTGTTTATTAAATGGATTGATTTTTATATTAACTAAAGAAACTTTATCTAAATAGGCACTAGGCGTATAAAGAGAAGTTTGAATGCAACTCACATAAATATTTCGATAGTTCCCAAGTAGAATGAAAATTTAATATTACCAGCGTTCGATTACAACTACTTTACATAGATATGTACGAGAATACATATTTGTATGTGTATATTTAAAGCATTTACGTCTTTTAATCTTAATTCAAAATAAATTCTGTACATGTACACATGCTACATCTGGACACCTCTGTTTGATATTATTTATAAAAGACATCTTCTGAGCTCCTGCAAATGTTTACTCTAATGTTTACATACTCACGCCTACGACGCTTTGCAAGAGATGTGTGCTACTAACAATTCTCGAAGTTATTTTATATAACACTAGCTGTGTCCCGCGTTTTCACCCGCATTAATTTCAGGAAAACTTACTAGTACTTTTTAAGTTATCTCTAATAATGCGTATTTGAATCTTTTTTCGTCTACTTACATGCGACTAAGTTACAGATGACATCGCTCTGGTGTAGTGAAAAATGAAATTCCAATGAAAATAAAATGAAAATGAAATTCCAATTACTTCAAATTGACAGTAGATTACAATTTGAATGTAATTTGTAATATATTGTATTCAACGCATATTGTACTCTATTACGTTACGTGTTTCGAAATTACCAAAATAAGAAAGTAACGTTCACTGAAGCTCGTTTGTCGATAATTTTGTTTCGTGAATACCTTAGTAGGGTCGCGGAAATGATATTTCTTGTATAAGTAATCTCTTCACATCGACAAGGTATTTTCGATATTCAAATTTTATTTTTGTATTTTTTTTTCTGCAATAAGCATTTGAGGGAGATGGAACATGATTCAGCGAAGAAATACTAGAAATAAAAATAAAAAATCTTACAGACTAAGTAACACTTTTAAGATTTTTATTAGTCAATTTTATAAGTTCGTACTCTATGGTTGCTGGTAAGTATTAATTTGGCTTAGTTATTCCGTTTAATAGGTTGTAAAATTTGACGTTCAGTTTTCTTAGTAACGATAGGCTATAAAATAGTATTATCCACCAACACGCACAGTAGAGCAGCGTGGTGGATTAAACTGTAATCCTTCTCCTACGTGTGACGCCGCGTTGGCGCAGCGGTCACAGCACTGCATTGCGATGGACTGTTGCGCGGGTGGTTGCGGGTTCGATCCCCGCAAACGACAACATTTGTATTGGCCATACAGATGTTTGCCGTGGTCTGGGTGTTTGTGCAGTCCTTGTGGGTCTCCCCACCGTGCCTCGGAGAGCACGTTAAGCCATCAGTCCCGGTTGTTATCATGTACACCTGATAGCGACCGTTACTCATAGTAGGGAATATATCCGCCAACCCGCATTGAAGCAGCGTGGTGGATTAAGCTCCAAGTGGTTATATACTCTTTGAAGCTCCGATCCTTCTCCTACATGGGAAAGCAGGGCTATGCCCAGCAGTGGGATGTTACAGACTGAATCAAGTAATAAAATAGCATGTCATTACTCATTAGTCATAGTACCTAAAATGTAGACAACAACTTTAACGCGAGTAAAATAGTAGTAAATCTGCGGGAAAAGTCTCGAGTCAAAACGAAAAATGTGTTCTGATATTCTGTTTGTATATTAGACATTAAACATCAAACAAAATGAAAAAAGTGTATCATAATTATGATAATGTTATGTCATATAATGGTATCAAAAGAAATGTTAATATAACATCCATTACTTTTATTTCTCGACTTACTTCGAAACATTAAGTAAATGTCTACGAATTCCAATAATAATCAAGGAGGAGCGTCTGCAGGAAATTGGATCTTACAAATTAAAGCGAGAGGAAATGGCGCAGTGCATTTAAAAAAAAATATCAACATGCGGGGAAATTGTTGAAATTTGATTCTGCCGAGGAAAAATCTGACGATATCGCAAATTGTCAAATAATGACGGAAAATTTTTGCTATAACAATTATTTCTTTCCTTAAAAATAACACTCTTAATATTTAAGTTTGTGATCTCTACCTGACATGGATACAATAATTTGTGCTCGCTTAGCTCTATTTGAAAGTCCTAAAGAAGAAAAAAGAAAAAGTTTTGTATCAAATCAATTCTCACAGAAAATATCAATTTACTAGCCTCTGTTACCAAAGAATAAATAAAAACACTACTAAATTCAACACTGAAAAGGAAAAAAAAATTGAAATAAAAACGCCTACTTCTCCTAAATAAAGCCCTAGAGTTCTAAATAAAGTCCTTCATATTGTTAAGATTATTGTTCGAAAACACTCATATCGGGGTTGTGTTTTACGATAGTCGTAAAGTAGGGCTATGAAGATCGAGTAATCGAGTTTGCAGAGCTACGATCGTTACTTTCTGTTATTTTAGGCAACGGTGGCAGTTATAACGATTTTTATGATAAATTGTTATGTGCTTCGCAACTTTTAAGGCTGTATCGAAAAGTTATAAACTGAGACTAAAAGTCGTTTCTATTTATCTATCTATACTAATCTATACTAATATATAAAGCTGAAGAGTTTGTTTGTTTGGTTGTTTGTTTGTTTGTTTGTTTGAACGCGGTAATCTCTGGAACTACTGGGCCGATTTGAAAAATTCTTTCAGTGTTAGATAGCCCATTTATCGAGGAAGGCTATAGGCTATGTATCGTCACGCTAAGACCAATAGGAGCGGAGTCCACGCCGACGAAGTCGCGCGCAGAAGCTAGTAATAGTATAAGATCTGAACTCAACATGATTTCACCCATTCGCTTAATTAATAAAGATGAATTACAAAAGGGTTAGCCAACCCTAAAAAAATTCCTGGCTAGGCTATATTATATTTGCGACTACCATTCAAATCAGATTTTTAACAGACAATCTTATGTCATCGTATTCGCATTGAAACAGCGCTCATTTTGATTTGAAAGTAACTAGTACCGATATATAATTATTAATACACCTGTTTATACCTGCCAACCCAGTAGTTATGCCAGGAAAATAATACTGTCGCAAGGTATTAAATTTATTCTTTAAACTCGTAGGTGTATTTAAAAAAAAAAAACAAAGTTTTCAAAAAAAAAAAATTCTTCATTTTAAAATATCTAATCCGAAACGTCGGGCATTTAAAAAACTTAATAAACCGCGATAAAATCTGAAAAAATTGTTTCATTATAATATATTTTTCAATTTTGAATTAAATATAGCCTGACCAAGAATTTTTAGTCAACCCTTTCTCGATTTTTTAATTATTTCATATATTTAAGTCCTATAAATAAATAAAGAGTACACATAATGTACATAAATATAGCGTTCCTCGGGTGAGTCTGGTAAAAAGAATTTATTCCGAGAACTTGTACTTTTTAAAGTGGAGGGTAAATAAGGGGTTTGATAGAAGACGTTGGGGGACGGATGACGGATTATTTTTCCATCTCATTTTGCGTTTTAAATTCTACCCCATGATTGATTTACCTCGTCCTAATTTTATTATCTAACGTAGAGTATCGCTCAAATTGAAAAAGTAAGTGTATAGAGTAGCACGGTATTTTTTGGAAATACTTTTAAGATTAATATTATCAAATCCTCCTTTGAAAAATCAATTTATTGTTTATGTGCGTATCTCTTGTGATAGTTACTATTGTTACTATTGTATTTCCGGTATAATATGTTTCATATTTACTTATTAATTAACTATTAGCTATTTTAGCCCAAATCATTCGCGTTTATAATTATTACATATAAAGATAAATTACGTAAGTCAGCCTTACGAAATGTAATTCCAATGACTTCTAAACCTTCAAGATTTAATTTCTAAAATATCTGGTTCTAAAATTTGTACCTAATATGATGTATAAAAGTGCTAACTTGTCTGTCTAAACTGTCTTTTCTAACGAAAGCAGAGTAGATGAAATGATGCTATGAGCTAATAAATCATATCAGAGTACACATTTTGACTTTCATCCATTGTCCCAAGGGAAATTGTCTAATTTTGGCAGAGAAAATACTCCCTACACTCTTGTACTTTAGCTTGTATTATACACAGAGGCGGCCTTACCCATTGCGAGGCCCCGGGCGGCATGTCTTTGCGAGGCCCTTTGTCCTTCTAGTCTAGTCGGCAAGTTGAAAAGTTCGAAAATAGAGATATTGCTCTTAAAATTATGTGTGATAGCTTATTGGATTCGGAATGACGTCTAGAAAAATGTTCTTAAAGCGTGTATTAGCACATAA
This sequence comes from Melitaea athalia, assembly GCA_905220545.2. Taxonomy (NCBI): domain Eukaryota; kingdom Metazoa; phylum Arthropoda; class Insecta; order Lepidoptera; family Nymphalidae; genus Melitaea; species Melitaea athalia. Next base: position 16,419,578 of record HG992188.1, read on the forward strand.
AACATTGCAAAAGTTATAAACAATTAAAAAAAGGAAAAAAATGGTTTTTCGTTTTTTGCCAATATTTTATAAACTATTAATATTTAAGAAACTTCAAAAAAAGATTCTGAAAGAAGAGGATATATCTCCATTATTATAATTTTAATTTAATGCTGAAAATGGGTCTCCACGTGACATTTTTAGGTTGCGAGCGCGGCGTCAAAAGCGAGTACGACACATTGGTTAATTTATTTAAGGTATTATTTTTTTTGAAAAAAATATGGTGTATTTTGGACACTATAAATACTTAATTCCCGTTGGAAATTTTACTTGAAGTTAATTTTTCAACAAGTTAAACGATTGTTAATTAACAAAATTTTCTCGAAATTCCGTCTCAATTGTAAATGAAAAAAAAAAATGTTTAAATAACTGTCGTAAAAAATTTTCGCTTTGTAGAGCTTTTCTTATATACATAACTAGCTGTGCCCGCGACTCCGTCCGCGTCGAATTTAACAAAATGTTTATTGTTCAGTTCGCGGCTTGTTCGCAGCGAGCATCTCAAGAAAAGAACGACACGACGATATCTCAAAAACTATTCATCTGATTGAAATAGTGTAAATGGCAATTTTAACCTGCATTAAACGGCTAAGCTAACTAACATATTCATTTGCATAAGGATTAATACTGAACTTTATAAAATAGCTTTGAAAATTACATTATGTTTTTAATTAAAAATTAAAAATTTGAACATAAAAGTAGGTTATTGTAAGTGAACCGTAAGAGATGAGAAAGTCCGCGATAGCATATCTCTCGATATGCTATCGCGGACTTTTTTGTAGCATTTTTATAGATTTTGAATTCGCTAGTACATTACTTAACTATAGGTATCTTTGCTAGTTTACGCGGCGTTCGCGTGGAAAGCTCCCAATTGGCGGGATTTTTTGCGACCTCTTCAACATTTATCGTATTTCTGCTAATTTTCATAAATACGTAATAAATTATATACCTAAACCTTCCTCAAGAATCACTCTTTCCATTGTTGAAAGCCGTATAAAAATCTGTTCGGTAGTTTTCGAGTTTATCGCGTTCAGATAGACAGAACGAATTTAGAAGGACTTCTTTTTATAATGTGTATAGATTATCAAGATCACGCTATTAACGTTAAAAAAATATTCATAGGTACTTTGTTTATAATAATTTTTGTACTTGAACAAATATACTGGTGATTTTACCAAAAAAATGATGATTTTTCTGGCACTATTTACTATTACTACTTATTGCAAATATCCTCCTTTTTCAGAATCTTTTTTTAATTTTTTGAAATTTCTTAAATATTAATAGTTTATGAAATATTGGCAAAAAACGAAAAACCATTTTTTTCCTTTTTTTAATTGTTTATAACCTTTGCAATTTTTTACGTGCTAATTAATACACGCTTATAGAGCATTTTTCTAGACATCATTCCGAATCCAACTAGCTATCACACATAATTTTAAGAGCAGTATCTCTATTTTCGACCATTTTCAACTTGTAGACTAGACTATTCGGCTTTTCCTAAGACTAAAATTTTTAATTAAAGCACAATAATCTAACGAATGAGCTGCGACATTTTCGATTGAAAGAATAGCAAGGACTGAAATCCGATCTTGTGTCATCGAATTTCTCAAATACTCGTATGTCTTAATAATTTTAATAAAAAATACAGTTAAAATGTATATTATTTTAAATTTGCTGGGTTGTCGCGCGAGGCCCCTGCAAGCGCGAGGCCCCGGGCGATTGCCCCGTTCGCCACCCCCTAAGGCCGCCACTGATTATACACTAGAATACTAACAAAGAGAAACGCTAAATTTAAATAAAAAATTGGCTTCAGAGTCCGTTATCGTGTCCTCAAAGAAAATAATTAAAGTATCTGTAATATATGAAACGGAAACCCATTACAGCTCAGTTTGTATCCAGCAATTCAAAAATTATTGAGTTTTCCCAGCTTCTTGATGGATTAAGCTTTAACTCATCTACTATAAAGAGAAAAAACCTTTGTGCAGTAGTCAGACGTTTTCAAACTGTCTTAATATCATATCTATACTAATATATAAAGCTGAAGAGTTTGTTTGTTTGGTTGTTTGTTTGTTTGTTTGTTTGTTTGTTTGTTTGTTTGAACGCGCTAATCTCAGGAACTACTGGGCCGATTTAAAAATTCTTTCAGTGTTAGATAGCCCATTTATCGAGGAAGGCTATAGGCTATGAGTCATCACGCTAAGACCAATAGGAGCGGAGTCCACGCCGACGAAGTCGCGCGCAGAAGCTAGTCTATAATAAATTTCCTACTTATGTCTATTCTATTTCAGAACTTTCGTTCAAGAGCCAGCATATAACGTAAGAGTGGTAAGAACATCGAAAGTTGCAATATTAGTTGAACAAGTACTTACAATATTAACTTTTTCAAATCTCATTAAAATAACCCCTGCCCAAAAATACCCTACCCCCCCTTGGTGATATGTCGTGAGGTTTTAGACTAACCAAAAATCTTTTGTGTTTCACAAACACACGTGATTCACAATCACAAAGTAAATTGAAATTTTTAGAAAATTTAGAATTTTTTTAGAAAATTTTAAATACAGATATTTAACCTGATTCAGATTTGGAAAATTTAGCATTGTGATACAAATTTCTTGACTGCCATCAAGGTTGCCCTCGACCCTTCTTTGTAATATTCCGTGATGTTTTTCCGATCCCCCCCCCTTTCGAATCTCACGTGATTACAGGACAACCCATTAACGATGTGTACATTTTTTATTAAATGAATACTTGTACTACTTAAAAATATAAAAATAAAATTTTATATTATTTCCTTACAAACCTGCGGTCGGGAAACATAAATCGTAGGAAAATTTGAGTCAGTAAACAAGATACAGAGTATAAATACCACACAAATTTAACCCATATGTATATGAAACTAAAGTCTAAAATAGGACGCAGGATGGAAATCTAACTAAATGTGTGACTAAACGTATGTACAGGGAGACCTGCCGACGCGAATAAAGCATAACTGAAAGTGGATTTCGTTATTACAGACACGTTTTGCTGGTCGGTTGCCAAGCGATATTAGACTTTACTGTGTGTAGACTACGTACCACTCTAAATACGAATTTCCTCTGAGGAAATTTTAGTTATTAAAACGAATGGGTCAGGCTTGGGTTTCCTCTTTCACGCACATTTAAGTAGTCAATTGATTCGAGCTACAGTAGTCCTAATTGCGTTTAAATAAGATCGTATTTGGCTCGTTTTTTTTAGTTTATCTTATATTACACACAACTTGTAGTTGGATAACGTATAAGGATGATAATAGGCTATTTCTCGCACACTTTACAGTATATTACAAGGTATGATCATGCAATTTGGTTCTTTTACAACGTGAAAATAAAGGTTTTATAGGTTTATCCATTCACTGACCGGAATTCCAGTTACTTGATTTTCATTTTTATTTTTTGAAAGGACAATGCCCATTTTCTATGAAGCCGTGCCCAGGTACGTGCTTTAACGTGTTCAGACAATTCATATATTTAAGTATCCTTTGTTAATTGAAAATAGATTTTTAATAATATGTATTCTAAAAGTGATCAAAGCCGCAGTTTATACTTTAATTAAAAAAGATATTTTATTTGTATTCCGGGTTTGTGCTGCCAAAACATGTTAAATATAAATACATACCAAGTCGGAAACGCAACCATAGAAATAAACGCTTTTTTTAAATTAAATTATAAACCCCACACGACCAGAAAATTGACATATTAAAGTTTTCTTTATTAATTAAAACTAGATTTTTAATAATAGTCTAAAAGTGATCAAAGCCGTGGTTTATAGTTTAATAAAAAAAAAAGCGTTTGTTTGTATGGTTGCTATGACGACTTGCTATTTATATTTAATCTATTTTGACATAACAAACGCGGAATACAACTAAAATATTTTTTTAAAATTAAATTATAAACTGCGGCTTTAATCACTTTTAGAATATTATTAAAATTTTAGTTTCAATTAATAAACGATAGTTAATTATATGAATTGTCTGAACACGTCAAGCACGTACGGGGGCACGTACCTGGGCATTGTCTTTGACTGCTATAATCTTGTTATGTATCACAAAACACACATTAAACTAAAAAATGAAATATGTGTTTTACGTGTGTGTGTGTGTGTGTGTGTGTGTGTGTGTGTGCGTGTGTGTGTGTGTGTGTGAAAATAAAATGTTATTAATTACTGTCTTTAATATTCGAAGATATTAGGTAGGCATATTTATACTCAAAACATCATAAATCTAGTAAACAAACTAACACCTAACTAGATCGATCCAGTTTGAACTTGATTACTGAGGTGGCCGCCACGACGACAAATTGACTTACATTGCACCTACAGGTATAACCGTAGATATAGTGTAGAGTATAAAATAACAGAGATTATATAAAATAAAAAATATATGGAGTAAGCTATATACATATAATATATTTATTTATACAAAGTATTTAAATATTTCTAATGTATTACTTTTAGACTTACAATATCCGTAAGGTAAAAATAATGTCACAAAGTTTATTTTTGTTGAAAAACCGTTCTATTTCCTTCACTTTCAAATATTCACTTTAGGTACCTACATATTCTACTCAAATGCTAGTTTTTAGATTTTTTTTATCTTCAGTGTTTTTTTTTTTGATTGTAGCAAGAGGAAAGAAGTCGCCTCTGCCTATCCCTACGGGAAAGAGGCGTGATTTATTTATTTATGTATGTGTTTTTCTAATTAAAATTTCATGGCCATCAGTCAGTGTGAGTAGAAAACTTGTTGATTTCACAATTGTTATCGCACAAGTAAACTGTTATGTTCTTGATGTAATAAAAGTTCTTTAAACCTAAACATTGTGCTAGCAACCGTGGTTTTGATCACTGCTCATGGCTAAAGTATCTATAGGAAATACTCTTATTTTATTTGCTGTGGTCTGAACATTTACATTTCGTTGTAATTATTTTGTTATCTATTCCATCCCACTGGGAACTATTGAGTATGCAGCACTGATTTTCAAATATTTTACGGCCTCAAGTAAAGTGGCAGTTAGCTTTTTATAATTATATAATTTATTTATTTATTTATTTCAATCATAACTTACTACTATCAAAACAGGTGGTATTACCTAATTCGATAGTGAAGCACACATAATTTAACTTATACATATATAACAAATAACATAATATAACGCTATCCTTGTGAATTCACTCAGTGTACAAGTAAAAATATCCGTCTCCTCTGCTATAAGGTTGAGAGTGCGAAGCGCCCGCGTCAGTGGCGCCTCGTTCAATAAATTAGTGCGACCACGAGGTACAGCCAGCAGGTGAGGCCGACGTCGTCGCCACACATATCTGTCCGGCATACAGAAACACAATAAACATAATATATCTGCGTGATGTATCTCACCCCTAATTAACCTAAATAAATATAATACAAGTGCGAACTCCCGCCTGACTCGTAGCTCGTTGTATCCCACCATGCCCAACACAAACAAAGTTGGATACATAAGAGGATAAAAAGGATATACCCCATAAAGCCTAAAATATAAAAACCTGGTAAATTTGTTTTGTATCCGCTCTAACATGAGACTATATTTGGTCTCATGCGGAGCCCAGATGACTGCGTTGCATTCCAATTGGCTTCTCACTAAAGCGTTATATAAAGTGATAATCGCTGCTATTTTAGTAAAATTACGAAGAGTTCGTAAAAGGAATAAATAAATCTTTGTACTAAGTTATCTCTGTACATTACGTACTCTATAATTGTTTCTGATGGCATTAGATACACGATCGCATCTATGTCCATTCAATTTGTTGTTAAGTGGTCTTAACTGAGCTTAAACTGTAGTTTACGCAGCTGGTAATTTTTGTAAACATTTTATTGCGAGATTAAACCAAAATTAACAAATTAACTCAGAAGTAAGAAGAAATTCAACGAAAGACTATCGTTATAACGTATCATATTACGATTCAGCCTGTAATATCCCACTGTTGGGCATAGGCCTTTTCGCCATGTAGGAGAAGGATGTTAAGTACGTATATATTATATACTTACGTATATATTATATACTTACGTATAATGTTACTCATAGTAGGGAATATATCCGCCAACCCGCATTGGAGCAGCGTGGTGGATTAAGCTCCGATCCTTCTCCTAAAACATATCATATATAATATATTAATCATTGTAGTATAAAATAATTTATAATAATCATTTATATATAGGTAATATATTTGTAGGAGCAATTACCTTTTAGAGACAGTTAATGAAGAAAACCGAATTATGGCTAGGTGGCCACATTATAAAAATGACAGAGAATAGTAAGATGTTTGTAGACGATACATTTTAAATCAATTTTAACAAAATCAACACACAACAATAATCGACAAATCTTGTAGATGGTCTTTTGAGGAAAATTTTTCATTACATTTTTTTTTATTTCTCTCATTTAAAACGCTGTTACAGCGCTCCAAAGTTGACCGGGTTCGTCAATGCTCATGAGAATCTGGTCAAAACAAAATATTTAACTTAGTTTTATGATCTTTTTTTATGTAAATAAATTTTTAATTTTTTTTTGTTAAATCCGTACAACTTTACCTACTTATTCATTGTTAACTCTTTTCCCCGCCACGCATGTCCCAAAAATAAAATTGCGTCCTCTAACAAATTCAATACTTGGTCCATATATTGTAACATTTCAATGGACTATTAATGATTTAATATTTGCTATTAGGCTTCGAAAGTAAAGAAAAAAAAAAAAAATATAAAACAAGTAAATAAAAATATTAAAACGACAAAAGACCTATCAAATATCAAAAACAACAACGAATTTTAATATTAAATTTGAAAAAGTGAAATATTAATTATTCATTGATAAATAAATATGAAACGAAATTACAAATGGCGGGTGCAAAATTCATGTTCAATTAAGCGAAACTGCTTCCGGTGCACCACATCACTCTATTGTGTTGCGACAATAAAAAAAAATGTTATAACGCGATACGGGCGGGTGCCATTAAAAATTCCATCATGTCGTATTGCTTGCGGCTGAGTGCTTGAATGGTTCAACCAAGGTCATACAAAGGCTGTATTCACAGCTTTTCAAAAGAAAGTGAGCATATTATTCGGAAATTAAAACGATCAATCTGTTCACTTTGTAACAAGGTAATTTGAAGCTTAAAGTTTGAAGATAAGGTCCAAATTTGGTTGTCAAGAATGTTCCTTTAAAACGTATAGCAAGAGTAGACAGCATAGACATCGTTTGACGGTGCTGGTATATGTGAGGACTTTTTAAACGTACATCAAGCTTTTGGGTGTTATTTTCGGTAGCGGTTTAGAAATAATCAAAAACTGACTCCTTGAAAGGACAGTAGGGTACTTTTAACTTTTATAAACAAAAAAGCCATGTAACTAATTTTCAGAGAAGTTATAATAGCGTAATGGTAAAATTAACGAAGTTAGAAATGGAAAAGTAACAAAGCAAAACAAGATGATTTGGAATTGATTATTTAGTTAACTAAACGTTAAATTTTTGAAGTGAAACTTCTTTAGACGCATGAGGGGTAAAATTTGAGTGACCGGTAACGCGGCCGGCAGCATCATGACGGTCAGTACTTGGACGGGTGACCGCTTTTTTCTCAACCAGTTTTTTTTTGTATTTTAAATTCGTTTTTTATATTCGTTTTTTTTTCGCTTTTTTGAATTCTTTTTTTTTAAATTAATTTGCCAAACAAGTTTCACTTCTGACATGTGCACTTTTTACGCACCCAATTTTTTGTTATTATTTATAGTGGGTACTCTGCTCCTACACACTCGATTATTTTAATTCTTCATAATTTGCCTCTCTAGAATACATTTAAATTATATATACCTACTTAAATTTAAATTCTTAGATGTTAAAATTAGCGTGTTCAACAAAATCTGAAGCTGCTCAATATTAGTATGAGTTACAAAACTTTATGCTTAATTGCAGACACACCTCTCTGCCATTTTATTTACCTCTTAATTTTTTGAAATCTCCAAGTTCTCTGGACGAGATTGCTAAAAACTCACATTTATAATAAGACAAATTACGCAACTGGGTTGAATTAATGTTTGCAATTTATCACGGCTTGTGCTATTAAAGGCAACTTACAAAATTAACTTATTTTTTTTTGTAAGTATTATTATTTTAATGCAAAGAGAATAAATTAACAATAACAGAAAGCCTTTCCGGTATTCTTTTGTCATCCTTACTTAATATTATATGAATATTAGGTACAGTTTTTGTTTAAATTACCGCGTCAGCATAAACTTGTATATTTTTTATTTCTGTCAACGATTGTACTGTGACTTTATAAACTTCTTAGTATCGTAGACTTGTTAGTTCCGTAATAATAATAACAAGCAATTTATAAAAAATATGTACGACTCTATATTTACGAGCTACGAGTAGTTCTCTCTCTCTCTTCAGCCTATCGCAGTCGACTGTAGAATCTCTCCAAGCTCGTGCTAAGCATCTCGGTATTCACCAACCCTCATTCAGCCTCCGCCGGCAATCTTACGTAGATAGACCTAACCATCCACTTATTTCTTGACCTTATTCCGTCCTTACCGGCCGTTTCTATTTACACCAATTTTTTTTTCTATTATAAAATTTTATAATAACACTGTAAGATTAAAATATATGTAAAGCACTTACCTGTCAGACTCTCGAGCAAAATATATAAAAATATATAAAATATTTGCCAAAGGACACTGTACACAAGTAAAGTATACGTGTACATACTTTATTATTATCTTTTTCATGCAATCGGTTAATAAGCCGCATACAAAGTAGTAGACACACACAGAAGTAACTTGATTTATATTTTAATACTAGCTGTGCCCGCGACTTCGTCCGCGTGGAATTTAAAAAAAAAGTTATTTAGTTTATTTAGTTTTTTTATTCGTTTTAGCATTTTTATTTCAGTTATTATGTAAAAGATTTCCTAAAACCTTTACCACAGATACTGTTACAGGTGAGGATGGTTATCCATTTTACTGACGTTGTTTACCTGAACATGGTGGTATAAAGGCCTCTACTGACAGCGCCCGATCCATTCCGACGATACGATCTGAACCTTTATTTTTGCTCTATGATCTGAACGCATGCGTTCTCTGTAACCTATGGCCGCCCAAGTACGCCTTCTCACTGCCTGCGATCTGTCGCAAGCGTTCTAGTGATCGCACGCCGATCAGTTGCGATCTGTCTCCGGAGGCAGAGAACGCATGATCGGCGGTGCGTTACGTTAAAAAATGGCGGATAATTTTACAAAATCATTGATTGACGCCGTGCGTTCGCCAAATACATTTCTTTTTTGAAGTTATAAGTACTTCTTTTGGGGTGTTCTTAGAGAAAAATGATGAGAGTAAATTTTTACTATGCGCGAACGAAACTACGTAGTTCACGCATGCATGAATAGATGCCGCCACTAAAGTACCTAGTCTTTAGCATTTCTGACAGATGGCGTTGTGGAACTATGAGAGTAAATTTTTACTATACGCGTGTGAAGCGTGACATAAAAACGTTTAAAAACGGAACGAAGTTCAAGCATGCTAAAGTAGTCTTTAGCATTTCTGAGAGATGGCGTTGTGGAATTATTTTGGAAGTATTTTAATACTCTTCTAGCTTGAAGTATAACTTCTTACGTGCGTACATAATTACCTACACACTTTTTTTATTAATTTTATGGACCCAAATTTTGCTTTTTCTATTCAACAATAAAGCTAGTAAAATTACTTTTTCTTCTTTTCTTTCTTCATCAGAACTTCCGTCATCTGTACTCATATTAATTTCCTCGACCCTTTTTATATGTTGAAGTTGGGCGTGCGCGACCGTTTCGAATACAATTAGTTTTATGTATCGCAGAACGGATCGTCGCTCGTATCGCAGTCAGTATAAAGAGCATTGCGATCCGATACCACTATCCATTCTGAAGGAATGGTCCGGGAGCCAGGTAAAAAATCGGTCAATCATTTCCTCCCAATTGAAAATTCGTAACATAAATAAGGGATTTTGTTTTTATGAATACTCGTTTTTGTCAGCTGCGAGTCCGTGGGTGGGGTGGGCAGTGGCAGCCTTCCAAACATAGAGTAAAACATTTTTTAGTCATTTTCTCCCACCTTATTTGTCGGATTATAGTTTACCTAATATCTGAAAGAAAAATAATGTTAGCCGACCGTAACATGGTGGTTTATACGTCAGCTGGCTGCTTGAACATGAAAAACATTTTTTTTCAGTGATTTCCTCTCAACTACAAATTTACCTGGTGATAGTTTATATGCTACTATGAATGAAAATTAACGTCAGCTGGCTGTATCTCGGTGGAAGGTTTGTCAGCTGGTACCGTTTTTTTTTTACATCTTTCAAGTTATCAATATTTTTCATGTTCAAGCAGCCAGTTGACATAATTATAATCATCCATGTTATGGTCAGCTGACAATATTTTTCCTTCAAGATATTAGGTAAACTATAATCCGACAAATTTTAAGGTGGGAGGAAATGACAAAAAAAAATTTTTTTTCTCGATGTGTGGGAGGCTGCCAGTGCCTACCCCACCCACGGAGTGGCAGCTGACAAAGAAGAAGATTCATAAAAAAACTCTTATTCATGCTACGAAGTTTCATTTCGTTGTCACGGGCTTCCGGGCTAGAACGTATCGTCGGAACGTCGTAGGTATACTGTTGAGATTCATTTTCACGTCGCAATCTTGGGATTTTGGCCTCCTGCTTTATTTAGGCATAACTATAGTCATCACAATTTAATAAGCATTTTTTGACATTTGTCATCGCGATGTAAGCGATGTAGTGAAGTAACTATGGTTACTTATTATAATTATAACTATGGTTACGGTTAGTCGTGTGCGACTTGGTACTCGATACTTACGATAAATCGATTCAAGTTTGTATGAGTATTTGATGGATTTGACTATGTAATGTAAAGTGCATTGGATTAAAATTTTGATTAGAAAATTTAACTTAAACTTAAACATTGTAGGTAATTTGAAATAATCAATTTGTCTTTATTTTATTTTTTATATTGTTTTCTAATGTTTACGCGAATTTCAATAATTAAAATGAACGAATTTTGTCATGGTTTATGAGGCTCTGGACATGAGGACATGGTCCTCCCTTGACCATGGTTGCTGTAAAGTATCCGAAACGTCAGGCATGCAAAAAAACCTAATAAACCGCGATAAAAATGAAGAAAAAGCAAAAGTGATTGAATTGTCATTCAATCATTTTCATAGGATGATGAGCCAAAATCGTCAGTTGAGCTATCGTCACCCGTAAATATAATTATTTCATTTTCAATTATAGTATCAATATTGACGTCTCTGTCATAATCTTCCTTTATTATTTTCGAGATTTTTCTACCACTTTTGCCCAGTCGTCTTTCATCTAACATCCCTCCGCTGCGTATGCGTTACGTACGTTAAGGACGTTAAGTCACGTACCACCAATTCAAAATATTATTTACGCCTTTGAGCGCCATACAACCTGTACAGATCAGTCAATCAATCATTTAATCAATTGATTGATTGATCTTTCTTTTCAGTAGAGATCACTACACAATATTTAATTACTATTTAAATCGAATGAAGCTGGTGAAATTAAGTAAATAATTAGTTACAATACTTTAGTATAAAAAAAGACATACTCCGTCCAATCGTTTATTATCTTTGTGACTGCTCACGCCTATATATTACAGTTTTTTTTTTCGGAATAACGTACTAAATAATTGTCCAGTAATGTCATACTTTATTGACGATTTGATTGATTGATTTAAGTGCCCTGTGCATAACAAATAACCACAGACTGTGAAACAGTTCTTGAAATACGATAGATCGATCATATGATAAAAATAATTTTACGTCATATAATTATTGTTTCTATAAATTGTTTCTATAAATTTAATAAAAAAAGGAAATCAAAATATATAGCATCTATGACTCCAAGATTGATTATTTGCAAGGAATTAAGTCGAAATCTTGGAGTTTAATTTCAAACCAAGAGTAAAAATCAATGACTGTTCATTCATTGCCCTAAAATATAACTATGCATGCGTTAGTGAAATTAAACTTTCAAATGCATGGTTAATAAAGCCTAAATCAAGTTTAAATCAAGAGCTATGAGCAAATTAATATACTTGGAAAATCACATACCTAACTACTGATTAATTTAACAAACTAACTAATAAACGAATAATTATAATTTTTAAACTAAAAATATTTCATTAAATCGATTGAAAGTTCTTCTTAAATAAAATCGATTATTATTTCAAATCGAATGAATAACCTGTGAAGCAATCACTAATTTCGAAATGTCTGGAACTGTCAAAAAGATAATAAACGATTGAACGGAGTGTACGGACGTAACCTAAAGTTGTGACGGAACGTAAATTTTTTCGAGACGTTTCGTAATAATTATGAATTAAAATAAATAAATTTCTAATATCAAAGTAGCCTAAGTTACGCGCAATTACATCAGCTATCTGACAGTGAAAGTCCCGTCTAAATAGGTCCAGCCGTTTCAGAAATTAGCCGGAACAAACAGACAGACAGACAGACAGACAGACAGACAAAAATTTTAAAAAATGTTATTTTGGTACATGTTTCGTGTATAGATCCATATGCATTTAGTAAAAAGTGGTTATTTTAATATTAAAAACAGACACTCCAATTTTATTTATATGTATAGATTAAACTCCGTGTTACGTAATGACAAAAGTTAGAAAGCAACATCATCAGATAAAATTTTGAACAGAATTCTCATTACAACGATAACACTGAAGTACAATACGTATTAATGTACAATATATATTTATATGATTAAATTATTATTTTTTTGTTTTTAAATCGAATTTATAGGAGGATACTTGTAATAAAGTTATTACGATATTTTTCTTTTACAATTTTTTGTACACAAAAAAAGGAACTCCCTCCTTTCAATATTAACTAAATAAAAGAAAAAAAAATCAGCTGGTTAGTAATAATTTTTGATTTTTTTTTCTTTTATTTAGTTAATATTTACATAATTTGATGGTAATATTGTCCTACAAATTGCGTGGTACGTTATCCCGGTTCTACGCTCACTGCTGCTCTATCTCCTGCTAACTCTATTAGCGCTCTTACACACGAACGGCACGTTGCCAACGGCAGAGGTCGACGGCAGCCGTCGACTGCCGTCGAGCGCCGTCAGCGGCAGACGACTGCAGCCGTCGACTGCCGTCGAGTGCCGTCAGCGGCAGCCGTCGACTGCCGTCGAGCGCCGTTGGCGGCGCGCCGTCGGTTGCAGTCCTCTGCCGTTGAGACCATGCCGCTCACACGTCGACGCTATCTTAGTACAGGAGCCAGTTGTAAAATGAATTCCGAGGAAGAAACACTGTTGTTGTTTTTACTTCGTCGCCGCCGAGAAAAACTAAAAATTAAAATCACGTTCAGTGTGGGTTCAAGAAATACTAATCAATAGAGATCAAGATGGGCATTTTTTACACTCTATCCACTTTTACGAGGAAACGAGCAAAAGTTTTTTAATTATTTTCGGATGTCCATTGCTGACGGCTATTTTAAAAAGTTCAATATCTTGCCAAGATACCATCATGCGGAAAAGCATTTTAACTGAGCAAAGGCTCGCTATGACATTGAGCTAAGTCATTTTATTTTTAACCGACTTCCAAAAAAGGAGGAGGTTCTCAATTCAACTGTATTTTTTTAATATATGTTACTTCAAAACTTTTGACTGGGTGGACCGATTTCATTATTAAATATAACTCGAAAAGTACTTGTTATATTTCAAATAAATTTATATGGGACCAAATGACACACACCAAAATTATCGAAATCGGTCCACCTATTCAAAAGTTCTGAAGTAACATACATTAAAAAAAATACAGTCGAATTGAGAACCTCCTCCTTTTTTGGAAGTCGGTTAAAAATAAAATGACTTACCTCAATGACATAGCGAGCCTTTGCTCAGTTAAAATGCTTTTCCGCATGATGGTATCTTGGCAAGATATTGAACTTTTTAAAATAGCCGTCAGCTCAACAAAAGAAGCAATGGACATCCGAAAATAATTAAAAAACTTTTGCTCGTTTCTTCGTAAAAGTGGATAGAGTGTAAAAAAATGCCCATCTTGATCTTTATTGATTAGTATTTCTTGAACCCACACTGAACGTGTTTTTATTTTTCGTTTTTCTCGGCGGCGACGAAGTAAAAACAATAACAGTGTTTCCTCCTCGGAATTCATTTTACAACTGGCTCCTGTACTAATAGAGCGGCTTGTGAGCGGCATGTTCTCAACGGCAGCGGACTGCAACCGACGGCGCGCCGCCAACGGCACTCGACGGCAGTCGACGGCTGCCGCTGACGGCGCTCGACGGCAGTCAACGGCTGCAGTCGTCTGCCGCTGACGGCGCTCGACGGCAGTCGACGGCTGCCGTCGACCTCTGCCGTTGGCAACGTGCCGTTCGTGTGTGGGAGCGCTTCTACCACAATCGAGAGTTTTCGAAGAGGAACTTTTTGTTCGTCTCGTCAAAATGAAGCTACTCCCGGAAAATTAGCTTGATAGTAATCAGGTGAAAAATATAATAATGTACTAGGGATCCCGTACTATATATTTTTTATTTATTTAAAATAATGCAAAAATTTTCCTTGCTGCTTTTAAGTTTTAGCATCCAGAATCAAAATATGAATTGTATTAATTTGTTAAATTAATTATTTCATTTCATCACAATTAAGTTAAATCGTCATGACTGACAGAAGTGACATTTCAGCCGTCTCTAATTACGTATTAAGTTATCAATGCGGTTATCCTTAATTAGGTTTGACGGATTAATCGATATCGTCTAGGTTGGTTGCTTAGAGATTGTAAGAGAGATGCCTAAGTGAAAATTTGCTTAAAATTATAATTGAAACCACCTTCAAATGCTCATACAGCCACTCGAAGCCTTTATATAGAAGAAGGGTTCGAGGAGAAAAGGGGAGGTAAACAACTGTACTGCTGCTGCTAAGGATTGATATCTTGTGTATTTGATAAAAACTGAGACCGATGGCTATGTTTGACATCTGAGGTACCTGAAACACTTTTTTGCGTTTTGTTTTAATGTAATAGAACTTCACTCACCCTCTTCATGTTTATTTCTTAAAAAAGAATGTAGTGGTAGGTGGGTTAGAAAAAGAACTGATTATCATCATCTTTTAAAGTTGAAATACGAGTACTATCTCAATTTGGGCTACTCAGGGTTTTGTGCAGGATATTTATAATATTATAAACTTTTTATTACTGCAATAGGATTTTCTTTTTGAATTTTCTTTTTATTACATTTATTTATTATTTTTGACGTGATTTACTGCCAAGATACAGAAGAAGACGAATTAATGACAAAGTTATAGCTTTTGCTCAGGTATCGATTATACATAATTATGAATAAAGAATGTCTTTAGATTATTGTTTTAACGACGTATTCATGACGACAATACCTCCTCCGCGGTTATGCATGCGCTCGTCATAAATATTAATGCTTGACGAAACGTTTGCCATTTACGTTTACTGATGCCGTATATGAGGCTTATCATGTTTTATAGCCTACAACCTTTATCGCAAAAATAAGTAATCAAATAGAACTGGTAACTTTCGAGATTAAACTTAGTGAGCTTATAACAAGACAAAAAATTTCAAATTTTATGTTTGTATTAAATTGTGTCCGCAATACACTCTTGGAAAGGCCGATTTCAAAAGTTTTCAAGCGTAGAAGTCACATTTCTCGAGACACATAGTTTTTTATGACGATTTTTTTCATCATTTGACACTTATTAATTTTGTATAAGTACTTAATAGCTGAATTATATAGTAGGCAATGGCACAACGGTCACAGCACTGGTTTGAGGCTGTTGCGCTGACAAACATCTATATTGGCTATGCAGATGTTTGCCGTGGTCTGGGTATTTGTGCAGTCCATGTGGGTCTAACCATCCTGTTTCGGAGAGTAAGTTAAGCCGTCGGTCCCCGTTGTTATCATGTACACCTGATAGCGACCGTTACTCATAGTAGGGAATATATCCGCCAACCTGCATTGGAACAGCGTGGTCGAGAAAACTCTGATCCTTCTACTACATGAGGAAAAAAGCCTATACCCAGCAGTGGGATGTTACACGCTGAAGCTTATTATACAATATAGCTTTCTAGACACGCGAATTTTCAAAGTTAATTACTTCGTTTTAGGGTTCATAATGGCAAGACAAAAAATAAGTAACTACTATCTCATTTTTATTACTTCAATAAATTAAAATTTGCTACAAATTCTACTGATAATACTGTATTAAAAATAGCTTTCCAATGAAGCCTCAACTATTCTAGTTAATGGGATGTAATCTGCGTGCAGTCGCTAGTACAGAATGGAGTACAAAGAGAAATTAACCGCAAGCTCCGGTATTACTTTCGATTTCATGTTTCTTTGAGTCAAAGGCTCAAAGGAAAGGCACTAAGTAAATCTAGTTAATAAAGCTTTAACCATTTGTCTGTAACTTTCTAAAGAGAAATTATTAATATTGGTATTTTGCTCTGTAGAAACTTTTCTATGAGTTATTTTATTATTGTTAATGGGTTGATGGGTGAAGTAATTAACTCTGAGTGAACAGGAAAAATTAAATTCTAACTTAATGCTAGTCTAATACTTTTAATTATTCAAATAAACAAATAAATACAACTTTCATACACATATATCATATATAAGTCATCCCTCACCTCAATTAATACCTCAATAGTAAACATGGGATAAATTGACCGAATGCATGTACCATGGAGAAATGTTAAATAAATAATAATGTTAAGCAAACTACAAATTAAAATTTCTGGTGATAATAATGCTATAATCCGGACAAATTATTTACCAATGAAAGCTTTGGTTTGATTAAGTTGTTGACAACAATATGACGACGACAAGTTGGCACAGTCACCGCAGTAAGTGGCTTTTATGCTAACGAGCGTAGATTAGTTTTTTGTGCCTGAAAAATATCTATATAAGGATACCTATGTATGTTTGTCTTGGTAGAGATATAAATATTTATTTTGTATGTTGTCTGACTCAGATACAGAATTTCATCTTCACAGTGTAAATGGTTGGCATTTTGCTAATGGAGTATGTATTATATTTAGGATATTTTCGAGCACATATAAGTGGTACAATGACATGACTGCGAAAGTTTTTCCCTGACACTTGTGAGGTGTAGAAAAACTTCAAATATTTTATTTTCCTGCCATGACCATGTTGAAAAATAATACCTTTTTATTGCAGAAAAACAAAACTTATAAGATTAGCGAGACACCCTCGCCGTATTATGTTACGTCTCAGATTGAATTTCCTCAAGCGCCTGATGTAAAACATACCAGATAATCTTGACTTCAATTTCAAAGGAAACACCACAATATTCAATGCGTATACTAATATTGTAAATGCGATTTTACATTGTCTGTTTCCAAAACACTAAGAATTTTAATGTATGAAGATAGAATAATCTATACTAATATATCTATACTAATATATAAAACTGAAGAGTTTGTTTGTTTGGTTGTGTGTTTGTTTGTTTGTTTGTTTGTTTGTTTGAACGCGCTAATCTCAGAAGCTACTGGTCCGATTTGAAAAATTCTTTCAGTATTAGATAGCCCATTTATTGAGGAAGACTATAGGCTATTTTTTCGAATTAACGCGTGTGTAGCCGCTGGGCACAGCTAGTTTAGAATAAGGGAAGGCTGGATCAAGATTTATAAAGTTTTTGATTCGTTCCCCAATAAATATAAATTGCAATAGGAGTTTGTTTTTTGGTGCAACGAATATGATTCAAGCAAGTAAGAACTATTTAGGTATCCCCAATCCCCCCCAGGACCTCTGGTCATATTACTCACCAACAGGAACACAACACTGCTTAAAAACAGTGCTATTTAGCTGTGATCTTCTGTAAGGTCGAGGTACTACACCAGTCGGGCTGCTCCATATTTTGAGCAGAATATTTCCTGCTGTGCCCTAGCTCAGTAAAAATGTATTTAGTTAATGAACACTTTTATCTATAAACACTTGCGGCCTCGCAAACGTATTAACAGCATACGCGCTAAAGGAATGAAGGAGAAAAAAGAGAAAAAGGTAGGGGATATCCTCGACCTATTTCTCTTCTCTCTCACTTTCTCAATTGTCGTATGACACAGCTGTGAAACAAGTATTCATTGATGTTATCATATTTTCAAAGAAAAACAGCGTAAATTAGTATTTTCAAGTAATTATTATACTAAATATAGAAACAGTCAAGAGTTACTATAATAAACTGAACAGTAGAATCAAAACATTTTAAAATACTACACAAGTTTAACTATAACATCCCCAAGTACAAGTTTCATCAATTACTTCGTTACTCACAAATGCCGTCCATAAACAGTCCATGTTTATGACCCTTCTATAAAACAACCAATATTACTCGAAAACGTTTTTTCAAATTTCCACCTTATACCAGTCCATTACGATATAATCTCGAGTAACATACAGACAAGTGTAGGTCGTTACATTGTAAAATGTAATAACTCGTAAAAGACAAATAGAAGAACTCCCAAAGTCGTCACCTTAGCCAAGTTTTTTTTTCTTAAAGTCGACTTATTTACCCAGACGCGTCGTATTTCGCAAACTCAAATATACCAGCTGCTTTTAACGACATTTAAGCGTTAATGTTTACCACGGGGACTCTACTTGATTTTATTTTAGATAAACATCCAAGTAAGATATTACGATTTTCCAGCAATTTTATGTTAAAAAGGTGCTTTAATTTTTAATTAATAAATTATTCTATTTATTAATTCAATAATTTATATTGGTTGTTTATTAATAATTATTATTTGTAACAGGTGTAAGATGTAAAGTCAAGTTAGAAGTGCAGTAGGTACATTTTAATCTAAATTTTATTATTACAATAGTTCTTCTGGTGGCACAGATTACGATGCAATGACTAAAATACTTTATTATAATTTGAACGGTATACTTTAAATACGAGGCTTTGAAATATATATAAATAGTTCATTATAAGCGTTCTTTGAAATAAAACTCATTTTTAAGCGACTTCCAAAAAAGGAGGAGGTTCTCAATTCGACACGTATGTTTTTTTTTTAATGTGTGTTAGCTCAGAACTTTTGACTGGGTGGACCGATTTCGATCAATTTTGTTTTAATTGAAAGGTGTTGCGTGTCATGTGGTCCCATTTTAATTTAATTGAGATCTGACAAGTACTTTTATAGTTATATCCAATAATGCGTATTTACGTGACTACTTTTTCGTCGACCTACGTTGTATTATACCGCATAACTTTTTACTCGGTATACCGATTTCGATGATTCTTACTTTAATCGAAAGCTAATACTTGTCTTGTAGTTTTGTTAAAATTAGATCGAAAACTGATAACAACTTTTTGAGTAATCTTTAATAGCGCGTATTTACTTGACTATTTTTTCGTCTTATTACGTTGTATTACTTGTCGATGTAATTGAAGTCGCTTTTTTTTCGTTTGCGAGCAAACACAATTATATTAAACTGAATTGAACAATCAAACAATTTAAAACATTGCTTTTAAACGCGTTCAAATCGACAATTTAAAATGAATATTGCTTTTGGTACATACGCTAAAATAAAGTTGAAGAATATATAATTATGTTTGCTCATAGACATTGTATTAACCTTTTAACGTATTGTGAAATGTTAAAGGGTACAAAACTATACGTCATAACTCGTATGGAACCAACACCATAAACGCAAATCTAACAAGCTTTGAAAAACTGCAGGTGACACCGCGAAGGTTTTATAGTAGGTACGATTAACTAATTTTTAATATAAAAGAAATCCATTTCACGACGAAACCATTTTAAAAGTTAATTTTGAATTATACATTTATTTAATAAACGAAAACAAAAAATAAGTAAATTAATAAAATGCAAAAAAGTTTGAAGTCAAAATTAATATCGCGTCAGATGATGAAAGCGAGACGCGATTTTTTTTTTTAATTTTACAAAGTTTTCTCGTAAAATAAAGTTTCGACTTGTTTCATAAAATTCGGCTGAATTGTTTCCAAACAACCTTTGGCGTTACTGACGACGAAAATAATGTAATTTAAAATGGACTTTTGTCTCGAGACGGACAGTCATTATTTATAATAACATCTGCTTATTTCTTTTAATTTTAGAATTGAGAAAAATTTTCATTTTGAACCGTTTGTTTTTTCTTTTATAATTTTATCGTATTGTTAGTCGCAACAGGTAAGTACTGCAAGTAAAAAGATAGTAGGTATTTCCTATCGAGCTAAAAGACGCACTGAACAGGGGATGGTGGAGGCATATGATCCGCTTATGATGCTGGTGATACGTACTTCGATACTCAGACATGAGGGATCTCCATAGAGTAGATACTCTAAGAGAGACTTCCAGCAAAAATCATAAATTCTTATTATTATTTATTTTATTAAGATACACAAATTAATATAATTTACAAATATCAGTAAGATGGCAAATAAACTCATTCGAGTTTTACCGAAAATTAGTGTCGTCGACATTTTGAGTAGGTACACATTCAACTTAACGCTAAAATCATTCTCAAATAAATAAAAAAATAAATGATGTCAACGAGATAGATAAATACGGTGCCCCTACGGTCATACCATAAACTTAATAAAGCATTTTAAAAATATAGATATGTCAATTATACCTACAGGAGTGTAATCAACGTACACAAATATACAAAGTACAAAAAGGAGGAGAAAAGTAGAGTAAATATATAAAAATAAATAATTTTATACAACACAGCCATCTCGTATTCAAATAATAGCAAATAACACAGTAATTACAAGTGCTCTCGACAACGCCTAGAACAGAGCAGGTGATTATAGCGTTTCGCGTTTCACCCCTAAAATAAACTTGCAACCTTATCTGTGTGCGGGATAACCGCAATTAGGACGACTGCAGACATAGCTGATAAAACTAAACTGTTGTCGCTTACTTCGTAATCTCTTGTAATAAACACGTAGTTTTAATATACGTACAAATTATTCAATTTACCTGGCAGTGGCGTAGCGTGGTTGTCGGCCGCCCGGGGCGGAAAAAAATTTTGCCGCCCCCTTATTTAGGTATTACAATTTAATGTATACTATACATTCAGTCAAAAAAGTATCGGGAATGGATTATTTGTTTATGGTTCCAATTTTTTTTTTGTTAGTGTGACGCAACTGTTTTCCATTTTGGCGCGGAGTTTTCGTTGCATCAGTTAATTATATTAAATACTGTGCTGTTTTTAGTTATATCATATCTAGTTTGTATTGCGAATTTCATAATGGACAAACACATCGAACAAAGAGTTTGTCTTAAATTTTGCATTGCCAATAGAATTTTCGTGTTCGGAGTCAATGAAAATGTTACAGAAGGCTTACGGTGTCTTTATCAAAAACTCGTGCTTATGCGTGGTACAAAAATGTCAAAAGTGGTCGAGATGTGATGGAAGATTTGCCTCGCTCTGGTAGGCCTATAACGTCTGTAACTGAAGTTAATATTGCAAAAGTGAAGGAAACAGCGACTGAAAATCCTCATTAAACTTTGAGATAGATAGCCAGCGAACTTTCTGTATCTCACGAGTCAATGCGTACCATTTGAACTAATCATTTGGGTATGAAACATGTTGCCGCTCGGCTAGTCCCAAAAGACCTGAATTTTCTCCAAAAACTCAATCGCATTAGAGGCGCTGGGGACATGCTAGAACGAGTCAATTTTGACCCAACATTTATAAAACGCATTGTTACTGGTGACGAGACGTGGGTTTACGAGTTTGACATGCAAACTAGTCAACAAGCTTCGGAGTGGCGCCTTCCAACTGAACCGAAACCAAAAAATCCACGCCAAACTCGTTCAAAGTCAAAGTTATGTTGAGTGTTTTCTTTGACTATCGCGGTGTTGTGCACTCGGAATTCGTCGATTTGAGCGTTATGCGGCTTTTAAGAGAGCAAATTCGACGAAAAGGGCCAATTTGTGGAAAGAAAATTCTTGGATTTTGCACCACGATAATGCGCTTTCGCACAAGGCCATCACTGTGAACGAGTTTTTGACCAAACACTCAACAAATACCATCGAGCAACCACCATGTTCACCAGATATAGCCCCAGCCGACTTTTTTCTTTTTCCTAAACTCAAACTACCACTTCGTGGCACCCGTTTTCAATCGGTAGAAGACATAAAGGAGAATTCGCAGCGAGAACTGAACTCAATTCCGGAAACAGCATTTAAAAATTTTTTTGATGATTGAATTATTCGTTGGCGTAAGCAATTTCTGAAAGAGCATACTTTGAAGGTGATAAAATAAATTTGGATGAATAACAAACAGTTTGTATATTGATTACCAAT
Organism: Melitaea athalia; assembly: GCA_905220545.2. Taxonomy (NCBI): domain Eukaryota; kingdom Metazoa; phylum Arthropoda; class Insecta; order Lepidoptera; family Nymphalidae; genus Melitaea; species Melitaea athalia. Next base: position 16,442,041 of record HG992188.1, read on the forward strand.
AGAACAGATTGAACCAATTGAGTGTCTACAAAGTACACATGTCAGAAGTGAAACTTCTTTTGCAAACTAATTTAAAAAAATGTGATTCAAAAAACGAATAAAAAAAAACGAATTTAAAATAACGAAAAAAATTAATTGAAAAAAAAAACAATAAGCCAACGTCACGCGGTGGTCCCAGGTGGACACCCATCCAAGTACTGTCCCTGACGCTGCCGCGTTACCGCTCGTTCAAATTTTACCCCTCATGCGCCTAAAGAAGTTTCACTTCAAAAGTTTATAAAGTTGTCCCTTACATGTAATTTAGTATGCAGGGGGTTTCAGGGGCGACAAATCGATCTAGCTAGGATTCGCTTCAGCCTGTAATATCCCACTGTTGGGCACAGGCCTCTTCCCCATGTAGGGGAAGGATCAGAGCTTAATCCACCACGCTGCTCCAATGCGGGTTGGCGGATACATTCGCTACTATGAGTAATGATCGCTATCAGGTGTACATGGTAACAACCGGGACCGACGGCTGAACGTGCTCTTCGAGGCACGGTGGGGAGACCCACAAGGACTGCACAAACACCCAGACCACGGCAAACAACTGTATGATGTTCTATATATAATATAATATTAATCTAGCTAGGATTAATTTTTAGAAAATGTCGTTTTACCCGTGTTTTCAGATAGTGAAAAATACAACATTATTAGAATTGGAAAGTAAATTTTGCCACCATCTATTAAGTTATAATAGCTCAGGTGTGAAATCGGGTGGTCACGAAACTAAATGACCCCGGTTCAAATCCACATGTCACCAGATCGATTATCTTTTTCCCTTTTTTTCTAATTGCACTCGTGTTTTTTATCTGAATAACCAGTTCATAATTTTTTTATTATGTCGGTAAGATCGAAAAATATTATTGATATTAATAAGTATGTAATTGGGATGTAAATAAAATTTCCAAAAAACACGATATAAACGTGATATAAACCGAGCTAAGCTCGCTCATCCATAGGTAAGACTAACTCCCGTTTATGACTAAAAGTCACAAACGCGAAATTCAGTAAGTCACAAACGCGAAATTCCCACAAGTATAGACGTTGCCAGTCGCTACAAAATAAAAGGGATTCACCGACTTCGCCACAAAATAAGTAAAGAAAGATTACGTGATCCTTTTAATCGGTCCGAATGTGTAGTTCCGATAAAAATGATATAAAATGGTTCAAATATTTTCAAAATATTTTAATTATTTATTGTTAAATTTTGCCGCCCCCTAAAAAGTGCCGCCCGGGGCGGGCCGCCCCCCCCGCCCCCCATACGCTACGCCACTGTTACCTGGTTAGGAGCAAAATGCTTGTACTATATTATTTGTATGTTACGTGAAGGCATGTATAGCATACAAGCAAATCATAAGCTAAGCAGTCTCAAATTATTCATATTTATATTTTTATTTATTGTGCATTGATATTTATTAGTAATCTGTGAATATGGTAAGTAATTGCTACATATTATATTTTGTCTAATCATTTTTATATGTATAAACTAAGGGCAATTGCAACCCTATGACATTTTAGATCAAAAGCCAATCAGAAAACAAAATCGGCAAGTTAGTGGTTATTTCTCAAACTTTTGACGTGATTGTCAACCGACTTCCAAAAAAGGTTACCTCAAAACTTTTTACTGGAGAGCCGATTTTGATGATTCTTTTTTTTTAGTCGAAAGATGGTGCTTGTCTTGTGATCCCATTAAAATTCGATTGAGATTTGATGACAACTTTTTAGTAATATTATTAATAAAGCGTATTTACTTGACTATTTTTTCGTCTACCTACGTTGTATCTACTTGTCGATGTAATTGACGTAAATTTTTTTTTTCGTTTGCAAGCAAATACAATTATATTTAAAATAAAACAATAATAGTAAAGGCAAAATTAAAACTTTTTAGTTATATTTATGTTACATTATTATTTAACTAAACTGTATTTATCAAATTATTGTAAGAATAAGCTTCTAGATTTTGATGAAAAACAAGACATTTAAATGAATAATCAACTACTACTATACATATAATCTTGTATGTGTAAACTCCCTTATCGTGTAAGTTGAGGTGAGCAAGTGCAATTATTTAGCGGGAATCAGGTGTCACCTTACTTAAGGGTTTCGTGATTTGTGTATTTGTTTATTCTTCCCTTAGCTTAGGTACTAAATATAGGCGATAAAACATTAAGTTAATTACACAAGATACTCGCGTATTGACTTTCTCACTGTCAATATTTACACATACTAAATATACGAGACATTACCGCACCATTTAGTTGTGTACATTTGTTACCTTCAGTAAATATTTTGTAGACACAAGACAGTTTATGTATCAATTTAGGTAAGTAAACGTTTTTTCGAACCAGTATTCATTTAGCCCTAGTTACTGAAATCAAGCTATACGTCATATTAATTGGATCTAGGACAGAAGAAAATATGGACTTTATACGGACTGGAAAAGTTCCTCAACTTTTTTATATATTAGGAGATGACTCCATGAACCATAGTCTTATTGAAGAATAGTGTCAAAAGTATAATTTAGATATAGGTGTAATACATAAAAATCTCGTGTCACGATATTTTATCGAGCTAATCTCCGAAACTACTGGGTTGATTTTATTAAAATTTTGCACAGATTGTTAACTTTCTCCAACTTAAAATATAGGCTATATTTTGTTTCGATTATTGACAGCGATATTTTTATTATAAATTCAAAAAAAATATATAGCGGTATAAAGTTGGCCAGGTTAGCTATTACATTTATACATTGGGAAAGTCTAGAAGAAATGGTTAAATAACTATAAAGCCGCCCATTGTACGACACAATCTGCAACTATTTTAAGACTATGTTGTATGTTGTTAACGTGTATTATGTAGTTGTAGTGTACAATAAAATATAAGTTAGTGAATAAGTACATACATTATTGCACGTGCATTTTGCTATATATAATGTTAATAAATTAAAAGTAAATTAACCTTTTTTAAAAACAAGCTTTTATTTGCTAATGCGCTAAATAGAAAAAAATAAATTTTTACTTTAAAACTTTTACTATCTACTTATAAAGTCATTACACATAATCTATATGATAGAAAAGCTTGTCGTGAGATATGAGTACTCGTATTTCCTTCTGTCTCTGTAGATGTTTTATGTTTAAGTAATAATTTTAATTTAGGTCTGTTATACCAGTTATGGAGCAAATTTTAAGTGCAGGCTATGTGAAATTACCTAAATTAATTTTATTTTTCATTTCACATAAAATACTTTTTGTTTGTGAGTCGTACAAAATTTTTGTTGTTTTTTTTCCTTATTTGTATACATACAATAGAGTAAATTGTAATTTTTTTGGAAAAATAAAGACTTCTTAAACCGTAACTTTCCAGAAGATCACAGTAGTGGTTGAAAAGTTTTAACAGTAGATCCTAATTACTCATTACTATCTTATTTTGAATGTTACCAGGTTAACCATTTTAACTAGACACTTATTGATAACAAAAAAATGCTTTAAAAATCTACTGTCTTAATTCTTTGTCTTTAAAATGCTTTCGTCTGAATAACAATTCTACGATTTTTTAAGATTCTCTGGTACTAGGAATACCTCTAGGAAATTTTACACTTCACCATTGACATTTTTTATAGGCTGTAACAAAGATAAATAATATAATTATTACAACGATACCTTCAAAACTTACCTTAGAGTTTGTATAAAAGTGCTATAACACGTGGTCGATCACATCAACGCATGGTTGTTCACATATAAATTGGAAGTTTTAAATTTTCCTCGAAAGTCAATAAATCTCCCTTACTGGAATGTGTGGTTGGCTCATAAAATAACGTTGGTGGCGTAGCCCGTCAGCCGCAGGGTGGGAGCCAATATAAATTCCTATCGTTATTAGGTGTAGAAGAATTAGAGCCACGTTGAGGAATTATATTGTTTATTGAAAATATAGGAGTTATTGATTTTATTATATGACACGGAACGTGCTTAGTTTATAAGATGACGCACAATAATTTTCTTTAAATAGTTCGATAAAATTTTATATAATACCAAGTGACGTCTTTTACAATGCTCAGAAATACTGTTAAAAAAAACGGATACTACCTACATGACGTCTTAGTACAATAATATCTAATCATACTATTCAATGAAATTAAAAAAAATATATTCACGTAGGCTGTAACAAGGACTTCTACTGCCCGTTCGCGATAAGTTTGCCGCTGACGATATGACGTCACTCGAAGGGTAGCGTTAGCAAAAAATAAGAAACTATATTTTAAATATTTTCTTTTTATTTTTTATTTTTTTATTTATACTTTATTGTACATCACAACTACACATATCATTTACAGACTGTGAAATACAATGGGCGGACTTATGGCTATTTAGCCATTTCTTCCAGACAACCCAAATATATGTATATTTCCTACTATGAGTAACGATCGCTATCAGGTGTACATGATAGCAACCGGGACCGACGGCTTAACGTGCTCTCCGAGGCACGGTGGGGAGACCCACAAGGACTGCACAAACACCCAGACCACGGCAAACATCTGTATGGCCAATACAAATGTTGTCGTGTGCGGGGATCGAACCCGCAACCGCTCGCGCAACAGCCAATCGCAATCCATTGCTGTGACCGCTGCGCCAACGCGGCGTCTATTATTTAATTTATTATTATTTTAAAAAAATTGGGTATTTGGGTAAAATTACCATACCATAACATATTTCGTACATCACTTCTTAAAGTATTGCCTTTACCCATAGTTAAATCTCAGACTTAAACAAAGCGAAAAATTAAGAAATGTCAAAAGCAAAGAATTAAAATGAATAAATAACCACGCGCGCATGCGATGACGTTGCTAACGATACTGGGAGGGCGATTCAGGGGCGCGGTAGGCGACTGGGGGAGGGGACTCGCATTCCACGGACCGGCAAACTTATCGCGAACGGATAGTAAATCATTAAGACAAAAATTAAAATAATTTTTACTAGTACGAACCGCCGCGTTGGCGCCGCCGGGTTTAGTATTCTTTCTATGGAATTGTATGGATATGCGCTCACTACATCAACTCCGTATCGTCACCGGATCGCCTCGCACGCAAGCTGACGATTGGACGCCGAGCGACGAGGCGTTCCGGTGGGGTGTAGTGAGCCTGAATCTTAACTCTATACCCTCCCCCGGAGATACCTTAGAAGGAGTTAGTTACCTTTCTTGCCACAGGAACGCAACACTACGTGGGAGTAGTTTTATTTATTTAGCTGTCATCTTCTGTAAGGTTGGAGTGCTTCCCCATCAGGCTGCTCCCAATATTGACCAGGATGTTTCCTGCTGTGCTCTACCTCCAAAATACAAAGCATAGGCATTAATATAAGTTTTCAATTATTTTCTGTCTTCTACTAACAATTTTTATGGATCCAAGTTGTTCGAAATAAATTATTTAAGTTATTATTATTATTTTTTTAATTTATTTATTAGGATTCCAAGTCAGAATAGGCGACTGTGTATGTTAAAAAAAATGTTTTTTTAATGTACACATAACATTGGATTTTATAGTAATGTTAAGAAATTTTGTACAAAAACTCTTCTTATGCAAAAAGTTTTATTATTATAAAGACATAACTTGAAAAACACAAGAAAAAATCCTCCATATGTCGCGTGGCAATGACCTCATAACAATTTGTCGTAACGAACACGCAACAAGGAAAATATGCCTAGTTATAAAGAATCTGCGAATCGTCGTCGGTCCTCTCGTTAATGCCTTTGATGAAAGGGAGTATTGCCGACGAATTCGTCACTGCAGTGGGGTCCTATTCTATATACTTTATATCATATACTTTTAGCAAATGATTAGCTATATCTTACGATGGTAAAATAATTAATTTTAGTTTTTTTGAGCAAGTTAATTAGTTAATTCGGACAAATTTTAGTCAAATACTTAGGATTATTCATATGAGTAATAAAGTTAAATTTTTCCGACTGTTAAAATAATGATAACTTAAGAAAAAATAACTTTCAATGATAAAATTTGTTAAATTAAAAATAATTAAAAAAAACATGTGTAAGAATAACTTTCAACCTATTTTTAAGTATAAATTCAGATAAAGTGATACATAATATATATATGACAAATGTCATGCGATAAAATATCGAGTGTTTTAAAAATAGTATAATTTAGATGATATTAGGAAGGAATCTAGTGAATTTCACTCGAGTGATATAAAATTACATCCGTGATTATCACGGGAACCGACCACTTAAGTGTTTATTGCGACGATTAGGCGAAAAATGCTTAGTTAAACTGCAGTTATGCGCAAGAGCAATGATGCAATTTATAAAGAGATTTTATAATGGGGAAATTTTTATACCACTACCTTGTAATTGGTCTCATATTACGTCTAAGATTTAATGATGAATCAAATATGAAATTTGTATTTATATATTTTAAGTATAAAGATGATTAGTTTTGTATAGTTGATTAAATTTGCGAACACTGTAATACACAAAAAAAAATATTTACAGATTACACGTTAAGATTTTTTAATTCATATCTTAACGTTGCTATGTACGTGTGCTCATCTATGTGTATGTGAATAATTATGTATATGTGTGGCACACACTGACATATACGTGTTTAAACATTATAAAAAAATGTATAATATCTTGTATCACAGGTCTAGTAAAATACAATCTATAATTACTATACAAATATTTACAATTAACTAAAATTAGTATGATCTTCGGTATGTAGCTCAAGGGTCAGTTCCATTTTTACAACAATAATACAATAATTACCGTTATAAAACACATGACATAGTTCTATGTGCTATAATGATTCATTGTTGTACCGTTATTTGAAGTATAAAAGAAGTAGCTGTGCCCCGCGGTTTCTTTGACCGCTTCTTGACCTGCCTTTATTTGGGAAAAAAGAGGTACTAAAATATTAGCCTATAGTTTTCTCGAGTAATGGACTATACAATACAAAAAACCCAATTCGAAACAGCACCTCAAATAAGCGCGTTTGTTTAAAAAAAAACTTTTTATGTATGTAATATTAGTATAAATTATCATCACTCATCATCGTCATCATCATCATCATCATCATCATCATCATCATCATCATCATCATCATCATCATCATCATCACTTCAGAATATCGCAGTCCACTGCTGCACATAGGCCTCCACAAGTTCGCGCCAAAAATGTGCGTGTATAGATTATAGGTTAAAATTATTCATAAGTGTCTCTGAGAGCGAAACACTGAACAAATCTACGTAGGTAACACATATAAATGATAAATTTTCAGTAACTTAATCTACATACAAGTTATTCTGCTAGCGTCATGATATGCGCAAAGTCCTGATATTTCGCCTCATTACCCCCGAGGCGGAGATTCAGACGTAATTTAAAATGTTCAGGTAGGGTACTCGTATATTGAGTTGTGTTCTCGTCATTTGCTTTCAAAGTCGTTTCGCGGTTTTATGATATGGAGACGTGGTATCGCGCATTTGAAATGATTTATTTGTATCGTTTCAACGGTTTTTTTTCCTTCTATTTCATACGACTCTGTGTTGTATTGTATCGGTTTTGCTATGTACCTAATTTAGTTGTACCTACTTAATTTTTTTTTTTCGTTTTTTGAAGTGAAATTTTTTTAGGCGCATGAGGGGTAAAAATTAGCGACCAGTAACGCGGCAGCGTAATGATGTTCAGTACTTGTACGGGTGACCGCTTTGGAACACCGCGTGACGTTGGTTTTTTTTTCAATTAGTTTTATTTTAATTTTAAATTCGTTTTTTTAAATTACTTTGCCAAAGAAGTTTCACTTCTAACATGTGTACTTTGTGTATTATCAATTTAATTTTTTGGTAATGAAACTGGAAAATTCACTAACAGTCACATACGTTATAATTGATTGACATATGATTTAATGTAAAAATAAGAATAGCCTATAATATAGTGCCGAAATAAAACGAAAAATGACCAACAGCAAAAATGGAAATATCGCGTTTCATTCATAACAGTCATTATGAAAATTTTAAAAATGATATAAGTTGCATTATGCCGAGATACTCAAGGAGACCATTCAAAGTATGACGATGTCTACGAAGGAAAGATTGCTATCGCGGATGAGATCGGTAATCGAAAATCCTTTGATTCACTTTAGGCCGTGGAAGAAACGCGTCTTCTAAATCAATTCGATAAGACCGCCTAATAATCTATGATGTCAGCGATACTCTTATACCGTAGACAAAGCTTTTTCTGATTGATTTTGCTGATTCCACAATGATAAATTTAAGGAAAAACCGAAAAGAAAATGTCCTTATCACAAACATCAAGTCTAAACCCACTCAAGAGAGTCTTATATACTGGGTCAAATGTGCATAGACGGTATAAAAAAACACCAGTAACTTACAGCAACAGAAACTCCAAAAGAAATTAACAAATTTTATGTAGATCTGGTCAAAAACCTTCATTGAAAAAGTTTTATTTTTAAACTCATTCTTTTAAATATTTAAATGAATTAAAAAACTCACAGTCATGTTGTTCCCAATGATGGATTCTTAATTTTCAGTATACATTAATTTGAGGTATAATATTAAATTAATGCGTTCTGAAACAACGTCAACTCGAAATATTTCCTTATTTTCCATGAGTGTCTTAAATATATTGTTTTTCGAATTTTAGATACCAATTGTACAAGTTTCAACATAAATTTACCCAATATTCAAGAATTATCGAAACAGAAACTAACAATAAAACTCTGACAATTTCTGCAAGGATTTTAAACAATATACGGTTGGATTTAATAATTTCTCGTCGGCGAAAAAGAAGTTGAAAGTGTAGTAAATTAATATATAAAACAGTTTATCAACAAGTGTCCTCTTTTAGTTCATATTTCTTATAAAAAGGAGTCTAATTAGCAAAGTAGTGCGCTGTGCTAGTTTAACACTGTTTCATATTCCGTGTGACGTCAAAAGTGAATGATTATGACACCTTCAAAACCCTACCTCAGTGTACGGCTTAACCGTTATCTCCGGGGGGAAATCACCCTTTGAATATTACCACCTTGTCGTGATAAGGAGTCAAGTTTTTATGAAGCAACTTGCCGTGGTATAAAGGCACGAGATACAGTAAAGCAAAAACTTCTTGGATTATGTCTTCCACTTTCGTATTTTTTGTCTCCTAATTAAATAAGTTAAATGTTTAAAATAAGTAAAATGTTTTCGAATCAGTTTTGACTATAATGTTTATAGGTTAATTATTAAAAAATATATATTCGTCATTTACCAAGTTTAGTGAAAATTAATAGCTATAAATATTTATTTTTGCAACTAATTAGATAACATTACAGTTTGGATAATGTCTATAGTTAATGTTTATGTTAAGCTATGATAGACTTAATTATAATTAGGTTAATTTCAAATCTATCATTTTATTAAATCTGGTAGTACAAGGTAAATAAAATAAAAAGAAAAATACTCGTAAAAATACTCAAGAGTGGAATAACAAGCTATTAAAGTTATATCAACAATAAAAATAAAATTGGTGGTAACAAAAATTCGTATAAAGCACAAAACTTCGAAGTCAATTCGAGGGATAAAGTAATAAAGGTATTGTGAAGTATAAGCGCACGAGTCAGGTGAGAACAAAGGCTATTAGTACAAGCACCTCAGATCACTAGACAAAGCTGTCGTCTGGATCTCGTTGCAAGTCAATATTTTACGTGAATGCAACCGAGCGTACCGGGCTGTTCCACTTTGAACTTTGACTATTAAATTATTTTAAACGTAATTGTGGAGCTATTATATATCAAAAATAATTTTAAAGTTTGATTGAAATTATTTTTGATATTCTGCAATTAAACAAACTTTACTTTACTTTGAATAACGGGCCATCAAGTTAATGTTTGCAGAATGCGTGTTACAAACCAATGTAATTTAGAACCACACAAAGCTGCGCGAATTACTAGTTTAAAATATAAATACAAAACATGCCTTTGATGTATAAATAAACACATATGTACATATGATAATGACGACATGAATAATGTTTACACAAACCATTTATACAAATAAATTTAATTGAAATATCAATTTGCATTGTACTGAAGTGGAATGAATACATAACACTAAGTAGATAAGAGCTTTTTGCTACAAGCGAATTAATTGTTATTACGATTTACTGAATGTTACTTTAATGAATGTTACTAAGTGCATAACTGGAGAATGGCTCGACCAATTCGGCTAATTTTTTTTGTATCTTCCGTGAATCCCACGGAAGGTTTTACTTTTACTTACTTACTTTAAAAAAAAACATAACAGACAGAACAAAGTCTGCCCGAGCAGCTAGAATTTTAATAAAATGTGTGAAATAAGTGGAACATAGTGGAACAAAGCGGCTTTGAGGTGAATGATAGATGCTCAGAGTACGATCCCATATTATTTCCTTCACTAAAACCACAAAGCGCAAGTTTAAATGTACTTGTACAAGTAAATAGTTGACAAACGCTTTTTAGTTTAAAACAATATTATAACTATTTTGATTACCTTAAAATTATTAGATATACTTACCTAATTATATTTTAAATTTTATTAAATATTTATAGGTATATCCTATTTAACTATTTTTTTCTTAAATATCGTTGTTGAAAGTCTAACACAATGTAAAAGTTGTTTTCTTCTGTTTCGACGTTTTGTTCAATTTACAAACAAATGATATGTTACCGGAAATGTATGAAATCTAGGAATTGTAAACAAATCCAAGGTTTATATAATTCCGAAGCTATTTAGGAAATTTATAAAATATTGTTTCAAAAACTATTTAATACATAAATGGCTTTTAACACTAATGACTAGTCTTTAAGAGGGCGCATAACGCGAGCAAAAAATCATATTTCAACCGCGCGCCCTTGAGTAATTGATGAAACAAAATATACACAAAGCCTCGTGTCAGAGTGCAATAGACGATATAGTTTTGAGCGCATTACGAATGTAAAAAACGACAAATATCTTATTTTATATGTAATTCCGTGCTGTGTGGTTACGGGTGCTGTGTGGTTACGGCACTAAAGAATTTAGCCACCCGCTCTCTTCCCGGGGGTGCCGTAAGAGGCGACTAAGGGATAACACAGTTCCACTACCACCTTGGAACTTAAAAAGCCGACAGATGGCGGGATAACCATCCATGCTGGCTTTGAAATACACAGGCCGAAGACGGGCAGCAGCGTCTTCGGTGCGACAAAGCCAGCCCTGCGGTCACCAACCCGCCTGCTCAGCGTGGTGACTATGGGCAAAACACATGAGTTCGCGTCATAATGTCGGGCGCGAACTTGTGGAGGCCTATGTCCAACAGTGGACTGTGATAGGCTGAAGTGGTGGTGGTGGTGGATATATAATTCCGAAACTAAAAGTAATTACATTAAATGCCTAGGCATACCCTTTACTCATATTTAAATGTAATTAATTATCAAATTTTTGTCTTAATGGTCATAAGAGTCATAACCATATCGAGTATAAAAAGAAAAAATATAAAAATTAGAGGTTACTTCGTGATTATATTTTATCGAGGAAATTTCCTTATTTTATGTTTTTGATATGGGTTAACCCTTGCAAATATCACTTAGTTTGTCATATATTTTTATTTTAAGATTTGGTCTGGAATTTTTCATGTCAAAACAAATAAAAGATTGGTAATTTTGCATTATGTGCGCTCTTAAATTAAGATCCGCGTCGGTATAATTTTGAAGTTAGATAGGTTAAGGTTATTTGGTATATCTTTAGATTAAGACCCGTAGACCGTTTATCGGCATAATTTTGTGACAAAAGCAAAAAAAAATAACGCTAACCTATCTACCTTCAAAATTAGACCTCCCCCGGCTATCCCCGCATACCCATTGATATCTCAAATATTTGCATTTCTGATTGCTATTTAGGCAATGTATAGATTTCCTAGGAAACATAATTTATTTTACACATTTCCGTGCGATTTTAGGAATTACATACATTTCCTAGGAATTGTATACAATGACGTGTCAACAATAAACTTCGAAACTACTGAGCCAATTTTTATCAAATTTTGTAAGCATCTGTAATTTGGTAGGTGGCGCTGCTATCAGTATGTAAGCAATCAAATTTGGTATTTATTTTCCGGGCAAGACAACGTCTGCCGGGTCCGCTAGTATAGTATATAAATATATCAGTCATAGAGAACGGAATATAAATGAAATGAAGCAAAGTTTCAGAGTTCGGTCGCTAGTTGTCTTTTTACGTAAATTAAAATTTGAATTTTAAATTTCGCTATATAAAAGAGTACACAACAACGTCTGTCCGATCAGATACATAGCAATGAGGCTTTAGTATATTTTCATTTTACGACAGTGGACCATTAAAATTGTGCTGTCATAAAACCCCTTCCCTCTGAACGCTGATAATGCAAATTTAGAAAAGGTTGCGTTAAAAATTTACGCTTAGATGAATTTTTTAGCCTTTTTTTATACACTTTTTTGTGTTGTTTTTATAATATGTTTAATTTTTTACTCTAATAATGAAATTAAGTATGAAAGAGAATGAGCTTATTAAGTTATCTACATGTGTGTCTATGTGTTTAGAGTTTCTGCATTTAAATCGGCTTTACTTCTTAGTAAAGGAGTTGGAGTTGGATTCGTAACACCGGTGGAAAAGACACAGTTACTATACACATACGTTTTAATTTATTTTTACTTTCGAGAATAAAAATAAAACGAATTAGTTTATTAATTATTAATTTATTTATAAAAGTAAAAACATAACAAAAAAAAACATTAAGTACTTAATTTGTTCTTAACTTTACGTTCCACAAAATAAATCAAGTAATATAATTTGAAGTACATCTCATTCAAGCAATAAATTTTCAAGAAAACAATTGGCACTGAGAGTTAAATTTAAGTATTCATTTCGGAGAATTTGAGAGTCTCGGTAATAAAACAGGTAGTCAAAGTAATCGTCTTTGCGTAATTTCAAAATTTTCTTTAATGTGTAAAGAAAGACGACGCATTGACGCAACGGTCGCAGCACTGGTTTGTGTCTCTTGCGCTGGTGGTTGCGGTTTCGATCCCCGCACATGACAAACATTTGTATTGGCCATACATACATATATTGGTATAATAAAGGCTGAAGCGTTTCTACAACAGTGGAAACAATATTGAATTTACAGATTTAAATAAATCAAAATAAACAGTTTGAACAAAAATTATAACATACTTTACAACTTTTATGACCTTATTATTTTCTATTATCTATATAAAAACAAATTTTAAACATATCAATTTCCTTACAAGGTTAAAATAGATTACAAATCTTTCATTACCAAATTTGAATTCAAAACAAAAAGCTAAAAGAAACATAAATCATAACAGTGTAATAATACATCAGTTCTATTTACGATAAGAAGGGCTTACGCCTAATTGTGAGACCCGGCGTATGGCAGCCCTTAATATTAGACTCGGCCAATTTCCGGGACCGGCGTTACAGTTCCGTTCTACTGAGGTCTAAGTTATTAATGTTTAGCGAGTAATATCAATAGTTTATTTTTAGTATAGAATACCAATAGATGATATCATGAAAAATGTTTGATATGTGTAGAAGAAAATATGACAGATGTTAATATTCTTTAGAAGAAAAATACCATTTCTTTGCTTCAGATTATCTCTATCCACTGCTGGGCATAGAGCTTCCCAAATTTGTAATGAATGTCCCGATTGTCTGAAATCCAAAAATCAACTTATTTGTGGATATATTGATTTTTTTTTGTATTAGTATATTTCCTAAAGAATACAAGGAAGAAAATAAACGTGTTACTAGAGCACTTTAATTTTGGTCGTATTTTTAAACAGTTTACAGTAACATTTCTTGAATAATTGGTAGTCGCAAAAAATACATATTATGTTCAAAAAATCCAAGCAAGAAACTTTGACATAGGTATACCTATATACTTATTAATTGTTTAATACTTTATTTTATACAGACGTATAAAAAAAATAAAGGCTATAACAAATAACTAAAGTAACTCTTTTTGGAAAGTGTCCACAGAGTCTTGTGAATAAAGTCAAAACGATTACATTTTAACACAAAACAATTTATTATAAAACTAGCTTCTGCGCGCGACTTCGTCGGCGTTTACTCCGCTTCTATTGGTCTTAGCGTGATGATACATAGCCTATGCCCTATAGCCTTCCTCGATAAATGGGCTATCTAACACTGAAAGAATTTTTCAAATCGGCCCAGTAGTTCCAGAGATTACCGCGTTCAAACAAAACAAACAAACAAACAATCAAACAAACAAACAAACAAACTCTTCAGCTTTATATATTAGTATAGATAAAATTCTATATTACAAAGCAAACATTTTTTTTTTTCAAATAAATAATAACCTATCACTTAAGCCACATCTCGTAAACGCCACAAGAAATTGGAGCGCTCGTCCCGCATTAAGCAGACGCGCCTAACTATGAACTTCAAGCGAAGTTCTTGGACATTCTTCTCATCAACAACATATTTACTACTGAAACTTTCACACATACATCTTAATACATACACAATCTTACAATAAAAAAATACTCATGCGTATATAATAGTATGTTTATAGGAAAGTTTTTTTTAAGTATAATTAATTTAAAATAAAAGCTTGTAAAAAGAAACTGAATTTTCAGAGAACTATGAAACTTAACAAAGAAGTATCTAAAACATGTGTAAATTGGTTTCTAACCAAAACCCCAAATAATGTTATCAATATTGTTTTAAAACTTTAATCTATTTAAAAAATTACAACTTACATGCCACATTTCATTCCCTTTAAAAGTGGAGTACCTACCTATATAAAAACGTCAACCTTATATGCCACATTTCATTTCCTTTAAAAGACGAGGATATAAAAACGTCAAGATATCTGTTTCGTTTTTGTTCCAATCAATATACTAAACAGAAACTTTTACACTCCTAACATAAATTCAAACTGAAGCCTGATGAAATGATAGATGAATAATAGAATTTTCCCCCAAAAATGTTATCGTCTTTGGGTCATTTTTAAAAAGAAAAATATAACATTAGGTATTTCTAATGAGAAGATAACAAATTAATTTAACTACTTTTGAAAATTATATAAAATATCTAAGAGTATATTTACACAGGCCGAAGACGGGCAGCAGCGCCTTCGGTGCGACAAAGCTAGCCCTGCGGTCACCAACCCGCCTGCCCAGCGTGGTGACTATGGGTAAAACACATGAGTTCACGCCATTATTGGCGCGAACTTGTGGAGGCCTATGTCCAGCAGTGGACTGCGATAGGCTGAAATGATGATGATGATGATGATGAGCTTAAATAAAGTTCAAAATATTTTCATGAGTACATTTTCCGTTATGGTCTACTCAATATCAAAAACAATTAAAAAAATATCTTTCATAGAACGTACAGAAATAGCTAAAAATAATAATATGTACATACATGTACAAAATACAAGACATGAATTTAAATCGATCAAAGTTAGTCCTACAAAGCGTTCGTTTGGAGGACATCCAATGTTTATTCGGCTACTGATGAAACAGCATTTGTAAGTGACAAGGAATTCTCCAAATACATGAGCTTTTCTCGATTAGTTTTGTTATATTTAACGTTTCTCTGAAATCCCATAGTAATTAACACAAATAGAGTGAGTTCTCTGACATCATTTTACATGATATATCAGCTTATATTGCATTTTAATGATTTTATGCAGAATATTTATTCAAGTAATAAAATTTTCAATTTATTTTTACATCTTCAAATATGGAGATAAAGTATACACTACCCACTAGGTATAGAGATACACAACTTGACAACTTTAAAAGTAATTTTTAAAAGCATAATCTTAAATGATAAAACCTTTTTCCTAATTTATTTTAATTGTACCTATTTGGTTTCTTGGAATAATTAGCTTTTGCATTCAACAATTATAATACAATGAAACTATGTCCTCAGTTTGAGCAAATTAAGACCGAATCAAAGTCATTCCAACAACACCGGTTCAGTCCAGTTGTTTGTCAAAGTTTCAGTACAAAGACTGATTCTGCTGGATTAATCTACCGTTCGCAAGGCTGGCGAAATCTACTCTGTACTCTTGTAACGTAACACGTAAACACAGTTCAGTCCTAAGTTATTGGTGCCATAAATTTTAGTTATACTTAAGATTACAAACGCATAAATTGAAATGTGAGTTGACACATAAACATAAAACAGTCAACTCAATGAACGAAAATGGTTCAAATCCATTAGGGACTCAAATTTTAAGTTGTACTTGAATAGGAATTTATTAGTTGGGAACTCAAACAGTTTTAGCTAGTTGTTAAAATATTAGAGTGGTAAATTTTATATTCGAGACAGGCTTAAAATTTTGTGTATAAATGTAATGCCAGTGATTAAATGATAATAGTTGCACGATTGTACTGATAGAAGACACAAAGCATATTAGTTAACAATTCTTTAAGTCATTTTACACAAAATAAGATAAACCTATTAAATTTATATTATGTAAGCACATTAACTTGTTTTAGACAATCTAAAAATGGATCTATAGGTATATAGCATCTTGGCGCAGTTAGAATTACATTTAGGTACATAAATCTAAATAAATCTGTTTTAAGAGTAATATTGAAGAGATGTTTAATACTTAAAAGTTGCATTAAGTTTCTCAGTAATAAGATTTAAATGGTCAGACCATAGCAGCCTACTGTCTCATGTATTATTACTAATGATGGATAGTTACAAATTTAAATAATTATTTATTCATGAAATTACATGAAAGTATCTACCTACACAGCATTACTAAAATTGACTAGTAGTATATTGAAGTGAGTCTTAGGCACATCTAACTATTATCTGATTATTATGATATTATCGTCAATCAGTAGACATTACTAGGACAGTTAATAAAATTTAGATTGTATTAATTAAATATTGTTAGGGAATTATTAAATAAAAGCCTGCAGTAAATTTTAATATTACTTACAGATACAAATTATTCTAGGTTATGTACAATTTAAACTTATTTTGTCACATTTAGTCACTGACGCTGAAGTAATTTCCTTCCTAGTTGAAATTGGTCCCAATAGTTATGTGTTGAACATCCTGGGCTGGCTGGATGTACGTGGATGTTAGGCTGAAATGGTAGTATTCAATAGTATTAAAAATATGCAAATATAATGTGAAGATAGGATAATATTATAGTTAGTAGTAGGAAATTAATTATAATATTAACTAACTGTGGAATTAACTTCTATTCATTTATTTACAAAGACTGTACAGGAAAAACTATGTATTTTGGTATATTTATTCATTTTAATGTTAGATTTTAAAAATAATTAAGTGTAGTCATTGCCATCATAGCAAATTATACTTAGTTTAAATAACAGATCTTAAAGTATAGAAAATTTAGTGCATTTTAGTCATGTGTGCGAGAATGTACTGGTTAAATAGAAATTGAATTAGGTTATGAAGGTAACAGGGTTATTTTGACCTTGAATTTTAGGAATTGACTGGAACTGTTTAAGATAATTTTATTTATAAAAAAAAGTATAGCTTACCAGATGACATAGCATTCATAAGAACTATAAAACCAATTCATGAATCCTTGTATTTGTTTGTTAGTGATGTAGAATTTGTCCTTATATTCAAAGATTTAAATCTTTGCTTTATTCCAATATGCGATCTTTGTATCTTTTTAGTCACAATAGTTCAATAGGTTAACATGGCATTGTGGCTTGTTCGGTCTCTTTATATATACTTCGATTCTATTCTAATAAACTAAAGAACCGATATACTTGTTTATGAAAAATCAATTATCAGTTGTCTAAAAGGGTTCATACAGAATTACAGAACTACTTATAATCAAAAATATGTGTTTGTGACCATAGATTATACACTTTTAACTAGTTTGTGACATTAGAAATTGCGTTCTAAAAACAACTACAATAAAATCTTTTGAAAAAGTTCTTGTTTTAAATATTAATAAGACATTACTGAAAAAAATTTAGAACATTTTTTTTTATGAACATTATTATTATTACATTTTATTTATTTTAATTTATTATTATTTGTTAGCTTTCTTCGTAATTTTGAACTGTCAGTTGTCAAAGGGAGGAAACTTTTATTTCAAATTTGAATTGAATAGAATTTTATATTAACCTTGTTAATTATTAGTATTTATATCAGAGGATGTGTGGTTTTAAATGTATTGAACAAGCGTGAATTAATAGCGACAGTAAAATTGTAGTAGGGTTGGTAGCGACATCTGGTGGACAAACGTGAATTAATATCGAGTTGCTTACGGAAGTTATGGATGGTTGTGCTATGTGTTCGTAGATGGCGCTGAAAGAATTTCAAAATGTTTCATATCGGTAACGCCATCTGTTGAGAGTGAGCGGTATTGAAAGGTTGGTTTTGAAGTAGGAGTGGCACAATATTGAGTGGAGATTTGGAAGTGTTTATTGTGAAACAAAGATGGCGTGGTTGTGATCTTATAAATTGTATACAATGGTTCAGTGGATGAGGGAATTGAATGTCATATGCAAGGTGGAAAGTTCAATCCGAGTAAATTGAATTTCAATTTAAAAATATATACTGTAGTATTTATTATAAAAAAGGACAATTAGGGATAGTATGAATTTGGCAGTTAACATTATGAGGATTTGAGATTTATCTAATTATTATGATTTCACTGTGATAGTTTTATTATTCTTTTGTTGATGGATGTATTGTTTGGTGTGAATGGAATGGAATTGATGTTGTTAAGAATGTTATCAATGAATACTAGAGAAGAAATGAAGTTGTCATATTTCATTTGAAGTATGATAGTTGAATTTTAATTAAACTTGTAAACATTTAATATTTTAAAATTAAAATTAAGTTTTAACATTTGCAGAATCCGGTCGACTTGATAAAATTTCAATAAAATATTAGGAGTTTAAAAGGTGATTAGAAAGAGATAGTTTTTGTGTGAACATTTGGAAAGTTTATTTAAATTAAACTCAAATTAAATGAGTAGCTTAAATGGAGTGCAGTGAATCTTTTTTTTAATTTAAAATAAATTAATTAAAATTTAGATAAACATTATCAGTGATACATTTGAAGCAAATTAAATCTATAACAATGCCTAGGCGTCAATCTAAAGCTAGTCCTGTTGGAACCAAGGCGACTAATTCTAATAACAAGCGAGTGTCTGCAGTTAGACCTGCTACTAAAGTAAGGAAGATTAATTCTTTACAATACATATCTCGAATGGTGGAAAAGGCAATGAATAACATCAATAATAGAATCTCGGAGTTGGAAAATAGAATGTCTACTCCTAGTGGATCATCGGACAATGTTATGCCGAGAGAAAATTTTATTCAACCTATCATACAGCCGGGAACATCAACGGTATACTATCCAGTGGCGCAGATGTCTACGGAAAGACCTAAGTTTCCATTTAAGGGAAAACATCCTGTGACGTTCATCGAAGACCTGACTGCTTATTTAAGAAGGTCTGCACCAGAGGCGAGAGATATAATAGACATTGTCATGGATTGTCTTGAAAATGAATCGCGAAATTGGGCGCGTATTTATAGAGATAGATGGACAGTGTTTGAAGACTTCAAAAGGGATTTTTTAGACACATATTGGGGCGAGGCTGAGCAGAATGAATTAAGAAGACGAATCAGTCAGAATTCGTGGGACGGAGTCCAGTCTATGTTAAGCCATTTCATTACTTTATGTGGACAAGCGAAGATGTTGACGTATCCTATTCAAGAGAGACAATTAATAAATGACATTATGAATCATTTTCCTAAAGATGTTCAATATGCTTGGTCAACAAGTAATTACACATCGATTCTTCAAGCTACGGAGTTTCTACGAAAATTAGATAACATTAATAAGCAAAATAACTTCAGTAGTGGCATTAATGCCCGTTCTAGCAGCGTTCGAAGACCTGAGATGGCAGTTCAACAGCAGAATGGCAGAGGCGGTCTCAACCGGAAGCGAATTATGAACACTAGATCAATGAGTAAGGTGATACCAAACAAGAAGAATAGCATTAATGGTACGAATAGAGTAGATAATGATAACAATGTTTCTATAGAAAACTCTGTATCAACAGAGAATTTAAACTAATAAGTGTTGATGTGACAGACCCCGGTACATCAACTTTAGTAGGGGCGAACAGTACATCAGTAGCTTTAAGAATTATGCTTAAACTCGGGTGGGAACCTGGACAGACATTAGGTAGACATAATAATGGTATACGTAAACCAATCATAGCTAAGGGACAATATTGTAAATCAGGGTTAGGCTCAGGATTAAATAAAAATAATTCAACAGATTTCAAGTATAAAATCATACAAACATTAAAAAATCAATCGGAAATAGATAATGAGTCGTTAGTGCAAACCGAAGCAGTCTTTTCATTATTTGACGAGGAAGATAATATTACCGCGGATAAATTAGAAATAATTAAATCTGAAATTGAAGTGATAATATTTGGTAAACGAGTCATATGTCTAGTCGATACAGGGAGTGACATAACCTGTATTTCAGAATCATTTTGGGAATCTTTAAAATCATTAACTGGGAACAAATTAGACATGTTACCTGTTAAGCCGATTCAGATACGTGGAGCAGTAGGACAAAAGAGTGCTAAAATACAACAAATGGTTTTATTGCCTGTAAGATTTGGGGTAATTGATTTAGAGATTAGATTTTTTATAGTACCAAAATTAGTTCATTCAATGATACTAGGATTTGACTGGCTTATGGCAAATAATGTTAATATTAAATTACAAGAGCCATCCATAGGGTTAGTTATCGAACATAGAGATCAACGAGTATTAATTCCGTTTATTAAATATAATTTTGAGGAAAAGAGAATTTGTGATATTACAAAGGTAGATAATAGTTTTGATTTCAATAAATATTTACAAGAAATAAAGACGGGTACACCTCTTAAAGGAACTCAATTAAATAAATTAAAACAGATTCTAATTAAATATAGCGAAGTATTTGTTAAAAGGTTAGGTAGAGCTAATTGTTATCAACATATTATTAAAATGATGGACCATAGTCCAATAATTAAACGGTCTTATCCCGTTCCGTACGCGTATAGACAAAAAATGGAAGAAAAATTAGCCGAAATGGTTGATATGGGAATAATATCTAGAGGTTCAACACCGTATTGTAGTCCGTTAACTTACACCTTAAAATCTGATGGTTCAATTAGAGTTCTACTAGATGCACGTGAAATCAATAAATACATGATAGCTGAGTCGGAAGCACCTCCGATGCAAATAGATGTTTTAAATTCATTTCATGGGGTTAATTACATTAGTATAATAGACTTGAATAATGCATATTTTCAAATTGCCATTTCTGAGGATAGTAAAAAGTATACCGGGTTCACATTTAATGGAAAATCTTATATGTACAATGTTTTACCACAAGGACTTAAGACTTCAGTGGGAAGTTTCAGTAGAGCTATGGACTTAATATTAGGGCCTGAAGTTAGACATTTTTGCGTGAATTATCTAGATGACCTTGCTATCTTAACTCAAGGAACGTTAAATGAACATTTAGAACATATTGATATAATATTAAACAAATTAAAGTCAGCGGGGTTAACATGTAATCTTGAAAAATGTAAATTCATATGTAAAGAAGTTAAGATGTTAGGACATATTATTTCTACGGAGGGAATTAAAACTGACCCAGAAAAAATAGAGTCTATTAAGAATTTCCCCGTTCCCAAGAAAATAAAACATTTAAGAGCATTTTTAGGACTTTGTAATTATTATAGGCGGTTCATTCCTGATTATAATAGTATAATTCAACCTTTATGCCAATTATTAAAAAAGAGCAAAGGATGGATTTGGACTTCAGAAGCACAAGTAGCCTTTGAAAAATTGAAAAATAGTTTTTTAAAGACAATAATGTTGCATCATCCGGATATGTCTAAACCTTTTTATTTACAAACAGATAGTTCGGGAGTAGGTCTTGCGGGGGTTTTATTTCAGTACGATGAACAAAGGGAAATGAAAATATTAGGCTATTGTAGTAGAACTCTTAGGGGCGCTGAATTAAGATGGACTGTTACTGAACAAGAGTTTTGGGCTATAATCTATTGCCTAAGGAAGTTTGAAACCTATTTGAGGGGCGCAAAGCTTATAATTAGAACTGATCACAAAGCATTGACATTTGTTAGGACATGGAAATTGTATAATAGTCGAATAATTAGGTGGATATTGTTTCTTGAACAATTCGATTATAGTATCGAACATATAAAAGGTAGAGATAATGTCGCTGTTGATGTGTTATCTAGGTTCCCACCTGATTCATCAATGATACAAGAAGATAGAATCTATTGTCCAGAAATACATTATATGGAAATTAATAAAAATAAAACATTAATAACAAACTTAAAAAATATATCTAGTTTTCAATCTAACGATAATGAAGTACAGTTGATAATGGATATTATAAATAACATTAGTAATAATCATAGTGGTAGAATAAATAATATTGCTAAGCGTTGTTATATCAAGAAAGGAGTGTTATATTTTAAAATTGATTCAGATAAACATGTAATTTATTTACCCTCTCAGTTACGAGAGGAAGTAATTTCTCAAATTCATAAAGAAATGGGACATCAAGGGGTTTTTAAGGTACTCAAATATCTTAAGGATAGATTCTATTTTCCTAATATGCATAGAACAGTTAAAGTATTATTAAAGACTTGTCATCTCTGTCAAGTTTCTAAAAGTGATAATATAAAATATGTAGGCAAATGTAAATCTATTGTGACAGAAGAAATAGGTGACTTAGTTATGGCAGACTTATATGGACCATTGCCGAAAGGACGGTTTGGTTCTGCTTATATAGTTGTAATTCAGGATTCATTTAGTAAATTTGTTAAATTATATGATTTGTCTAAAGCCACTTCTCGTTCAGTTATTACAAAATTAAAACAATTTGTTAAAATAATTAAGCCTAAAGTAATTATGACTGATAATGGTAGTCAATTTTCATCTGAAAGTTGGAAACAAACTTTAAAAGATATGGGTATAAAACCTATATTTACAACTGTAAGAAATCCTCGACCTAATACGACAGAGAGGGTTAACAGAGAACTAGGACGTTTATTTCGAACATATTGCCATAAAAATCATAAAAGTTGGGTAACGATATTAAATAAAATCGAAACATTATATAACAACACATTTCATGAAAGTACGGGATTTACTCCTAATGAAATATTATATGGATTGAGTAATGATATGTCATTTGATAGTTGTTTGCCTCAATTAAATAAGTCTAGAGATATTAATCAAATTAGAATTCAAGTTAGGAAAAATTTAAAAGATAACAGTATTAAACGACAAACTAAATTTAATAGGTCCCATCGTTTAATTGAATTTCAGATTGGAGATTATGTAAAGATTCGTAAGGTAAATAAGTCAGAGGCTCAAAAGAAACTTATAAAAAAGTTTCAATTGCTGTATGAAGGACCTTATGTAGTTAGTGCGATTCCATTTGCAAATGTTTACACATTAATGGACCCTATAACTAAAGAAATTAGAGGAAACTTTAATACAATACATTTAAATAGATATTATCAATAATAAATTGATCACGATCAATTATAGATGTTATCAATGTTTAACTGTTGATACAAACATTAGAATTAATAATGTAGAATTGAAAAGGATAGATTTTAAACTAGAATATCAATAAACTTTATCGAAGATTTATTATATTTCACAATAATTTAATGTCGAAACTATAGATGATTTTATAAAATGAATTGCACTTAAATAAGTTAGATATATAAGTAAAAGATTAGGTTATTAAGATAGTAATTAAATGATTAAAATAGATAGTAATAAGTTAGATAAGTGTAATTGTAATTAGGTTTAGTTATGAATAAAAATAAAAATTAAGGTAATGATGGGTCAGGGAAATGACTCAACTAATTTTATTGGAGCGCTTAAAAGTTCTCACATAATTATATAACAATTTAATTTTCAATTGACTATTAAGTCATATATTAACTTTTTTCCATCATTACTTAACCTATTAAGCGCTAGCTTAATAGAAATAACAATTTAATTTTCAACTGACTATTAAGTCATATATAAATTTTTTTTCATCATTACTTAACCTATTAAGCGCTAGCTTAATAGAAATAATAATTTAATTTTCAACGGACTACTAAGTCTTATATAAATTTTTTCTTTCATCAAATACTTATTAAGCGCTAGCTTAATAAAAATAGTTGGTGGGGAGTAGGGCGGTCATTTCTTCACAAAATTAACTGAACATTTTAAGTTATATTCAATCTAAATTGAATTGCAAAAATATAGGTCAGACCTTAAAGTTTGACTGTTTGCAATACAAGTTGTCCAAGTACTGCAATATACTAAACAACATATCACCAATTCATATTAGTATTAGATATGAATTGTGCAACTGTATTCAAATATTTTAATTTATTCATTCTGAAAGGAAACGGATACGATTCCATACATTCTTGGGCCGAAATGCAATGTAAAATATAACGTAATGAAATAGTACCAATTAATGTATTTACGCTTATTGATTCCTTGCTGAAATTCTGTACATTTTGGCTATTTAAGAGCGGAGTTATTAGACGTTTTGTAAAATTGAGGTTATGTTACAATGTCTATGGAAAATCACTAAGTTCCTGAAGCACTAAAGGTTATCATATTATGTCATTACAAATATCAATCACTTGAAACCATAAATAAATATCAGGAATGGACTCAGGATGCATCTGAATACACTGAAAACATTAAACAATTATAAACATGATTACATGAAACAAGTGACAGTGACGGAACCATGACGGGGCACACAGTTTCAATATCAGTCAGCTGTCAAAGCTGTTATTAAAAATAATTATGATTTATTTTTAATCGATACGAAATCGATAATAATTTGGGTTTATCAGATATTAATTTTTATTTTCGATATTAATGTAACTTTAATTAAATACACTTTATTGTTTATAACTTCAATTGTGTATCTGAATACTTTGAGTTAATTAACTAGTGCAAATTTTTTAAAATTCTATAATCGATTATAGTTAAATCGATACCCAATTAATTTGACGAAAACTATCTTTTTTCATTTTTCTCAGCTTCCAGATTCAGAATTGAGCTAATATTTTATATAAAAAAAAAAAAAAAAAAATATATATGATCAATTTTTAAACCTATCTGTACTTAATACATTTTAGCCTAAAAGTCCCACCTCCTTTAAAATAAGATGAACTGCACTCTGTTAAGTTGTATATTTAACATTGAGAGCCGGATTTTATATTTTAAAAACAATATGTGTATTGTTATAAGATAAAATTGAGCCTAGATGTAGGAATTCAAATCAAATTGGATCTATGTGAGTGTCAGAGTGGGTGAAGGAGCTGGAATGGTTGGTTGAAATTGATTATTTTGATTTTAACCATTGAATATAACGCTGGTGGTGTGATTGATGAGAGGTTGGATGTTTGGGAGAAGAGTATGTTTCTATGTGCTGTTGATTGAGGCTGAATGTAAGGATTCATGAGTGTCCTTTCAGTTGAGAGGTGGCGTGATACAGAATTGTGTTATTTGGTTACGTTGTTGTGATTAATTAATAATTACGATAAACTACATTATATAATTAAGGGGCGATTGTAACGTAACACGTAAACACAGTTCAGTCCTAAGTTATTGGTGCCATAAATTTTAGTTATACTTAAGATTACAAACGCATAAATTGAAATGTGAGTTGACACATAAACATAAAACAGTCAACTCAATGAACGAAAATGGTTCAAATCCATTAGGGACTCAAATTTTAAGTTGTACTTGAATAGGAATTTATTAGTTGGGAACTCAAACAGTTTTAGCTAGTTGTTAAAATATTAGAGTGGTAAATTTTATATTCGAGACAGGCTTAAAATTTTGTGTTGACAGATTCGATAAAACGATGATAAGGGAATGTTCTAAGGGCCAGTTTCCACTGATTGATATAATCGCGATTAGTTCGACATAAAGTCGGTTTACGCATTTAACAAAGTTTAGAGCTGGAAATTGCATTTCACTAACATAAACCAAACGCAGTTAGAGAATAACGGCTGAACCGATTGCACTAATTCTTTTTTTTTGTGTTCCTTGAAGTATGAGGATGTTTGTTACAGAGAGGAATTTTAAAGGGATTGCCTGAAAAAGTCTTAAAACAGCACTTTGCTATGTTCTCATACAAATAATTCGTAATAATAATTAAACGAAAGCAAGGTTAGAATCGAACTATAAATTCGATTAAGCAAAGCATAATTCTGTTAAGCGGTGGAACCCGGGCCTAAGGGTTCGACCCGGCGTATGAGTGGGTTTTTTTGCTGTAATTACAGGACGCCGGGGTTGCCATCACAAAGTTTTGAGTTACCTTGTTTGGATTAAAAACTACAAAATTGACGTGTATTTACTTTACATTAACACGTAAGGTTAAAAATGACGATAATCGGTTAAATAACTTCCTTTTGAAATCGGTTGAATAATACATTATTCTTCACAACCGTCATACAAATTTATTATAACTAACATTGTTTTCTTCGGCTTTATTCAATGTATATTTGTTTTTCCCTTTTATTGTTTATCTTTGTTGTGTTTTTGTTTAATTGATTTACGCAATTTCCTTCGGATCGGATAAAAGTGCTTACAGCCAGTAAAGCTCAATTTATTGAGGAAGTAATAATTTTATTCCTTGTTTTTTGTGTAATA
Source organism: Melitaea athalia (assembly GCA_905220545.2). Taxonomy (NCBI): domain Eukaryota; kingdom Metazoa; phylum Arthropoda; class Insecta; order Lepidoptera; family Nymphalidae; genus Melitaea; species Melitaea athalia. Next base: position 16,468,874 of record HG992188.1, read on the forward strand.
ATTTTATTCCTTGGTTTTGTGTTGCACTATAATGACTTATAAACTATCGGGAAAGAACAATTACACATGGGATTGCCGTATTTTTTTGAACACGGCCATGTACCGCGGGGATCACCGAATTTCCGTAAAACACGGGAATTGCTGTGAGTATGGTATCACTGCAGAGCGCATTGGTGGACGTGTTAGGGTGGGGGAAAAACAGACGCGAGATTTCAATATATACGATGGGGAGTTTGAATTCGGGGCAGTCAGTTTGACATTCAAATTTGAATTCGGAGTTCGAAGCGGTAGGCCTCCGCGGCCGTCGTGGCCCTTGGCTGGCTAAGCTATGGAATTTCTGAATTAGATTAAAGATAGAAATACCTAAAAAGTATTTTTTAGATCTGATTCAGAGATTTCATTAGTGTAAGCTGGCCGAGTGGCTATGTAGCTTCAGTTTAGTCCGCGAAATAGTTTAATTTAATTTTACTGATTATTATTAAGTGCAATTCTTTATTATAGAATCTTAATTTGTAATCCGCTAAATAAATTCAGTGAAAGACCTGTGATGAAGCGCTCCTGATTGGTTCGAATGCATTAATTTTTTTATTTGCATGTGTGTTTTTCTGCATGTTGTGGATCTGTTACTAATTTTTATAACTTTTACGGAGATTTTTAATAAAAGATATTTAATGAATTATTAGTTAGGTTTACGTCGAAACTATTAATTATTGATTAATTATTGAAAGGAATTATTATCTAGGTTTACATTGATATTAACTATTGATTATTTACTGAATGAAATTATTATGAAAAGGTTACATTGATATTATTAATTATCAATTGATTATTGAATAAAATATATCTAATGAATTAAGATATCTAATGAATTATTAGTTAGGTTTACGTCGAAACTATTAATTATTGATTAATTATTGAAAGGAATTATTATCTAGGTTTACATTGATATTAACTATTGATTATTTACTGAATGAAATTATTATGAAAAGGTTACATTGATAATATTAATTATTGATTGATTAATGGATGGAATTATTATGAAATAAGCCTTATGACCATAATTATATTGAATTTAACTAATAAAATAAAATCTAACTTAAGTACATAACCACAATATGATGTTGTTAGAATAAAATGAAATTACATCCGTTATACTTTAAAGTACATATATAAATTGAATGAATCTTGGTTAAAACCATCATATTAGATATTAAGGGTTAAATAGATTTTCGTTAGGGTGTATTTAAATAATGAAATGAGATTTTACTATGTCATTACTTTGGAAGTAAATAGAGTGGTGAATAATTCTAGGAAAATATGACCTATAAACAAACTAATGATTAGTTGTCGTATCTTATTGAATATTCTCTACATATAAATATGCTTCTATTGTATGTATATGTATATATGTATATATATATATATATGTGTGTATTTGACTTCATTTTGACATTACACAAACTTTGTAGTTCAAACATTAATTTAAGAATTTGTAGATCTTAAATATATGTTGGAGCGAGGTAACACAGGTGGTTTGTAGTCTTGAATGAGTTCAAGGATACTTTTAGCTCTTGAATACATTCTAAGATGAGGTAATTACACACTGAACTATGACATTACACAACTATTGTAGTTTTGAACATTGATCTAAGAACTTATGTTCTTAAATAAGTGTCAAAACGAGGTATCTGGTAGACTGGAGTGTCTCAATTTCACGATGACTTTCATTGAACTATATAAACTATGTTAAGGTGAATCCATAAATGTTTGTATTCGCCAGTGTTTTATTATAGGTTTCCCCTATAAGGCAAGGCCTGTCTAAGCCACAGTTCTTCGCGTCATCGATGCTAGATAGTTCCTAATCTAGGTCTATCTAGTAAAGAAAGTTGCGAGTACTTCCTACCAACCTCTGCGTTTGTGTTTGCCTAACTGAACTATGTTCTTGGTAAATACTATACGTATGTTTGCTTATCTTTGATAAGAATTCCTCATCTTTGATGAGAGACATTGGACAAACTCCACCAAACACCTAGTGTATGGTCGATGTTTGAACTGCAACAAAGGTTAGTAATTTAGTTTTGGACAGTGGTATGAAGTTCTATTTTAGACTAATAGAGAAACATATTCACTTTTCCAATTAATTTATTGCTAATTTTTGTGGACAGTCTCTGTTAAGTCCTAAGGCGGATTTACTGAGATTTAAGCCAAGCCTTAATCAAGTCCTCTTGTGTTTTTCAAACATACAAACATTGATGGATCATAAAACCTATTAAATATACATTCTCTCTTCATTGTGAAAATGAGATACTCTCAGAGATTCTGATTGAGTAAATGAATATGTTATATTTTAATTGTTTTATTTATCTCTCGACACTACTATGTCCTTTGATAAATCCATTCAGTTCCTAAGAGAGCCTGATATATTCAAATGTTTAACAACTTAATTACTGGTTCAATGTTTCAATTGAACAACCTATTCTGGTTAATGAATGCTGTTTCATTGAATGCTGTGAGTCATGCAAGGACAAACCTACACAATACACCTACTCTACATGTTGGTCTTATACCTTTAATTATTCTTATTTTCCTTATAGGACACTCGAAAGGTTACGCTGTCGCCAGTCGCTAGTCGCCGACGACCCATCTCACAATGGTGGCGAGGCTTGACAATATAGCTGACTATAGACCCGTAACTCAGTAGGTCTTTCCTATGGGAAATTACACTACACAATCCAATTGTGGCAAAAGTAGTAGGTTTCGTGATCGAATTTCAAAGTAGTTGTGTGACCGAAGTTCCCGTATGGGCTAGTAAGCACACAATGAAAAGATCAGTAGACACGATCTCCTTTTGTTCACGTGGAACACATCTTAATACCATGTCTGATTACAGCTTGGTAATTACATCAACTCTAGTAATTCACTGGTTATGTCTATATGACGTCCCAAGGGATTACTCAAATACTGTCATTGCATGATTGTGCTGCAACGGTATGAAGCAAGCATTTGTTAGACAGGATATATTTCCGTCTAACTTACTGTAAAGAATTGGGTGATCTCATTTCCTACCTGCTACCTTTCTTTTGATTTGATAGCACCAACGTTGTGCCTAATTTAATTTAGAGCCTTCAGCACGGTGTGGATTGGATTGGGGTCGGAGGGGAATGGTGGTTGCGACCCCCCGGGTTCAATTGAACCCGGCCTTTTAATTCCTTAATACCTATAAATCCTATCCTAACAGAATAACACATACAAACAAACACTACACATTATTTTTCACAATTATCTGAGATAATTTATTAACTGAATAAATTATTTCAAGATAATTAATAACTACATAATATGTATTTAATCATTATTTCATTTACTTATCTATTTTTATTTATTTCAATTGTTTAGAGTTATTAGAACCTATCTATTATATCAGGTTTGAACTAAAAATACATGTAAAAGAAACTTAGACACTATTCAATTAATCAATGTCAATATAGGATATCCTGAGTATAAATATTTAACTTTATTTCTATTTTAGCTATTTAGATTCACTAAAATATTAACAATTATAATTTACACATTCTTAAGGAAACGTCAGAACTTTTAGTTAAACAGTAGGTGATAGTTATTTCTAAATAAACAAGTTTATTCCTATTTATTCTTAATGGTTCAAATTTACTAAATCTTAATTAATTTTAAATAAGTTACTTATAAGGTGTTATAAAGTTTAATATCTTCCTTTCCTTTTCATAATAATTTTCCTGAAGCTAGTTATCTATAGTGTTTATATCACTGGTAAGTGTAAATATCTTTATAATTAAATTTTAGGATACTAAATCTTATTAATTCTAAATAAGTTAATTATAAGGTGTTATATCTTTCTTTCCTTTTTAACAGCATTCCAGAAGTTAGCTATCTTTAGTATTTATATCACTGGTAAGTGTAATTTACTAAGTCTTATTAATTCTAAATAAGTTAATTATAAGGTGTTATATCTTTCTTTCCTTTTAATAGTATTCCAGAAGTTGGTTATCTATAGTAATTATATCACTGGTAAGAGTAAATATCTTTCAATTAAATCTTAGGATAAATTAATTTCAGTAATTTAATGTCATTGTGCAGAGATGTTATTTTAAATTAATGACTAGATAGGATGTTAGTTAGAGTTTATATAGAAATCAAGGCTTCTAATAACATATACTATGTCTTTCCTTCGGCATACCACAAAAAAGAACTGAAGTTACTCTGAAACAAAAAACAACACAACGTAGAGTCCTTCCTTATACTAGACGATCGCATTCATAAGGCCAAAGACATTTAATGTCCTCTTAAGCTTAATAATATTAGCTTGTAACGCCACTACCATGATAGTGTTACAAAATGGTCTTCGTGACCAGGATGTTATAAATTTTATATATGTTGGGGTCTTTCTCATCACACCCCATACCATATAGTATATCGTTACACTCTATTTACATAGAACCAAATCGTTAATTTTAAAATGCTTTTTTGATTAGGTTCTTTAAAAGTATGAACATTTATGCAAGAATATATTAAGCAAATTAATAACGTTAATTTTGCTGATGTTTGAGTTCTCGAAATAAACTAATATGTAAGTTTAATATAGAAATTCCTTTTTTTAAACGTACTTCAAAAAGTTGTGTGGTATATAATTGCTACAACTTCGGTTTTTTTCTCTTTGTGTATAACTGTTATTACTTTAATCTTATCTCCTATATTAAATGCTTAAAAGTACATAAAAACCTTCCATTTAATATATAAAGTTAGGTATCTATCAACTACTATATTTTTCAACCAGTCTGCTAATCATTCGTTTCCAGTTTCAACCGGTTCTTCTCGTTACTGGTTACAAACGTGGATTTGATCCGGCCCTTGAGCATTTGTACGGAAGTGCTTGCGGATTCAAATGTAAACAAAACTACACGTAAATGGATTGCCCACAGCCCGGCTTTCAATCTATCGACTATGAAACTGTATGAGTATTCGTTCATAGGTAGCTTGTTATTACAAAAAATGGAATTAAAAGAGATACATTTTGAGACTGAATATTCGTGAATATTTCTTCTAATATCACCACTATTTAATAAATAAAAATATATACGATAATTAGTGAACAATAATTTCGTTCTAATACTTGTGTCATTATTGTTATGAAACTATATTTTTATCTGCTAATTAATGCACTATTTAATACGCGAATAATCTATACTAATATATAAAGCTGAAGAGTTTGTTTGTTTGGTTGTTTATTTGTTTGTTTGTTTGAACGCGGTAATCTCTGGAACTACTGGGCCGATTTGAAAAATTCTTTCAGTGTTAGATAGCCCATTTATCGAGGAAGGCTATAGGCTATGTATCATCACGCTAAGACCAATAGGAGCGGAGTCCACGCCGACGAAGTCGCGTGCAGAAGCTAGTCATAATATTTACCAAATAAAAAATATACTTACATTAAATCTTAAGAATGAATAATAACACTAAACATCGATCAACTGGATAATCTTTGACGTCCGAGCAAAAAGTTTATGTGAAATAAAAATATATAATACGAATATATTATATACACAAAGGAGAAAATTGTGTTGCAAATAGGACAGATTTTGAGCGGTGCTCGTACCCTTTCTAATCATACATGGTCTGGCGGGCGCGAATAAGCGTTACATTTAAAGCAAAACGAACCGGCGGCGCGGCTGCCAGATTTTCCGTTTAAGTTGCGTGCGACAAACAGACAGCGATTTTATACTACTTTTTTGTATATATTTCATTTTAGAACTTTGGAACATTCTAGAAAAAAGAGTATATAAAGATTAACTAATGTTTATTGACAAGTCCGCAGTCGCAGTTTGTAGTGATCCTGTTTTCAGCTAGGCGGTTGTGGCATCGATTTCCGCCTCGAATCTGGGTATGTAATACATACAATGAGATACATATATTTATTTTTATATTTTTCTTACACATAATTATATTTATATAAAATACTAGCTGACCTGGCGAACTTCGTACCGCCTTTTTTTTCTTAAATATAATAATTACATATACCAAAATAAAATATAGCCTATCTTTCAAGTTGGATCAAACTGCACACGGTGTGCAAATTTGATCAAAATCGGTTAAGTGGTTTAGGAGTCCATTGAGGACAAACATTGTGACACGAGATTTATATATATATTAAGATAGGTAGGTATATATGCGCGAGAGTGACTCCATTGAACGCCTTGTCGTGCAGGGCAGGGTGGATGGCAACAGACGGCGAGGAAGGTCACCCATGCGTTGGACCGACCAAATTAAGTCGGCTGCGGGCGGTCCCTTATATGAGTGCACCAGGATGTCAACCAACAGAGAGAAGTGGCGAAGAATCGTGAAGAGCATCACAACTGCTTGTAACGATCTACCCTATGGTATAATAACCATTCACCATATTTATGCTAATCCTGTTCACGTGGACCATTTTGTAATGATACTCCTATGGTAGTGGCGTTACAAGCTAATATTAAGCTTAAGAGGATATCAATTATCTTTGGCCTTATAATTGTGATCGTCTAGTATAAGGAAGGACTCTACGTTGTGTTTGATTTTTGTTTCAGAGTAACTTCAGTTCTTTTTGTGGTATGCCGAAGGAAAGACATAGTATATGTTATTAGAAGCCTTGATTTCTATATAAACTCTAACTAACATCCTACCTAGCCATTAATTTAAAATAACATCTCTGCACAATGACATTAAATTACTGAAATTAATTTATCCTAAAATTTAATTGAAAGATATTTACACTTACCAGTGATATAAATACTATAGATAACTAACTCCTGGAATACTATTAAAAGGAAAGAAAGATATTAAACTTTATAACACCTTATTAGTAAATTAATTAGGAATTAATAAAATTTAGTAAATTAGAACCGTTAAGAATAAATAGTAATAGACTTATTTATTTAGAAATAACTATCACCTACTGTTTAACTAAATATCTGACGTCTCCTTAAGAATGTGTAAATTATAATTGCTAATATTTTTAGTGAATCTAGATAGCTAAAATAGAAATAAAGTTAAATAATTATATATAGGATATTCTATAATGACATTGATTAATTGAATAGTGTCTAAGTTTCTTTTACATGTATTTTTTAGTTCAAACCTGATATAATAGATAGATTCTAATAACTCTAAACAAATGAAATAAATAAAAATATATAAGTAATTGAAATAATGATTAAATACATATTATATAGTTATTAATTATCTTGAAATAATTTATTCAGTTAATAAATTATCTCAGATAATTGTGAAAAATAATGTGTAGTGTTTGTTTGTATGTGTTATTCTGTTAGGATAGGGTTTATAGGTATTAAGGAATTAAAAGGCCGGGTTCAGCTGAACCCGGGGGTCGCAACCACCATAACCCCTCCGACCCTAACCGATCCACACCGTGCTGAGCACTAAATTAAATTAGGCACAACGTTGGTGCTATCAAATCAAAAGTAGAGTAGTAGGTAGGAAATGAGAGTACCCAATTTTCTACAGTAAGTTAGATGGAAATATATCCTGTCTAACAAATGCTTGTTTCATACCGTTGCAGCACAATCATGCAATGACTGTATTTGAGTAATCCCTTGGAATGCCATATAGACATAACCAGTGAATTACTAGAGTTGATGTAATTACCAAGCTGTAATCAGACATGGTATTAAGATGTGTTCCTCGTGAACAAAAGGAGATCGTGTCTACTGATCTTTTCATTGTGTGCTTACTAGCCCATACGGGAACTTCGGTCACACAACTACTTTGAAATTCGATCACGAAACCTACTACTTTTGTCACAATAGGATTGTGTAGTGTAAGTTCCCATAGGAAAGACCTACTGAGTTACGAGTCTATAGTCCGCTATATTGTCAAGCCTAGCCACCATTATGAGATGGGTCAAACAGCGACTGGCGACTTGCGACAACGCAACCTTTCGAGTGTCCTATAAGGAAAATAAGAATAATTAAAGGTATAAGACCAACATGTAGAGTAGGTGTATTGTATAGGTTTGTCCTTGCATGACTCACAGCACTCTCATGAAACAGCATTCATTAACCAGAATAGGTTGTTCAATTGAAACATTGAACCAGTAATTAAGTTGTTAATCATTTGAATATATCAGGCTCTCTCAGGAACTGAATGGATTTATCAAGGACATAGTAGTGTCGAGAGATAAATAAAACAACTAAATATAACATATTTCATTTACTCAATCAGAATCTCTGAGAGTATCTCATTTTCACTATGAAAAGAGAATGTATATTTAATAGGTTTTATAATCCATCAATGTTTGTATGTTTGAAAAACACAAGAGGGCTTGATTAAGGCTCGGCTTAAATCTCAGTAAATCCACCATTAGGACTTAGCAGAGACCGTCCACAAAAATTAGCAATAAATTAATTGGAAAAGTGAATATGTTTCTCTATTAGTCTAAAATAGAACTTCATACCACTGTCCAAATATAAATTACTAACCTTTGTTGCAGTTCAAACAACTACCATACACTAGGTGTCTGGTGGAGTTTGTCCAATGTCTCTCATCAAAGATGAGGAACTCTTATCAAAGATAAGGAAACGTACGTATAGTATTTACCAAGAACATAGTTCAGTTAGGCAAATACAAACGCAGAGGTTGGTAGGAAGTACACGCAACTTTCTCTACTAGATAGGCCAAGGTTAGGATCTACCTAGCATAGATGACGCGATGAACTGTGGCTTAGACAGGCCAAGCCTTATAGGGGATACCTATAATAAAACACTGGCGAATACAAACATTTATGGATTCACCTTAACATAGTTTATATAGTTCAATGAAAGTCATCGTGAGAATGAGACACTCCAGTCTACCAGATACCTCGTCTTGACACCCATTTAAGAACATAAATTCTTAGATCAATGTTCAAAACTACAATAGTTTGTGTAATGTCAAGGTTCAGTGTATAATTACCTCATCTTAGAATGTATTCAAGAGCTAAAAGTATCCTTGAACACATTCCAGACTACAAACCACCTGTGTTACCTCGTTCCAACATCCATTTAAAAACTACAAGTTCTTAAATTAATGTTTGAACTACAATCTTGTATAGTGTCAAAATGAAGCCAAATATACATATATATATATATATATATACATACATACATATACATTCAATAGAGGCATATTTATATGTAGAGAATATTCAACATGATACGTACAAATCATCAGTTTGTTTATAGATCATATTTTCCTAGAATTATTCACCACTCTATCTACTTCCAAAGTAATGACATAGTAAAATTTCATTTCATTATTTAAATACACCCTAACGAAATTCTATTTAACCCTTAATATCTAATATGATAGTTTTAACCAAAGATTCATTCAATTTATATATGTACTTTAAAGTCAAACGAATATAATTTCGTTTTATTCTATCAACATCATATTGTGATTATTTACTTAAGTTAGATTTCTTTTTATCAGTTAGATTCAATATAATTATGGTCATAAGGCTTATTTCATAATAATTTCATTCAATAATCAATCAATAATTAATAGTATCAATGTAAACCTAGATAATAATTCCTTTCAATAATCAATCAATAATTAATAGTATCAATGTAAACCTTTTCATAATTATTTTATTCAATAATCAATCAATAATTAATAGTATCAATGTAAACCTAGATAATAATTCATTAAATATCTTTTATTAAAAACCTCCGTAAAGTTATAAAAATCAGTAAAAGAAACACAACATGCAGAAAACAAACATGCATCATTTTAATTCTACACCAATTGGTGACCAAAGTGTATCAAAATTGTGAAACTATTTACATGCAAATACAAAAAAAAGAATTGTGCATCGAACCACAGGAGCTCTTCATCACAGGTCTTTCACTGAATTTATTTAGCGGATTACAATTAAGATTTTTATAATAAAGAATTGCACTTAATAATAATTAGTAAAAAATAAATTAAACTATTTCGCGAACTACACTGAATCTACATTGCCACACTCGGCCAGCTTACGCTAATGAAATCTCTGATCCAGGCCTGAAGATACTTTAGGTATCCTATGTCTGATCTAGGTCAGAAATTCCATAGCTTCGCCAGCCGAGGGCTCCTAATACCGTGCTCCAAACTCCGAATTCAAAATCGAATCCCGACTGTCCCGACTAACTCCCGAATTCTCTATATATCCAGCCCAGCGTCTCTTTTTTCCCCCACCCTCATACATCTACCAACGCGCCCTGCAGTGTTCCCATCCACACGGCAACTCCCGTGTTACAAGGAAATTTGGATATCTTCGGTTCATTGCCGTGTTCAAAGATACGGCAATCCAATGTGTAATTGTTTTTTCCTAATAATTTAATCGATAGTTTATAAGTCATTATAGTGCAACACAAAAACAAGGAATAAAATTATTACAAAAAAACAAGGAATAAAATTATTACTTCCTCAATAAATTGAGCTTTACTGGCTGTAAGCACTTTTATCCGATCCGAAGGAAATTGCGTAAATCAATTAAACAAAAAACACAACAAAAGATAAACAATAAAAGGGAAAAACAAATATACATTGAATAAAGCCGAAGAAAAAAAAATGTTAGTTACGATAAATTTGTATGACGGTTGTGAAGAATAATGTATTATTCAACCGATTTCAAAAGGAAGTTATTTAACCGATTATTGTCATTTTTAACCTTACGTGTTAATGTAAAGTAAATACACGTCAATTTTGTAGGTTTTATTTCAAAACAAGGTAACTTAAAACTTTGTGATGGCAACCCTGGCCGGTTTTTTGTTGTGACTTCAACAAAAAAACTGTATCCACGGCTAGCCTCGAACCCTTAGGGCCGGGTTCCACCGTTTAATAAAGCTATGTTTTGCTTAATCGAATTTATAGTTCGATTCTAATCTTGGCTTTCGTTTAATTATTATTACGAATCACTTGTACGGGAATACAGCAAAGTGTTGTTTTAAGACCTTTTTTTCAGGCAATTTTCTTTTAAAATTTCTCTCCGTAACAACCATCCTCATACTTAAGGAATCATGAAAAAGAATTAGCGTAATCGGCTCTGCCGCTCCCAAGACCCGCGCTCAGCAACACATTCAGCCATTCATTCATATATATATATAGAGATACACTACTATAAACTCGAGTATCAGAATATATCATATGACAACTTGACAAGATTTGTTTTTAATAGGTTAGACCGTTAGAAGCACTAGACAAAACGTGTTTACACAGCTAAACGCCAAAAATCGATCGTTTAGAATTTAAACTCATTCTCTAACTGCGTTTAGTTTATGTTGGTGAAATGCAATTTCCAGCTCTAAACTCCGTTAATCGTGATTATTTCAATCAGTGGAACTGGCCCTTAGAACGTTTCACCGAATCTGTCAACACAACCAATTTAAGCTTGTCTCGAATATAAAATTTATCGCCTAATATTTTAATACGTTTAGTCAAACTGTTTGAGTTCCCAGCTAATAAATTTCTATTCTTAAGTACAACTTAAAATTTGAGACCCTAATGGATTTGTACAATTTTCGTTCATTGAATTGACTGTTTTATGTTTACGTGTCAACTCACATTTCAATTTATGCGTTTGTTATCTCAAGTATAACTAAAATTTATAGACTAATAATTTAGAACCATATCCGTTCACTAAAACAGCCGAATTGTGTTTATTGTTACGTTACATGCTCCTACGGAAGTCGCTACGTGATGACCACGACCGCTCTGTCAAGAGTGTCACGAAGAAGAAGAAGGTATATATGCAGCTATATCAATAGCCTATAACCTAAAACACAGATTTTAAGGTTGCCTACCTTAAAAACAGACGAACGTGTGTATATAGACAGTTATTTACATTTATTCACTTATATACTAAGGAAATAAATTTTTTCCTTTACAGCTAATACTACAGATAGAATATCTGTACGATCAGCTGGTATTTAATGATAAAACGATTAAAAAATTTGGAGTGAAAGTAATGTTCCCGAAGTTAAGATTAATTGACAGAACATTTTAGGGGTGCCTGTTTCAAGTGATGGTGCGCTGTAAGTGGTTTTATATCGCCCTCCCTCGAATTGATTGTTTCCGGGGCGTAAAAGTTGTCACATTGATTGTAGATATCGTCACTCCCTACGAAATTCTCATTTAAGTTTTTATTAGCACTTATTGATTTAGAAATATATAATAATTTCCGTTGTGAGTTGTTGAAGTACGTAAGACGTTTTTTAACTAATATGCGTATTTAAAAAAAGTACTACTAAGCATATAATTTGCAACTTTATATCACGATCACGATTCAGCCTGTAATATCCCACTGTTGGGCATAGGCCTCTTCCCCATGTAGGAGAAGGATCGGAGCTTAATCCACCACGCTGCTCCAATGCGGGTTGGCGGATTATATAACTTTTATTAATTTAGTAGGTATACAGAACATTTTAATAATGTGTGCAGTATACAAACAGTTTACAGAAAGAAATAGTCGTACGAGTATAATAGTCGTGCACCAGATCGTAACTACCAAATAAATGTAAATATAACTCGCTATGATTTGTGTTCATAAAACGAGCTACTGTAAGGTTCCCTATGGCGAGGAAACTTAAGTCGAAAAGGATGATTGCGAATGAAAACCTAACAATATGCTTTATATACTTGAACACAAACTGACTTGATTGCCTAAACAAGGTGTATGAAAAAATTTAAAATTGACGCAATAGTTATAACTATAAAGTAGAGAGAGTATTACGAATTAATACTAAAAAAATCTATGACAAGGGGGCTAAATTGGAACTAAGCTTGTAGAAAGTATCGTCGTAATATTTCTATTGAGCTAACTATTATTGACTATTTTGCTACTTCAAGTAAAACGCTGTACATTCAACGTACCTCAAGCTACAATGAACTCAGCCAATGTTTACTCGATATGTAAAATAGACGTAGTATTCATTTACGGTTCGAAAACGATTTCAATTTGCTAAATAATATTACGATGAGCTGATTTCAGATCGAGCCTGAATTAGTCCAATTAACTGTGCAATGAGAGAAAATCGGATACTGTGTTTATAAATGGATTTGAAGTTAGATTAACTTAGCGTTAATTCACTTTAAAAACAAAATTTAGCAATTGTCTGTTTATAAGTACTGTTTTACTCTATATCAAATAATTCGTTTTAGAACTAATAAATTATTAAAATTTGGATACTCATGGAATGATAATTTCAGTTAAAGCAAAAAAGTATTTGATTATCATACTTGAATATATTTTATTACATAGCGGCATAGAAAATATGAAGCCACTAAAAAAAATATAAGAAAATTTGTTGAACTTTCAGCAAAAAACAAAAGCCGGAGCGGTAAACAGCCTTCAAAAAAGACAATTCAAGTTGGGAAGGAAAAGTTTTTTAATATTCTCACCGCCCCGTGTAATCCGGTCCGGACTAAATTCTATTCGAAAAAAGGGACGTTAACAAAATCGAATCTGACTTCTGCGTTAGATTCTTATTATTCGATTGTATTTGTGAAAACTACGTGTAAACTATAGAAATGACAATTCTTAGTCGAAATAGACTATATTATATGCATGGAATTACTTAAAAACTTACTTAATCTAAATTTATTATTACTATTTGTTTTTTGGTAGAGTGACTTGCAATTAGTACATTTTTCACCGTACAATTGTGTGTATATGAAATCTAAAGTTTTTTCAAACTAGAATGATAACAATTAAGGCGTGTTTCACGCAATATGAAACATAAACACGCATGAATAATAAATTTGAAAACATTACATATTTATTTACGTTCTTAAGATATGTAACTTCAAAGGGAGAACGTAGAGCCCCATAAAAAACTTTGATCAACAGAATTTAACTTTGCGACGTTTGAGCACTTGTAGACTAGGAGTACGCGCCTATCACACGTGTTGTTTCGAGAAGACTCCTTTAGACATGTCCACTATTATATCGATTACCACTAAAAAAATTATATGGATTGTTTGTGTCGCTTTGTTTATAAAACAAATTTTAGAGTTTTTTTATTTTTATTTTTACTTTTCATTGAATAGGGGGCAAACGGACAGTCGGCTCATCTGGAGGTAAGTGAGAAACAACATCCACTGACACTCGCTACATCAGAGGATTAGCGGGCGCGTTGTCAGCCTTTCATAGTATGAATAAATTCATTTTAAAGAGTTATAAAGTTTTACCACGAAGCTCAAAAACAAATATTAATCATTGATCCCATCGGTTTAATAATAAATTCTTTCAGATCTAAATATTTAGATATATCTATATGATTTCATATTTAATAAGTAAAACTAGCGTGTTGTATAAGCTTATATCTATATTTCTAATTGACTCATTATTAATTGTAAGCCACCATATCACTGAGTTTCAATTTTAGTATTGGAAGGGATATGTCAAATATATGACCGACAATCAACGCAAGTTTATCGGCGGAGGCTGGATGAGTGTTGTGGAAAACCGGGATATTTGCGTAGAAGCTTATGACCAGCAGTCCACTGCGATTAGTTGAAGTGATGACGATGTCAAAAATACTAAGAATAAATCAGTCAAAAATAAAGTGTTGTCTGCTATACTGACTCTTAGACTGCTAGACGAGGGGAGTTTCACAAACGTAATTTAGCATGAAGGAATGACAAAGTTTTTGTGCAAGTTGGCGTTGTAGGACGATTAGATTAAATGCATTCTAATGAGTTGAATAACCTTAAGAAATGAGATGTAAATGATATACAGTTTTGAATAAATGTCGCGCCAGTCTTTATTCTGATTTTAATATGATTTATTGTTGAAGGAGAGATTGTTAGAGAGTGCCCTTACTCAAGGTTAACAATATTAAATTTAAGTAAACAATATTAAGATTAAGTTTATGTTTTCTAATTTAACTTAATAGTTGTGAAATAATAAAAAAATCGGGTAAATTTCTGAAAATTTCAGGAAATTTATTATTCTGAAAATTGTCAACACTTCTTTTGATAATTATAAATTTAGTTAGGTGAATCCTTTTCTTTCATGTAAATTAATACTACTAAGGTTGTAAATGTTTGTTTGGAACTCTTTGACATAAAGACTTTAAAGTAATTGCCATGACATTTAATATCTGTATAGCTAAGAGGACAAAATATATAATTGATTATATATGTATAAATATTATATTTTCTAAAGAGTAACTGCGGAGTTTCTTGCCGATTCTTCTTTGTCTTCAGAGTCACCGATTTGGAATGTAGATTCTTATCTACATTCCGAATCGGTGGTACTTTTAATTTAACAAAAATAATAATCAATTTAAAATTTTAATTTGTAAAATGACGATTCGAAAGTGATCTTGGGGCCTATTTTAATAAAGTTGTATTTGATTTTGATTTTGAAATCATACCTTTGTTAGTTTTTCACAACGTACCTACGAGATTGTAAGTTGAGCGATTAAAACCATAAATCCAAGCTAGTAACATATAGTTCAAAATCGATAGCTGGCTAAAGTGAACGAGGTAGGTAAACACTTCGCGAACTTGAAGTGGAGATAGGAGACAGACGTGCTCAAGGTAAGACTGAGAAGCAATATATGTTATATAATTGTTTGAATAGCAATAGTAGCGACGTAGTTTTTCGTGAGAATTTAGTTTTGACTATTGTTTATTGGCCAAAAATATGTATTAAAAATTTCACTACCGTACTATGTTTAATACAAAAGTCTTCTACACAAACAATACTAACCGAGATAATAATAATATAGTTTCTATTAATTTTATGATATATAGATTTTTATGTAACTGCAATTTCTGCATACGTTGACAGTGCGATTTATGCCATATTAATTTCAATTTAAATAAATAATATAATAATCATAATGTAAAATTAATATTGACCATTTGAATTTTGTTAAAGATAATTTAAATAGAACGATGTAAAAATGGTTAAAGCATAATCTAATATTAAATATTATAAATGCGTTAATAACTTATATGTATTTGTTATTATATTTATCTGTCAATTTCACAACTAAACCGAAAGTGTTTGCAACGAATTATTGTGATAATTTGAAACTGATGTTAGCATGCACGAAAAAGATACATATGTCAAAATAAACTTCAGTTTAATTTGTGACCTCAGAATGAGCACAAATATTTTGTTTATCATTTGCTATAAGATGTTTACTACTAAGCTCGCCAGAGTTGGAATAACTCTTGATTCGAAATATCGCTAGGGTTGTACGTATCTATGTTGTCTGCGTTAACTTTAATGTTATTTTAATGGCTTCTAGTTCCAATCGGTTTTGTTTATTAACTTCTTTGAATGACGATATATTAATTTTTGTTATGTTTTATTTTACGATTAGTTAACCTTCAATTGTGATGTATGCTGATAAAAAGTTTAATAACGTTGATTT
Source organism: Melitaea athalia (assembly GCA_905220545.2). NCBI lineage: Eukaryota > Metazoa > Arthropoda > Insecta > Lepidoptera > Nymphalidae > Melitaea > Melitaea athalia. The sequence goes on from HG992188.1 coordinate 16,485,310, forward strand.
TTTTTAACACACATATATAACATTACACATTTACACATAAATATAACATTATACATTTCGTCGTGTTCCTGTAAAAAGAAATAAAAATTGATATGTTGTTTAACTTGAGGTTAAATTTTATTTTATTAAAACATTGGAATAAAGAAATTATTGTCCGTAACAGATATAATGTGAATTACGAAACAAGAGAATGACAGTACTTATTCTTTTTTTTTATGTTAGTAAGTCGACAAACAAGCGTACGGCTCACCTGATGGCAAGTGACTACCGTAGCCTATATAGACGCCTGCAACACTAAAAGCGTCGCAAGCGCGTTGCCGACCCTATCCCCAATCCCCCCCAGGAGCTCTGGTCACCTTACTCACCAACAGGAACACAATACTGCTTGAAAACAGTATTATTTAGCTGTCGTCTTCTGTAAGGTTGAGGTACTAGCCCAGTCAGGCAGCTCCATATTTTGAGCAGGAAATTACCTGCTGTGCCCTACCTCAGTATAACCTACTAAAAATTGTAATTATTTATTAATCTTATTAGAAGTTAATAATGATAAACTTTTATTTATTTCAAACAGACCACACAACTGAAGTAAAACTTCTTTAGTTGCCCCTGCAATAATATACGAAACGTAACTCTCCCTCTTTCTATCTTCAGTACCTTATATCTTCCTCTCAACTTCCGTTCGCCCAGCTCAATCACAGTTTTCGTAACGCTCTCGTCACACATTTACCAGCTTACTCCCCAAGTCAAGCGTGCGTAAAGAAGTTTTACTTCAATAACTATACTAAGTAAGAAGTCCTTTAATTATGTCCAGCTTTTACTTTTCACGTATTTATCTCTTTTATAGTCTACGTTTCGCAACTTAACTCTTTAAAAAGGGCTTTCGAATGTCTCTTTGACTGAGGACCCTTGGGAAGTACGACTGAAGGGTTTTTACGCAAAAAGTCACAATTACACTCATCACGATGGTCTGAATGAGTGTTTAAGCCTGACAGTCTTTTCAAACGCAACATATTTTGCTCCTTCTATTTATGATTTGCGACTATGAGCGGGATAAACTCCGATATACTAGCGTCAGAATAATGCTATATTCTATTTTCTATACCCATTATCCATATCTATATTGCATTTTAAAGAGAATAAATAAATATGATAACACTAAGAAATTAAAAAAAAAACATTCTTGAAAATGGAGATTTAAATAGCACTTTGTTTAATATTTATTTTAGATATATTTATTGTACACAAAAAAAGACTCGCTTTTACAATAAGGACAATCTTCTGATTTATATTGGACCTTAATATTAAAATTTACTGACGCTTCGCATAGCATTTGTATTAAATCAATTTATCAAATGATGTATCAAGAGAAAATCGGAAAAAGTAGTCGATATAAGTGTATTTTCAATTTAAAATATATAGGTATATTTAAGTTTTCCTTTAGCTATTTTTGCGAAGACTTTGTAATACTTATTCCATTGGGATAAAAACTGAAGCTTACGTCCGTATCTAAAACTATTCGTTTGCCAACTTCACGATTCTTCCAGACTTAAAAGCAAAACGAAGAAACCGACTTTTACATTTAAAATATTAGCAAGAATGTTGGGTTGTTTGACGATTGTCTGGCAGGAAATGTAGTCAGTTTGTTGTGGTCGAGCTCTGCAATATTTTGTAAATAGATTTGCTTGTTTCTTTCCAATTTCGTTAATAATATAATAATTATGTTAAATCTTTTACATATATACAAATCATAACATTTGTGCTCCTATATGTCAAGAATATTTTGCGTACCTAGTTAATACACAGTATACTACTTACCTAACTACAACACAATCATGTATACCTACTATATATTTTTTTAACGGATTCTAATTTAAGTAGATTTTAAACCATATAAAGGAAGGAATATAAGTAAGTAAAGAAAATCGTAGTGTGTATAAAACGTAGAAAAACTGAAGTTAATGAAACAAATACCGTCTCAAAAGATGAAATATTTTTCATAAAATGAAATGGTATTCGAAAATTAACTGAGAGGTGGGGAAAACTAGTAGCTTTCGTGGGATAGTAGTTCGAGTTTACATTGGTGCATTTTTAAATAAAAATAATTTTTTTCAATTTTGAATCAAACTATAACCTGTCCAGGAATTTCCCAGTCAACCCTTTTAGCAATTTGTCATATAACATATATAGCATACAAAAGTAGATAATAAAGTAATTTTTATCCACTAAGTAGATGGTTGTTATCATGTACACCTGATAGGGATCGTTACTCATAATAGGGAATATATCCACCAACCCGCATTGGAGCAGCGTGGTGGATTAAGCTCCGATCCTTCTCCTACATGGGGAAGAGGCCTATGCCCGAAAGTGGGATATTACAGGCTGAATCGTCGATCGATCGATCGAAGTAGATGGTTGAAGATCATGTCTAGTTCGGATTTTAGAGTATTGGGGTATTTTAATTGGGAGGGAGGGGGATTGGGGGTAAGGTTGGTAATCGCTTAAGATCAGATGAGCCGTACCCTTGTTTGCTGGTCTAGTTTAATAAAAAATAAAATTATTTAACGTTAAATGATTAATACACATTTTATTTATTTGTCTGTTCCTTTTCTCTATCTATTTTTCACTCATTATTTATTTTTTTCTTTCTAAAACTGAAACTAGCGGTTAAAGGTATAGATATAAGTATCGATAAAAAAGATAGTTTAAAGTTTGAAAATGGGTATAACTGTAATGTCATACGGAAATTCATGCCTACATCAACAAAATTGAGAGTGGTCTTTTATGTTATTTAAAAGGCTAAAATTTCTTTTGTAATAAATATAGCATATGCAATACATTTGAGAAATTGAATAGTTTGTAAAATTTAATAAAAGATTTAACATCGTGACCGCTTGAGCCTTTTGACTTCAAAGAGACCCTTTAACTTGATGAAGGGAGAGCCCTTTGAAAGGGTAGCAATGTGAGGTATTCAGAGAAAAATTCATAATTCCACTCATTACGATGGGTTTTAAATACTGACAAACAGGTACTAAAGCCCTGCAAGCTGTAAACTTGCCAACCTGTTGTCACACTTATCGTCTACGTAACAAGGGTCACCTTCAAAATTCAAAAGACAAACGAGGAAAATTTTTCTAAAATATTTTAAATTTTGTTTTATTAAATTGTTGTATTTAACAATAAAGCAACAGAGCTCGTTTTGACTTTATGATTAAAAGAAAATATTTTCTCGTCCTCGATAGCAAAGTATTACAGCTTTGCTAAATTGCCAGAATATTTTTATTCTTATGAAGAGAAGTGACAATTTAAACAAACAGTTTGAAATAATAATAATAATAAAGCCCTTTATTCCATTTAACATTTTGTTTTACATCTTATCTATCTATCTATCTATCTTAATTACTTGCTCTTATAAATCTAAAAATCTTAATTACATGAGTTGCTCTATTCTATCTATGAATTCTTGCTTTACAAAATGTCCCATAAAATGGAGTGCCTGTTGGCATAAGCCTCCTCCAACTCTCTCCACTGGCGTCTGTCTAATGCCACCCTGGTCCAAAGTGGCCCCAGAGTTAGTCTAAGGTCGTCCTCCCAGCGTCTAGCTTGTCGACCTTTTCTTCTTTTGCCATCTCTGGGGTACCAATTTGTCACCAGCTTGTTCCACTTTTCTATAAAACAATAAAAGTTATATAAACAGTTTGAAATAGTGTTTATTAAATTACCTCAATTATACAGATACTAAAAGCATTTTGCACCTAATCAGAATTATAATATAAGTTTTCATTAAGGTTCAATATTGAAATATTTCTTACGTTCAAGTAAATTTAGGTTGAATCATATTAGAAAATGTTAATTGAAGTTTGTTTTCTAAATAATCCAGTCTCCGCTAGGGTAATTAAAGTGACGCAAACGCTACAAAGATACATTGACAAAGAACTACTTATAGTCTAAGAATTGAACACGAAACGACCTTCTCTCACCTGTTTAACGGATAAAAATGATTTTATATCTACGTTAGTAAAATAATATTAGTAGTTTATAACAATTTTAGTAGTTTTAGTATACATATATTATTATGTATATGTATAAAATAAAATGTGAACAGATTGACTGAAAAAAAAAGCTCCAACGCTCGACTGGAGTTTACTCCTTCAGATCGACTGTCTAAATAGGCACAAAAAAGGCTTACCTACTAGTCTAAAAAAAGATTAATAGCATAACTAATGGTAAATAAAATAAACGAATCAAATTTAACAAAAACGTTACGAGGTCATTCGTTCAGTAGAATTTAATCCTCATATTTTTTTTTCATACCAGGGCCAGGGGCCTAAAATATGAAAATCAATTCTTAAGGAGTAAACTCCAAAATGATCTACCTGTTTTGAATTTATTTCATAACACTGTCCATAGATAACGCACGTCAAACAATGTCCTGAACTGTGAGTCCAATAATACGGTTTGTCATTACAATGAATAAGATTGTGTGAGAAAAAAGTGTTAATATTTTAATTTTTGATTTTTTCTTTGAGTTATCATTTTACTCGTACATCCTAACTTCGTAACTCATACATCGTATTTAACTCATGATTTTTCATATATCATAACTGTCAAAATATTCATAAAAAGTGTAATTTTCATTAAAAGTATAAAATGGAATTACGTTATATTTGATACACTGGAACTTACACAATTTATTGTATAAAATAATTGCTTATTTTATTTTTAAGTTGAAGTTCGCTCGTGAAATTTATCACACAATAATTTCAAATACGAACGAAAATTCAAACGATAATGACAATTATTTGCTACATTAAAGCCTGTTAATGTTAATATCTTAATTTCGTTTGATATTCAGCCGTGTAAACAATATCTAAGCATTGTTCCAGCCATAATCATTATGGTAATGGCGGAGGTACAGCAATTTCGACACCAGCGTTATCGTGACATTTCTATTCATCGCCTTTCACTAAATGTTTTACTCTTTATTCGGAATTTGCATACATAATGGTAATGAGAATTTGTAATTAGATACGTTTAAAATGTAAAAGTTTTACGTCAAATATTTATTACTCCTTGTTATTAATGGTGCCTGATCTATCTTTATTTTATACTAGCTTCCGCTAGACTCCGCTCCTGTTGGCCTTAGCGTGATGATATATAGCCTATAGCCTTCCTCGATAAATGAGCTATATAACACTGAAAGAATTTTTCAAATCGGACCAGTAGATCCTGAGATTAGCGCGTTCAAACAAACAAACAAACAAACAAACAAACAAACTCTTCAGCTTTATTATATTAGTATAGATTTGCATACATAATGGTAACGAGAATTTGTAATTACGTTTAAAATGTAAAAGTTTTACTTGAAATATTTATTACTCCTTGTTATTAATTGTGCCTGATCTATCTTTATTTTATACTAGCTTCTGCGCGCGACTTCGTCGGCGTGGACTCCCCCTCCTATTGGTCTTAGCGTGATGATATATAGCCTATAGCCTTCCTCGATAAATGGGCTATCTAACACTGAAAGAATTTTTCAAATCGGACCAGTAGATCCTGAGATTAGCGCGTTCAAACAAACAAACAAACAAACAATCAAACAAACAAACTCTTCAGCTTTATTATATTAGTATAGATTTTGTGTTTGTTAAGGGCCTATGCAAACCACGTTTTTTAAACGCGCGTGTCACGCGATACAGAAGCGATGCAAACGCGCGTGTGACGCGATACAAACGCGATGCAAACGCGCGTCTGTATCGCGTCAAACGCCAACAAACTGCTCTGTAGGATAAAAACGCGCCGTCGACGCGCGTGTCACGCGATACAGACGCGATGCAAACGCGCCGTCGACGCGCGTTTTAGAAACGCGCGTCGACGGCGCGCTTAAAAAACGTGGTTTGCATAGGCCCTAATTATCAACAAATTTGAATTTTGAAAATATAAATTTACACGTACTTTTTCTTAACGAATATGTATTAAAAGTTTAAAATTTTCAATAATTGATTTATCAATAAAAATGGCATAGGCGTTAAATCAAAGGCGCTTACTAGTGTATAAAACGTTTTGAAAATTACATAAAAAACAATTGTTTTTACGAAAATAAAAAAGGGGCGTTTTACAAAATATTATCTTTTATGAAAATCCGCATTAGATTATGTATTCTGACTTACAGAGTCAGAAACAAAACTTAAATGTTGCCTTTTCTTTAAATCATCAAGTGAAAGCATACATTTATGTGTTACAAAGACTAAACTTTGGGTGTGCTGGAAGAAATCTCTTATAGGGATAAGCACACCCATTATACGTGAGTCTCCATGACAAATTTATTATGCAAGTTTTGTACGTACCTATGACAAATTGTTAAATAAATAAATACTAACATAAACTTTCATCCGCTATATTTAAACGTCAAAAAAAAAACGTTTTTACGAAATCAACTAAAACTATAATATGTGGATTCCAAAACAAAACTAAAAACAACACTAAGTTTGAACGTGAAACGCTGTATAGACGCTGCGCTGTATAGAAGGCAAATTCAATAATCTCTCAAATGGAAATGTCCTCTATGTGTATACGAAAACAAAACAAAAAAATATATGGTAAAAAATAACATACGTAAAAAAAACACCATTTAACTATGTGTGGTTTTAAGTATAGCTATATTATAAGCAGTTAATGATTGACAGTGTTTTTAACATAGTTAGTAACATTAAATAGTAACCGCGATTCTTTTTGATTCTTCACTGTAGAGTACCTACCTATACGTTCCGAATCGGTTGTTCTTCCACATTAACCTTAATGACTTTATTGAAGGGTAAATCAATTTCAATTTTTAAAATGCTTTTAAGGCCTGCTCAAATGAAGAGATATAATTTAGATGATACTGTGTTTTCATGTTGGAATATCAACATAAGAAAAATGGAAAAGGACGTCTAGTATGATTAAAAAATAACTTCAAAATATCCCCGCCTATACTTTTAAGGAAATTAACAAATCAGATAAAGTAAATTTACCCATTTCTGCTATTACATAGAATGTAAACAAGTTTCGCATTGTAAACAGGAGTTAAAACTCGCGGTGGTTTAGGGGAACTGTGGTCGTGAACATCAATAAACCTTTCGAGTAAATGTTTACGCGTGGCTGCGCTCGCCCCAACCCTGTTTCTTTAAATAAAATACCGCCTAAGATGAGGGCAAAAGCGTCTAACGTTTAACACTCTCTAGCTGCCAAAATTAATTAATTTATTTGTAACTAGCGACCCGCCCCGGCTTCGCACGGGTGAAATTCTGATATTAAATATACTACAGAATGTCTTTATATACAAAGTTCACAGCTTTTTTGTCATTAGACAGTACAAACATGTTTTCTTTAGAGGTTACTCTTGACTTGATAAATTATGGTTTTAGCCTAATCCTATCCAACCTAATGTACTTACTATAATTATGCGGTTAAAAACTATTCCTAATACCGACTAAAGTACGAACAAACAATTTAAAAAAAAATGTTGCACGGCCGCGGCTCCAAGCCGATACCACCGCAACCGTTATGTCCCTACATTTTAAATCTGTAATATCTTCGAAAATATTCATTTAAGTGACATGCTGTAAAAGGCCAAATTGATCAATATTAAATGCATAATGTATTTAAGGTACTAAATTGCATAAGGATTAATGCTGTATTGCTTAAAATCGCTTCGTAAATAAGCCATTATTTCTCGTAAAAAGTAAAGGATAAAAAATGGTTATTGTGGGTTATCCCTAAGAGATATATACCATCGTGGACTTTTTTGTAGGCCTTTTTAAGTTATACAATAATGTAGTAAATTATTTTGATCTATCTCGTAGGGTTCCGCCAGCGTTTGCAATGAAAGCGCAAAAAATGTGTTTATTTACGACATCAGAAACCTCTAAAATCATCATTGTTTATCTTCTATATTATGCATGTATAATACATACATATAAACCTTTCTCTTGAATCACTCTATTTATAAAAAAAAACCCGCATCAAAATCCATTGGGTAGTTTCAAAGATCTAAGCATAAAAAAAGGACAGACAGACAGCGGGAAGCGACTTTGTTTTATACTATAAAGTGATATTTTATAGCTATCAGTGATAACAAAATATTACAACACACATTTGCAAACTTAGTTATTTCATTAAGCGTTATCTTCTATTAACCTCGGAAATTTAAAATTTTCATTGTTAACGCCTACCCCCGTAATCCTTATTGGGGGTGAATTATCATAAAATGCGCTCATTGTTGATTTCTACATCACATATAGGAGATTACTACCAAATTTGGAGTCGATAGGAGCTATAGTTTAAAAACGGGAATTTTCGATTGTTAACGTTCCCGCAACCCCCTCTTGTGGGTGGAATTTCGTAAAATCCGATTAGCTAACTTCTACTCGGCGAAAGGAATATTCCTAGAAAATTTCAAGTCTCTACGCCTTGTGGTTCGATTTTCCATTGTTAACGCCCCCGCAACCCTCTCTTGTGGGTGGAATTTCGTAAAATCCATTCTTAGTTGACCACTACTCAGCGAAAGGAATATTCCTATCAAATTTCAAGTCTCTACGCCTTTATGATTCAATTTTCCATTGTTTACACCCCCGCAACCCCCTCTTGACGGTGGCATTTCGTGATTCCGTTCTTAGCTGACCTCTACTCGGCGAAAGGAATATTTCTAACAAATTTCAAGTCTCTACGCCTTATGGTTCAATTTTCCATTGCTAACGCCCTCGCAACCCCTTCTTGTTGGTGGAATTTTATAAAATCCGTTCTTAGCTGACCTCTACTCGGCGTAAGTAATATTGCTACCAAGTTTCAAGTCTCTACGCCTTATGGTTTAATTTTCCATTGTTAACGTCACCGCAATCCCCTTTTGTGGGTGGAATTTCGTGATTCCGTTCTTAGCTGACCTCCACTCGGCGAAAGGAATATTCCTACCAAATTTCAAGTCTCTACGCCTTTATGATTCAATTTTCCATTGTTTACACCCCCGCAACCCCCTCTTGACGGTGGCATTTCGTGATTCCGTTCTTAGCTGACCTCTACTCGGCGAAAGGAATATTTCTAACAAATTTCAAGTCTCTACGCCTTATGGTTCAATTTTCCATTATTGACACCCCCGCAACCCCCCTCTTGTGGGTAAAATTTTGTAGAATCCGTGATTAGCTGATCTCTACTCGGCGCAAGGAATATTTCTACCAAATTTCAAGTCCTTACGCCTTATGGTTCAATTTTCCATTGTTAACCCCCCGCAAACCCCTATTGTGGGTGGAATTTCGTAATTCCTTTCTCAGCTGATCTCTACTTGGCGAAAGGAATATTCCTACCAAATTTCAAGTCTCTACGCCTTATGGTTAAATTTTCCATTTTTGACGCCCCCGCAACCCCCTTTTGTGGGTAAAATTTTATCAAATTCGTTATTAGCTGATCTCTACTCGGCGCAAGGAATATTTCTACCAAATTTCAAGTCTCTACGCTTTATGGTTCAATTTTCCATTGTTGACGCCCCCGCATCCCCCTCTTGTGGGTAAAATTTCGTAGAATCTGTTCTTAGCTGACCTCTACTCGGCGAAAGGAATATTTCTACCGAATTTCAAATCACTACGCCTTATGGTTCAATTTTCTATGGTTAACGTCCCCGCAACCACCTCTTGTGGGTAAAATTTAGTAGAATCCGTTCTTAGCTGACCTCTACTCGGCGAAAGGAATATTTCTACTAAATTTCAAGTCTCTTACTTCAAAAACATAAGACTTTCATATAAACTTCCAACCCCCGTTTAACCCCCTTAGGTATGGAATTTCGTAAAACCCGTTCTTAGCGGATATCTACTCTCTATAAGGAACCTACTTGCCTAATTTCAAGTTAGTACGTGTATTTTTCATTGGACTTTCATACAAACTATCATCCCCTGTTTTAACCCCAAAAGGGGGTTGATTTCTCAAAATACATTATTAGTACACCTCAACACCATCTATAGAGCATACATTTTGAATTCCAAGTCTCTTACTTCAAAAACATAGGACTTTCATACAAACTTCCAACCCCCGTTTAACCCCCATAGGGGTGAAATACCGTAAAACCCGTTCTTAGCTGACCTCTACTCGGCGAAAGGAATATTCCTACCAAAATTCAAGTCTTTACGCCTTATGGTTCCAGAGATATCGTGATGAGTCAATGGGTGGGTAACTCTTTTATATATATAGATTAGATTTATTATGAACTTTTATAGTATTTAATTTGGGTCTGTTATATATTTACTATACAAAAATAGTACATAAAGAACTGAATAAATTAACGTAATAAGCAGCTAATGTGCAACTTTCAGTTTTATCAGTATCATCTGTTTCTATTACAGAAGTGGATAAAAGAGTATCACAAGTACATAGTATTATGATAATACATTTGTATATACATGTATGTATTAATGTACACAATAATGGACACTGCTTTTAAAATAATTTATAATACCTTATTTATTATGATAATTTTTGTTTTATAATGAACTAGCTGCTGCCCGCGACGTCGTCTGCGTGCGTTCACTGCTCGTTCCCCGTAGGTGATAGCGTGATAATATGTAGCCTATGTTCTGACCCGACTTCTTAATAATATTCGTGCCAAATTTAAAGTAAATCCATACAGTAGTTTTTGAGTTTATCCCGGACATACATTGACTTTCCTATCATTTTATTATATGTATAGATTAAAAAGGAATTAAAATATACAGTGTCACATATAACCTTTTATTGAAATTGATTAAATCATGGTTATAATAATACCTTCAATATTAAGTAGTATTAAAAAGTAAAGTGATTGATTTAATACAATTAAATCACGACAAAATTGAAAATATTTTGTCACCTACTTCTTCCTATTGCAGAGGAAAAGAACACAAGGGCCTACCTAATCGAGTAACAGTCAAACTTTCTGTCACCGGTTTTGTTACACAATAAAAGAACCCCGCGACGACTGTGATTTTTATGAAGAAAAATGACCTTTCCGCCCTTTTAGACCTTTCTGAAGCATTGATTGTAGATCAAAACATTTGTTCATTAGCCGGTAGACTTGGCTCCAACGTTGTTTAGGCATTTCTTGACTGTTTGGTGTTAATTTACAGAAAATGAATAGCAGGTGTCTATATATAAACACTATATTTTGCTCCCATTTCCACATTTGTTCCATTTTGGTAATTGTCATAGTGATCGATTTTCTCGTGTCTGTATTGAGCATTAGTAATATTATCGGGTGTATTTTCACTAAAAATATTCGACATTTACCGAAAGAAAGCTTATAAAAAGTGTATAAAATAGGTGATAGGTTAAATCGGTTATAATAACTTATACACCACAAAAAGACGAAGATTGATTATACTTAGAACATTTACTTGCATATGTTTGTATGTTTTTATAACAATTTTTTCTTAGGAAACATATATTTTAACGCTCCTAGACCTCTGTTTCACCTTACCTTACTGTGAGGAGAGTTGAAACAAAATCACCAGCCTTAAGGTTGACTTTTTATAGGTAAAATGTACATAGCGGCAGCATTTGTTGTACCCATTTGGCAGTTAATTAAATAAGGTTTTATTTAGTATACATCACGTTAAATACGACCCTCGATACCTCGATATTACAGAAGATCTTAGCTAAGTAATAGTGCTTTCAAGCAGTGTTGTGTTCCTTTTGGTGAGTAAGGTGACCAGAGCTCCGGGGGGATTGGGGATAGAGTCGTCAACGCGCTTGCGATGCTTCTGGCGTGGCAGACGTCTATAAGCTACGGTAATCGCTTACCGTCAGGTGGACCGTACGCTTGTTTGCCGACCTAATTGTATATAAAAAAGTATCGTTTGTTTTAAAGTCACGGGTCTTAATGTAAAAACTGTTTCAACTCTCCTCAGTCTACTTTACGCCGCTTATTACAATTAATTGATTAATATGTACGGATATCTATTAGAATATTATATTAAATCCATTCGAACATGTAATGTGTATGCTACAAAGTCAACACATTTTTACCAGTTTAAAAGCAACGTTTTTTAGTAACAATGTAGAGCCTATATGTATAAATCATTAGTTTAAAAATAATTATATCGAAACGAGAGCAATAAATATAAATAAGATTGAAGCAGTTAGGGATAGCACGTCATAATATACAGCACCTAAGTAAACATTCATTTCATGATGAGTTGGTTAATATTAAATTCGAGGTACGAAACCTAATTTAAAAAAAGTACAAATTGTTCGTTAAAATTTAACTTTAAAACCGAGGTCATTTTCCCGTACATTCTGTTTACATCCCGTGAAACTTCTAATGAAATGGACCGTACTTAAATTAAAACGTAAATTTTCATAACTTTTTGTTTCTAGTTAACATTTTCACTTAACTTAATGTAACGGAGAAGCCGCATTTCACGTCATTATTATTTCATCACTGCCCGGAGCACATGAAAACACATAATGAAGCATTAAGCTTTAACTACTTCGTTAACGCCACAAAATTAAACCGTACTGATATTATGTTAGTATAATGGATCTTTTGCTAATTAGTGACTGGCATTTCAATTTGGTGACATTATAATGCTACGAAGTCCTTGATACGAATTATTGTATTTTATTTTGTTTCAAATAAAATTGACTCTTAGAGCCTTTTAGAATCCTTGTAATTAGAAATCAAAATTCTTTGAAAAGATTAAGAAATTGCTTGAGTATACTAAGACGTATACATATACATACACACGTATATCGTTAAACATTTTTTTTAAATTCTTTATACTTGAAAGAGGTAAAATAGAGAATGAAAGTTTATTATTTTAGAAGTTATAGTATGGTACTTTATTTTAGCACATTTAGTTGAAGCCAAAGTGGTCTATTAGGCTGATTTAGTTCAAATGTAATTAAACTATTATAGATATCATACACCAAAATTTCATAGTATTGCAATTAATTTTTACAAGAAATATGTGAAATCTAAACGAATAGGACTTTTTTCGCCATATAAGAATTGTTACTTGATATAGAGAGGCATTAAGCTAATTGTAGAAGGCTGTGGCTCTGTGATTAACTGATAGAATTCGAAATAATTAAATTACTAGACAAACGCGTCATTGGTCTGAGTTATTTAGGATTGTTAGTTTTATTAACACGTTTATACGATATTTTTTAAAGTGAAACTTCTTTAGGCGCATGAGGGGTAAAATGTGAGCGACCGGTAACGCGGCAGCGTCATGAGGTTTAGTACTTGGATGGTGGGATTGGATGGAGACCGTCTGAGAACACCACGTGAGGTTGGCTTTTTTTTCGTTGTTTTCATTAATTTTTTTTTCAACTACTTTTTTAATTATGATACCGCCTGCTTTTTCAATTAGTTTGCCAAAGAAGTTTCACTTCTGACATGTGTACTTTGTACGCACGCAATTTATTTATTTTTTGTTATATTATTATTTATTAGTATCATTAATTATGTTATCTCAGTAAATATGAACAATAAACGTAAGGTTTTTGTTGAGCATTTTTACTGTATAATATTGTTTACTTTGTTTCGGGAAAAGTAATTTTTCCTTAGAATTTATGAAAGAAAAAAAATGTTGTACCCATATTATTGTAATATATGTCGTTTTTTAAGCTAAAAGCAATATCCATATTTACGTTATATAATTAATAGCATATAATTTAAAATTAATAATATAAATAATATATTCTGTATGTATGTTTACTATATCTTGCTTGACTCCAAAATAGTGCGCAGTAATCCTACTTAAAAACATCTTATACACATTTCTAAATTTTCTTTTTAATTCGTTAAAATTTATAGAAATCACTACGTCGACGGAAGTTGTCTAAGCGCATAATTTAAATAGGATTTATTTACAAAATCCTCACTTGTTCATACTTTAAAAGCCCTATCGCAACATCGAAGAGTCAACAAATTAATATTCTCCAGACGAAATTCGTAATGAAGATTCAGAATCCAATTTTAAATTCTTATTCAAATACACCCTTCAGCGCGGGTGGAAAATTAGACGCGACGTTTGCACATTTTCATGGAGTATGCTTAAATGCGTAGGCAAATGTAATTACTTACAGGAACGTAAGATGTCCTCAGACGAGTTAGATACCTGATTAAATCAGTCATACAAAGCCCGGTCGAGTATTGTGAGTTTTGAGACGCGAAGTTGAGTCGAGTTAACAACGTTTATTGTTGTTTAATTTATTTTTATTAGTTCCATTAATTAAAAAAATGGGGTGTGGGGGGGGGGATTTGATTGTTGATGTAATTTATAAAGGTATGGATAGTGTTGAAATCTATACTTATACTAAAACTTTGAGAGCTCCGAGATTTGTACATTGAAAAATATTTCGAAAAATTTATTAGAGGGCGAAGTATCATCGATATAAATTCAAAAATCTTTTCTTTTCTTTTTGTTTGTCTATCTATTTTAACCTTAGCTTTAGGTATTTAAATTAAACTGCCAAGCCTTGAGTTCACATCGTAAGGGTCATAAGTACCTGTTATTCTGAAATTCGGCATGGTTCCTTTAGGAAGCGGGATAATATTAAAAACAGGTTTTCAGACAAGTAAAGAATATAATAAGTATAAGTATTGGCATGTCGTCCGATTCCATTTATTCTTTTTTATTAGCAAGCAGATGATATTATAATTATATTTATATTAATGATTATTTTGTGCTATAACAATTTATAAAGTTTATTTACATTACGGAGATGAGTAAAAACAAGACAAGTACGAAATATTGTGGTGAGAATAAATTATTCAGGCGTCATATCTTTAGGCGCCATTTCATTCACGTAAGATGCGGAGCTGTGTGTAAATTTCACTTATACTTTCATCAATATGATTGTAACTAATGGTGCGAAAAAAGTCATAACACTCATATGTTTTTTCTCGCTTCGCTTGTGCGCTTCTATGGCTGTGTAATATTTGACTTGCTATTACGTTTTATTATATGCATCATACTAAAGACAAAAAAGATTTGATTTAAACTATTTCTTTACTCTGGTGTAGGTGTGCGTGTGCCGTGTATGCCTAAGCACCGGTGGTTGGGGATTCGTTTTCTGGCTGGGGACGAATTATATTTGTAAATAAAGCGGTTTTCGGTGGTCTATCCTTGTGGTATGTTACATGCTGGTGCATGGTGTCGTGTGGGGCGGGTCGTTGCGTTCCCTAAAATATGGTTGAGCGAAGCGATGGCTGGTTCATGCGTCATGCTCGTGAACGGGTGCCACCAGTGGGATGGGTCTGCTCCTGGCTTCTTGTCTCAAAATATGCTGATCTTTCGTGTTTATTGTTATTTTGTTTTGTCGTGGCTTGTATGGCACTGCTTATTATTAAATATGTTCTTAAACTATTATATTCTATTTAAGTCTTATTACTTTTGTTAGGCATTTATTTAAGTATTTTATTCGCCACGTCTAAACAGTTGCTTGTCTATTTGTTTGGAGCGCATTTTAAAGAAACTACCTTTTAGTAGGTGTCTAGTTCTTAAGTAATTGAAAATTATTTACTGCTATGATTACCGGGTATTTTATTTTGTTTATAAATTGAAGATAAATTTGTGATGGAAAGTGACCTTACATATATTAAGTTAAAGTCATTTTTCAATTTGACGACTCTGTATGAAATATGACAGGGAGAAAAAATAGCCCTTGACGAGTTTCTTGCCGGTTCTTCTCGTTACAAGGTCTCCCGCCGTAGGATTTGCGAACCGATGGCGTAGCTTCATTGACGTTCACAAGTGCTGTATCAGCCTAAAATGAATAAATGATTTGAATTTGAATTTGAAAAATGCTGAATCGATCAACCAAAGTATTATTTGCATTAAATTGACGTACTATTTATTTTACTCTACTATTAAGTTACTGGAAATATATACATAAAATATACAATTTGTTAAAAAGATAATATACAATTAAGTTAGTTAAGTTAATATACAATTTGTTAATATCTTTACAAACGTGTTATATTAACCGCATTGAATGTTACATGCTTGCGCATCATCAACTAAAATAAAGCAACATGAAGTAAATCACAAAACAAATTACAACGGAAGCTTCAAGTTGAAAATGGTGGCAAGATTCCCCGGTAAATTGCAAATCTGATCCTCCATGCGAAAAATGATCCAGCATTTCTGTAGTTCAAAATTAACTCCTTAAGTTGTAGACTTAAATTTTCAACTGCGCATTATAACGATGTTAAATTTTAGTCACTAGAGTCTGTTTATTTAAGACATACTTATAAAGCTGTAAGTAGTTTATTTACATGCTTGAAGGAAAAAAAATTAAACCTCATTAAAATAACATTATGGCTACCGAGATGCTGAGAGATATGATAATAGAGACCAGGTATTTCTGATAACAACTGGGACTGACGGCTTAACGTGCTCTCCGAGGCACGGTGGGAAGACCCACAAAGACAGACATACAAACCGGAAAGAAATATTTGTACTAATACAAATATCCGTCCCGAGTGGGAATCGAACCCGCAACAATCGGTGTTTAGGCGCCGCCTACACGGCACACGCACAATTACACCAGAGCGGTCGTCAACAGTATTTTAACAACATTTACATGCACTTCCTATATCCATGAAAAAACATCTTCTTCGTCTTTTAATTGGTTTTCCATAAAAAAAATTACGTTTTTGTTTTTTAACAAGCTCCAGGAACATTTTTGAATAAATAAATCGCTTGAAAATTCAACAGTTGCAGTCCTGTTTGGAACCCGCATGTTGTTTTGTTTCACGACATCTATCGAGTTTTACATTGTTATAAACTATCCATGCAAAAGTAGGTAATACATACATACATAAATCTTTTTCCAGACAGTAAAAATAAATAGAAAATTGTTATATTTTTCGTTTTAAAACATTTTAAAAAGATGAGGAACAATTATTATTACCTACTTAAATTGTGTGCAGCAATCGACGGTTTATTACTTCAGCCTATTGCAATCCACGGCTGGAAATAGGCCTCTCCAAGTTCGCGACAGACATTTTCATACCGGATCATCAGACATCATCAGACCGGTTTTCCGCAATCCTTATCCAGCCTACACCGGCAATCTTACGTAAATCGTCTTACGGCTTATCACGTAAATTCAATCGCTAAGAATTAATTTGAATTTAAAAATTTAATGTATGAAAATGTAACTGAATTTGCGAGAAATAATTAATGGTGTAAACATGCAATTGATAAACAATAGTCAAACGAGTCATACTGTCTCCAGTTGTAATGAGTAAATGAAGTTAAATTAATTGTTATAGTTGTCCTATTTAAATTACAAGTGTTCGATTTTGAATAGATGTTTGTTACACTTTCACGCAAATACAGAAGGAATGGAACTTGATTAGTCTAAAGTCAAAAAAACTCAAAAGGAATTTTTTATGCCAAAGTTTCTATTAAAGAGTAACACGGGTAAACCCGCAGTAATCAACCGTTAGTAATTCTATCAAATTATTTGTAGACATAGTCCAAAAATAAAATATTATTATTCAATAACTACTGTTTGCTTAACAATTATTTTATTAATTGATAGGTACTCTACGTAATATGGCTGTACCTATTTGACGTGGAGCAATCGATTGTGCGATAACTATGCGATTATTGTTAATTGCTTAATTTTAACCGATAGGTTCGACAATTTTGATACATGTTTAAAATTCACGCATTATTTGCGGTATCGTTACCCCTTTACCTATAAATATAAACGACCCATTATAATTCTGAGTGCCTAAGCGTTTTCGTTTAGTAGGAGATCCAAACTAGAACTTCACCCCTCTGCTTAATGGATGAAAAATTTTTATATTTTTTTTTAGTGTATTAGAAAAAAATCGCTAAATGGTTGGCTCAAAAATTCCTGGCCTTATTTTTAACAAACTAAGGAAGATAATTATTTAATTTTTATCTATTAAGATCGGTTAAGATCATTTCTAGTTCGGATCTTAGACTATTTACGCAGTACTGTTAACGAAGTAAAGTAATGATACATAAACACGTACTTCAAGAAAGTTGTTTAGGATAGAATAATATTTAGTTATGTACCGTTGATTAATTAGTGTCTTCTTAATACAACTAAACCTAAATAAATATAAATTCACATTTAGTAGCAATAGGTTTTCGTGGGTTCTAATAGACCGCAAAAGATCAAAACTATTTTGTTCCTGTTTGAAAATCGATTATAGGTACTTACGACGTTCGTCGTAGGATGAGTATTTCCCACCGAAATTTGGGTCCAAAGTTGGTCAAAACTGTAAACTTCACTTTTTTGGAAAAAACGATCAACTTTTGAAGAGCTGTATCTCGGCTTCTATTTGACCTACAGAGCTGGTTTTGAGCTCAAATTGTAGCTAATTTAAATTACTTTAAAAATGTATCCTACATGTATTCTCTAAAAATGCATACTTTAGAAGATATAGTGAAAAAACCGAAACAAGTGCGAAAATTTCGTGGTTTTTCGAGCGCCCCAAAGTTAGCACAGGTCTTTCGAAGTTGCAAAACTGGATTTACACTACTGGTACTGATCCTAACAACATATGAAAAAAGCAGAACTAGCAGACCATTTGCGATTTTAATGTACAATTTGAATGGCCTATTATTGAACTTACAAAATTATTCCTAAGCTAAAAATAGACAAAGCATTACTGATTGTTACCCTTCTTTACGTGTGGTAGTAAGGCCCGATCCACATTATAGTGCTGATCTCAGTTCGTTCTATCTCGTACCGGTAAAATATTATTAAACGAGAAACAATGAGTGTATTCACACTATCCCTAACAGTCAAGTTCCTTTCAAATCACACTCCAGCAACGATTCGTCTATTGTTTCTTGTTTATCAGATCGAGATCGGACCGAGAATGAACTGAGATCAGCACTGTAATGTGGATCGGGCCTAAGAACATCTCTGCCGCGTCTACGTTCGAAATGGCAATGCACTTAGCTGATTACGGTCTCTGGTGTAAAATTCAGAAACCATGTTTTTCCGGCAAATTTCAGCTAATTTTGTAAAAGCCTATGTAGGGGTGCATCTGTAATGTTCTTTCTAGTTTGCCGAGTGAATCGCGGAGCTACGAAAAAAGTAGATAACGTACGACTTGTAAAGAAAGTTTAGCTTTTTAATGTTGCTTGTAATATTGAAATAAGTAAATTAGCCGATTATAATATATGCTCTGTATAGTATGTATAGATATGCTCTGTATAATATAATATTTGTATATCTAGACTCTAAAAGAAAACTACATAAGGCATAAGTTTTGAGATTTTTATTTCCTTTTAAGTAACAATAATCAACATTGACAATTCTTAATTGATACGGTAATAAAAAAATACTGTTTTAGTTGTGACAATCTTTAAGGTATGCGCGAAATTGATAAAAAGCTGACGGTTGAGGATACGATTTGTGTTCGGGTCATGTATTTTTCTGTTTCTTATCTTACTTAATTACTTTATATTCTTATGTGTCCCCCACACCATGTCTCGGAGAGCACGTAAAACCCTTGGCCCCAGTTGTTATTATATACACACGAGAGTGACTTCATACTAATATTACAGAAATTATCCGCCAACTCACAGAGAATCTATCTTATCACAGAGAACCTAACTCTAAAATACGTAATAAACTATACGCAAAAAGAGCTTTTGTTCAATACAGATACGACAACAAACTGATTAAAATATATTACGTGTAGAGAGCCGTAACTCAAAATTAGATCTTTTCATTCGATAAAATGTGAAAAACTCTTCGTTTAAAATAAATCTCGTTTCATTTTGATTGTCACTTTTCTTCGGTATTGTGTAGCGAAAAGTTGCTTAGATTTTATCAACATAGTAAAACTTTAACAGTGCAATGTACATAAAAATAGATTGGGAAGATTGGATTTTCGTATTTATCTGTCTGTGCGTGCTTCAAATAAAACCGAATAGATACCTTGTGATTTCGACTGGGTATTTTTTTTAGATAAAATGTTTATATTACTGCAAATTAAGTTACTAAAACTTACAAATTTTAAAGTTAGTGCACAACTACAAGAATAAGGTAAGGTATTGTACGAATGGGGCCATTTATGGTATTTTTTTTGTAAGCCAGTGCGCGTGTGTGTATGTGACGTGTTACGCTGTATTACTTAAGAACACATAATTAACTAGTAATATTCACTACTACTGGTAAATTATTATCAAAAATATGTTTTGATTAATATTGCTATTAACAATATATTAAATAAACAAAAAATAAAACACACTTGTGTTAAACAGCATAGCTATATCCATGGGTTCCGGTTAATGTCATATACACTCATTCAAAAAATATAACATATAACATAGTTTACAATGTAAAGAAATATCGATACCGTATCAAAATAAAACACTCGTAATTCGTTTCTAGATTCGACGTTTTCCTGGTTTTATGTTGAGACTGTAAAACTTCGAATTCCCGATGTTGAAGTAAAATAAAAAATCGGCCAAGTGCGAGTCGGACTCGCGCACGAAGGGTTCCGTACCATTGACTAGGTACATTGATTTTAATATCGGGCAAAAAGCGGCTAAAAAAATCACTTTTGTTGTATGAGAGCAAAAA
Organism: Melitaea athalia; assembly: GCA_905220545.2. Lineage (NCBI taxonomy): Eukaryota > Metazoa > Arthropoda > Insecta > Lepidoptera > Nymphalidae > Melitaea > Melitaea athalia. The sequence goes on from HG992188.1 coordinate 16,505,902, forward strand.
TAGGCAAAAATGACGTTTTTTTTGTATGGGAGCCCCCCTTAAATATTAATTTTATTTTAATTTTATTATTTATTATTAAAGTAAAAATAGACCTGAGTATTTTGTGAATATTTCAAGTGCCTACATGTTGCCATTATTGATATCGAGCAAAAAAAGGCAAGAAAATCGCGTTTGTTGTATGGGAGCCCCCCTTAAATATTTATTTTATTTTGTTTTTAGTATTTGTTGTTATAGCGGCAACAGAAATACATAATTTGTGAAAATTTCAACTCTCTAGCTATAGCCGTTCTTGAGATACAGCCTGGTGACAGACACACGGACGGACGGACGGACGGACAGCGAAGTCTTAGTAATAGGGTCCCGTTTTTACCCTTTGGGTACGGAACCCTAAAAATGGACTCAGAAATTGAAGTATCCGTGCTAATATTGTAAATATTAAATTCAATTGATAGTACCTAGTTTAACTTTGGTTTTGTTCATATACGATTGATAGTAATATAATCAGTGTTTTGTAGAACTTTATTGTCCCCGCGAGCAATAATTTGTAGCACTAAACAATAAAATGTCTGTAGTTTATGAAAGTATCGAATGGAATATAATACACGGTGAGTCGGTGAATTGAATTCACTTCGCACTAAATTGAAAAGCTTCTTTTTCCCTTTTTAATGGTTATTTGTCGCAGTCAGGTTTTTTGTTTTTTTAACAGACTTTAAAAAAAGGAGCAGGCTCTCAATTCGATTGAACTTTTTATGTGTTACCTCAGGAATTTTGACAAGGTTGATCAAATTCTATAATTTTTTTTAAACGAAAGGTGGCTTTTTAGAGTTATGGCTAATATTGCTAGTATTTACTTGACTATTTTTTCGTCGCTCTACTTTTTATTATACCTCATTGAATTTGATTGCGATCTGCAGTGTACTTTTGACTTATCTCTAACTAGCGACCCGCCCCGGCTTCGCACGGTAGCAAAAACTATCAGTGTTCCTCTACCATATAATGCATGTATTATATATATATATATATATATATATATATATATATATATATATATATATATATATATATATATATATATATATATATATATATATATAAACCTTCCTATGGAATCACTATTTAGTAAAGAAAACCGCATCAAAATCCGTTGCGATCAAGATCTAAGCATACATAGGGACAGACAGACATCGAGAAGTGACTTTGTTTTATACTATGTAGTGAAGGTGGATTTAGACCAAACGAACAAAGAGCTAGAGCTAGAACAAGAGCATTCTATCTTGATCTGTGTAAACGAAAACTCGTATTCAGCGCTTACATAAAATTCTCTACGCCTGTTTACACTAAAAGAATTTGATATAGTGGCGATAGAATGAGCATTCGCTCGTCTGATGTAAATCGACCCTAATAATGCGTATTTACTTGACTATTTTTTCGTGAACAAGCGTTGTTACAGGTCGATGTAATTAAGGTTGGTTTCTTTTACGTTTGCAAGTAAACTCAATTAATTTATATGTAGGTTTTGATTCTTCAGTTATCAGAATTCGCGAACGCTGTTGTAGATGATAATAAAAAACAAAGTCGCTTCTCGCTGTCTGTCTGTCTATATGTATGCTTAGATCTCAAAAACTACGCAACGGATTTTAATGCAGTTTTCTTTAATAGATAGAGTGATTCAAGGGGAAGGTTTATATGTATAATACATGCATAATATAGTAGAGAACCACTCATTTTTGCAACCGTGCGAAGCCGGGGCGGGTCACTAGTAGATGATAAAATAAAACTCTCTGTGAAAGTCCAGTAAGAAATGCTCTTATCGGGTATTTATCAACAGTTGAATAAAATTAATGTTACAAACAAACTTAAATACTTATTAAGTACAGTTACATTAAGTCTTAAGTTTTAAATATTTTATGAACTTTCTATATAATTATCGTAATGGAGACAGCCTCGACCCGGCTGAGTTTAAGGAAACAAAAGTATTCCACCTGTTTAAAACTCTTAGGAAAACTTCCGGTAATCGTTATAGTTGTTCGTAACTGTTCCTTCTGGATGTTACATGTTTTGTTTTTAAACGTATACTTAAAAATTACTGGGGAATTATACCTTGTTTTAGATGTTTGTTTTATTCAAGCAATGTTGTATTCAACTTGATGTAGCGCACAGCAGGAAATATTTTATGCTCTATATTTGGAGAACCCCGATTGGGGAAGTACCTTAATTCAATTAAAATTATTACATTTATATATGATTATAATGCTTCAATTACAATTAAGCATATTCTAAAATAAAAAGCGACCATTGGTAGATTCTCAAATAAGCTTAATGGCAACAACGACTTGTGGCGATACGCAGTATCAGTGGTTTCAGTCATAATTAGGTCAAAAAAAAATGTAGCATTCAAAAGGTAAAGGTAGCATTTATATGTATGTTTATCGAAAAAAAATATATGTAGCTATACCAGTCGGCTGTTACCTATAAAACAAGCATTAAGTTGCTTACTTTAGGTACAGACGACCGTGTGTCTGTGTTGTAGATATTTATTTATTTATACATACGCAAAAAATTATACAGAAAATCCTCATTGCGCTCATTTATTTAACAGCAGAAAATTTACACAATGATGTCAGTTTAGATAGTTGTATTACTTAATATTAATACCAGATAGTTACGTATAAAAAATATTACAACAATATCTTGTCTTTTTCTAACTTTATTAAGTTAACAACTCCCAAAACGTAAGTAGAAGATTTGTTGACGAACAATAAAAGCGTTGTAAATTGTATACTTTGATCACTAAAAGACTTGGGAAATAAATAAAGCTAATATATCAAATAAATAGCATTTTCTTCTGGATTCCTCGGAATTGTCATGTCTATTGGAGATATAAGTTACCTTGTTATAAGTTAACGCTATTTACTTTGAAATCTGAGCAAGATCCATTCTATGATTGTCTAGTAAATACGGTGTTACTGTATTTTATGTTTCGACCATCCTGTTGGCGCAGTTTGTAGTAGCCATCCATCTATCCCGAGCAGGAATCAAACACGCAAACTGTCGGTGTTTTAGGCGACTACTCGCATCACTACACCAGAGCGGTTTTAATGAGTCAATAACTACAATAATACTAAATATTTAAACTCCCCACTATCGCTATTTATATTGCGATAATTGTCTCAATAAACCTATTATTAGAAAATTTAATAACAAAATCGTAATAATCTATACTAATAAAAATATATCCCCAAAATACGAATATATGGACTAAATTACATACTTCACACACACACACACACAATACAACACGTAATTTCTGAATGACTACATCAAACTAAATAATTAATTATTTTTTTGTTTTTGTTATTTTCAAATCAAGATTTGTATACCAGAAAATGTGGAAAATCAATATAATTCACGAAAAAAATGGTGATACAAAGTTTGTATGATCAGCTAGTATTTAATTACAATACAATAATGTACGCGAAAAAAATGTACTCATAAAATTGAAGCCGTTAAGGATAATAATTAAAATCATATTAATATGGACCATTGATTGTGGTAATCAATAAAGTCATAACAATGTACACAGTAAACCGAATTAAGTACCTACTGTTTTTCAAAATTGATTTTAAAAATTATGTCTCATAAAGTTTAAAACACGAGCGCACGCAACAATAAAGAAGCAGGAATGTTATTTGCTTTATATCTTCTATACAGTCTCACAGAAAGGCCGATGATAAGTTTATTTCAACTTTCTTAAACTTTGTGTTGCTTAAGTTCATCAACTATAATATTTCTAGAAGGGAAATACAAGTTTCACATTTCAGAATTTGTTTTCTTTATACGACGAAGTTGGTCGAGAATAATGATGTTATAAAAATACTGTCGATAGTAATAATATTTTGAGTTTAGTTTTGAAACGTCTAGTGACTATTAATTTAAAGTTAACTCTATTTTGCTTTATACTCTAAGTTACCGAGTTTTCGTTAAATTAGTGCAAAGTTAATCTCGTTATCTTGAATTCGTATTAATATTACTCAAACTTGATTTTATTAATTCTAATAAAATTTTAATGAAACAAAAATAAAATTAATTTAACATATTAACAACATGTATTTTTTTCACAATATTTCAAAGTAATCTTTCAAGACGATTTAGCAAATTATATTAAATATCTCTGTCACTTCAATTTCGGATTTTTAACTAGATATTTAAATACAGCTTTAGGTAAAAATTCCGCGTTCAGGTCACGTCGGGCCCTCTCAATGGGGCCAATTAGGGGTCTACGAGGAAGGTATTTGTTCCATTTGAAGGAGACTCTAATGAGGGTATACATTATGCACTAGTGGCCTTTGATAGAGACTGTCGACTAGAGTCGACACTAGTAACGACTATTCGACTTTTCTTAAATTTTGTGTTAAGACATAATTATCTAGTTTGTTATCCAGGTAATTATGTCACCTAGATTTAGGTTAAATTTTTATAATAATTTTTATCTTAAATATCTCTTACTCAAGGGCATTAATAATAGGGAGAAAATATGCACAACGTAAACACAAATGCACATGCTTCATATCTGTAGTTTAAATTAAATTTTGCCATGAACGGGGTTGAAATTGCCGAGGTTCAAAGTGCCTCGGAAATCACGCTAAGCTGTCGGTCCCGGTTGTTATCATATACACCTGATAGCAATCGTTTCTAGGGAATATATCCGCCAACCCACATTGGAGCAGCGGGACACATACATGGGGAAAGAGGCCTATACCCAGCAGTGGGATATTACAGGCTGAAGCAGGGTCGAAATTGTAACTCTAAGAAATCCTGGGCTAAGTTATAACGAAATGCTAAGACTTGTGATAATATAAAATGTAAACTTTTACAAAATTCATATTATTTAGTAAACGTTTTTACAAAATGTTACAAAATAACAACATGTTAAAAGTTTTTACTTGTGTTGTCTGAAATAAATAGTTAAATAGACGTAAGTCCACCGATTTGTACAAAACAATCTGTAATTATCTTAAAACAATTTAACGTGTATTATGTAGTGTGGTGTAAAATATTTCATTTCAGCCTGTTGCAGTCCACTGCTGGACATAGGCCTCCCCAAGTTCGCGCCAGACATCCCAGCTTTAGGGTTTTGCCTATAGTTACCACGCTGGGCAGGCGGGTTGGTGACCGCAGGGCTGGCTTTATCGCACCAAAAACGCTGCTGCCCGTCTTCAGTCTTTGTATTTAAAAAGCCAGCTGTAGGATAGTTATCCCACCATCAGTCGGCTTCAATAATTCCAAGGTGGTAAGGAACTTCGTTATCCCAGTCGCCTTCTACGACTCCCACGGAAAGAGAGTTGGCGGCTAAATTCTAGACTGCCGTAGTCACACAGCAAAAAATTTTATGTGTAAAATCTATACTAATATATAAAGCTGAAGAGTTTGTTTGATTGTTTGTTTGTTTGTTTGTTTGTTTGTTTGTTTGTTTGAACGCGGTAATCTCTGGTTCTACTGGGCCGATTTGAAAAATTCTTTCAGTGTTAGATAGCCCATTTATCGAGGAAGGCTATAGGCTATGTATCATCACGCTAAGACCAATAGGAACGGAGTCCACGCCGACGAAGTCGCGCGCAGAAGCTAGTATAGTATAAATAAATAAATTATTAAAATAATCATATAAATAAATAAATTATTAAAATAATCATGACAAGTTCTGTATCTGTAGATAGAGAGGCAGAGTCGATTATTGCGTCATAAGTCTACCGTCTCGTAAGGAAAAAATACTTAAGACTCACTTAAGCATGAATGTAAAAATTCTTGAAAAAGGGCACACTTAATCAATAAAGAGAAATTCAAAAGAGGCTTTGAAAGGTGTGCGGAGTGTGGCCACACGTATAGTGTTTGAGGACTCTTAATCGGGTTAGGTCGGAAAGGTTGGAAGGGCTTTGATAATTAGATTCTATGAGAGCCCAGCCCTTGATCAGTTTAAGTGTTGATTGTATCGTGGTACTATTCAAGTGATTTACTTAATTTTGTATGGATTAGAGTGTGTATGAATATAATATATTTTCTTCGTTAATATTGTATGACAAAATTTAAGTTGGTGTTACTATACTTTTACACATTATTTATTTCTTTAGACCCTTTATTGTACACTAAACAAGAAATAAAATAAACAAGAAACATTAACAATAATTAGTAGATAAAATGTACAAAAGGCGTCCTTATTGCTAAACAACACATTACGCAATTTACACTTCTCATCTGATCTTAGACTTCAGATGAGCAGTCCTAAGACTGCCTAAAAAGGTTGAACGAAGTTCAACACTGATGTTTACGTTCTATTAAAAAAAACATACATAATGTATGAGTGATCAAGTTAAAATAAAATTTAGCTCTGATATTGATTTTGAATGGACTGTGTCAGAAATTTTTGTACTCTTGCGTGTATTTTTGTTAATTATTAACCATTTTTTATAAATCAGCTTTTGTTTGAAGAGAGAATAATTACATACTATACTTTCAGGATGCTTTAATGTTTACAAACGAGAAATTTTTACAGTGATAACAAAGCCTTTTTTACACATTTTTATTTTGTTTTTTCTTGCATATTTCTATGTTACATGTATTGTTTCTGGTTGTATAAAGGAGCTCCTGGGGGGGATTGGGGATAGGGTCGGCAACGCGCTTGCGACGCTTCTGGGGTTGCAGGCGTCTATAGGCTACGGTCTTACCATCAGGTGAGCCGTACGCTTGTTTGCCAACCTAGTTACATTAAAAAAAAAAATTGTATTTATTGTATTTGTTGTTGCTATAGTCGTACATGTACAATATGTAATCTCACCATATCAATAACTTAACTCAAAAAAAGTAACTTTTTAATAATAAAAGAAGTCGTAGTCGATTAAATTTTTTATACTTTATTGTGCTTATTATGTATGAAATAATTTAACTGCATAGTTTGAATAAGGAATAATTTCGAATGCGATTTGTAGCTCATATTTAAAATATTAAACCGAATTTTTCCGTATATTGTATACTAACGTCTGTAAAAAGGTCAGTTTTCATAAAAAAAAGTCCAAATAAAAAAATGTAACTTCACACACACATTTTTTTCAACCAACTAACAATAATCGCACCTCAGATTAACCTCATAGGCTGTAGCCTATGCTTAGGCTACAGCCTATGAGGTATGCTTTGTAAAGCATAGTGATTTTTTTTCAACCATATACAACCTATTTCAATTCAACTATAGGTACGACACGTCAATCACTTTCACGACATTTAAATTAAGAACAAATACGCAGTCCCGTCGCAATTCCACTGATACACAATAAACACGACCTGTCGGCTGTCTTCTCGATTTGATAACGAATAATTAATTAAAGGGGGGACCTACGGGTGCAATGGACCCGAATATTACACCATGGGAACAAAGGAATTAATTAAATAATACTAATTTTAATATTCATCGCTACCTCCCGTAGGAATGACAGTGTGATGGAATTGTGTAATTTTGTGTTAGCTTATGTTAAACGGATTTTGATGTAGTGCTATGGTTTTTATTTGGAGATGTTAAAACTATTTAATAAAAGAAAAGAAGTGATTGGTATTCTTTAGTATTTATTGCATCTGTTGAGGAACGATTTCTTGTTAAAAAGTACAGATAGTTTTATAGTAGACATTTTAATTTGTAAGTTTTTTTTATTAATAATTTTATCTATTTTGTTTGTATTTATTACCAGTTAAATTATTTTTATTTAATACTTGCCATGAACGAAAATCTTTAAATTCAATAATTTCTTCATGTACGTGCGCTAGACAGAACCCGGTGATCCCAGTAACAAGATTGCGGTCAATAATCGTCTAAGCCCTGTAGGTAAACTTATTAAACCTAAATCTACTCATCTCGGAATTCTGTTTAAATACTAGTTTTTTTCATACTTAAATTCCTTCTCTATATATTTTAATTATATTTTATTACAAGTGAAACGGTTTAGAAACACGCAATTAAGTTAACTATTTGTTTTAGTATTTAACTGAGTTTGGGCACAGCAGGAAATTTCCTGCTCAAAATATGGAAGCAGCTCAACTGGGGTAGTACCGCAACCTTACAGAAGATCACAACTACATAACACTGTTTTCGAGCAGTGTTGTGTTCCTGTTGGTGAATAAAGAGCTCCTGGGGACGAAATGGACCACATGACACGCAACACATTTCGATTAAAAAAAATAATCGTAATCGGTGAACAAAGTCAAAAGATAGAAATAGTAAATAAAAAATACAGTCTAATTAAGAACATCCTCCTTTCTGAAGTTGGATAAAAATAACTAAATGTTTACTGTTTACATGTCACAACTCTGAAAGTTAACTTTTCTTTTAAAAATAATTTTTGTCATTAAGTACGAGATTATATGGCCTATTTATATGCACATTATTCAGGATTCAGTGTTTGTCTTCAGTCGAAAATATTTCCAATGCAATTCATATATATAATAACAGTAGGTACGTTAAATGATCTCAATTAACAATTGTATCGCTGAGGCGCTTGTTAAGTTTGCCAGCGTCCAGTGGAACTTTCATGGCGCAATGCAACTAGCGCTTAATGAGCACAGTTGTTACCAACACTAAACGTTTTAGTGACGCTCATGTTACATATCGATTTACGGTAACTAAATTGACTCGTTTAATATTATATATTTACCTCACATTAAGGCATGTGGCATAATTGCCTTTGAGGAAGTTCGTGTTGGAGAGTAATTAGTGTAGCAATTTAGCAATAACGTGTAATGTGATGACGCGTTGACGCAACTGCAACGGTCACAGAACTGGTTTATGGCTGTTTCGCTGGCGGTTGCGGGTTCGATCCCCGCACATGACAAACATTTGTAATAGCCATGCAGATGTTTGCCGCGGTGTGGGTGTTTGTGCAGTCCTTGTGGGTCTCCCCAACGTGCCTCGGAGAGCACGTTATGCCGTCGGTCCCGGTTGTTATCATGTACACCTGATAGCAATCGTTACTCATAGTAGGGAATATATATGCCAACCAGCATTGGAGCAGCATGGTGGATTAAGCTCTGGTCCTTCTCCTACATGGGGAAAGAGGCCTATGCCCAACAGTGGGATATTACAGGCTGAAGCGTCGTTATCCTTGTGCATATATTTTTTTTTTCTTTTTAAAGTAATATGTAATTGCTATAATGCAATCTTAAATGAAAGCGGTGCCAATTTTTATAATAAAACTAAACTTTAAATTTTAGTGCTGTTTCGATATATAATCGACATATCGATATCGACTTTTTTATCTTACTATATTATAACATTAATAAAACTGATCTTCACAACACGAAAACCAATAAATGCGAGTAACATTATAAAACATAATAATAATGATTTCAATCAAAATAATCACAAATCATTACTTATTGGAAAACGATAAAATCTTATTAAGTCTTAAGTACACAAGTAATCTTCAGCTTTAAATACTTCAGCCGATAAGCACTCATAGTGATTATAATCGTGTATGAGACAGTATTCCTTTCGCATCAAGCTTGGTCGTTTAATAAAGGAAGTAGTTACGTAATGGCATGTGCTTTATCGTTGGAGATTCATGCAGAAAACCTATGACAAAGGGTTGGCGACCATTGACAATTGAAACATAATTATGTTAAAGTGGTGTTTTCGTATTTTTAATCGATATCGATAATCGGCTATTGTACAAATTTTTTAAACATATTTGTTTTATTTTTTTATCGATCACAGTATGATTTACTTACAGTAATATGGCATAGATATATTTGATTCTAATACATAGTTAGCAAATTTAAATCAGTAAAAATGAAAACCATAAAATCGTCTAACGATAAACGAAACTTACGATAAAATTGTACAAATAAACTTTAATTTTTCACGATTCACGATTCAGCCTGTAATATCCCACTGTTGGGCATAGGCCTCTTCCCTATGTAGGAGAAGGATCGGAGCTTAATCCACCACGCTGCTCCAATGCGGGTTGGCGGATATTCCCTACTATGAGTAACGATCGCTATAAGATGTACATGATAACGACCGGGACCGGCGGCTTAACGTGCTCTCCGAGGCACGGTGGGGAGACCCACAAGGACTGCACAAACACCCAGACTACGGCAAACATCTGTATGGCCAATACAAATGTTGTCGTGTGCGGGGATCGAACCCGCAACCGCCGGCGCAACAGTCAATCGCAATCCAGTGCTGTAACCGCTGCGCCAACGCGGCGTCTTTAATTTAATTATTAATTATAATCTTTTAATTTTTCAAATAAATAAAACTAATACTTGTACTATTGAATTTCGTCTATGGTTGTGTATGATTTATAGTTGCTGAGCGATTGCTGTCATTAATACTTAACACAGTTTGCTTGATTTAATATAATCGACTCGTAACATCACTAATGTACGTCGGTTAAAATAGTAGTCGAAGTGAATAGTTCCCCACTACAATTCGAAGGCAGGTTTATTATGGTTGAATACAGAGATTACTGACCATCTCGTTAGGATAAGTGGTTATAGGTTTACGTATTCAATGAATACTTATTTATTTATTTTACTCTTTTTGCACACCAATACACAAAAGAACAATACATAGAATTTATAACAAACAACTTGCATCAGTTGCAACAGGTGGCCTTATCGCTAATACAGCGATCTCTTCCAGGCAACCTTACAATATTGAATTATTTTTGATTGTATAAAAATTGGTATTAGCTGTTACTTGTTCAGAAATGTTTTGGTATAAATACTATAATTTTATTAATGTGTACTGTTTATAATGAATTTAAAAAAATAGGAGATTTGACATGGATAGAAAAAGACGAACTCTTGTGATAACATCTTAAAAGTAAACTTCATCACCACTCAAAAATCAATCACTAGAAACTAAAATGTTAAATTACTCATTATTAAAACTTATACCATTGAGGAAAATAACTGATACTTTCTAAATTGTTCGATAAATTTTTACCTATACCATAGCCAAGAGCCATCGCAGCCAAAACCACTTTCCCGTAAAAAAAAAAAAACTGTATCTCGTAATAAAATCGGCCCATCCATTCGAGAGCTATGATGCCACTGACAGGGAGACATTGAGGTTAAACTTCTAAAACCCCTATTTTTACGGTGGAGGTTTAAATTGTAAAAAGCGAAAATACATAGACGAACCGAGAATAACAAAATTATCTTAACCGGTCTCGAAGCTGATTTCAGGGCATTGTAAGGGGACATATAGTTCAAAGAGACAACTTTAAACTACTCGCTAGATGTTTCATGGCAGTTATGTCCAGCAGACAGCAAACTAGACTAATTTAGATCAGCTGACAACAACCACGTTGTTCTTATCAGGTGAATGTAAAAGTATATTGATGAGTGACGATGACCAATATACTCATTTGTATGACATGAACATCTTATGATGTAGACAGCGGCATCCATTTAAAAAATGTAACAACATTCGCCCGTTGCTCCACTGCGGGCTGGTGGATATTTTACCTACTATGAGTAACGATCGCTATCAGGTATTTTTGACAATAGCCGGGACCGACGGCTTAACGTGCTCTCCGAGATGTTCACCAATTGCCTTTAATTTAAGATCCACGTGTTTAATTTACTGTACTATCTAGGCCTTTATTGTCAAAATATTAATACAACTCGAAATTAAATGAGTCAACAGAATGTTAATGAATTCGCGAATTTCGATAAAGCGCAAATTTTGGTATCCGAAGCGGCAATTAAATTCTGCTTCGTAAACAAATTATCTTTTGCCTTATCAAATAACTGAAAACTTACTTTAGATCGATTTATAAACAGATAGAGTTTCAAAGCATTACGTTTGTGTATTGAACAGCTCATAAAATAATTTTATGTAATAATACCAATACATTCAAAATTTGTTTATTTTGAATTGACAACTGTTTTGGTGCAGAGGTGCTTGAAGTCTGTAACGCTTTTATTTGAAACAAAGCTACACAAAATTGTCCCGATATAAAAATTGTACTTACATGAAATCAAAAATCAAAATCAAAATATTTTATTCAGCATAAAATTATTACAATTTCTTACTGAACGTCATGAGTCTACTACCAGTTCGGAAAGAAAAAGCCTCTGACCTGAGAAGAACTGGCGAAAGAAACTCAGCGGGACTAATGTCATTTTTTTTATTGTAATGTTTTTTTTTCCAAAGCAGATTGAAGGATTGAATGAAGATTTATTATAAGCGTGGTGGATTAAGCTCCTAAGATTAAAAAAGAGGCATATGCCCAGTAGAGGGATATTACAGGCTGAAGTAAAGTGAATACGACATATAAAACTACTAGCTGTGCCCCGCGGTTTCACACGCGTAAATTTAAGGAAAAAAGTAGCCTTAGCCTTCCTGTAAATGGGCTATCCAAATAAAACATATTTTTTTAATTCGAATCAGTAATTATTGAAATTAGCACGTTTAAAACCACAAACCAAACGTTTCAGCTTTATACAATTAATATTAGTATAGATAAGTTTATTTATTATTTATTTTATACTTTATTGTACATCACAAATATATACAAAACATAACTTAAAGATAAGTACCAGTGAAGTACAATGGGCGGACTTATGGCTAATTAGCCATTTCTTCCAGACAACCCAGTTTATAGATTATTTTACTCAGTATGTAATATTTTGCTCAGTATGTATCTATAATGTCTTCCATTTTTAGGGTTCCGTACCCAAAGGGTAAAAACGGGACCCTATTACTAAGACTTCGCTGTCCGTCCGTCCGTCCGTCCGTCCGTCCGTGTGTCTGTCACCAGGCTGTATCTCAAGAACGGCTATAGCTAGAGAGTTGAAATTTCTGTTGTTTATGTATTTCTGTTGCCGCTATAACAACAAATACTAAAAACAAAATAAAATAAATATTTAAGGGGAGCCCTCCCATACAACAAACGCGATTTTCTTGCCTTTTTTTGCTCGATATCAATAATGGCAACAGGTAGGCACTTGAAATATTCACAAAATACTCAGTTCTATTTTTACTTTAATAATAAATAATAAAATTAAAATAAAATTAATATTTAAGGGGGGCTCCCATACAAAAAAAAACGTCATTTTTGCCTATTTTTGCTCTCATACAACAAAAGTGATTTTTTTAGCCGCTTTTTGCCCGATATTAAAATCAATGTACCTAGTCAATGGTACGGAACCCTTCGTGCGCGAGTCCGACTCGCACTTGGCCGATTTTTTATTAATATATGTAATTTTCAATTTCATTCGATGTTACAATCAACGTGTGAATGTTGATTAATTTTGCCTTCACATCCGATTGATTTTGATTCCATTTTATAATTTTCAATATTTCGTAAAATATTTGTTTTAAATTTTTTTTTTTATGTTTACTTAAACATTCTATTTAATGAAAACATCGCCAGCGCTGATTTTTTAATACTTAAAAGTATTGTTTGGTAAAGTATTGCTTGAAGTAATTAATGTCAACGCTTATTTTTATTGGAAACCATATTCATTTATTAAGTAATGGAATTTTAATAGTATTAATAAAGTTTAGTTCTTAGAACGTAAAAGTTGCTAAGGCAGATGTGATTTGTCAACAAACCTAAAATTTGACAATGTTGTTTTTTGACCCTAATTGTAAACATCACTTACTAATCCTTGTACCCTAAATACGAGTATATAGCTGCTTTTGCACGAAGGAAACGTTGAAACTATTATCTTAAAATATGAAAAAAAACTAAAGGAAAATAGTGGCTTCATTATGAGAGAATTTTTAAATTTAAATTTATTTCTCAATTAATACACGAAAATGTTTAGCTATATACATATAGCTTTGCGTTATTTGAGCTCGTATATATACAATACATTGCACGTATCGAATTCGTACATATATCATTGTGTATAAGAGAGATCTTTCCTTTCTTTTAATCTTCTACTACTTCCCCGTATCCCTCTAGCTATGGGACAAAATTTTTTGGATGTATTACCTCATAATACTATTACTTTAAAAATATTTAGAATTCAAAAATATCAAACTATGGTTTTATAATTCTGTTAGATATCAGTCATATCAGAAAATAATTGACAATATTAGAAAATTTGTTTTCTTTGCACACCTCACCTTTACCATACATAAAACTATAGTACCTAATATATATTGGTATCAATACACTATACAATATTCTAGCACACATTAAGGTATTTAGGTAGTCTAATCAAGACACGCATCGCATACCGAATGGGCTGTATCGTGTAATCACGATATTGTTATTGACGACACACGTGTTGCTGTTCATCCGTTTGTTAGTTATAACGATAGCAGATAATGTGAATAATATGTAATTTCATCATTGAATTAGTTTATGACATATGATTTAAAGGTTAGTTATTTTTAGTAACACAACTAGGGCAGTAAGGCCTACAAAGGCATATATTATAACGGGAGCATCACATCAAAGGTGTTGTTAAGCCTACAACCGCAGTCAACATATCACAAGATTATACTTCTTCTTGGAAGCAGTATTGCTTGGCAATGATCTTCAGTGATGTTGATTTTGGCTCCAGATTTTGAGCGAGATGATTTCTGCTGTTTCTTACCTCAATCAATTTATTCTAAGTAATTGATTTAATATAATTAGAGTCGGCTCAGTACAAGAAGTAGTCTTTAGTATTTTAGCTTATACGAGCCCCGATGCAAAATAGTTCGTCTAGTGTGAAATTTACTCTGTGAGATTTTTTCTAATTTCATTATTTTTGTATATCTATATAAAATATTAAGCTTTTTTACTATCACATGTCGCGTTACTAATGTCATTTTTTTAATAACTTTCGTAGATACTTAATTTCAATTAAATTAAAATCAAATATAAACAAAAAAATTACCTCGTTTAAGTAAACTTGTAATGCTTGGGGTTTCTCTCAAAGATAGAGTTAGAAACGAGACTATCAGCGAGAGAACGAAAGTAACCGACATAGCCCACAGAATTAGCAAGTTGAAGTGGCAGTGGGCTGGTCATCTGTGTCGCAGGACCGATGACCGCTGGAGCAGACGTGTCCTGGAGTGGAGACCGCGTCTTGGCAAACGCAGTGTGGGACGTCCTCCGGCCCGTTGGACCGACGATCTTCGTAAGATTGCCGGTGTAGGCTGGATGAGGATTGCGGAAAACCGGGATGTCTGGCGCGAACTTGGGGAGGCCTATGTCCAGCAGTGGACTGCAATAGGCTGAACTAACTAACTAAAACTAAACGAAGAAATAGAAAATAAAGGTTGTCACAAAATAAATTATTATATGTATATTTATGATCATACTATATACAAAACGTTATTTATCTATCATGAGACATTTAAATAAACGAGAATTTTTCACAAAGGAAATGTTGCGCAATTGAGTGTGAACAATAATTAATCATTATTATAATTTATCATTCATTCGTAAGACGGTATCATTAATTATGAAATAATTAAGATTTAGGGGAGCTGTTACACGCAGATTGGGTCTATTATCATAGAGATGTAAAATTATGTTTATGTACAGACCCGCTTACTTAGAATTGCAACTTTAGTTCTACCTACGTGGGAATAGCTTCCTAATAAAGGTTCTTCATTATTAATACAAGCAATATTTATAAAGTGTAATGTAGTACTATACATTTATAAAGATTAGCAGTGAATACTAAGAAATTGCAAGAATTTTGTTAATCACAAGAAAAAGAAATATATAATATGTATATACCCTCAAGATTGATTCTCGAGGTAAAGGAGCCTATTCGAAACATTTCGGACAACTTGTAGTTTTATTAATTTTTAATATTTTTCAGTCTTGGTGAACAAAGCAAGCGACGAATAAGACAGCTGAAAGCCATCAACTCTCAGAAAATACTTGTTTATAAAAAGCATTTGCATTGAGCTTAAAAGTAGAGCTCTATCCTGTCAAGGACGGCTTAGTTAGCGTCCGCGAATTCGTTTGCCCTTTTGTTGTATTATTCATTTTATTTCTTTAACTTATCTATTTGTTAAAGGAATATCTTGTCCCTGGAAGTGAAATATAACCGCTTCTTACTGTTTCTGGTTTTAGTTATACGCTTATTTTACTTTAGATTTTTTCGATGACGATAAAGTCAATTATGTTTTTGATTCTTCACCCTGTTACAATCGAACTATTACATTATAAATTCTGTAAATATGCTGTTATTAAACTTTTAAATAGTATATTTTTTTTACGTCGATACGTCGTTACTTACGTTAAGATAATATTATGTGAATTTGATTTGTGTCATGTGGATTCTGATGGCAGTAAATTATATTTAAAATAAAATAAGTTTTAGTGTTTGCGTATACTGGCGACAAAAATATTATTACTTTTGCAAAAAAGTGGTATCATTTCCATAAATTTCAAATAATGACTGAATGAATACGACAAGTACTTAAATTATATTTCTCTACATGCACTTTGATATGACTTCATATTTATCTTATGATAGTCTTGCAAAGTTATAATTGTATTAGGTAATCCTTCTTATAAACTTAACTAAGAACTATGAAGAATCACAACAATTGGTATTGTTATGATCCTTAATGTTATGAACCAAATTAATTGTAAATAATTTATTGTTGTCAACACTATAAGTTCGGTAAATGTAATTGTAGTACTAACTAATTGCTGTATAATCTATGTTGCATATGGCAATACTATTTCCTGTGTGTCTTGACAGCTCGGCCGGCCCTCTTGCTAACCGCGTGTGCGGCACGCCGCCTTTCTCGATACCGCGCGTTGAATAATTTGATATTGTCGTTAGCAATACGTAATTGTATAAATTGATATTAACTTCGTTCACGGCCGCCGTCGATAATGTATTGAATGTTAAATGTTATTAATAGTTAGTCTATAGTTCGTTCGCCGCTTAAAAACCGCATTGTGCGCTTGCGACCTTGTGATAATTAATATATTCGCGTTAATTCATCGAATGTGTTTAGTAACACCATTGTTCGTCTCGATAAATATTCGTGAAGTTATTAGTTCTGTTGGATACTGTAAAGTGTTAAAAGTGTGTGAATTATGTGACATCGCCGAGTACAGTGCCCCTTTCGTCGTCATCATCAGCGCCGTGCCGTCTGATCAGCTAAGCTTACCTTCCTAATTATCATTGAAACTGCAGGCTTGGCCAATTGTGTTTTTGTGTTAATTTAGGTTGATGTCAGCTCCCCGGCCAGCGGCCATCACATCTTTGAAGAAGCAAGGTAATACAACCTTTGCATAATAACATTAGAATTTAGTTTTATTTAAGCGCTGCGTAACGCAGCTATATGTTAGGTTAATATATATCTGATGTTTCAAATCGCTTCCACTGTTAAAACCAAATAATACCAGGTAGAATTTAACATAATTTTTTGGTAGCAGAGCGTGGTTCATCAATACCAACAAACCCCCACACCATTCAGCCTATAACATCCCATTGTTGGGTATCCACTGCGGTTAGGTATATAATATTCCCTACTATGAGTAACGATCGCGACCAGGTATTTATGATACCAATTGCTCTCCGAGGGATGGTGAGGAGACCTAAAAGGACAGAAATACAAACCGGAAAGAAATATTTGTATATATACAAATATCCATCCCGAGCGGGAATCGAACACGCAAACCGTCCGTGTTTCAGGCACTACTCGCGTCATTACACCAAAGCGGTCGTCGGAATAAGATACATTGGTGCAAGAAGTCACCTCAACCCTGACAGCAACGGGTTCAATTCCTGCTCGAGACAGACATATGCATTTCTGTAAATACTTTTTTTACAAATTTCTGAAATATACAACTACAATAAATTAAATCGAAATATGTTTACGTAAAGTATATGCAAACGTTTTACCAATCAAATAAAATGACTAAAGGGGTATCCAAACGTGAAAATTATTTACTTTAAACCCTTCCATCCTGTGAATCCAAATGAAAAATACCTAAAGGGCTCCAGCCATTCGTTATAACATCGAACAAAATTTACGCAAACGGACAATCAAAAGAATATCCGAGTAAATGTCCCTTTAGACTTTGAGCCTTCGTCTCTAGTACGTTTGATCGTAAAATTTTAAAAAGTTGCTCCTGTAATACAAACGTGAAGCCAGGGAAGTATTTAAAAGTTTAGTGGTTCTGTAATAATCATATTTAATTATTTTTAATAGACAGTAAGAAATAAAATGTTTCAATAATTTATTATATAAGAATGATAATAGTTATACTCAACATATTTTTAGTAAATTTCAAACATACAGATATTTCAAAATTTTGATTGTAAAAAACAATTAAATATTTAGGGCAAAACCTTTTATAACTTAAATTAGTTAACTTAACTTCTCTTTTCAAGGAAAGCCTCTGAATTTGAGTCACCAAATTCAGCCCTATCTGCAACGAAGTTGGTGGTATTCGGAAAATTCATCCTTTGTTAGTTCACATTATGACCCATTTTCGCATAGCATTGGCGATAAATCACAGATGTGGACTTTTGAAAGGAAAATGATAATGAAGTAGTTTCTTTCAGCTTGTTCTGAAAAGGTGACACGTCTTTGAGCCATTCATTGAAAGCAACTAGCGCATGTTACACACGCACTTCGTCTGCCTTGTGCAATATGTGTCATGCTTTGTCGGGTTTCTATTCATGTAAAGATTCTTGAATATGAACAGGATTCAATCAGGCATTCCTTCAGATACATCGACTTTAGAAATAGCGACATTTCAATAAACTTATTTAAATGTCTATGTTTCATTCTTTGTCCTAAAAAACTATACTGGTAATGGTAATAATTGCGTTTGTTCTTAAACCTAAAAAAATGACTTCAATTACAACGACAAGTAATAGAACGTAGGTAGACGAAAGAATAGACAAGTAAATATGCGTGTTCAAAGATTACTCAAAAAGTAGTCATCAGATCTCAATCGACTTTAAATTGAACTATATGACAAGCATCAGCTTTCGATTAAAAGAAGAATTATCGAAATCGCTCCATCCAATAGAGTTATGTGGTATAATACAACGAAGGTCAACGTAAAAATAGTCAAGTAAATACGCATTATTGGATATAACTTGAAAAGTACCTACATATCAAAATTCAATTAAATTTAAATATTTTGCAATATAATTCAATATGCAATTGTAATAATAAACGAATAAATATTACAGAAACTTAGGAGTTGGTCTTATATATCTTTATTATAAGGCGTCTTAACTCCTTCAAACACAACTATATAAAGTTAGTAAATATCATGTTCCGTATTTTGTACAAGAATTTACCATCGAGAAAATAAGAACAGCCGGAACAAGACAATGATCCATAAACTACATTATGACAAACCAAAATATACCGCTGTACTTCTTTACTCAGTTTCCCTGCACGCAAAATTATGTCTTAACTCATGTTGTTAAGTTTCAAATTTCTTCGAATGTCAATATCGTGATGAGGGCAAAGAAAGCCGCCGTTGATTTGTGGATAATACAACACTGTTTTATGGTTTCCGTTTTATAACGAACTGTTTGCTACAACAGTATTTCAATTACACACTCAACATCGCTATTCAAGATTGTCTAACATCTTGCAGAAAGTAACCAATATAACAATTTGCTAAATAATTTAGTAGAAGAATGTGCTAAATTTGCTTGCATTACTGGATATAGGTTTATTACATGGCCTTCCTAAATTCATAGTTTTACGCCGCCGGAAATTCCTAACTCTCCATGACTCTTTTAAGGTCGTCTATCTACCTGACCCCCTTTCGTGGACGTTCAACATTACGCTTGTAACACATTTTCGTGATCTTCTTTTTACTACAAAGCACTAAATCTCCTTTGTAGGCTTATGTACCGCATCTATTTCAAAAAATGTTATGCAAAAAAATGCGATTCATAAGAATGAAATGGTAAGCTTCCAATCATTCAATTTGTCATAATTGGTATATTCTAATCATAATGATTTAAACTCATGCAAGCCTTCTTTTGACCATAACGAACGCGAACAAACAATTACCTAACAAAAATTAACTAAACTGACAACATTTCTCATGTTGATGACAATTTTTGAAATGTAGCAAAATTCGACACAAATAATGAAATTTTAACTGTTTTCTATTAGTATTTCAATTGAGAATATCAAGTTTTATATAATCAATAGGTATCACTTAATTTCCTATGTTTGGTATGAGTTAAAAGCTTCGCCAACATTATTTAAAATGTTTCCAGTAGTAACGATAGCGTGATATTGTCACTGAATATTTAATATTTTCATCATAATATTTTTTACTACTATCCCTTTAAATATTAAATTAGGCTGTATGTACCTACAGTAACGCTCCCCTAACCTCTGTAGGAAGGTATATAGAAACCGGACACCTATATATAAATAAGACTGGGAGTGCTTGTGGTTACCCGAGTTATACGGAATAGCTCTTTAAGTTGATTATATTTGTACTTATTGTTTGTTAAGTAATAAACAACTACAATGTTTGAAGTTTTCTCTTACGGCCTTCGACATCTCAATATATAACGCTAAAAATAACTTATATTACTTTTAGATGTTGTATTCGTATTCCCGTAATAATTCTATCACGTAATAAAATATCTATTTTGTCAAAACAAATAATATTATGTCCATAACAAAATATTGTAATTATGGCAGTCATACGCGTCTTATACTTTTTCATCCACAATATTTTTAAGCTGCTTTAGTCACAACAGTAACAATAATTTACAAAATTTTGTCTGTTCAATTGATTTTACCCATCAAAATTTAAATTAATGTTAATTATCTCTATCAAACGGATATTTAAGTAACGTCCTTTTTTGATTGTGTTGTTTTATAACGATTTTTTTATCAAAATTAAAAAAAAATTGAATCAGTATTTTTTTTTTCTTAACGAAAACTGATCAATTAACAAGTAATTCCTTGAAATATCAGAGGACATTTGAAGTTATCCCAAAACTTACCCGGCAATCCGTATTGATAATAAATAAATACGTCACAAGCCGCTCACCTTCATACTTAATTGGTCGTATTGAGATCTTACGAGAAGAAAACGATACGATTTTTTTTAAATAATACTAGTGTCAAATCAACGTACGGTACACTTGATTGTAATCGGTTACCGTATTCTATACATATGCTATATCTGAAACATTGCAGATGCTTTACCGACTCTACCTACCCCATCTAGCAGATCTGGCTACCTTACTTACCACAAAACCACAATACTACCTGAGAGCAGTATTATTTCACTGTGATCTTTTGTAAGATTGAAGTACTTACGCAGTCCGGCTGCTCTGAAATTTCAAGCAAGATATTTCCTAAATGCTTACCTCAATAATAAAGTAAAAATTACAATGATGTATTTATTTTGATAGTTTGAATTTTGAAAAAGGCACTTTCATTTTTTAAAGCACGCTTCATTACATAAATTTTTTTTAGGTGTCTTTTTTAATTTTTATGCTTTCTCAAAACTAATTTTATCTAGATTATCCAGAATTGCGTGACATTATCACGTATATTCTAGAACAACCTAGTATGATCGCTAATGTATTACATAATACGCAAAGGCTATATTCATACGAAAACTAAATATAATTTCAAACCATCAGAACTTGAATATGGACAAAAATTGACTAGCGGTTATGTCTAAATTATTAAAATGCAATTTTTGCGAATGCACGTACACACTTTTATACGTTCAGACGCAAACGCGTCACGTTCGTCATGAGTCATGGGTAACACCCTCCTCGTCACATTGACTTGCAAGATGGATAGCCCGATCTGGCTCAGGAGATATTTTAATGGTGCACATATAGCAACAAGAGGAGCAATTAGATGAAAGATATACATTCATTTTCTTAATGACTCCCAACAGTACCAAAATGTCACAGATGATTTCGAATACGAAGATAATTAATTAATCGGTGCGGTCGTCCTTACAAAGTTAATTGGATTTTTAAGATCGTAAAAAATTAATATTTTATAGCCCCTAATATACTCGTAAGCAACAAAACAAAAATATGATTAGTAAGATTTAAAAAAAAAAACTAAAATAATAAAGATACATTTTAAGTTTTAAAAATAAAAGTAACATAATTATGTAACGTTATTTTATTGAAGGTAGTAAATACGCTAAGTACAGTTTTGGAAGTAGTTATAAAAAACTAATATAACTCATTTACTTTTTAAATTTTTATTGCTAATAAACTTAATATATAACACTTAAGTTATATTGTCAGCATATCTCGTGCCTAAAGTACATCATCTATAGCTTAGAAATATTATGTTTGCGGGCCTAATTAATGCCTCTCGTCTATATACACTGTCTAAACTCGAAAGTTTGTGGGAATGTATGTATGTATATAAATGATTTGTTACTCTTTGACGTTAAAACTACTTATGAAACAAAACTTAGTTCGAAGATAATTGAAGACCCGGATTAATTCACACACATAGGCTACAAAATCGGGCATTAGGTGGATTAAATTAGGGAACAACTGTTCAGTTAGATTTAAAAAAAAAAAAAAGATAATCCCGATAAGAAAGAATAAGAATTCGAATAAAATATGAACGTAGCAAAAAGGCTGGCACGGTTACCTCATTAATTAAAGGATTCTTTAACCCCTAGAGAAATAGGTCGTGGACCATCGTAGTGTACTTGTGATACTTTTTTTTTTTAAATGAGAGTAAAAACTGCAAACTTTGCAAGCGGAGGTTGTATAAGAGTGTACATTGAAATTCAAGTTGCAAAAAATGTGTTTTTTTTTATTCGAATGCCGTTCCTTTTTTAAATAAATTCTGTTCTTTTAGTTTCATTTATCTAGTGCTAAAATTGTAAATCATTTGCTTTGGTGCTTTGACTTTTTTAAAACAGCTAGGTGGTAAACAAACGTAAGGCTCAACTGATGGTAAGATATTACCATTAGTAGTAGCACGTAGCTTACAACACCAAAAGCATTGCAAACTCGTTGGCGACCCCCCTCCCTCGGAGTTCTGGTCACCTTACTCTGAGGAAAACAACCCTACTTGAAATCAGTATTATTTAGTTGTGACTTCCCCAGTCGGGCTGGTCCAGATTTTGAGCAGGATATTTCCTGCTGTGCCTTTCCTCTAATTTATAAAATAAATCAGTCATCATCAATCATCAGTTCAGCCTATTGCAGTCCACTGCTGGACATAGGCCTCCCCAAGTTCGCGCCAGACATTCCGGTTTTCCGCAATCCTCATCCAGCCTACACCGGCAATCTTACGAAGATCGTCGGTCCAACGGGCCGGAGGACGTCCCACACTGCGTTTGCCAAGACGCGATCTCCACTCCAGGACACGTCTGCTCCAACGGCCATCGGTCCTGCGGCACAGATGACCAGCCCACTGCCACTTCAACTTGCTAATTCTGTTGGCTATGTCGGTTACTTTCGTTCTCTCGCTCTCTTCTCTAGTCTTGTTTCTAACTCTATCTTTGAGAGAAACCCCAAGCATAGCCCCAAGCATATAAGATAAAACTTAAAACAAACAAAAGTGATATTCAAATTATG
Source organism: Melitaea athalia (assembly GCA_905220545.2). Taxonomy (NCBI): domain Eukaryota; kingdom Metazoa; phylum Arthropoda; class Insecta; order Lepidoptera; family Nymphalidae; genus Melitaea; species Melitaea athalia. The sequence continues at coordinate 16,529,449 of HG992188.1, forward strand.
TAATTACCTTGCGCCAGACAGGACAAACTAACTTGGCCTCTTTTCCATCAGAAAATATATAAAACCAAAGACATCTTATTTATAATTAAAAAGAATATGATATTTTTGCTTTAGATTATTTTAGTAAAGTGAAATTCTAATGCCGTAGATTTTTATTTCAAATTAAAAGAATATGTTTATAATAATAAAAAATAAAATTAAACTAAGTGTCTATCAAGTGTTTTATATAAAAATATTTGTTAGTTAAATATTGGAAAGAATGATATTTTTTTAATACCTAATATTCAATTTTTGTGGTAGACAATAACTATATTTATATTATAAGTAATAACTTTTATGTTTAGTATATAAAATGACATGTTACAATAATTTTAATGAATTTATTGTACCTATCTTATTATAATTTTCAGTCAATCAAACATAATCTCTATCAAATTACCAATCACTATTAAAAGTACCAAACTCAATTTATTATTGATAAATTTTATAATAGTCTATGGATTTTGAATGTATATAATCTTGATACCTAGTATACTATTATCTTTATTTTATTTGTAGTATTTGTAGAAGAGATACATGATACACACAGATGTACAATACATGCTATAAATCTTTAAAATACATGTGTACAATTGTACCAATCTCCTAAGATCGTAGTGACCAATTAACTAAAACAATCATTAACAGTAACAATCATGATAAGGGCCGGCGACAGATGGGGGGACTAATTAGTGGCGAATCGTACGACCGAAAACGATCTCTGTGGGCTACGATATAAATACAACTGATATTTATGGTTATGTACGCATCCTTGTATCTAATTAACGACCTATTTGTGAATATGTATAATTCGTAAGTGGTATAATAGGTGAGCGTAATTTTATTAGCATACTGTACCTGCAAATCTATAGATACAAATAAATAACATTGGAGTGTCTGTTTGTAATATTAAAATAACCGCTTTTTACTAAATGTATATGGATCTTTACACGGTACATATACCAAAATAATATTTTTTACAATTTTTTCTGTCTGTCTGTTTGTTCCGGCTAATCTCTGAAACGGCTGGACCGATTTGACGGGACTTTCACTGGCAGATAGCTGATGTAATAAGGTGTAACTTAGGCTACTTTTATTTTAGATTTTTTTATAACTCTGCGAACTGAACAATTACTTTTTTGTTAAATTCTACGCGGACGAAGTCGCGGGCACAGCAGCTAGTCTTAAAATATATAAGAAATGACGTATGTAATAACTTTTAAATAAATAAATAAAAAACGCTATGCAATAATTCCATTTCATGCCTAAAATGCTTTACATACTTTTTTAAAGAGCTTGATACTCTTCATACTGGTGTATCGATTTTTACCAAACACACATGAACCATAAGGAAATTGGCTTTCACATAAAAAAACTCATCGAAACAGGTATATTCAATTGAGGTACGATACCACCGACAGACACACATACATATAGTGGCGTCGAAATTATGGAATTCCTCTTTTTGAGTGAAGGGTTAATGAAAGAAAAGGTTTCAGACTCCACGACCTTCACTAAGATTTATTACTATGTTGGGGGTCAGATAAACACAATATACAAACAAAAAATACTTAAGCTCACGACAACTGCTTACAGCCTTCAACTGAGGTAGGGCACAGCAGGACCTGCTCAAAAATTGGAGCTGCCCGACTGGGGTAGTACCTCGACCTTACAGAAGATCACATCTAAATAACACTGTTTTCAAGCAGTGTTCCTGTTCCTGTTGGTGAGTAAGGTGACCAGTGCTCCTAGGAGGGAATTGAAGATAGGGTCGGCAACGCGCTTCTGGTGTTGCAGACGTCTATAGACTACGGTATTTGCTTACCATTAGGTGAGCCGTACGCTTGTTTGCCGACTTAGTTATATAAAAAAAAGTCTATACAAACGGTTGTTGTTAGCGGAAATTGAGCCCGCGACTGTCAGCGATTGGTAACAACCAGTGCGGTGACCGCTACGACAATGATATTTGTAGGCAAAAAAAAAGTATTTTATTGGTAACAAATAAAAGTACAATTCACACTTTTACAACATTAAGGTGTTATAAAGAAATATATTTACAATTACAGTGCACCTGTTACCTGAACTAGTTAAATAACTATATCTCAGAATAACAGGGTAATTGTGAAATAAAATAGAAAAAAATTATTTAATAATAAAAGTTGTAACTAATCTACGTTCTCTTCGTCTAAGTTACGTTGTATGATAACTCCCAAAAGAAGCTTAATAATAATGTCAGCAATGTCTCCATCTCAACGGACCCCACTACAATACTGCGTCGCTAACACTCACAGTCAATTAGGGGTGAAAACAAAAAATGTCAATTATGAGTGGTAGGCGTTTTCGAATTATAGGGAGCCACCCTCGGAGTGTAAGTCTGTTGAATAAAAAAGGAATTATTTATATCGATTTACTGCTAATGAAAACATCGTGTAAAATGGCCTAAAAATCAATATAAGGAAAGTGCACGTAGAGTTAGAATCATAACGTGTTTATTATTACGAATAGAAATATGTTGTCAAGGAACATTTGGCTGTGCATATCTATATTATCTACATGGTTTGTTCTTATACATTCTATAAAAAATACATCTATATAAAATGTCTTACTATTTCAGATTTAAATATTGACTAGCCCATTGGCGCAGTTTGTAGTGACCCTGCTTTCTGCTCCAGGGGTCGTGGGTTCAATTCCCACCCCGAGTCTGGGTGTAATATATATTTATTTATATATGTAGTATTTATATGTATGTTTATCGAAAAAAAAATGTAACTATACCAGTCGGCTGTTACCTATATAACACAAGCATTAAGTTGCTTACTTTAGGAACAGACGACCGTGTGTGTGTGTGTTGTATATATTTATTTATTTATTTAAATACAACTCCTGTGTTAGAGCGATGTTTGGCATAACTACCGAAAAGTTGGCACCCTTATATTGCTAATATTTTAAAATTAAGAATGAAGCTGCTTGAAATATCCATTTAGATGAGCCACAGTGCTATTATGATACCTTTTTGAATCATTCCTCTTTGGTGTATGGTTAATATGTATTGTTGCAATATCTGAAAAATCGAAATAAGAGAAATCAAAATTCGATTAGCGAATTTTGTAATTACACAAACCATACATCGACAGTGACCTAATTTTGGATATGCAAACGAAATTCGATCATTCTTCCACATTCGAAAAATACTCGTAGTAAAATGATTCGATATTTTTATTGCAGATGCAAATACAATCGCTACTAAACCGCTTTTGTAACATCTGGTAAGCTTCGAGTATGATTCATCAATGCTTTTTGCGATATTGGTTATCTATCCACATAAATCCTATTTTCAATATCATAATTTAATCTCTTCCATTTATTGGAAAAGTATTAATGGTTGGTATTTGAATAAGTATGACGACGCGTTGACACAATAATTGCTGTAACTGGTTAATGCACTAGCGGTAGCGGGTTCAATCCCCGCACACAACAAATATGCGTATATCGTCATACAGATATTGGTCATGGTTTGGGCGTTTCTGGTTGTGTTATTTGTATTTCCAGACCCATGACATAGGATTTACATCATACTGGAGACATTTGGGAGTGAAGTGTTTATTATTATTTTAATTTCAAGATACATATTTTTGATTAATAATATATGTTTTTTTGGATAAATAATAATAATCAGCCTTAGGCTGTGGTTTCCCAATTTTGTAGAAAATTAGTCTGAATGTAACATGTATAAAATATTAGATTACTTATTCAACAAATAACTACGGCTAATGAATAAAACAACATAATGGAGCTCATTTTATCTTGCTAACTATTCATCATTAAGTAATTGGTCTGATGGCTTTTAGACTAGCCACCGTAAATTGTCGTTGCGTGATCTGATGAGTGTCTAGTGAAGCCAAGTTAACGATGTTTTCTGTCTTTTAAATATGTAACAAAAAAAAACTCTTACAGTATTCTGACTTGAACTTGACTTGAAGTCGATACACTTCAAGGATTAGCTAAGAAAAGTATGTGCTCGTACAAATCATATACCACTTGCTGTCATAGAAAATTAACCTTACATTAGAAGTGATAAAATGTTTTTCAGAAAATATCCCAAAAAGGATAAAAAAGTTACTAAATGTCTGTATAAAATAATAAAGTTAACCGAATGATGACATGAATCATTTCTTTTCATTAACGTGTCAATGTTACGCGTCATGTCCTTGTGATTTCTCTGAAGTTCACGTTCCAGCGAGTTCCGTCAGATTGTAATTCAGTTGTTATCACTTGTAGAGTAAACGCAGCTATGGTTAACTTTATTTGTTTTATTTATTTATTTTACACGCGTTTTAAAATTTTACATTTTATTACCATCTCACGACTTATTTACCTTTGAGTGGTACCGTGGTACGACTTTACTACTACACTTTCAGTGTTATTATATATAAATTTAGGATCTTGGTATAAGAGTACTCGGTTCATATTTGAACATGTCATACGAGTTAAATAACGAGGTCGTTTTTTTCTGGACTACGTTTGAAATATTGTTTTTATTACTAATAATAATATACAAAGTGAAATCAATCTCTACTATGCCTAGATTTTGCATAAAATGATAGGAGAGTGTTAGGTAAAGTATGAAATTTATGATTTTTAATTTTTTTAACGGTTTGGTTTTTTTAACCACATAGTACACCTATGATTTCCTAAAAAATATAGTAAATTTTGTTTCATACTTTCTCTGAGTAGGTATTATTCGTGTATTTATTTATTTAAATAAGGGTTGCTAGCATAGCATACAATAGAAATAATATACGTACATTTCTTGTAACACTGAATTCATAGATATATACAACATCTAATATAAAAACTTAAAAATGAAAACCAGAAAAAATTGAATTAAAAATTCAAATAACTAAGTATAAATTAAAAGAACTTAAATATATATAACAAAATCAGATCCGTACTTCAGAAACAAAAGTAACAAAAAAATAGTAAATGTGCACAAAATAGATAAATTGTAAATTGCTGTATATTTAAACATTGTATGGAATGCCCGACTATACTTCGCTGGGAACGATCCACATGATTATTTCCACTTAAAAATTAATGATCCCGTTGCCCGGTGTATCGACATTGAACAAAGGCAACTTCAGAAATTAATTAACTCATATTAATTTTAATTGAACAACAAAAAGCGTACCAATCATTGTTTTCATTACTGAATGCGATAAATTATCGTTTAATGTGAAAAATTGCTTAATTAATTCCAAAGATAATGAGGGATAAACGATGAATCGGTTATATGGAAATGACCCATTTTCAACACACTTCAAAAGAAGGAGGTTTTAAATTCGGCTGTATTTTTAACGTGTTTTCATAAAAAACGAGATCTGACAAGCAGTTTTTGAATTAACCGTAATAATTTTATTGTATTGTCTATGTTCCATTGTATACTTGTCTCATAACTTGTAATATAACTTCATTATACAGACATGTTATCACGCGTGAATGTATGAGACATTCATAACTTTGTCAGTATACTTCTAATTCAGCTCACACGGAAAGTCGTGTCATTTAAACGTAACCCGACCCAATTCGGAATAGGTCACGATGTTAAATAAATGTAGAGTTCCAGAGGTGCTTTCCAACAGTAGCAAGCGTCAAATTGTGTTACGTTTTGAATAGTAAATTAAGAACTTGAAGTAGGCTTAGAGGCACTGTGTAAGACCGTGCGGCTAATGAAAGCGCTTAATGACGCTGTGCTACTATGGGAGGGTAATTTTCTGCATTTTATATATGTAACTATGCCAAGTATAAGACTGAATTAAAGAGCTTGGAAAATTATATTGCGTTGTATTAAAACTGGGATACATTTAAATAGAGTTGCTTAATACCCAAAAAGTGTATCAAAATTACAATAGCTTTATTCAAATAGGCTTTAAAAGAACCTTTGAATTGTAATTATATAATTTTATATAAACTTTATTATAGTAAAATAATTTATTAATTTTAAGCTTTTCAGTCAAAATTATATTCACATTTGTTTGAGCATTTGTTGTTTTAAAGAGAATAATTTTTTAAATGCAAAAACCAATGAAATGAAACACCTCTGTTGTTATTATGTTTTATTATTGAAATCAGAATAATTTACATTGTAAAAAATACACATGCTCAATAATTATTACGCTAAGATTAACAATTTTTTTTTGTATCTATTTTACAAATTTCAACGTTATTACTGTGAGATAAATTTTATAAACGGGATCTCTCGTTATTACTCAAAGTATAATATGTTTAAATTTAAAACGTAAAGGACTCCTACAAACTCAACGACTTTTGATTGAAATACTGATATACTTTCGTCATTAAAAGTGATTTTTCATAAATTAAAATAATTACACATAATATGTAACTTTATTTTTCTTAATATGTAAAAATATTCATTATATAACAAACAATAGTGGGTTTATGTTTTTCATTACCGATATTAGGGTATCGGTATCGTCCAAGTGGATTAGTTAACGATGTTATTTTATCGTTAACGATATCAGTCAAGCAAAAAAACTTAGTGATTTATTTTTAATTTTTTTAAAAAAGTTTCATTAAAATTTTTTATTGATAACTTAATTAAAATTACTTTGAAGAAGAGAACGGAAATTTCGAAATTGAAAATGGTACAATTTTCAAGTGAAAATTGTTCTCAGTTCTCAAACGTTTAACATTAAGCCACCGTTATTGATAAACGATTTTAGTAATTTATTTGAATGAATACAGAAGTTACTTTACTTTGAAAATTAGTTTTATTCACTCAGTACTTAATACCGGTCTTTGGTTTCGTCGTTTATGTCATGCCGTTGTCGTTTTGTAAATATCGTTAACTTTTGAAGTAGGATAAAAATACATTTATTTCTAATAGATAAGAGTTATGGTTGAATTAAATTAGGTACATATATATATGTATATGTTTGAATCACTTTTGTTTTATAATTGTGAGATAACTTCCAGTATCGAAAGTAAGCTTATTTATTCTTTGGCATATAGAAGCAAAATTTTATTTGTTCGTTATAAAGCTATTAAACCATTTACCATTTATAATTTGTAACTTAGTTAAATAATCTTAAAAAATATACCTAAATCTAGTTTATTATAATTATTAAAATAAACACATATACTAATACATATTCTGAATTGAAAACTTCTTTGTCGACTGACTAAAAAAATGGCCACTTTAAATTAATTTACAAAAGAGTTTTTCTTTTACAATTACCGAAAAAATATAATCGCACGATAATAATCCTTATACACTAAATACAGACTTATTTATTTAATTTTTTTACACTTACAATGTATTAAAAATAAAAGCTGCATCTTTGGAGTTTTTACGCCCTAAAACATTTCTACTTTTTATTGAGTTACTGTCACAAATCGTTTACTTAAGCGATATGTATATTTTAATGATGAAACGAGTTCACTATTAATTGACTAACCACACGTTGTCTATTGTAACTGTTAACATTTCTATGTCGCTGAGGACCGACGAAAATACACGGAGAAGGCAGATGAGGTGGCTTTAAAGTCTTCGTATATCTACGTAGCTAATACCTAATACCTAGTAAAAGGCGATAGATAATAATTACCAAACAAAAATAATTAGAGAGTCGTTAACAACTGTTGTATGTTAGTGCGTGGCTGGCCTTATTTTACTCTTTTGTATTTATATCAAATTATATATTTATTACTATTAATAATATTAAATAAATAAACTCTTACTCTGAGATACAGATTGGGTAACAAAAATTAAGATTAAAGTAATGTATAAGTCAATCTCAATACAAATTTTACTTCTAAGGATAATTGACAAACGAATAGAAAAATAAAAAAAAATAAAAAGCAGTTATTAGGTACAGCGAGAAAAAATCGAAGTCTACCATCACCGAACATTGACAGTCGTATCTTAATAAATTATTTTATACAGAAATTTTATTCAATACTTTTCTTACACAACACGAATTTACATTCAAAATACAAGTGACAGATACGTTCGGAATCAAATCAATTTTATTGGACGGACGGACAGATGCCAACATAAGGAAATTAATAAACGCAAGTTGTGTTTAGAATACTGGTCATTAAAAAAAAAAAGAAATTTTTAAAAATGGAATCATGTGTGGCTACAAATTTGCATTACGTGAGGTTATTCCGCCAGTCGTCCTGCGGCGCTGGTGCGGTGCAGTTGGTGGCGCACCACCGCGACTGCGCTGTGGGCGGACACGGCTTGCCTCCAGGGCGTTGGCGACGTATGATTCTTCGTGTGCGTAATGCCGAACCGACACAACCGCCATCATTCTTACAGGGACTCCATTCTCCCCAGTCTGATACACGGCAATCTAGCAGCTCTGTTGAAAAATGATATTGCTTAATAATTCATTGTGAAGAAAATATACAGTATACCTAAGTAAAAGCAAACACCAATATCGTTATTTTAGATGAATGTTTTATTCATGATAAACAAAATTTATAAGGAAAACAATTCAATTCTTGCCCACATAATGTTATTTCAGATGATAGATAGATATATCTAATACTTGATTCTAATGGGATACGTAAACGTGTGCGACATCAACGTTAAAACTAATAGGTAGTTCTTTGTGAACTACGTTAATATAATAAGTTTAGAATATATTTTTTCCGTATCGATCTTTTTATTCTACTTCGCTTCAGCCTGTAATATCACACTGTTGGGCATAAGCTTCTTTCCCCGTGTAGGAGAAGGATTAGAGCTTAATCCAGGCCGCTGCTCCAATGCGGGTTGGCAGATGATATATTTCCTACTATGAGTAACGATCGCTATCAGGTATACATAACAACTGGGACCGACGGCTTAACGTGTTCTTCTAGGCACGGTGGGTAGACCCACAAGTACTGCACAAACACCCAGACCACGGCAAACATCTGTATGGCCAATACAAATGTTTTCGTGTGCGGGCATCGAACCTGCAAACGCCAGCGCAACAGCCACAAACCAGTGCTGTGACCGCTGCGACAACGCGGCGTCGTCGGCGGCGTTTTGTTCTACTAATAAAAAAATTAATGATTGACCTTTATGCATTTTTAGTATTTTACTATATATATTTTACTAGCTTCTGTGCGCGTAATGATATATATGATGATATAGCCTATAGCCTTCCTCGATAAATGGGCTATCTAACACTGAAAGAATTTTTCAAATCGGACCAGTAGATCCTGAGATTAGCGCGTTCAAACAAACAAACAAACAAACAAACAAACAAACAAACAAACAAACAAACAAACAAACAAACAAACAAACAAACAAACAAACTCTTCAGCTTTATTATATTAGTATAGATAAATTACTTTTATTGGAGTTTACTTCTTAAGAATCGATTTACATATATCTAAGGCCCCCGGTATGTAAAAATATGAGGAGTAGAATCTATTGAACGAATGACCTCGTTACGTTTTTGTGCACTATCTATCTGCTACGACGTCGACGGTACCGGCTACGACGGCTACGACGGTACGGTTACGACGTTTTCTAATAATGCCATCGATAGATGCCGTTATTTGATTCATTTGGTATTAATCTTTTTCTTAGACTATAAAGTCTTTTTTGTGCATATTTAGAGAGTCGATCTGAAGGAGTAAACTCCAGTCGTGCGTCGGAGCTGACACACACACTTTTTTTTTTAATCTTACTTGCTCTTTTCCGCTTCCTCCGCTCCGCGGGGTCGGTGTTATCAGCTCGCAGCTTGCGGCGTCTCCTCGCTCGGTATCGTCTCGCGAGGCTCCTGAGAGCTGACCGCTCGCTGGCTGTCGGCCCTGATGTTGGTAGCTCGTTCGCTGACCGAGGTTCTTCGGTCGTGCTCGCTGTGTTGTTAGTACTGGGTGGATAATAAAAATTTTAAGCAGGTATTTGATTTTTTTGATATTATATACTTTTCTGAAATGTGTCGCTACTGTACTGTATGCACATTTTTATTAAATAAATCAAGATTTTTTACTTATTTCAAAGTGTTGGTCTTTCAAGTGTTGATACTGCAAAATGATTCTTTTCCTGGTTTATTGAATTTAAATCTTTATTTAAGTATTAGTTACTTATTAAGTAAGGACTTTCTGTAGATAGCACGGATAAATGAAAACACGTCTTTTACCGTCCCACTAAAAGTTAAAAAATATACATTAACCATAAACTTAAAACTAAGTAAAGAAAAAATATTAACTTACATTGAGTAATAAGAATAAGCATTATCGGGTGTAGTGAGAGATCCCTCAGAGTAGATCCTGGGCGCTTCAGCTCGCTCTACTTCCTCAGCGATGGAGAGAGCTCTGTTCCCATCAAGGACGTCAATGTTGTTGTGACTGAGTTTGTCGAGCTGAAGCACGTCGTATCGTTGGTCGTCGCTATCTCGGTGAAATACTTCCGAGACCTCGTATTCGCGGAGCTACATAAGAAACAAAACAGCAAAGTTCGAATGTAGAGTTTTACTCTCCAAGTTTTCATGCACAAAACGAACTACTGTCCTAAAATGTAGATCCCCGGAAGATCTTAAAAGGCTACAGGGCATGATGTGCTGTACATAAAAAACTAGTGTAAGAAATAGATGTGATATCAGCATTTTGATCGTAAATGAAGCTCCTTTGTATAATTATGTACCTATTAGGTACATAGCGTAAATAAGTATAGAAACAAATATATTTCATAATAGTTGTGCCACGCCAGCCATTTTTAGTCTTAGTACTTTCTAACAAAAATAAATGCCTTTAAACTTATCTATCACAGTTATAGATTTTCATGACAATTTATTTCTGACAGGGTCATTGTGGCAACAGTGGGTCACACTTTTTTTTAAATCAAATATCTCCGTAACTACACTAGCTACAGACGTTAAATTTAAAAAAAAGAAAGATAGATTTCTTGGCTCCATTTTGGTCAATAAGTTTTTTAAATAAATTTGATGGTTTTTAATGATAAATATTTTTTAAAAAGGTTTTTGACCCCACTGTGTCCTTAGATGTACTCGTCATCTTAAAGACTAAGTCGAAAAAACTAAATATCGATTAATTGATACATAGTCTCTAGTTTGTGGTAGTCCTTAACGTTACGAAACCATAAATGTATCTCAAAAATATACATTTGAGAAATAAATTATAGTAGCAGAATTCACGTTTCAGTATGATAGGAGGAGATAATATTTAAATTCTGTAGACATCTTTTGTATCGAAATGAAATTGCGATAATATCTTTTTTAATATTGTATTACTGTTCAAACATAATATATAATAGAATTAATCAAGCCCGTCAAAGTAAATTTAGGCAGACGATGTGCTGTAGATGATATTAAGAAAATCAATTTATGGGTACAAGAAAATTAGATTATGTCTATTCAGATAATTTACTTTCGAATATGAAGTTAACTGTGTTTTATTATATTATAATAGTCAGCAAATAGGCTATAGTATTATAGATGAGCAAAGAGATTTTATCCAATGAAAGAGACAGAATGTAGCTCAATTTGCTATGGTCCTCCACTGTAGGGTAATGAATGAACGTCTAAGCATTTTCGTTTTAAGGATTAGTTATCTATATTTTTTACACCTCAGCATTTAGCATTTGAAGTATCAGTGGCGTCCGCTCAAACTTGAGCGTGTTTCAATTAACTATTAACAAAACTATCAAGCGAGTTTGGCTGGTTTGCCAATTATAACAGAGTTAATGATTTTAAGAGTTTAACAAAAATCACTTTTAGTTCATAATTGATTAAGATATTGTGTAGGTGAAATATAAAATACTAAATATGTTTAACTTGTTTATGAAAATATATGAAACAATAATCAATAATACCTTTATGAATTGAAATGTCGCAATCGGAGGCAGTCGTCTCAAATGTGGGTAGAAGAACGAGCCAGCAGGGTGCGAGGGGTATTTGGATGTGATGCGATACGCTACCCCCTGCGGCGCAGTCGGCCAGTTGGGGGCCGTGAATGTAAAACCGTTGTCAGTGCCAGCATCTAGTGGATCCACCTAGAACATTGACTTATTTATTAAACCGACCTAAAGAGGAGGAGGTTATCAATTCAACTTTATTTTTTAGTGTGTTACCTCTTTTACAGGCTGTATTGATTTTAATGGGTCTTTTTTTAATCGAAGTAGTTTTGACGAGTATTTTTTGAGTTATCTCTAATAATTTGGTGATCTTCTAAGGAATATGTGCATATCTATTATCATATTTAAATGTAATAATATTTTTAAAGGAAAATTAGATCGATTAAGCATTATATGTTTTATTTAAGATACCGTGCGATTCATACATTGTTTAACATCGAAGTTGTACTTCCAGATTGAATATTTCGAAATAAATTAAGTCGTGAAATTGCAGTTAATAACAATAGCGACGGTAATATTTTGTTAAGATTTCTTTGACGTATAATAGTAGATTAGTAGCCAAGGGCTGTAAGGCATCAATTGCAGCCCGAGATATTTAGGCGCACGAGCGCAGCGAGGGCGCCTATAGTTCGAGGGTGCAATTGATGCTTACACCCGAGCTAACTATTCTGCTTTACATCTCGATTGTGAGGTAAGTAGAAAAAAACCGGCATTACAAGAATAAAACATTTTAGGTATTTGTTGAAATTTATAGTGAAATGAGAACAATTTTTAAATATTTTTTTCAAGATCGAAATTGAGCTTCAACGTTCGATATTTAAAATTGATGACTTATACTCACACGAAGGCAAGGCTGAATAGCAAAGCGACCTCTTTGGTCATTGGGCTGAATGCATGATGTCTATTGCCAGTATGATGGTTAGATGTACGCGAACTAATTGAAAGATAGAAGAAGTGTTTTTTTTTTTAAATTACTTACCGCCCTAGGGCGTTTCTAGCTACATTATTACCCTATGTAACGCCACTACCATGATAGTGTCACATTTTGGTTCTTCATGACCAGGATTTTTATAAATATGGTGATTAGTGACCATAGTCACCAAGTCACACCATAGTAAGACCGTTACACCTAGAGCACTAATGTGTCACCTACAAGCCCCATTTGGAGGTAATAAGAACCTACTTACCGAACATGAGAGATGTAAAATCTATTTCTACGTTTGGATAAAATTATCACAACTTTGAAAACAGAATGAGAGTAATCATGTAAGTTTTGAAGTTACAATTCTATTTATAATTAGTTAGATACTGATCTAATATAGATATAATTAGATAGTTACCTCAATAGTGATGCTGTCTATCCAGTTCCCGTCAACGCAGAGATCAAAGCTGTCAACTCCAATGAACCAATCTGGCGACGGAACCATTCGAGCCATTACCGATACCTGCGGAGAAATGAGGTTATATCGTCCTGTGTCGTAGAAATTTCTTGTAAATATTAGTTTTAAATATGTAGATTCGAATAATAATTTTTTCTCCGGTTTAATATGTTTTATTCGTAGTAGCTACTAATAAAATAATTACGAAAAAATTAATTATACGTAAGACTCTTATGATTCGAACACATACGTAATGTAAATTACCTAAATGAAATACATTGGACAAGAAATTATAGGCTAGTAAAATCTAGTGGACCTTCTAGCGTAGTTAGGAAAAAATTATTTTAATGTTATTATATGTTTGGTTTAAACTTGGACGTATAAGTTTGATATGTACCTTGTTGTATAGTGTATATGTGTGAAATGGTGTAGTAAGTAGTTTTTTCTATATTTTTAAAAATTCAAAACAATTTTAATCGAAATTTATGTGTACTATAGAAAACAACCTAGTACCTACCTATTTCTTTCACTACTAATGATAAGCTATGGTTTTTCATTTTAATAAAAAATGGAAGCTTAATCAATAAAAAGTTGTTAATTGCATTTTGTAATAATTTAGTAGCAATGGAAATTAATAATTTCGCTACCCAAACGATATTGTTTCAAATATCAAAGTACCTATATTTGATCGTCCAAACCGTATTGAGCAGCTAAAGCTTAATTATTTCGAATATTGCAGTGAAGGAATTTATTGGACGTTATGGATTTAGGATTAATATAAACCAACAATATTAAATAACAACTTTATATTTATAGATATAACAAAATTTAAACTAGCTGATATCAATAGAAATGATATTTGGAACAAAAAAAACAGATACTTATAAGTACATTTAATTACTTATTATATTTGTATTTTATTATTTTTTATATTAACATAACTACTAACAATATTTTGACAACTTATCCTCGGTGAAGGCACTTTGTTGAATGATATAATATTTTATAAGCAATAAGGATAATATTATATACATAATAATATGAATCTTGGAAACAGGTTCATGCATAGGAAAACCCTTAAATGTTTACAATACAGTTATACCCCGACTAACGTAAATCCAGACTTACGAACAACTATTTTGCTTAATTTAACTGTAGGGGAAAGGGTGTAACCCCGGCCAATGAGTAGCCCCGTCCATGCTTAAGATCAGCACCTTTGTATTTACAATCAATATTTCCCCGTTTCTATGTTATTTTGTATCGTACCAGAAACGTGCAATAAATCGAAATCGGTTGATCTTTTTGCTCGGTCGTAAAAGCGTTTATACTGAAATGTTTGAATAACGATCGCGTCACACTCAAGGTAAAAAAGCGTGTAGAGTTGAAAATACGTAAGTGTCGTTACCTGGCCAACATTAAATTCTATCCTTATACCTTACGTATTTGTTGCCGTTTAAAAAAAAGATTTATTTTAGTACTAAAGCCATAATTTTGCTCAAAGTCGGGGAGCTCGTACCACCACTTTGTCGGGTAGCTCCGGCCATATATACTAAGGCTTATTTCTTTTCAAAAGTTGATAAATAATGTTTATTGCATCTACCTGTCCCTGTTTTATCGTAAGCGGACCTCAAAATGCTTAAGAGAACCGTGAACCGAGGAAATTTAGTTAAAATAAACATGATTAGAGTAATACTTGGACATGTTGAATATTCCTAACAACATTACAAAAACACGTAAAGGCTGTAATATAAATATATCTAAGTATCTGGCCACGGGACATTCGCCGAGGCGAATATCCGCGCGGTGCGAATGGCGAAGCGTCTAGCGACTGAAACAAACGCATAGTAATGTACTTAGCAAGCCACGCGCAACGGCGACCGGCGAAGCGACCGGCGAAATGTACCGGGCGAATCACGCGGGCGACTTGCGGCGCGACGGGCGAACAAAACAAAGGCATGAATCAGTACGGCGCACGCCACGGAGTCGAGCGATATTCGCGGCGAATAGTGCAGTTTTAAATGAGTTTAGTTGTTTTCGCCGTGAAAATGAATACCGAGACTTTTATTAGTGAAATGAAATGAAATGAACGTAGAAGACTGGTTAAAAAGTAACAAGAAGTTGTTTTTTGTTTTTAATACTGTACGAAGAATTAATATCATATAATTTAGATTTTTTCAATAAACAACATTATTATTTAAAAGTATTTTTATGTCATGAAATATTAATATAGAGTGACATTTCATTAGCTGGTCATATTTTTTCTTTCACGCGAAAACTACAAACTATTACTTTCTAAGCAATATCGAGATAATTTCGATATAGACATTTCGCTGTCGCACTTCCTTACTAGTCGCGGCGGCGAACTTGACTACCCGCGTGGCCTGCAAAACTTGCCGCGCGAATGGTCGCCTCGCCCGTCGCGCCGCCGTTCGCACCGCCGTTCCCCGTGGCCAGGCGGTAATACAAAGACTTTGACGCCTCAAAGGAAAGGCGGTAGTTTCAAAAAAGAAGAACTTAAGTAAGTAAGATTTTAACATCACCTTCTTATCAATCAAAATGAGCTTATTGAGATCAAAAGTTCTAAAAAAAAGCTAAAGGTAATATGAAGAAAAGGAAGAATATAACTAAAGGAAAACGTTGATTTAAATGCGAGTCAAAACAAAAACACTAAATGTATAATTTGTGTTGTGAATTAGAAAAAAAAAATTACCGCTTTCAAAAATGCACTATTTATTGTTAAATTAAATATCAGTTAGTACTTTGATAAATTAAGAAAAGTGCTTTTTAGCCGACTTCAAAAAAGGAGAAGAGGAGAACTTTGTTAATGGGACTAATTTCGATGATTCTTTTTGTAATCGAAAGATAGTGCTTGTCAAGTGGTCCCATTTAAAGATGGAGATCTGATCAGTACTTTTTCAGTTATCTCTAATAATGCGTATTTACTTGACTATATTTTTTTTTTCGTCTATCTACTTTGTACAACTTGTCCATGTAATTAAAGTCGATTTTTTTTTGTTTACGAGCAAACACAATTATTCTAAAGTGAAAATACATTCTATAGTTTGGAATAGTTAAAAATTACGAAGGTGTTTTCACCTTAAAGTATGTATATTGATAACAAAAACATATGTATAACAAATATTTTAATTTTTTTTTTTGCATATCCCGTCCGTTGTGCAGAATTTCATATGAGTAGTTTCCAAGTAAATCAGCTGTGACAGTTGTACCGACCGACGCGACATTCAAGTGATACGGGTTATCTTTATCCAATTTCGATAAAACATTCAAAAATGTCATTCTAATTAAATAAAAAAAAAAAAACATTAAAAGCTATAACAAAAGCAAATAGCTTAACTTTATTTCATCGGGGTCAATAGATATATCCTTAGACTATAAGTGTCGACCTCATCGACCTCTTGACCTCCCTGTACTGATAAACGCGCCGGCATAAAAACTTCGCTGTAAACAACCGAAATTACTCACAACTGTCTATAAAATAGCCGCCACTGTTACGATAAATTACCCTTTTATTGCTCGATTTGAATCGTCTACGGTTTTTTTTATGTTGCCGTCTGACGTTTCGTAATTGTTGTTTTGTTGTTTGCTCTCCCGGGCATTAATTAGTGTTGAAATACGATATTTTTCGAAAGGGCCGAACGTTTTACGTATCGTCAATTTGATTGCGTAATTGTCGCTGTCGCATTGTTGTCTGCAATCGTTTCTGTGAAACGTTATCGCATGAACTTGTGCTTTGTGGTTTCAATAATTGTGTGCTAATTATTTAATGGTGACATTCAACTTTGAATAGTGACATCGTAAATTGTTATTGTATTTTATTTAGTTCGGATTGTGGTTTTTATTGCCTTCATTATATTTTTTGTGTTGTTGAATAAAATATTACAAATAAATATATTTGTTATTCTTGGTTTGCTCCATATTCTGTTTTGTTTATATTACAGTAATGAAAGAATTTTCTAACGTAAAATGTTTTTCTTTTTTAGTGTACGTATATTCGCTTTAATATTTTTTATTGCCTGAATAAAAAGCGACTATATATCTTCATAAACATTACCGTTAATTGTTAGTTTTAAGATAATTTTTAAACACAGTTATTACTAAAAGTTATTTAAATCCGAGTTGTGGATTTCAAATACCTATTGAATAAGTGCTCTAGGAGAGGTTTAAAATAATTAATATTTTGTTCCCCAAAATTGGAAGTGTTAACAGATATTAATGTGGTATAAAATAAAAACCTAGGTAAAAAACGTACGGAAGTCTAGGCTTTATATACATTTTAATATTTTTATTAGCATCGGAAAACTATTAATTAGTGAATACATATTAATTTTTTCATTTAATTAACAAGATAACTATTCTAATCCAGTAAATGTGCAGTATTCTACATGTACCATAATCATAAGCAATACACTGATGAAAAAATAAGATTTAACGACTAAGGACGGCTTCAATACATGTAATATTTTATTTTTATTTTTATTTTTATTTTCAAGGTGAATTTACAGTTATAATAATACACAATTAGAGTTTATACAAATTAAAAAATTACAAAAACCAATTAAAAATTCACACAGATAGATATGAAATAGTAATTAAAGCATAAGTTGAGCCCGCAATAGAAAAAAAAAAACTTATACACATATTGATGTTGGTGGTAGACATAGTAAATATTTATGTAATACACTTATAATAATACTAGCATGGTTTTATTCTACTTCAAAATAAATGTTTGAAAGCTTGCGTCTAGCAGAGGTATGACTTACATTGAACAGATCGAAATCAGTAGTCATACACAAGTCATTGAATTGTTTACTAGCTCTTAGTAAAAATGAATTCTGCCTATAATTTCTTTTTGCCAAAGGTACATGAATAGGTTTAAAATTTCTAAGATTACCAGTAGGAACATGAAACTGTAACAGAGACAGAAGGTCGGGGCAATTAATACCATTAGAAATGATTTTAATCAAGAATGTTGTGTCAGCTATTTTGCGGCGATATGTCAACGGTAATAGATGGTGCTTTCGACAAATCTGATCGTATTGGTCGGACTTATACGTTTCACCAGTACGGTAACACAGGTATTTTAAAAATCTTTTTTGTATGTTTTCGATCCTGTCGATATAAACAGAATACCTCGGACTCCAAACTTGTGAGGCATATTCCAAGCCACTGCGGACCAATGAACAATATAATATCTTCAGCGTCTTAGCATTAACGAAATCTTGCGTGCTACGAATTAAAAATCCCAGAGCCTTAGATGCTTTAGACACTATACCATCAATATGTTTGTCAAAGAGAAATTTGGAGTCGTGCGTAACGCCAAGATCACGCATAGAAAATACCCGCTGAAGATCCCGCTGTTGGAGTGAGTATTCGTACAATATTGTATTGACTCTACGACTAAATGACATTACTGTACATTTTTCTGGAATATGTAATTCGTATTATTTATTTTTGTGTTTACCACACATTAGGGAATTCTAAATATCATTTTTAATAATTATCATATCAAAAATCGACCTTTCCTTCCTTAGAACCGAATATAAAATAATCACATAAAAAATTTCGATCTAGCGGGTACATCGTTCCATAGCTTAATTGGCTAGAGCACTGACACGGTCAATGGGATATGCAGGTTCGATCCCCGCTGGAACGGTCGATTTTTGATATGATATTAAATATGTAATATTGTATTCTGTTGTATGTATTCTAATGTAATGTATCGTATTGCAGATCACTATATCGTAATGTATTGTATTATACAGACTTACTCTAGAGTGATTTCCATCAACAAAGAACTCAGCTTCGGTTCTTCCTGCACCTTGATTGATTGCTGGAGCTCCGAACACGTCGAGAGTCCCCGGACTCGAACCCAGCGCATCTGATCTACCGGATTCGGCGAATTGTCTCACTGGAGCCGACACTCGCCGACCCAAGCGGAACAAAATATAAGACCGACTGTGGGATACACCTGTGGACAAAAAATATATATATTTTGTATATTTCACATACACACAAGGTCCATCTGTTCATAAGCTGGCTAGAAAATAGCCAACATATATATATTAATATTAAACACAGACTTGGGATAGGAATGGGATGGGATTTTGTTTCTTTAGACGCTCTTATTGAATTTAGATGCCTTAGTTTGGCTCTAGGCAAGTGGAGTTTTTGCGTGAGAAAATAAATTCATTAAACAAGTCTAGGGCTATAAAACATCACTCTACACGACTTATAAAAACATATCATTGACAAAAAAGTCTATCTATCACTCTGATATGAATTTTTAATATGAATTGAAAATGTCTTGGTAGTTGATACCATGTGTGTCTCCAAAAGATTTTTTCCTTTATAACACTAGGCTCCATAGGCTACGGTAAGCGATTATCGTAGTCTTTGGATACTTGCAACACCAAGAGCACTATTTCCGCTCTACCCTTTCTGTGAACATAGTGAATACTCAAGAGCTCTGACTACCTTACTCACCACAGAAACAAAACCCTTTTTTATGTAACTAGGTCAGCAAACAAGCGTACGGCTCACCTGATGGTTAGCGATTATTGTAGTTCTATAAACGTCTACAACACCAGAAGCATCGCAAACACGTTGCCAACTCCAACCCAAGTTCCCCCCAGGAGCTCTGGTCACCTTACTCACCAACAAGAACACAACACTGCTTGAAAACAGTGTTATTTAGCTGTGATCTTCTGTAAGGTCGAGGTACTACCCCAGTGGGGCTGCTCCATATTTTGAGCAGGAAATTTCCTGCTTTGCCCTACCTCAGTTAAACATACTTGAGGGTAGCGGAAAGCACGTTAAGCCGTTGGTTCCGGTTGTTATCACGTTGTACACCTGATAGCGATCGTCACTCATAGTAAGGAATATATCCGCCAACCCGGATTGGAGCAGCGTGGTGGGCTAAGCTCCGATCCTTCTCCTACAAGGGGAAAGAGGCCTATCCCCAGCAGTGGAATGTTACAGGCTGAAGCGAGAGTAGCATTATTGTAAGTTCGAGGATAGGATGTATTTCTAAAAGTCTACGCTATGTATTGTAACAATATAGGCAAAAACAAGTAGTTCATTCGTACGAGGTATATACCAGCTCTCACTCACTCTTTGATTCACTCACGCACGCAAAATGTTAAAGCGTTGATGTCAACGAAAAACATTCTTATTGATGTACTCCCACGACATTTTCCTGAATCGAACAGCGAGATTCGAATCAAAATATCCATTAACGTGTCAAAGGTAATTGAAATAAACACGTGCCGTAAAAATCTTCGGAGAGTTCGGAGAAATCAAATGAATATATAAAACTAAAATAATATTTTTTAATACTTATTATCCTTCCCGGAACCCCTTCATCACTAACACTTAAACTGTGTGGTTCAAATTGACTATTAAGTAGATATTATTACGTATCTTTCGTATGGGAATATAGGAAAGTGTTGTTTTTAGACTTTTTCAGGCAATTTTTTAAATTTTTCTCTCCGTAACAACCATCCTCGTACTTCAAGGAATACTATAAAAAAAGAATTAGCAAAATCGGTTCAGCCGCTCTCGAGATTTGCGCTTAGCAACACATTCAGCGATTCATTTTGATATATATATATAGAGATAAAATACCATTGTATATTAAATTACCATACCGTTTGTGTTATAATGATTATTTCATTATATATATATATATATATTTTGCTTTAAACAATAGCAAGCAATTTAAAACGTGATATTTATTTTCGCATCAAAATTAATAGGGTTAAATCCGATTTAATACGAGGAAAGCCAAGTGCGAGTTGTAGTTAATAAAAAACCTGTACATCACTCTTATTTCCACACATTAGGTATATGTTAAAAGACACATTTCGAGAAATATAACCATAAATATATATTTATTAAAAACACTTACGCGAAAAAGGTTTTATAGAAATGTAGCCATGCTGACTGCTTTCAACGTGGACTAATGTAGGTATATAAAATATTCATATAAGTATATATATTTTTAATATAGAGCGAATTCTCTTATTTAGAGATATATTTTTATTAGCTATAGTCTCTACATCTTTCCAAGTTTAAACAATTCTTAATATCAATAATGGTAGAGTCGTCAGGGATTACTTAAGAAATTAAAAGTATATTGTTCATTGGCAAACAGATCTTTCGAGAACAGCTGAACCAATATCATTTATAAAATGAGAACAGTTTCTTATAAAATAAAACTAATTTCTTCGTTTTTGTTTTTTATTTGGTGATGGCAACTATATTTTTGAACAAAATAAACAGACATTGCTATGTGAACTAAGTTACTTTAAATACAAGACGAAATAACAAAAACATTTAGTTAATTTATTTCTAACACGTTATTTTCCTTAGGTTTAACTTAAGTGACTTTAAATAAGCCTACTAACAATTTATGAAAAATTAATTTTTTAATGAATCACGGTTCATTTATGACTTAGGAGGAAAATGAAAATCTCCACGGTGTTCCTTTAATGAAGTTTTATTAAATATTACATGAATCCGGCGTGAAAAGGGATAGAAAATTGTTTTTGTAGAGATTAAAGATAAAAAAATTATACTAAATTCTTGACTGCTTTGAGTATACTTTTTAAAGACTTTTATTTGCGTTAATTGTGAAAGGATCGTATTACAATCCAAGCAATATTTTATATCAAACCTTTCATCTCGAAACTCGCAAAGTTCTCGTCGAAGTTTTCAATCTGTTTAATTAATTAGTGGAAAATGAATTTAAATTTAGTAGTTAGTTAGTAGGTAATTTATTAGCTTAATAATTAGTTTAGCTTGTCAAAATTATGTGCAGGTAGTCATCGGGGTTTTTTTATTGATGGATAATTTGAACGACTAATGTCAGGTTCTTACATTCTAAGGAACTATTAGTTTTTCTCACAAACCATACCGTTTTCGAACATTTTATATTTTTTAATATAAAAACCGCACTGAAATAATATATTAAGTAAAAATTTCAGTCATTCACTTTTTTAACTACATCACGATCACGATTCAGCCTGTAATATCCCACTGTTGGGCATAGGCCTCTTCCCCATCTAGGAGAAGGATCGGAGCTTAATCCACCACGCTGCTCCAATGCGGGTTGGTGGATATATTCCCTACCATGAGTAACGATCGCTATCTGGTGTACATGATAACAACCGGGACCGACGGCTTAACGTGCTCTCTGAGGTACAGTGGGGAGACCCACAAGGACTGCACAAACACCCAGACCACGGCAAACATCTGTATGGCCAATACAAATGCTGTCGTGTGCGGGGATCGAACCCGCAACCGCTCGCGCAACAGCTAATCGCAATCCAGTGCTGTGACCGCTGCGCCAACGCGGCGTCGCGTTTTAACTACATACGGGTATAATTTGTGTTCTTTTAATTGTATCTAATGAAAAAGTAGTATTAAAAAAAACAATGTTTACAATATATAATTATATATTTTTATGATACTTGAGAGTATACTTTCAAGTATCATAACAAGATGTTAATTTCACAATAAGTATTAATTTTTACACTCAATTAAATATAAAGTGTGGTTTAAATTACTAATACAAAAATATAATTAATTAATTTGAATAATATTTTTAGCATTGTTTAACATTTTAGTTGGAATCATAAGTATTAGAACGCTGTTGAAAAAATTTACTAGTACCGAAGTGAGCATGTGAGATTATTTATTTGAATGCAATAAGCGCAAATTTACTGTTTTCAAACGCAATTCTACTACGATGATTGCGAACCGATGGTCCATCTGTAACGTTTAATATGCAATAATGCAAGGTAATTGTTATAATTTCCTTTTATTTCATCCGCATAATAGTATCGAAAAATCATTATGACACCTTAATGACGTCATTTTGAAACTGAATTTCACATTTTATACCGAATCGTAAACCTACACTATGATGAACTTGCAGATTGACCACAGACTTATTATAGTGGTATTACTATGTGATCAACAAATAACAGAGCATTGATATATTTTTTATCACAAAGGTGGGAAACAATCGTACGGTTTGCCTGATAGTAAGTTACCGCAGCTTATAGACACAATTGCAGCAGCGTGGTGGATTAAGTTCTGATCCATCTCCTACGTGGGGAAAAAGGCCTATGCCCAGCTGGGATATTACAGGCTTAAGTGTATGGACGCAAGAAACACCAAAAGCATTGCCAGCGCATTGTCGACTCTAACCCCGACCCTTTTCTGAATTTCTGACTATATTACTCACCATAGAAACACAAAAATACTTGACAGCAGTGTTATTTTGCTTCAATTTTCTCTTAGGTACCACCCCAGTCGGGCTGCTACAAATTTTAACCTAAATACTTCGTACTATGCCGTAGGGCAATAAAATAGAAATAGAATTGAGAATATAGAATGAGAAACATTAATACTAGATTGAGGGGAACTGTAACGTTTATCTAGTTTAATTATATAGTATTTATATTTAATAAAGTCGAAATAATTGACTCACTGGCCCGTTTCTGCTTGATATTATGAATGTTACACTTTGATAACGATTCAAGGAGGAATGAGTCAGGGGAATGTCGAGCCAATGACACCGAAATAAAACAATTAGTTACGTTAATAAATCTACATGTATTATTGTTTCGTGACGCGGAATTTACAGAAATAACGATGTTTGTGTAAAACAAGAATAAATGGCAACTTTTGTGTTTTTTTTTTTTTAAATTTAATATAAGATTGTGCAAATACGTGTCTATCTGTTTGCGTATGTTTGTCTATTTACGATTGCTGGATATTATGCTCATTTTCTTATAATGAAAAAAGTCGGAGTTTAATGTGGCAAACATTGCAAAGATTGAAAGATGTGTTGCAAAACTTCTTATGAGGATGATATTATTTAAATTAAGGTTTACGTATGGTATTCAGCCTGTAACATCCCACTGTTGAGCATAGGCCTATTTCTCTATGTAGGAGAAGAATTGGAGCTTAATCTACCACGATGCTCACAGTATCGATCACAACCGCACTGGTGTAGTGGTGCGAGTATTCGCCTTAAATACCAACTGTTTGCGGGCTCGATTCCCATTTGGGATGGATATTTGTATTTGTATAAATATTTCTTGTTAGCTAGGATGTCTGTCCTTGTGGGTCTCCCCACTATGCCTCGAAGAGCACGTTAAGCCGTCGGTCCCGGTTGTTATCATAAATTACTGATAGCGATCGCTACTCATAGTAGGGAACATGCTTACGTAGATTATAAGGAAATTAAAGGAGATGGGGACTTTTAGGCCTAAAATGTATTAAGTAAAGATATGGTTTAAAAAATTGGTCATATTTTTTTATTTTAAAATATAAAATATCAGCTCAATTCTGAGTCTGGAAGCTGAGAAAAATGAAAAAGATAGTTTTCGTCAAATTAATTGGGTATCGATTTAACTATAATCGATTATAGAATTAAAAAAAAAGGTTTGCACTAGTTAATTAACTCAAAGTATTTAGATTTTCACAATTGAAGTTGTAAACAATAAAGTGTATTTAAATAAAGTTACATTAATATCGAAATTAACAATTAATATCTGATAAACCAAAATGATTATCGATTTCGTATCGATTGAAAATAAATCATATTTTTAATGATAGCTTTGACAGCTGACTGACATTGATACTACCCGTTTATTTTTTATTTTTTTCTTCCCGTGTTCCGTGATCCGTCACTCGTTAACTCGTTTACCGTTTTCCGATGCGCTGTGAGTGTTTTCCCTATTGTTTTTTATTTTCAACGACCACCGCTTTTTTTATTACGGATTCCGACCCTGCATACGTTGAACGACCCTTGCTTTCACACTGGACACCGAAGATTGCTCACATATTTGACTTAAATTGTTCTTTTGGATTTTTCTACCGGCTTGTATTGGATATACTTCAAAGTATGGATCGCTGTATAAATTGTGGGATAGCAACTAATCATTGCAATAATCTAAGCCGACGACGCTTAGACGATGAAACAATTCTGTCAGTGATACGGCAGTGGCTTGCACATAGATCTGTAAGTATATAAAACCTAATGACTATCTAACGTCTAACCAAATAGCAGGTTTATAATATATATAATTATAATGTTTGTAAAATGTTTATTTTTAAAATAATGTCTATTGGCTGATTATTAAAATGTGTTAAATAGATTATTTTAATTGTGATGATTTAAAACATTTTTCAATTTTTAGGTTAATAGTAGTGACTATGTTTGCAATGCATGCTGGGACTTGGCTCAAAGCCCAGATGTTGATGTCCATAGAAGACTACTTGGCCATCGTAATGTCTGCATCCGCTGCGGGCACTCTATTGCAACAAAAGCGAGTCATCTTCTGCATACCGACACAACCCGTGAATCTAGAATTTATAATGTTATACAAGAGTGGATTATACCATTATCTGTAAGTAGTAACAATTTAAAATGATTACTGCAAGTCATAAAATCTTTGGGTACTTCTACGTTAGCGTGGCCCAAAAGTGAGCCATGTCGCAAGTTGGGTCTGCTGGCACACTATGCTCTCTTGTTGAAATTAAAACATGGCTTAACCTAATAAAAAAAGTAAAAACAAAAAAATATATAATAAATAAAATAATATATAAAAAATATAACCTAATAAAAAGCTGAAACGACGAAACGGCACAAATATTCGTCACTAATTCCAAATTACATCTTT
Organism: Melitaea athalia; assembly: GCA_905220545.2. NCBI lineage: Eukaryota > Metazoa > Arthropoda > Insecta > Lepidoptera > Nymphalidae > Melitaea > Melitaea athalia. The sequence continues at coordinate 16,555,476 of HG992188.1, forward strand.
GTGCCGTTTGCAGTCGAAACACTTGGACCTTGGAGTAGCAGTGCAAAAAAATTCTTAAATGAGATAACTCCTCGCCTTATTGCTTCCACTGGTGACAAGAGGGCTGGTGCATTTTTTGCCCAGAGAATCGGCATAGCGATTCAACGGGGAAATGCTGCCAGCATTCTTGGCACAATTCCACGCGGACATGATTTGTATCAAAACTATCTGTAAATATTTAGTTCTTAAGTTATAGTTATAATAGTTATAGTTTAAGTTGTGACTTGTAAATATGTATAATGTTTAATAAACAAAAATAAATAATTTTTTACCTAATATGACTCCAAATGATGTCGAGAAGTTCCCCAATGTGTCTATTCCAATATTTTAAATACATAGAGAAGTTCAATTGAATGTTTATGTACGTTGCTACTAAAGTAAATGAAAACTCATATCAGGTGAAATTATTTTTTTAAAAGCCATAAAACAATTATTATCATTGTTTGTATCTTATTTTCTGTAAAATCTAAGCACAAATATTGAAAATAATTATGATAGGTAGGTATTATTAACCACAAAATGACTGTAATTATAAACATTATGAAAAAATAAAATAAAAAGGTGGATTTAACCAGGTATTTAATAATACTTTAGCCAATTAAGCAAGCACAAAAAAATATTTATATGTATAAACAAACTTATTAATGTATAAATAAAAGGTTAAAGCCTGTAAATGTAAGATTGTTGGCGAGTAAGGTGATCAGAGTTCCGGGGGGATTGGGGATAGGGTCGGCAACGCGCTTGCGATGCTTCTAGTGCTGCAGGCGTCTATAGGCTACGGTCTTACCATCAGGTGAGCCGTACGCTTGTTTGCCAACCTTGTTACATAAAAAAAATAGATATAATAAATAATAATAATAATAAAACTCAAATTAATTATCTTAATAAACTCCAATTTTAATGAAGTATGTCTGTTACAGATAGAAGCAGGAAGTCGTGTATGTCATGGTTGTTGGGTGGCTGCAGACAGAGCTGCTGTTCACATGGTCTCAGGCCCGTCTACTTCATCTCAACAAGACAGGCCTCAAGAAGACAACCCTGCTACTGTAGCTTCCAATGATGAAGTTAGAAGCAACCAACTGGAACCTACTATTGTACTGCCAGAATACAGGAGAGCTCCTGAAACTGAAAGTAGATGCTTTATCGAAGGATGCCGGAGAACAGAGATACAGGGTTCCAATTTCTACTAGAAAAATGTTACTAAATCAATATAAATATTACATCCCCGAAAATAACCGTCTTTGTGATCAACACTTGGTTATCGAAGCATGGGATTTTCTTGACAGTTTAAGGTCAAACTATGTACAGTCTTTTACTGCAAAACATATTCAAGATATGATGTCTTTAAAAGGTTTTTATTTTTGAAAATATTAATGACATGGAAGACCATATTGTACATACATGGACTGGATTAAACAAAGCTCAGTTCCAACAGATGTTCACTGAAATTCCTCAATTGTTGGAAGTTCCAAATGCGACCGTAGCTTTGGCTGCTTATTTAATGAAACTCAGAACTGGGGACTCCAATGAGAGATTGGCAAATTTGCTAAAAGTGAGTAGGCGAACTCTAGAAAAGTGGTTACGTCTTATAAGAGAATTACTCACAGAGTATTTTGTACCTGCAAATCTAGGTTTAAACCATATAAACAGGCAACAAATGATAGAAAGAAACCTTGCGATTCCCAAGTCATTGTTTGGAAGCTTTGAGGGCATTGAAACACCAATAGCAATTTTTGATGGCACGTACTGTTATGTCGAAAAGAGTTCCAATTATTTATATAAAAAAAACATATAGCATGCACAAATATAGAAATCTATTAAAACCATTTTTAATTGTTTGTACTGATGGGCATATTATTGATGTTTTGGGCCCATACTCAGCTAAAACATCAGATGCTGAAATAATGAAAAATGAATTTGGAAATGGAAGACCTTTACAAGAATATTTCCAGCGAGGTGATGCCTTTATATTAGACAGAGGCTTTCGTGATTCGTTACCTTTGTTGCACCAATGTGGATATAGGACATACGTGCCTGCTTCGTTGGAGGAGGGTCAAATACAGCTATCAACTAGCGAGGCAAATAAATCTAGAGCAGTCACCATATGTCGTTGGGTAATTGAAATTGTTAATGGAAGATTTAAACGTGATTTCAAATTATTACGGCAAAATTATTTTAATACAGCCAGTAAAAGTTTTATGAAAGAGTTTGAGGTGGCTGCTGCCCTTTTAAATAAGTTTCACCCTCCTATAGTTGATCGTGCAGATGCTGGGGAAATAATACAAGAAATAAATAGATATATGAATACAGAAAATGTATTAGCTGATTTTATTATAAGAAATAATTATAATAGGCTTCGAGCTAATTTTGAAATTATCACAGTACATAATGATAATTTAAATGATTTCCCACAGCTCTCACATAGTGAACTGATACTAATTTCTTTAGGAACATATCAAATAAAGCAGGCACGTTCCTATTTTGGTGAACATGTTAGAGGAAATGATGGTTTTATTATAGAAGTGTGCAGGGAGGTCAGCAGCAGCCTTGTTCGAGAGCTGTCGGCCTCTAGTACTTCTTGGCTACTTAGGGGTCGCATAAAATCCCGACATATAAGTCGAAAAACTTATTTTGTTTATATTTTAGTCGACAGCTCTCGAAGAGGAAGGGATGCAATTCTCATGTATTACTGTAATTGCATTGTAGGTAGACGAAGTGTGGGCTGCTGCGCTCACATAATGAGTATTATATGGTATCTTAGCTGGGCTAGGTACCAGGAAAATATAGTTCCACCTGCACATTTCCTAGATGATATTTTAATAATTGTAGAAGAAGAATAAAGTATGAAATACATTCAAAGGTTTTTTTTTATCCTGGACGCTTTCGATAAATCCATTCCTAATATTTATTTATAGTTTCAAGTTAATGATATTTGTAATGAGTTTTCAAAAATTCTTTACTAAATATAATAAACATTAGTGCTTTAAGAACTTAGTAAAATGGTTATTTTTTTGACATGTAACATAACCTCACTTTTACAAAACTTCTAATAACTTCGCTCCCAGATAGCCAAAATATACAGAATTTTCAGAGAGGGATCAATAAGCGTAAATACATTAATTGGTACCATTTTCTTTACGCTACATTTTAGGTTACATTTTGGCCTAAGAATGTATGGAATCGTATCCGTCTCCTTTTTAAGCACTTTTTTGTCATAAAAATACATGTTTATCTTTGTATTTGTGATAAAGATGTTGCTTCATTACAACAGGTCTAATTGGCTTCTTGATACCAGTTGGTCAGGAAGAGATTTGATAACATTGACGTGCATTACCTCCATATTAGTGATAACCGGATGTGAAAGTTTGAGAGGCTTTTTAGTTAAAAAGATTAAAACAACCGAATTACCGGAACTTGTAATGATAAAAACTAATGAATGAATAAATTGAAATTTGATGTCATCTTTACCAATTAAATACACCAACAAATTGGTATTTAATTATGCTCAAGTATGTCGACGTTTTATTAATTATTAAAAGTTTCTTGAAAAATTTTTCGTTGGTAATTTTACCTAATAATTATTTAATTTTACTTTTAAGGTTTCTTATCAATAATTCATGCCATGAAAATGTACACTACAGCTCGGCTCGGATACTTTATTTCTGAAATATGTATAGACATCTGTAATCTGGAGCAGCCCGACTGGGAAAGTACATCGACCTTAAAGAATATCACAGCTGAAAAATACTGCTGCTCTTGAGTACTATTGTGTTCCTATGGTGAGGAAAGGGGCCAGAGCCCCTGGGGAGGGTCGGACAACATGCTAGTGATATTTCTGGTGTTGCAGGAGTGTATAAGCTACGGTAATCGCTTACTATCAGCTGGGTCGTACGCTTATCTCCGACCTAGTCGTATAAAAAAACGATATGATTCAGCCAGTAATATCCCACTGTTGGGCTTAGGCCTCTTCCCCGTGTAGGAGAAGGATCGGAGCTTAATCCACCACGCTGCTCCAATGCGGGTTGGCGGATATATTCCCTACTATGAGTAACGATCGCTATCAAGTGTACATGATAACAACCGGGACCGACGGCTTAACGTGCTCTCCGAGGCACGGTGGGGTGACCCACAAGGACTGCACAAACACCCAGACCACGGCAAACGTCTGTATGGCCAATACAAATGCTGTCGTGTGCGGGAACCGAACCCGCAACCGCCGGCGCAACAGCCAATCGCAATCCAGTGCTGTGACCGTTGCGCTAACACGGCGTCAATAAAAAAACGATAATTGAAATATAATTATTTTAAGCAGTAGTGTATACATATATTATGTACATAGTATAATTTGAATGTTATGTAAAAATTATAATTATAACGCACATGACACGCTTACTATAACTGACATATTTTAACCGACAAGGATTAATATTGCATCCGTCTAAACAGCTTATAAAATTGACCATTTTTTAGGACTTATTCCGGTAGTACAAATTTTTAGTAATAACTGTATCTATCTGTTATCTGTATATGTTTCTATCGAACGTAGTTTTTTATGAAACGTAATTCAAGAGTACTGAACTTTTAAGACACGCTTTCTTAAAATACATCGTTTTTTTGGAATACATTTAAATCGACGATACAAAATGTTCCCTCGTAAATTCTTCGGCAGAACACTGTCGTGTTATTTACGTAACACGTGACTCAAATAAAAAGTAAAAAAAAACTTTATACAACTTTTCCTTTGCGTTTTGCTTTGACATTCTCTGAAGTTTTCAAAATTAACTTAATTTATCGAGGATAATATGCCGTTCGATGGCAATTCTGTTTTTTTTTTCTGCTGTGGTGTTTGTATGTGAAAGTTCCCTATGTGTAACCTTCATAATTATTATACACTAGCCGACCCGTGCCCACTTCGTTGGGCGTTATAATCCATTTCACATAAGAAGGGTACGGTGAAATTTGATATGTTCCAATACACTCTCACTATTTTCAGCAAATCAGATAAATATAAATGTTTTAAAATCACCAATTAATTTCTAAGGCAAATAATAATGCTTGATTAGATTGAATTGTTGACACGGCACGTCAGAGGGCGCAGGTTCAAATCCTGCTGATTTAAAATCTTTATATATTTTTATCTTTTTCCTTTTATCTTGTCACTCCTGAATAGTGTAGCTTTCTGTTAGCGAAAGAATTTTCATGATCGGATCAGTATTTGCGAAGATTACCCCGTATATACAAACAAAGTTATAAACTTTACCTCTTTATAATATTAGTATAGATAGGGTTACATATAAGGAACTATTTCAGAAATCACTCGTATGAGGTTTATAGATATTTACGTTAGTTCAATATCATTGTCATTTAATATTTACATTTAAATTCCCAAGCAAAACTCCGAGTACCTATATAAGAAATGTGTATTCCATAAACACGTCCACGTCCACATCTATACTAATATTATAAAGCTGAAAAGTTTGTTTGTTTGTTTAAACGCTCTAATTTCAGGAACGAATGGTTCGAATATAAAATTTATTTTTACATTCTGTTTACTGAGGAAAGCTAAAGGCTACATGACATCAACGAATAATAGTAGCTAAGCATTAATAAAAAATGTTACAAAAACAGTCAAAAGTATTCTTTTTTAACTCTGCAACGAATTAATGATCACAAAAAAGAAAAAGTTGACTTTATTGCATTCTTATTAGCCAGGCATAAGAATCCTTAGAATTAGAAATGAAAAATACTTCATCAATGAGGCAATTTTATGAAAAAATGCGATGTGATGTGAAAGAATATAGCCACCCCTCTCTTCCCGTGGGCGTCGTAAGAGGCGACTAAGGGATAACAAAGTTCCACTACCACCTTGGAACTTATAAAGCCGACCGATGGCGGGATAATGTCGGGCGCGAACTTGTGAAGGCCTATGTCCAGCAGTGGACTGCGATAGACTGAAGAGATGAGTGATGATGAAAATAAACTTCGTCTTTTATATAAGTAATTTAATTTGGTCGCATAAATTAGGAGATAATGAAGAATCAAATTAAATTACGGTTTCAAAATATTTTAGTACGTTTCTCCTCAAATTAACTCGGGTGAAACCGCAGAGCACACTTGTTATTTATAATCAGAACGTGAATATTATTTTTACATTTAAACCATATTTAAAAAAAAAAAATAGAACCTCAAATAATTTTGTATTATCTGTAATCCAAACAGTAAACATATAGGCTAGTACAATTGTCGGAATATGAATGGACGCTTTCCATGACCAAAGAGGTGTCATCGTGTTTACATAAGCGTGATTCATCCGATACAAGTCTGTTGAACTCCCGCGCTGCCAATTGGCCGCGATACAGAACGAGAATAAATGCACAGATAAATAATTGTTTTACTCATACGATGTAAAAAAAAAAATTATAGGTAATCTGTATTAATAAATGATGTATCAAAAGTAATCACCAAAAAGTATATATGTATGTACCTATATATTTTAACGAACGACTGCAGCAAAGTGGATAGTTCTTTTTTTGTGTTCGTTAATGTTAGGTGTTTTTTTTTATAAAAAAAAGAAAATTAAATAAAAATAAAGATCAAAATATTCACGACGAAAAATAGCGGTACGAACCGGGTCAGCTAGCGTCGAGGTGATACTTTCTGAATTTAAAATGTGGTCTGGAAAATGCTAGAAAATTTTATATTTCGATATGTCTAGAAACGTAGTAATTGGAAATGCACTCGTAGTTGCCATTTGTCACCAAATTGTTTAAAAAAATCAGAAAACGATTAATTTCTTTTTCATAGAATTATAAATTTTATTTAATCACTTCACTTCAGCCTATCGTCGTCCGCTGCTGGATATAGGCCTCAACAAGTTTGCGCCAAACATCCCCGTTTTACGTAATCCTCATACAGTCAGCACCGGCAATCTTACGAGTACGTAGATCGTCGTTCCAGCTGGCCGGAGGGCATCCCACACTACGTTTGCAACACGCAGTCTCCACTCGAAGACAGTTTTGTTTAGACGGTTTTTTTTTAAATGAATGTTTTTTAATCTGTTTGTTCTTTTTTTGTAAAATTTTTATGAACATAGCATTGGTTTTAATCTTTATAACATCACATGATTATATTTTAAAACTCTTTAGGAAACAATCTGTTACAGCTTACCCAGATGTTTGAATATCTCTTCAAAACTTTAATAAAATCACTTTAGTAGTTTGATGTGTATGCAGAAATGATATCATATTTTAGTTTTCGTGACGGTTCTTGTCAGCAAAATACATTTTTCATATTTCACACTTTATACTTTGATGTATTATTCTACAATAATACAAAAGCACTTTTAAAGTGTTCTTAAACAGAGAAAATTTTATTTTGACTTTGATTTTAACATAAATATGTTAGATAAGCTGGATAAGCATGGATCTATATGTAAATACTTTAGTAAGTAAAGTAGGAAACAACTTATTTCATATCATGTTATAATCTCAACATCAGCTAGATTTTTTTTATATGCTTATTTAGAAAAAAAAAGTATTAAGCCAAACTTTCAAGGAGTATAAAGTCATGGAAAAGAAACAGTGTAAAATATTTTTTTTAACTTATAATTGAAGTCCTCTGTTCCTAAGTTCTAAGTCACAATGCCTGTGTTTTAGGTTATAGCCTAATGGCATTTACATATTTTCTAGCAATAACATAAACTATAACATATACATTACATTCAGATTTAGGGCGACAATTGAACCAAGAATTTTGGAGCAGATAACACGAGCACTGCCGACGATGTTGGTGCTAACAGGCCAATTAACCAATATAAAAGTCCTGAAACCCATGCATGCAACCATGCATGTGAAATTAAATATCACGCTACTGAGAAAAATATCAGCCAGTAAAAATTCAATTAAAAAAAAAAAAACAAAAAAGCTTTTATAGTTCGGAAACGGCCTCACTTAAACAATGTTCGTATCGTGTGCTAACGATCGCAATTAAGAGCAGGCGCACCTTATAAATGGTGTTGTTTTCTCAAAGTGGCGTCTTCTTAATATCTTTCTTTCTTAGAAAAATACCACAGACTAACAAGAACATTCATTCAGACTTTTATCGTTCTGAAACTTTATTTGAGATACTTTTTTGTTTTATCTGATATGTAAGGTAAGTCTTACAGACAAAATTATTCGACGATAACAAAAATACAGTAACTATTTGCTAGATATATGTAGTTACTATTGTGGACAGTTTGTTTGAGTCTTGAACAATTCTGGGCAAGTTTAGTCTAATGTATCTTAAGATAATACTAGCAATCGCTCTTGTGTATTGGTGCCATTTACGCGCCTAAACGCCGGCGGTTTGCGGGTTCGATTCCCGATCGGGACGGATATTTTTATTCGGACAGATATTTCTTTCCGGTTTGGATGTCTGTTCTTGTGGTTCTCCCCAACATGCCTCGTAGAACACGTAAAACTGTCGGTCCCGGATGTTATCATATACCTACGCTTGATAGCGATCGTTAGGTACTCGTAGTCGGACATATTAGACTAGTAGATTAAGATAGTGCAGTCAACTAATAGAAACAAAATTGACTTTTATATTATCAGTAGGTATAAATAAGATACAAATCTACAACTTATTAAAAATACTCATAACTAAATGTAATTTTAAATAGTCGCTAAGGAATCATTACAAATGAGAAATGAGAATCGACGGGTCAGAATTGAAGCCGAGCCAACTTTCAGTACGAATAATATATCAAAAGCAATATGACTAAGTCATAGTGGAACATTTTACTAATTTTACACCGTCGTAGTGGCGCTTGTGACGAAATACGAACTAGGCAGGTGTGGCACGGATATAGAATAAGATGAAATTTAAAAACGAAAAAGCATAAAATAAATTAATAGCTTCCATACGACTAAGCAAAATTGGATTTAAGAAAAATATGTTTTTTGTGTTCAATATAGTCAGAACCAAGTTTGTATGAAAGAAGAAATATATATGTATTTACGAAAAAAAGTTGTACAAAGTTTGCCGTATCAACTAATTTGTAACAAAAGCGATTTGCTGTAAGAAATATTAAAATTAGCTGACATATGAATGACCTACTTCTCTTACGAGAAAGAAGAGTTAAAACTTAATCCACACCGGTTCAATACAGATAACCGTATAATGTTTCCCTCCAAAAATATTAGTTAGTTTGAGACACTTAAAATAACAGCCTAACTAATTTCTATAGTAGTTTCCGTGGCATGGACATAAGAACCTTAAGTCTGAAGACCTAAACATAAGACTAAAGACCAAGATTACAGAGAAATATTTGTTTAAATATAAATATTCGCTCCAAATGGGAATTAAAACCGGGATCGTCAACAATGAAACTTCAAACCAGAGCAACAACTTTAACTTAGTAATTCATGAATATTTTAACTAGATAAGGTTGCATTATTTAACGACCTCTTCACAATCATGTTTTCCTAATATTGAAAGTGGGATAATGTAAGTTATAAGTATGTGAACACTTAATAAATCTACAGGAAACCTATTATTTGAATATATTTTTATACGATACTAGATGGCTATAAATATTTGACGACAAATTGACAACTTATTTGACAAAAGACATTAAATTTCCCCGCTAGGAACATTTTGTATTGGAAAATTAAATCGTCGTTTTTAGTATTTTCCGTTACATATTATTTATGTTTCTCACCGTTTAAACCTTTCCTGAACTTCCACAAACATTTCAAGATCAAAATTAACTAAATCGGTCAAGCCATTCTTGAGTTTTAACGAGACTAACGAGCAGCAATTGATTTTCATATATATAGATATAGGTAAGCAAACAAGCGTTCTAGACTTGTAATACCAAAAGTATCTCAAGCGCTTTGCCATCCCTACCCCCAACCCTTCCAGGAAATCTGGCCTCCTTACTCGCCAAAGGAACACAACACTACTTAAGAGCAATAGTCTTTAGCTGTGATCTTTTGCAAGGTTGAGGGACTTCCCCAGTCGAGTTGAATTTTGAGCAGAGTCACATCACTTCACCCTATCGCAGTCCACTGCTGGACATAGGCTCCCCAAGTTCGACCCAAAAATGGCGCGAACTCATGTGTTTTGTCCATATTCACCACGCTGGGCAGGTGGGTGGTGATCGCCAGGTTGGCTTTGTCGCACCGAAGATGCTGAGTATTATATTAAATGAAGAGCAGAGTATTAATATTACATTTATTATTACATGTACCTAATAATTATGATCACGCGTAACGATATAATCCGAATCTCACATCAACATCTTCTAAACATAATTATGTTACAAAATCTGAAACTCGTGATTTTAAACAGTTCTGTACAAAAGATTTAGAAGCAAGAATAACTTCTAACTCTGCGTGGGATGCTTAATAAAAGGACTTTTAAACTTTTCATTACAAGTTATTTTTAAAAGGAAAATTATAAAAAGTAAATAAGAAGACAACCCACGCATTCTTTTTAAGAGTTTCAATGGTAAAATTATTTGTAAATGCAATTGTTTTAGTCGATACTTTTGAAAATGAGGCTCATTGTAAAATATTGGCGAGCATTTGTTTTTAATATATATTATAACTAGCGACCCGCTCTGGCTTCACACGGGTGCAATGCTGATACCAAATATAAAATATAAAATAAATATTTGCAATCTAAGCGCAAAAAATGTGTCTATTTACGACATCACATTAGAAAACTTTATAACTATCAGTGTTCCTCTACTATATTATGCATGTATTATACATATAAACCTTCCTCTGGAATCACTTTATTTACTAAAGAAAATCGCATCAAAATCCGTTGCGTAGTTTTAAAGATCTAAGCATATATACAGACAGACAGACAGGAACAGGAAGCGACTTTGTTTTATACTATGTAGTGATAAGGGCTAAATTTTATTATTAAATAATCATCTAATACTCTTCTTAAATCTAATGCTCTTTGCTAAAACCTGCATATCTTTGAAAAATAATTAATTAAAGACATGGATATCAGTCATTCTTAAAATTAAATTGTTTTGATTTCATTGCCCAGTTTTAAAAGATTTTTATTTGTAAGTTTGACTTTTATAAATATTATTAGTTTATTTTCAGCTTTAAAAAATAGTATCATGCAATAGTAACGCAGTGCATCCGAGACCATATCGCTTGCTAGTGCCGAAATATTGAGAACTAAAAATGTTTCGCAATAAACGTTAATTTTACTATGTATCCTATAATCCTATTTTGAATATAAATCAAATAGATAAGATATGAAAACAGTACAGAGAAAACTACAGTCTTGAACTGTTAATTTATCTTTTTATTACAAAGTAGATGGCTATAAATCCTTTGATATAATTAGTGAGATAGACAGTATTTTGGCAAATAAAATCTCAGAAATTAAAGGTTACAATAACCTAATCAAGGTTACTTTGTAGCAATGTTTTGGCAAAACAATCTCGGTGTTTCATTCAAATTATCTGTATATTTCATCGTAATCCGTTGTTTATTCAGCAGACGCACTTGAGATATTTTTGTCTGAATATTCTCTATTCGTTCCTATTCTTATTATAAGTTTGTCTCAATTTTGTTATTGGAATCGGAGAAGGCATAGACTTGGCATTTTCATAAAATGTGTTAATTTAACGTATGCATTTTGTATTCGTGGCGAATACTGGGCGAATGATGGGGAGGGGGGGGGGGGTAGAGAACATACTCCACATAAGCATAATAGTCAAGATCATAAAAAATATCTTTAAGAGTGCGCATAATGCAAAATTACCATCTTCTATTTGTTTTGACATGAAAAGTTCCAGACCAAATCTTAAAATAAAAATATATGACAAACTACGTGATATTTGCAAGGGTTGACCTTTATCAAAAACATAAAATAAGGAAATTTCCTCGATAAAATATAATCACGAAGTAACCTCTAATTTTTATATTTTTTCTATTTATACTCGATATGGTTATGACCATTAAGACAAAAATTTGATAATTAATTACATTTAAATATGAGTAAAGGCTATGCTTAGGCATTTAATGTAATTACTTTTAGTTTCGGAATTATATACAAAATAACATATTTGTCGTTTTTTACATTCGTAATGCGCTCAAAACTATATCGTCTATCGCACTCTGACACGAGGCTTTGTGTATATTTTGTTTCATCGGGCGCGCGGGTGAAATCTGATTTTTTGCTCGCCTTATGCACGCTCTTAAATCTTTATTCTAGGACGAACCCGCGAGCGCTACCGCATCGGCCAGTTGACAGTTGATGCGACCATTACCCCCGACGAGTCGCTTCCACAACGACAAATTTACTTATAATGAATGTAACTCTAATTAAATAAAGCACGGTGATAAATTATACTTCATATCTTCTAAATTAGAACTCACTTCAGCCTATCACAGTCCACTGTAGATTAGCCCATAGTCACTACGCTGGGCAGGCGGGTTGGTGACCGCAAATTACAACTACCACATTTTAATTATTATTTTTTCCAAATTTTACTTATGCCGTATATACACTATATACACATATAATTGTTCGATCTTAAATTTCTTCAAAAACATTTAAGATCGAACAATTTTTTTCATAGTTTTTTTATAACCTGTTATGTTCCAGTGAAAATGAACCTGTTCAAATAGAAGATTAAAAAAAATTCTCGCTTATTAATTCCATACAATATTGCTAAGAAATACGATTAACATCCGCAATTTGAAATTCATTGCGTTATCTCTAATCATAATAAAACGCGTATGTTAAACAAATTGCCTTTGAAATTGTAAAAGCGTTTTATTAAAATAATAAGATTACATCAAAATGAGATCTTTAGTCGAATTCCAAAGTGTAATTAAATAGATTTTGAACTTCAAAGCTTTTATCCGTTTTATGGGATTTTCGCTGAGAAAATATTTTCTCTTATTATCTACGACACTAATTCTATTAGACTTAAATTTAGAAATAAACAATATTTGATTTAATACGTTATAAATTAATGGATTCAAACATCGAATATTGTATCAATTAATTCTGATTATCACAGTAAATTAATATTTTAAAGATTTAACAATTCCTATTCGGTTAAAGACTTACATCTTACCTAAAATTTCTTAAGGGCCCCGTAGACGATCAAATATTTGATCAAACTTCATATTAAACTGTTTGACAAACGTGTTTGTCAAATTATTTGATCGTATGCGGGGCTGCGGGTTTTTTTAATATGTTTGTTTTAAGAAACATGAAGTTTGATCAAACATATTTGACAAACAAGTTTGATCGTTTACGGGGCCGATTACGGACAGCTAAAACATCATACTTATGTACAATAACAATAGTTTAGAAAAGCATTAAATAATACAGAATAAAGAAATTTATTTTTACGCAAATAGTAAGTATTTGCATACGTTACGTACAAAAATTAAGCCACAACAGTTTAATCGTTACGTATTGTATAGGTATAGCTAGAAAACGATGGTTAATTTATAAAAAAATGTCTACTGAAATCTAGAGTCAATTTTAAATAAACTTTTGTTAACATAAAAAGAATTGGTATTGAATAAATGTAAATGAAAATTAAAATAATCCGCCAACCGGCAGTGGCGCAGCGTGGTGGATTAAGCTCCGATCCTTCTCCTACACAGAGAAAGAGGTATATGTCCAGCAGTGGGATGTTGCAGTCGGAATCGTACCGTATCGAAAATTAAAAAAGGGAGAAAATTTCTCCTGGCAAAATTTCCTTATTCTTAACCTATCTGTACTAATGTATCAGATAAGCCTGCTATGATTTAATATTATTTGATTTGATTTTGTGTCTTTCGCTCACGTAATTCTCGATCCTGGGACCGAATCGAAAGAATAAAAAGTAGTTTTTAATGCATCTTAAAGATTCTTAACTGATCAGTATCTTAACTTTTGCACTTATAGTTTTAGAAGATATACTATACTGATAGACTAATAAAATAATGACATGTATGCTTAAACCTTAGTTATTGTAAATGTTATCAAATGATAAAATTTTACAACACTTACCAAACATTCCTAAAAACCCCCATTGGTGTTGTGACAGTTTAGTTTCCTGTCCTTATCGACTATTTTAAAACTCGACACTGGCGCCCTGCCAAACACTTCTAATGTGACATCTACTTGTATTCAGTTTAATCTAGTTAATAGGACTTTTAATTGCCATTAGTTACATTAAATTACTTTGTTAATTCTTTACTTTGTAAATGATTTTCAGAATTTTGTTAAATAACATATATTGTCTGATTGTAATCAAAAATAAGTCTTATTTTAAATTTACGCATAACATATCGTACGAGATTTTCAGAACGTACTAGAATATTTATAGTTCGCTTCAGCCTGTAATATCCCACTGCTGGGCATAGGCGTCTTTCCCCATGTAGGAGAAGGATACGCTTAATCCACCATGCTACTCCAGTGCGGGTTTGCGGATATATTTCTTACTATGAGTAACGATCGCTATCAGGTGTATATGATAACAACCGGGACCGACGGCTTAACGTGCTCTCCGAGACACGGTGGGGAGACCCACAAGGACTGCACAAACACCCAGACCACGGCAAACATATGTATTGTTATTTATTTATATTTTTATTATATTCTTAGTCAAATTCAGCAATGATTTGAAACCTTTAAATTACATTAGAATTTATATTAAAGAACGTTTCGTCACATTAAATATCGCCATCAATTTATTTTGAGACAATTCTTAAGACATGTTGCAGATAAAAAATCGTCAGATCTCAAAGAATTATGGTTCACAGCCGCGAATCACTTTTCTTAATTATATTTTTATAGTGTTCTTCGCCGATACCCAAGTTTTTAGATCGTATAATAAATTTAATTGCTTGATTATAATTATTTTAACTATTTGGAAGAAATGGTAAATTCCGATTTTGTGAAAATATATGGATAAAATGTAGTATATAATATACTAGCTTCTGCGCGCGACTTCGTCGGCGTGGACTCCGCTCCTATTGGTCTTAGCGTGATGATACATAGCCTATAGCCTTCCTCGATAAATGGGCTATCTAACAGTGAAAGAATTTTTCAAATCGGCCCAGTAATTCCAGAGATTACCGCGTTCAAACAAACAAACAAACAAACAACCAAACAAATAACCAAACAAACAAACTCTTCAGCTTTATATATTAGTATAGATATACGAAGTTTTATTACAATCAGCTTATTAATTTTGGCATGTAATCTATACTAATATAATAAAGCTGAAGAGTTTGTTTGATTGTTTGTTTGTTTGTTTGTTTGTTTGAACGCGCTAATCTCAGGATCTACTGGTCCGATTTGAAAAATTCTTTCAGTGTTAGATAGCCCATTTTATCGAGGAAGGCTATAGGCTATATATCATCACGCTAAGACCAATAGGAGCGGAGTCCACGCCGACGAAGTCGCGCGCAAAAGCTAGTAAATAAATAAAAACGAGTGTGCTTAAGTAAAACTTACGAAATATAACTTTCTCTCTTTCTATCTTCACTAACTTATAGGTCTCTCCCTCTCAACTTCCGTTCGCCTCGTCCGATCACACTTTTCGTAACGCTCTCGTCACACATTCACTAGCATACCTCCCAAGTCAAGCGTGCATAAAGAAGTTTTACTTCAATAAATATCGAACCATATTTACAATATTTCGCATTTATTATTAGAAGGATGTAACCCAAATAAAAATATAAACTGAATTAGGTATAAGTAAATGTTATTTAAACTGACAGTTGAGAAACAATGAATGAAATGAAATGTTCAAAACAATTTGTCAAACTTCTTAAATTTTATATATTTAACGCTGTTAAAAGACACTATCATCGTTTTATTTAAAGATCACGAAAGAAACGAGACAAACCAACGGACCGGACGAATTAATAGTTTTTATTTCCTTTAGTTTTGACCGACTTTTTTAGGACATGTATATACTATATAGATAACTAGTGACCCGCCCCGGCTTCGCACGGGTGCAATGCTGATAATAAATACTATCTACAACAAAAGATACGTTACAAACCTCTAAAATTTTCAGTATTTCTCTAACATATTATACAGGTATTATACATATAAACCTTCCTCTTGAATCACTCTACCTATTAAAAAAACTGCATCAAAATCCGTTGGATAGTTTTAAAGATCTAAGCATACATACAGACAGACAGACGGGAAGCGACTTTGTTTTATAATATGTAGTGATTTTACAAAAATACCATGTTTATCCATCAATAAATAACTTTAAAAAGTTTGTATTTAATTGCAGATTTGAAAAATAAACATTTCGTAAATCGCAAATTTTATATAACAATGTTTTCTTAAGAATTTATAAAAATGAATTCTAAAGAACAAGTTTTACAAATGTTTAGTATCTCTTACCATAAATTCTCGACCACTGAGCAGGCGGCCTCCAATCCGGATAATGTTTCGGGAATTTTTCTCTCGTCCAATACGTGTGAAGAACCATCCGGTAAACGGTCATTTTGTCCGGGTTGCAAGCATCCGTGTCAGTCGCCGGCAGAGCTGCCGTGACAACCGGAAGTAACAAGAGCGCAATCCACGCCATTATCTATGTCGATAAACTCCTCAGCACTATGTTACATTCATACTGCTAGCAAACGCCTGGCTTTAATCTGAAACAAAATTAAATCTATTAATATCCAAAGCAATCACTCAAATCTAATCCCGAGATAATCTTCATATGATTTACGATTTTTTAGTGCCAAGTGAAATAAAAATAAAATTGATATGCAGATCTGGAAATATGACGTTATTATTTGTGATTAATATACCAGCTTCTAGCTGCGGTTTTGTCGACAAAAATATATTTATTTTACACAAAATGTAACATTATTACACTATTAGTCAAAAGTTTCCATTAATTAATTAGGTCTTTAACAGATTAAGACGAACCTCTTTAGTTAAAACCTCTTTTGATATCAAAAAAATAAAAAGAAAACCGACAAACTTATTACATTACGTTCTTACCAATAATATTAGTTTGTGAAATAAATGAGATCGTAAGTCAAATATCTGACGTGAGGTCAACGATCCTTATCTATTTTCGTCCCTTTGAGGTGCAAAATCGTTTGAATCAACAGTGACAGCCAAAGCTTGTCCGAGCTGAAGTATGTCTCTGTCGGAAGTTAAAATTAAACGTCTTACATTTCAATAAGGTTTCAGAGTTGAGACATTTTAATTAGGAACGGTTCTATATAGACAGAAACAGACGTTTCAGTTTAGATTTTTATATATTGGAATTGACATTTGATATCCTTTATTTGTTTTATAACTTTTAAAAATTTATTAAGACTAAAATAAATACAAATAAAAAAATTACTTGTCAAGCACTATAGAGCTCTAAAGTTAATATTTATTTTGAAAAAAAAAAACAGTGTGCTATAGACCACAAGACTGAAGCAAAACTTCTTTAGCTCCATCTAACGAATATCTCGCTCTCAACTTCCGTTCGCCTCGCCCGATCACACTTTTTGTAACACTCATCATGCATTCACCAGTTTACTCAACAAGTCAAGCGTGCGTAAAGAAGTTTTACTTCAAAAAAATCTTCTTATGTAGGATTTGACCTCGAAACCGCTATTCTAGACAAAAGACAAAAATAATAACGCGACGAGATACAACACTACGAAATAAACGAGTAATCATTGTAACGACAATGTGTCCTACATTGTAGTCAATTATATAGTAGGGTAAGTCAATACTTTTAGTTTTTCGTCACTTATTTAATACCATAAGTTATGGTTAATCGTGAAAAACCAATAACCACAATCGGAATTATTTAATTAATTAACGAAACGTGATCAGTTACGAAACTCGTTTCTACATTAATTAAATTTGCGTTGTTATGTCCAATAATACTCAATATATTTATCAAAAAAGTATTCTTCATATCATTATCTCCGTATATTATAAAGCCAAAACTTACAGCACACTTTTATCCCGAAAAATATAAATACATACAAGAAATGGCCCAATAGGTATGAGGAAACCCGAAACTCGTAAACATAAGGTTCCAAATTGGTTGCCAGATACACCCTCACTAGTTTAAGATTATAAACTGCGACCCTTAACGTCGTATACTGGACCACATCATAAATTACCGTCTATCCCATGTCTGCCATTGAAAGGATGATGGATTTTCGTGTTTATGACTTTATGCAAAATATTGTGTTTAAAAAGCGACTGGAGGCTATTAAACTACATGGTACGAACGAGGAAATACGATAGTTTTGGACTTTTGTTTTATTTCTTTGTATAAACTAAAGCTATTTAAGTGATTATTTGATTATATTTTTATAAACTCAAACTAAATTCAAGGGAGGTTCCTTGATTCGTACATATTTTTGCGGTAACGACTTTTAATAAACCGTTAACTATAAATTGAATAAAACTGAATAATATTTTAACAATTTTTGACCGACGATCTACGTATCTACGATCTGGAGTGGAGACCGCATCTTGGCAAGCGCAGTGTGGGACGACCTCCGGCCCGTTGGACCGACGATCTACATAAGATTGCCGTTATATGCTGGATGAGAATTGTCGAAATCCAGGATGTCTGGCGCGAACTTGGGGAGGCCTATGTCCAGAAGTGAACTGCAATAGGCTGAACTGACTGACTGGCTATTTTGATTGGAATTGAAAAATTATTAAATATTAAACAATATATTACAGGAGAAGTTAATTTATTATTAATCGTCTGTATAAAGTTTAAAACATTATTTTTATACTACCAACTAACGCAGTAAAGTTATCGTGAACACCCATAAATTCCTTTATATTTCCTCTAAAGTATCGTGCTAACTAACAATTTATCGGTAAATGTTTCACGTAATACTCTAACAAATTCATACGTTTATAAATAAACGCCGGGTGCTTTTTACGCGAGCTATTTATGTTTTATTATGTTTTAATAGTGTTATTTAGGTTTAGCTACTACAAGTATTAATATTATGGAGAGTAATGAATTATTTACTTCTTAAAACCTAAAAATAATGAACCTATAGTTGTAATATTAATGAAAGGTTTGTTATTTTGAATTTATTCGTATAATATAAAGAATACAATGTGAATAACGTAAGCAGAATAGGTGCAGTGTCAACACAGGTATTACAAGTGGTTTGCCTTTATTATTATCTTGTAGTAAAGAAAATTTTCGATTACATTATTGTTTAAAGATTGATTCATCACATATTATAATCTTGAACAATTCGTTTTCAATAAAATTTTTATTAAAGTGAAACTTTTATTACATCATCTCAAACTTTTTCGTTTCTGTGTTGCATGTCACGTGACGGTCAGCCGCGCGGTAAGATTGATAAAGGGATTTTTATACCCTAAGTTAGTTACCCTACCCTAGTTGTAAGTTGTAATTAAAAGTTACGAAGTTAACAAATATAGGTAGGGATCCCTAGTACATTTTTTTCACCTGATCAGTATCAAGCTAATTTTTTGGGAGTGGCTACATTTTGATGAGGCGAACAAAAAATTCCTCTTCGAAAACTCTCGATTGTGGTAGCTAACAGAGATAGTAGGGGGTAGAGCAGCAGTGAGCGTAGGACCGGGATAACGTACCACGCAATTTGTAGGACAATATTACTCTTAAATTATATAGATAATCACTAACTAAAAGAAAAAAAATCAGCTGGTTAGTAATAATTTTTGATGACCTTACGAGGTCATCAACTTGATGACCTCGTAAGGTCATCAAAATTTAATTTTTTTTTTCTGATTTTTTTTGCTTATAGTTAATTAATACTTATATAATTTGATGGCAATATTGTCCTCCAAATTGCGTGGTACGTTATCCCGGTCCTACGCTCACTGCTGCTCTATCTCCTGCTAACTCTATTATCTACCACAATCGAGAGTTTTCGAAGAGGAACTTTTTGTTCGTCTCATCAAAATGAAGCTACTCCCAGAAAATTAGCTTGATTCTAATCAGATGAAAAATTTGTACTAGGGATCCCTACCTAATAGTCGAAGAATTGAAAATTGAATTTACTAAAGTAAATTAAGTGTCTATATTTATTAAAAGAGATGACAAAGAAAATATATTTCAGGGACAATATAAAGTAAATAAAAAAGTGTAAGGTAATAATATCATATCATTTATAAAGTGCAATGACGCTTAAATATAAAAATTCGCCGCCATAATGTAATCGATATTTGAGTTTTCGTCAAATCTCGAGTTTACCCGAGCAATCGCTACTCAATATGTTAGATAGAACAATTCAATTACCTGAGAGCCAAGTACGAGAGCGATCGTGATGCGAATGAAAAGCGGTATAACGCGTGAATTTGTTTATTTAACTCTCGTTGGTCATGTATTAACATCTTCTTGTATATACCACTAGAAGCAAACAAGCTTGCGGTAGGTACAGATATGGTACGAATAAACCACTAGATACAAACAAACATACTGTATGCATATGGTACATTAACGTTGCCTTTTATACTCACTTAAGGTAGCAAGCAAGCGTACGTTCAGCCTGCTGGTAAGCGTTACCGTAGCCTGTGGACGCCTACAACATCAGAAGCAACACAAGTAGGTTACCGACACTAGCCCAAACCTTGAGGTTATAGTCAATAGCTCTGGTCATATTTACCACAGAAACACAACACTACCTGAGACCTGTACCATTAAGCTGTGTGTGTGTGTGTGTGTGTGTGTGTGTGTGTGTGTGTGTGTGTGTGTGTGTGTGTGTGTATCATCTTTACGAATGAGGACTGTGCCATTAAGCTGTGTGTGTATCATCTTTACGGATGAGTACTGTGCCATTAAGCTGTGTATTATCTTTATGGATGAGGTGCTTCCCCAGTCGGTCTATTCCAGATTTTGAGCAAGATATTTCCTGCTATTTCTATCTGAATAGATCGTTATTTATTTTACGAGAGAACTTGACGTACGTTGCGGTTTAATTCGTGTCGAGTTTTTAATACTCGTCAGATTTCCTGTTTACGATTATAGCTTAGCTCTCGTATAAGTTGTAGACTGATGTTTATAGTTTTCACCGATAACTTCTCGATCTCACTAAGGTTTTTTAGACAAAATAAATACACATTTCCCATACAAAAATAAACACAACAATAATAAGTACGGGCAGTATAGACATGGCCTTGAAATAACTCGACAACGTAAGACACATTGTACGACGAGTTATTGCTTTAAGTTAATGAGTCATGTCACTTCTATAATCTATAGGTATGTATATCACTCATCCAGGATAGCGTGACATTGTCAGGAAATGACGCTACAAAGTAAGACATAATATTGTAAGACGAGTTTTTGTTAAAGTTAATCATTCGTGTCAACTCTACATTTTAATCGCCTAGAATATCGCGACGTCACCGTGAAATAACGCGACAACGTAAGACATGTTGTACGACAAGTTACTGTTTTAAGTTAATGAGTCATGTTATGTTATATAGGCAAGTTGGTGTTTTCGCGCCGCGTCATGTTACCTCTACGCCTTTATTGCTCAAACAGGCTTTTAATCTACAATTTTCGCACATAATGTGAGTTATAACATTAATTATATTCAATATATCATGTTTAAGATTGCGCTGTTATTTTGTTAATTAAAGTATCTTGTAAATGAAATTATTATGAAATTATATGTTATTAAACACCTTAACATACGAGTACTTTATATATATATATTATAACGGAAAAGTGTGTTTTGTAAGTTTTGCAATTTCATCACAAATTTTATAATAATATTTTATTATGGGTGATCCCATAAAAATGGATATGAAATTTTTACCCTGAACCTTTACTATACTTATCTTTTATTTCATTTTTAACTTCTTGCAATATTATACATACCGAAGTACCATAGGCTACAAAATATTGTACAATGGCCGACATAAATAAAATTATAAATAAATTTTTTTAGAACTTAGATTTTTCTACTGCTCTCATGTCACGTGATATTATAACGGGTTTACCCTAAGATACATTAACATGGTAAATTACTTATACCTATTACATAAAATGGAAGTAAAATTGTAATTAAATCTCTCATTGTATACCCTAATGACGTTGCACATTAGAATAATTTTCAAAGAAAGACAAATGATGATTTTTAATGAGACGGGTGTCGTTGGGACCTCCAGGTATCATTCCATTGTTTTTATATTATGAGGAATGTTTCTGACGCAGGTCACGTACCTACCGTCTCCACAATACCCGATGGAAAAAATGACAGCTGTCGCAGGTCAATTTGAATGTGTATATTTTTCTTTGAATGTAGAAAGGATATGCCTAGTGAAGGAGTTTTAGAGATGTGTTAGTGTGCGTTTATGTAAATGTTTTCGTAGAGGTTTTATGTGAGTGAATGTTGGTATGAGAATGTATTTTATAATACTTTTAACTTATGTTTAATGTGTTGGTGAGTATAATTAAATGTTTTTACATTATATTCAAACGAACTTTATGTCAGTTGCTGTAACTTTTAACTACTTATATTAAAAAATGCTGTTAAGCCCTTGGAGATCCTAAGTAAAAACTGGCAAAAGAAGACGAAGGCATTACAGTAAAGTACAAGTATCTTTGACATTATTCTAAAACGTTAACTGGCAAGACCATAACTAGTGTCAAACATGGAGATGGAAATAATGATGCAGAATGAAAGATTAGAGAAAAAAATCTAAAACATTTTAAACTGTTTAATTAATTAATTAACCGCATAAAATATAACTGTCTTACAATTTTCGTACACCTATAAAATAGATATAGTATAAAACACAGAGAAAACCACGAGTTCAACAATAAAAAAAACGTAGTCCGAATAAATGTAATCATTGTTACAATTGTTTTTACGTCCATCGTAAAACAGAGTAAATATATGGCTTACAATAAAATCCTATATACTAAAGAGACACAAGTCCACGTAAGAAACAAGCTGACCGAACAAATGGCCCAAGTCTATAAATCTTAAAGGGCACATTCACGACGGGACAGTCGCGTAGCGTTGGATTTATGACTTCATGGCTGTATAATGTATCCCTGCGATACACGCTCTCTAAGGTAGACATGTTGCAATATGACATTTCGTGATGTTGCTTAGGCAAACGTAGTGTGAATGTCTTCTTTAAAATATTTCACGTTTGAGAATGTATCAAATGAATAAAAATATGTATAAAAATGTATGAGTTCAAAAAATATTGATATTGTAATTTAAAAATGCATGTCGTGACCGTTTTGAAGAATCGCTTGGTTTGTGTTACCTTATAAATAATTAAGTAAAAAACAAGTAAAATTTAAATGTATTTTTTATTTCAATCACTGTTTTATCTCTTACAATAATCACACATTGAACATTATTATACAGCTAAAAAGAACTTCAAAGAACTATTTTCATCTAAGCTGTAAAAATTCTAATAAAACGAATGCTATATTTTTTTTTTTCATTCCCACGAAAGAGATTGT
Source organism: Melitaea athalia (assembly GCA_905220545.2). NCBI lineage: Eukaryota > Metazoa > Arthropoda > Insecta > Lepidoptera > Nymphalidae > Melitaea > Melitaea athalia. The sequence goes on from HG992188.1 coordinate 16,578,982, forward strand.
TGGTCGCGTCGGTTTATTGTCTTCCCGGGGTAATTAAAAGTCAGTTGACGTTAAGAATAACAAATATTTTAAAAGCTTTTCCCTGTAACCGTAGCGCGTAAATTCATCCGCGTCGGCAAGGTATTATAGGATTAATTACTTTGATAATAATGCTTAAAACAGCGTGCGTTTCTTTGACCTATATTTGAATTTGGCTTTGAATTTTGCACGACAGTAATTAGCTCTAAATTGACACAATATTAACAACTAAAGGTTTATCCATTTTTGAGTTGGAAACTTTTTGAATTTAGAATATCTCATTCGCATCAAGTTATGCACTTTTCGTACATAAAACTCATTTGTATATATAACCAATATATATTTTTTTATTCTAAATAATATTCATATTTTGAAAGAATTCTTATTAGGTACTTACTAGATGGTCTGGTGAACTTCGTATCACCTACGTATATTTGTGAAATATATAATATACAAAACACTTTCTGAACGTAGGTACCTATAAATATTTGACAACCGATTGACAACGTTTTTGACAAAAGACATTAAATTTCCCCGCTAGTAACATTTTGTATTGGAAAATTAAATCGTCGTTTTTAGTATTTTCCGTTACATATTATTTATGTTTCTCACCGTTTAAACCTTTCCTAAACTTCCACAAACATTTCAAGATGAAAATTGGGCCAAATCGGCCCAGCCATTGTCGAGTTTTAGCGAGACTAACGCACGGCAATTGATTTTTATATATACAGGGTGTATTTGGAACGCATTGAAAAACGAAGAGGTATGATAGTGTTGGCTTAACCTGACATGATACAAGTGAAAAAAAAGCGAAAAGAAATTATTATTTTTTTCCTGTTATCATCATTTTTTTGGTATAGTCCGGTTTGGGAAAAATAATGAAACAGAAATTTGAAGATAATGCTTTAAAATAATCGTGTTTGGAACAAACTGTCAATGTAATGCAAACCGCTCATACGCGCCATCAGCTGACAGAGGTCAACGGCACGTGGTAAACGTACTCGCCGCCGCGCGCACGTTTAATTTTCGTTCCGCCGCCTCCCGCGCCCCGCGCGGCTCGCGGTCAACGACTACTCGTCACAATGTGTATGATACATTGCTGCCTCACATAATACATAAGTCCTAAAATGTTCTTAAAAAACGTTTCTGGGATAAATGGTTATATGCATTATATAGTATATAAATAGTATATTACGTGGTTTAAATCTTACAAAGCGTTCCAATTACACCCAGTATAGACGAATATATACGAAATTCGAGTAAACATTAGAAAACAATATATATATATATATATATAAATATAATATAGTTTCAAAAAATTATAAAGTATCAAAACTGTATTTCATCTTACATTAAAACCTAATTAATATTATAAACAAAGAATATTATGTTTTAGTTTATTTGTAACTAGCCGACCTGTGCCCACTTCGTTGAGCGTTAAAAGATTTTTACAGTAATTTGATATGTTTCAAGTTTTTTAAATTTAACTATTACAGAATAATAACGAATTTTTAAATGAAGTAGGTATACTTTGGTAAACGTCGTGAACACAGTCGTTGGGCGCGCCGTCCGCTGCTATTTTACATCGATGTTTATTTAGTTGGTACCTACCTACAGTTCGTCAAGAGATGGCGCTATTCGTAACACCTACTATTATTTTCACTGAATTTTATGTTCAATTACAATAAAATATAGCCTATATCACTCCTGAATAGTGTAACTTTCTGTGAGTGAAAGAATTTTCATGATCGGATCAGTATTTGCAAAGATTACCCCGTATATACAAACAAAGTTATAAACTTTACCTCTTTATAATATTAGTATATATAGATGAAGGTTATCTCAAAGTTACTTAAACAATTTTCTTTTTCACAACAAGGAAACTATCCTACATTATTTATAAACCATAGGCCATAAAAATCAATATTCGGTAAGAAAAAAGAAATTATCGTCATTACATATCAAAAACAATGCGGAAGTAACAAGAGGATATGTCTAAGATGTCCATAAAGGGAATCGAAAATTCGATTAATCATATTTTTTTCGTTTTTCACATAAAGACCCTTTCCATCCTTGTTCGTGTTACGCTTAGTTGAACCGCATCTGAACCCCCTCTGGGCAGATTATTCGATTAGAACATTGTTTTCAGAGGCAGAGAACAACCAGACGGAGTTTCAGAGGTAAGCCCAAGTTACAATGAATTGGGAACTTTTTTGTCATTAACTTCAACTTTTTTTTTTCAATAAGTTTTTTTTTTCAATTTTGATTTCGAATTATTTAGTTTTACAATTAAGTATTGGTGATGAAATCAAAATATTTATTTTTTCATAAGGTTAATTAACGAACGTCGAAAATAAATTACATTCCAAAAAAAAATATATTAATATTTACCTAATATGTTTGATAGTTACTTTCAAATAAACAGCTTTAATTTGCTGTCTAAAATTATGTGCTTATACCTTACCTTTATTTAGTAAATATCTGCTACTCTTTTATCGTTATAAGTTTTGATAAAAATAATATTATTCAAAATTACTATTTCAGGAATCGATGTTTTAATATGATATTAAACGTGAAAGTTTACTTCATCCCTTGCCTATAATATAACGTAACCTTCCTTATTATTCAGCGATTTCATTAAAACCACGAAACGAGGGAAATTCGTAAGTCACTTCTGAGTACGAAACTTTGAAATTCTATTCATAAATAGCTACTTGAGGTTCGTGAATTTCATCCGAGTTGATGAAGTTGAAATAATTCAAGAGACTAATTTGATATTATATATTAATTTAACTGAAGTAAGTTATAAATGTCTCAACATTGGCCAAAGACTTTTTTAGTGCTGGAGAAAGGATACTACTTCCGGCACGCTGCTCCATTGCACCAAATTAAGGATCGTTATCAATAGATATTAATAAATAATTTTATTTGTTCTCAAGCAAAAAAAAAAATGACTTCAAACACGCATTATTGAGGATAACTCAAAAACTACTTCTTAGATCTCATTCAAATTTAAATAGAACCACATGATATGCCAGCTTTCGAATACCAATCTTTAAGATCATAAGAATCAACAGAATGTGTACTCCCAATAAAAAGTTATGAGGTCACATATAAAAAATGCAATCGAATTGAGAAACTCCTTCTGTTTTTGAAGTCAGTTCAAAATTGAACTACCTAGTAGCTATAGTGGGAGAATAAATCGCACGAACTACACAAAACAGGCAGACAGCAAAAGTTTATAGGCATAAAACTTTATGTCACACCTGAGTCGAGCAGTGAACATAAACGCGGTTGAAATTGCCTTCTTCTTACCTAGTTATATTGTTCATGATAGTCTTGGATACCACATGATTTTAACTGTGTAAGTATAACGACCCTTTGGTAGATAGATAGATATAGATAGATCGTAGATAGATGTCGCTACAACCCTCTGATGAGCAGTGGTGTCACGGATTTAGTTGACATTGACAACAGTGGATGAATCCCGTTCGACATATAGATATTTGTATTCCTGATAATATTTTTTACAACTGGTGTGGCGAAGTGTACTTTATGGTAAGCGATTATTCCAGCCTGTAGACACTTTCAGAGCAATAGAAACCACTTATTCGACTGTACCCTACATTTTCGACAAAGCACATCCCAAGGAGATGACCTTACTTACAATAGGAACATATTTTGAACCCACTGTTATTGGCTGTGATCTTCTGTAGGATTAAGTTACTTCCTCAGTCGAGCTGCTTTTGATATCGAGCAAACTATTTCCTGCTGCGCTTTACAATAATAATTTCTTTCTTGTTTGATTGTTTACTGTTGTGGGTTTTCCAACATGCATCGGTGAGCATTTATTTTAGGAATCTGTACTAATATATAAAGCTGAAGAGTTTGTTTGTTTGACTGTTTGTTTGTTTGTTTGAACGCGGTAATCTCTGGAACTACTGGGCCGATTTGAAAAATTATTTCACTGTTAGATAGCCCATTTATCGAGGAAGGCTATAGGCTATGTATCATCACTCTAAGACGAATAGGAGCGGAGTCCACGCCGACGAAGTCGCGCATAGAAGCTAGCGTTTTTATATAACTTCAAAAAAACTAGCAATAGATACTATATCGTTAAAAACAAACGAGGCGTAGAAAAAAATTTCAAGAGCTATTTTACTAACGATGCAAATACTAAAAACATATATCTGTTAAAGTTATTCTTTCTCAAAACCATTTTGCATTTTATGTACTGTAGAAGTAATATTCAAACATGATAAATATTAATTGAACGGTTTTCTTAATAACATACGTAACTCAAGATAAACTCAGATACAATATATTCTGTCACCCTTGTTTGTGTCAAACAGAATGCTCGTAAACAAGCGTCGAGTACACTGAAATAAGTCGAGTTGTTGTCTATTGCTATAGTACAACGATGTCACATAGAATCTACAGTAATCTTTATGGTTTGACATTTTGATATTTCAGCACAATGTTATGTATGTAACCAATTATGTTAATTACATTTTTCTCACTCAAATTTATAAAACAACTACAGTTATGTACTTTTTTCCAAGTTATGTTTAATCAAAGATTGAAGAACTTCTTTCTTAAATCTCTGGGTTTAATAGTAATATCAAATAAACCTTCTTTTTTTTTAATCTGCCACATCATGTTTTCTTTTATTCTTGTGAGTATATACTTATCTTTTTAATGTCTTAAATTTACTAAACAATTTGTGTAAATTAAATATAAATATAATTTTATAATGCCTAAATTTAATGTTGTGAAAATTATCTTCACAAATGATCGTCTGTATATTTTGGGCACCCAAAAGAGTAAGTTAGTTAATTAAAACACCGTTAATTCAAACGATGTCATAAGAACCTTTTTAAAGACTTTCCTAATTATATTTTTTTGTGAATTGAGTCACTTTCCTTGTTGGAAATGTAGACCAAGAGGCTACGATTGTATCAGTTCGGTATTTCGATTATACCATTGAAAACACTTCCGAGATCCTTTGAAATGTTAATTGAAGGAAGCGATAAACTGTTTATATATTAAGAAGTGTCTGAAACAAAGTGGAATGAATTTATTCAACAATTCGATTTAGCTGTTGTGTTTGATAAGAAAACTTTATTTAGGATCACTTTACAGATGGCCGCGTGAGACAATATTTTGATCCTTTATATTTTAATTGATGACGTCAGCTGAGGCTTTCATTTTCCTTTAGTTGTTTTTCTTATCACTTGAAATAGAGATCTTTTATGTAACAAATACACACTAATTTTAGTAGAAATGTTAGTTTTAGTTGAAATGTTTATTAATGCGTGTAAATGTTCAGGTTATGTGGTTTGATTTTGAAAATGTATTTTTGTAATAAGTTTGTATTAGTCGAGTATTGTAACTTACATTATACTGTAAAGTTTTTATATGAGCTAATTATTAAGTTAACTAAATTACGTCTCTTGAAAGATAAAAAGGAAAACAAAGTTTATTTTAGAACTAGCTGCTGCCCGCGACGTCGTCTGCGTGCGTTCACTGCTCGTTCCCCGTAGGTGATAGCGTGATAATATGTAGCCTATGTTCTGACCCGACTTCTTAACAATATTCGTGCCAAATTTGAAGTAAATCCATGCAGTACTTTTTGAGTTTATCCCGGACATACATTTGAAGAAATAAAGGTTCACTGCTCGTTCCCCGTAGGTGATAGCGTGATAATATATAGCCTATGTTCTGACCCGACTTCTTAACAATATTCGTGCCAAATTTGAAGTAAATCCATGCAGTACTTTTTGAGTTTATCCCGGACATACATACAGACAAACAGACAAACAGACAAAAATTCTAAAAACTAAATTTTTGGATTCGGTATCGATTGTAGATCACACCCCAAGTATTCTTTTAAAAAAATATTCAATGTACAGTTTTGACTTTTCTACCATTTTATTATATGTATAGATTAGAAATTAATTTATTAAAAGAATTATTTCTTGAGCTTTAGTGTTTGAACAGAATGAAATCTTCATAATTTTGACTAATTACCTAATAATTATATTATGTATATTTGTTTAACGATAAATAATTCAAATCTTTTAAAACATAAATAAATTGAAAAATACAAAAATAAAAAAAATATGTAAATTATCATAATTTTTGTCTTCATAAAATCTTGTAAGAATAATAAATTTTCTTTCATTTGAGTGTAAATTTTTCATAAAAATAATATTAAAATTTTATCTCATATTTTCCTAGATATATTCTGTTACACGTATTTTTGTTTCAATATGAGAACTAACAGATCTTTCAATTATCCGTTGGAGCGCTGAAACCAACTAAAATTAATATTCCTGTCAAGTAACAAACATCAGGTTTTGCGATAATAATCAATACCGACAATTTTCGTGCGCTCTACCCATTAAGGTACTGGGACATGATAATATTTGCTAAAATTGATAGCAACATCTCTTGTGATACTATTAACACTTCCAAATATTGTGTATTGTGTAGATATTTATTTATATTTATTTATTACTAGCTGACCCGGCGAACTTCGTAACGCCTTACTTATCCTTTCCGGAACCCCTCCACTAACACTAAACTTTATAGTATGGTATTAAAGTTCAAATTGACTTTTAAGTATTAATACGAATCTCTTGTATGGGAATATAGAAAAGTGTTGTTTTCAGACTTTTTCAGCCAATTTTTTAAATTTTTCTCTCCGTAATAACCATCCTTGTACTTCAAGGAATGTTATAAAAAAAGAATTAGTGAAATCGGTTCAGCTGCTCTCGAAATTTGCGCATAGCAACAGATTCAGCGATTCATTTTTATATATATAGAGATTTATTAAACATCTTCGCATAACTTTCAGTGCTGTCAGATTTTTAGAGTAAAATATAGTCTATGGATTGCAAAGGAATAACTATCTATAGTTTATTCAATAGTTTTTATGTTAAAAGTAATGAACAATACTAATACGATAGCATCGTATTTAAAAAAAAGGATTCTAGCTTTAAGATTTGTCGTGTTCTATTTATTCATTTTTATTTAAATTCTTTTTTCAAAGTTTGTGTGGAAGAGTTCAACCTCCTTTTCGAGTTAATTAGACCGCCTTATGATATATTAATTTGTTTTATGTATATTTCGATTAATGTATTATATTAATAAGGAAATAAAGGGTGAAGAAAAGCATCGAAAATATAAATAAGAGCAACATACAATATCCAACGTTCACAAAACTACTGGTCATTAGGGTCCGTCAATCATTCGTCGGTAAAAGCATTGTCGTGTACCGACAAGAATTTGATTCGTGTTATTGATTGAAATATTCCTGGACCTGTCTATTCTATTCATGGTTTTAGAATGATAAATCGAAATAAATTTAGCGTGGTTTATTAGCTGGTTTGGTTTTATCTCATAAAGTTAGTTGAGGAGGCATAGTAGTTGGCACTTATTGATCAATACAGGAACGGAACATATTATACAGGTGTTGAACTAGAATGGAGACAATTTCATTGTGAGATAAAATGTATGTTTCGTTAGATACAAACAGACGGAGAGAGAGAGAGAGAAATAGAGAGAGAGTTAACCTTAGTTTCTTGGAGTGTATAGTATTAAGACCAGTTTACCATCCCATGTCCTACAATTTTTAATGATGATTATGTCCTCTCCCAACTCTGCCATAATTTTTTTTTAACATTGATGGATTGGTGTCCCAGATTGACAAAAAGGCGTTAAGTTTACATTTTCTAGATAAGCCTAACTTAATTGACTTAAATGTCTGAAATAGTCTTACTTTAAACGTAATACTTATCAAAATGTAAACCTCAAATCTTCAAAGATTTCGACCAGCCACAGACCTCACCGCATCTAAGAGCATTGGTAATTAGAATCTTAATGATTTTGTTAGCGTAATTATTTTATTGAATTTAAAATAACTAATATATTTTAGCCCAGTTGAATTTGCTCAAAAATGGGCTGAGATTTACAAAAATCGGAAGCAGCAATTTACTACTACTTAAATACTAATTCGACTGGGCTAATTTACTACTAAAATTCTAATTCGACTGCCCTATTAATTTAATAATCAAATAAATTTAAATTTAGTTTTATAACTTAGCTAAGCGTCGTTTAGGCTCTTATCATTCTGCGCTTTTTTGCGTCGTTATTTTCCCAACATTTAATACATAATGACATCGCCGTCCGCGCCTTGTGAGCAATCATCGTTACGAGTATTTGGAGTCGCCTTACACGACACGCCTTCACAAATATTAACACACTTTGAAACATTCCCTTGGAAGCTTCCAATTTATATGTTTTTGTATATATACCTATAACAATATAAGATAGGCATAAACTTTGAACGTATTAATTTTAGATTTATATTTCCTTACTGAGCAATGAAAGTAATTTATATAGTTGGCAGTTCCTGGGGGTGTATACAACTAGGTCAGCAAACATGCTGATGGTAAGCGATTACCGTAGCTTATAGATGCCTGCAACACCAGAAGTATCACAAGCGCGTTGCAGATCCTACCCCCTATCACCCCGGGCTGCTTGCGACATTAATCGACGAATTGTCAACAATTTATGTTTAAAAAAATTAAAACCCATACAAAGAGCATTATAATTCAATATTTAACAAAACGGTGACAAGAGAAGTGCCATCTAATAAAACCAGAAAGTTATTTACGAACAATAATTAAGAAATGGGTAGATATTAACTCAAATTATAATTTACATGAAAATCTTTTATGATCCTGTAAATATTACTTTATAAATATTTAGGTAGTGTATGATAAATATATTCATATTTTCATTGTAATAAGCCTATCTCCAGCAGTGGACTAGGCTGAAGTAAAGCCGTAAACGTCGTTCCATCAAGTAATGGATTGTGACTATTCCATACTGGAACATTGTAAGCCGGAACCGAAAAGTGATGTGCATTCTAGTAGGTACTTACTGTGTTTAACGGAACTTCCAAAAAAGGAGGAGATTCTCAATTCGATTGTGTTTTTTTATGTATGTTATCTCAGAACTTTTTATTGGTGGACCGATTTCGAGATATTTTTTTTAATCGTTAGTTGGTGCGTGTTATGTGGTCTCATTTAAATTTAGTCAAAATCTGACATGTAAGTATTTTATGTACTTATAGATACTCAATATAATTTTCGAACGTTTTAATTTGATTATTTCTTTAATATACATATTTGAAAGATATTTACATAATATCCATTATACAATATGTAAACCTATGCATAATGCATACGTAAATATATTCTATACCTATACCTATATGAGTTTGCATATCTACTAATAAAACCTAATTTTAAAGTAGGTAATCGACCCACTACTTTAGAAGAAATCATTATTGTTTAGTACGTCATATAGTCTACTAGTACAGTACGAGTTGGCGCATGAGTTCCGAAAACTATTCCACCTCAATTTTTTTATGCGATCCTCTTCAAATAGCCCTACTGATGATATAAATGCATGTTGCCAGGGGGAAATCCGGGGCCATATTTTTTAAACCAATTTTTTTTTCTCAATTGCAAGGAACTGTTATTTTTCAACCGGACAATTTTTTTTTTATATTCTTTAATAAAATACAAATAAAAAAGGTCCTATGACTTTTCACGATAAAGTTAATATTTTTAGAGATATGAATTTTTAAAGGTTCGACAAATCTCAAATTTGGGTACTTTTGACCCATGAAATATATATTAAAGACTAAAATAAAATATAAATTATATATATTTTTAAATTCTTTATACAATAATTAATGGTTTCCTAATGGAGATTTTAAAAAATTTCATTGTTTATACCTGTTTTTTAATTGTTAATTTCGCGCGCTCACAAGTATTCGCTGCACCAGGCTCTCTGTGTCCTGAATCATTATTTATCATTTATCTTAAAAACTATTAACTGTATCAAGATTGTTAAAGAAAGTAATGTTATTAATAATTAAATTCTCTATAATTTGTTTTAAACAAACTTTTTTCTAGAATAAATTTAACAAAAGTTATTTAAGCATGAATCGGAACATGTAATTAAAAGTACTTTTTTATCAGTTTATATTACATTTTTATTATTAAAGCAGAAAGTAATTACATTGAATAACTTCTTTAGACGAAGTTAATAGATGTACAAGTAAGAAACCTTCAAAAAAATAAAAAACAAAAAAAAATCTTTTCCGTACCTACTTAGACACAATCTTACACACCATGATACATATATGAATTTAACTATTTTTTATTTTATTATTTTTCAATTCGAACATTTACCATATATATGTATAATCACGCCTCTTTCCCGTAGGGGTAGGCAGAGACCATTTCTCTCCACTTGCTACGATCCTTACATTGTACTTATACTTGTTTCGATTCGTCCACTTTCATTATTCCTTTCATACATGCTCTTCAGTTTAGGGTACTCTTGACCTGGCCTTTTTCAGGACGTCACTAATTTAATCTCGAAACTTCCGCCTAGGTCTACCCCTTCCAACACTTTCATTCAAACTCGCCTTATACACTTTTTTTCGTCAATCGTTCTTCATTCATTCTCTTGACATGGCCAAACCATCTCTGCATACCTTTCTCAATTTTTTTCACTACATCTTCTTTCAGACCACAACTTTTCCTTATCTCACTATTACTTATCCTGTCACTCAGTTTAACTCCTATCATACTTCTTAACGCTCTCGTCTTAACTGCATTTATTCTGCTTTCACGTTTCTTCTGCCATACCCAACTTTCACTTCCGTACATGAGTGTCGGAACCAACACCCCCCCATGCACAGCCAAACGAGCCTTGTTAGACACCCTTCGACTGTTCATAAAGGAATGCAAAGCTCCATTCACCATGTTTCCAGCTCCTCTTTCAATTTCACTCTCATACGTTCCACCTCTTGTAAACTTTGAGTCCAGATACACAAACTCATTCACCTGTTTAATTTGTTCATCTCCAATCACGATATTGCAGTCTGTCACTGCCTCATCTCTTTCAAAAACCATCACTTTCGTCTTCTTTACATTCATCTTCAAGTTAAGTTAAGTACGTACCAATATCTTTTTATTATTTATACATAGCTGTGATTCCTTCAATTACCATTATATCTTTATTCTGTTGTTAAAATGCATAAATTACTATGATAATAACAAAAAAGTAATAGAAACTGATAAAAAGTACTTTTAATTACATGTTCCGATTCATGCTTAAATAACTTTTGTTAAATTTATTCCAGAAAAAAGTTTGTTTAAAACGAATTATAGAGAATTTAATTATTAATAACATTACTCTCTTTAACAATCTTGATACAGTTAATAGTTTTTAAGATAAATGATAAATAATGATTCAGGACACAGAGAGCCTGGTGCAGCGAATACTTGTGAGCGCGCGAAATTAACAATTAAAAAACAGGTATAAACAATGAAATTTTTTAAAATCTCCATTAGGAAACCATTAATTATTGTATAAAGAATTTAAAAATATATATAATTTATATTTTATTTTAGTCTTTAATATATATTTCATGGGTCAAAAGTACCCAAATTTGAGATTTTTCGAACTTTTAAAAATTCATATCTCTAAAAATATTAACTTTATCGTGAAAAGTCATAGGACCTTTTTTTTTGTATTTTATTAAAGAATATAAAAAAATTTTGTCCGGTTGAAAAATAACAGTTCCTTGCAATTGAGAAAAAAAAATTGGTTTAAAAAATATGGCCCCGGATTTCCCCCTGGCAACATGCATTTATATCATCAGTAGGGCTATTTGAAGAGGATCGCATAAAAAAATTGAGATGGAATAGTTTTCGGAACTCATGCGCCAACTCGTACTGTACTATACGTAAGATATATAAAAATCTTAATTCGTCAATAAAAAATAATTTTTTTTTTTTATTTTTTTCTGTTTTTTGTCGATAATTTATGATCTAGATTTCGGGGTTGCACTTTATCGCGGGACACACTGTATTTATGTGTATGTAGCATAAGTGTTATAACAAAACAAGACTTTAAAAGGTTGTTTGTGTAAATGTATATTTTATTCATGTGTATAAATCAATTTGTGTCTCAAGAAAACAAACGTACACGATAGAATCGTGTAACAACAACAACGTGTAAACACACATTATTCAACATAAGCACGTACAAAACAAATGTCGTATTTTAGACTTAAACATTCGTAGCGTAATTTATCATTGTTTCTAAAATACACAACAATTATAAAACGACAAAAACCTTACAAAGCGAGACCGAACTGAGCTAAAAAGAAAAGAATTCCATATTTGCTTTACTATACTCCACGCGTCGAGCCATTCATTCAACTGTGAGTTTTCCTATGAATAAATTACACATCTACAAACAACTGTTGATTTACGAAATAATTACGAAAATCGACTCTATAAATATACCGCTAAGGTCGTATTTCAGTTGTGATTTTAGGGAAACATTATTCTCGTATTAGAAAATGTCCTATTGTCATTGAAGCTTAACGACCGCCTGCGCTGAGGACTCTGAAACTGATTCCGCGTAGAACATTCATACGTAAAAATATAAATATAACGTAGAAATTGGCGTAAAAGTAATAGAGTCTTTATAAAAGACAATTCTTTATTATTAAAATCGTGGGTTGATTGTTTATAAACGATTGTTTTTGTAAGTTTTACGAACTTACCACAGATAATAATAGATATATCTCTAGACATAGAGTAAAATTTATTTTTGAGCGGACCCTAAAATATGCGTGTCCGTCGTTTGTGTAATTTTTGATTTTATTGATTATTTATGTTTCGATGTGGTCATAAATAATGTAAACTGATATTTATAAAATGAACTTTTTAAAAAAAAATAATACATATTGTGTACACTGTACCTACAATTATATAAATATAGCTGTAACGGTGCACTATCCCCTTTTAAAATTATAGTATAAGCGTATGGTGCAAACGATATTCTCGTATACTAAAATTGAAAGTGCTTATTGCAATATTTTGCAACAGTTTTTTTTTTACTAAAGTAATAAAGGTTCAAGCACTGCATGTAACTGTGACATTTCATTTGAATGTTTACTAATTAAAAGTTTTTTCAGTTACACGGAGTGCAATTTTATAATTTATAGTGTAGAACTGTTATGTTTTCATAAAGTTACTTTATGTCATAAAGATTAAAGTAACATTGTAGAGCCTCCTCTTTTTGAAACTATGTGGTTAGTTTTTAACTGACTTCAAAGGAGGAGGTTATCAATTCGACTGTATTTTCGTTCAAGACGACTTAAGTATGACTTAACCACATCTCACGCGTCACGCGTTTCAGAGTGCTAACTTACAGTATTAAAAGCCATCAAAAAATTAATGAAAGAATAAATTGCAACTATGTGCAACATAAGTCACATCGATTATCTTGATTTTTAGCCATTTATTTGCAATACTAGCGACCCGCTCCGGCTTCGCACGGGTGCAATGCTGATACTAAATATAAAATATAAAATAAATATTTGCAATCTAAGCGCAAAAAATATGTTTATTTACGACATCACATTAGAAAACTCTAAAACTATTAGTGTTTCTCTACTATATTAGTCATGTATTATACATATAAACCTTCTTCTGGAATCACTCTATTTACTAAAGAAAACCGCATCAAAATCCTTTGCGAAGTTTTATAGATCTAAGCATATATACAGACAGACAGTGGAAAGAGACTTTGTTTTATAATATATAGTGATTATTAATCAAATTTATTATCTGCTGATATTTTTTATCTGCGTAGCATTTATAGTTTCTCGCCAGACCCATTCTATGACCCATAACTAATTATTACATAACATTATTCAATTATCAACGACGTTCTTAAATTTTAAGCGAATTTTGGCTACCACGTCGTATCGAATATTTATTTTACCACTGCTGACCTGATAATGGCTCCTTGGAGGTTAATAGATAAGAATCTGCCCATTCGCGGACATGGCACGAATGTGCTCAAAGCAGCTATAACGAGGTGTGAGTCCGTTGTAGAATATTTATTACGTTCCATTTTTAAATTGTTTTTAAAAAATAAATCTCTAAATTTGGAGTTGACTTTTTTTTACCCGACTGCCAAGGAAGGGTTATGTTTTTCGCGCGTATCTTGTATGTTTGTATGTATGTAATATTCTTAATTACCTCATATCTCTAGAACCGCTGAACGGATTTACATAATCAATCAGGTCGGCAAACAAGCTTACGACTTACCTGATGGTAAGTGATTGCCGTAGTTTATAGACGCTTTTAACACCAAAAGCTGCAGTCGCAAGTGTAGATGGGGCTACCTGAGTGAAAAGTAACTCAATCTTACAGAAAATCAATGTCAAATAATGATTATCCGTGTTGAAAGTGGCTGTCAACGCGCTTATGATACACCTGATGTTGCAAGCGTCTATTAGCTATGGTAACCAGTTATCATCAGGTGGACAGTACCTACGCTTGTATGCCACCCCAGTGGTATAAATAAAGCCTAGTGAAATGAGGACGACGTTTAATTATTAAATCAAAGAAAAAATTTCCAATCGTCCATTAAGTTTTAAAAAATTTGTTTAAGAAACTGTTTAAGAAATTATTTTTTTATATAAATACGCGTATTTTACTTACTAAATATCAAACTATATTTAATTCTAATGAAAGTGCAATCAACTTTTTGTTACAACTTGTAAAAATAACTGTTTAATTACATTTTCATTTCGAAGAAGGTAAATTTCTAGCTAATATATCGAAATAATCCTATAAATAGCACCGCTATGGTACGAGACATTCATTTACAATTTTTTCGAGCTAATATATTTCGCGAAATCACTTGTTATAATTTTAGATAAATTATTGTTAATAAAAAATAAGAAATAACTAAAAGAAATACCCATAATAGTCACCAGTAGAATGAGAATTCTGTGGTGGAGGTCTTGTTACATAAAAGGTGAACCGTGAACGAATACACCGCGACATATATTTCCTATACAAATATTTGTCATGAGCAGGGATCGAAACTCTGACCGCTAGCACAGCAAACAATGATTTGATTACTACGTCAACTGGCAGTCTTACACTCGTAACTGTAATTAACCTAAATAATATTATCGTCAGAAACATAGAATGTTCATTTGTAGTTTGTTTAACATTAATTTAAGTTTATCCCTGGCTTATGTTAAATTCAACCCAAGTATACGTTTACTAGTCAATATTTACGCTAATTGGGATGAGAGGGACGACTCATTCTCTGCAGAGGGTTCTATATAGGTACTCGTAATACTTAATAGAATCTTTAGCCAACTCAAGGTTTATTTAGATCAAATAGTTACTTTAGTTAGGATTGTTATATGTTGTCCTTACTATATATAGAGACAGCATTAGTTGGAAAATTGATTTGTTTGAATACTTCAAGAAACAAGCAGGAGGTGAAAATATTTATGTAAATAATCTAATGTCATAGTGGAAGGATGAATTAAGTTCACATTCAGTTTTGACGATTTTTTTTTTGTTTGTTTACTGAAGATAGAATTTATTTCGTATATACCCCGTACGCTTCATTTAAATTGTGTCAAAATTTAAAAACCAACGGAGTTTACAATATGAAAAGTAGTCGTAAAATATCAACAAAAACGTTTACATAAATGCGAGTAAAGCAATTGAAACTTGTATGTGCTGAAATTACTACTACGAGAAAAACAGTAACAAGTACCTACAAACTAAATCTATATATATAAAAGAGTTACCCACCCATTGACTCATCACGATATCTCTGGAACCATAAGGCGTAGAGACTTGAATTTTGGTAGGAATATTCCTTTCGCCGAGTAGAGGTCAGCTAAGAACGGGTTTTACGATATTCCACCCCTAAGGGGGTTAAATGGGGGTTGGAAGTTTGTATGAAAGTCCTATGTTTTTGAAGTAAGAGACTTGAAATTCAAAATGTATGCTCTATAGATAGTGTGGAGGTGTACTAATAATGTATTTTTAGAAATCAACCCTTTTTGGGGCTGAAACGGGGGGTGGTAGTTTTATGTGAGCGAGATGAAAACTTAAGTATATGTAAGTATATTATTTGCATCACAAAAATAATTAACGCCCAACGAAGTGGGCACGGGTCGGCTAGTTAGTAATAAAAGGTTAAGTTCATTTATCTCCAGGTGACAGGAAAAACTTTAAGCAGAGAGACGAAAACGGATACAATGAGGTTAACGAAGAAAGCAACAAAAAAAGGTAAAAGCGAAATGACTGTAGTACAGTAGAGACGCAAGCATTAACACTAAATACCTACATTTTAAGGGGTATAAATCATACAAAATATGCTGTATAATAGTTGTTATATAATAGTTACTATATAATAATTTTTCCAATGTTCCAGGAAGGCTTTCTATCATTTGTTTTCTATATCTATTTCTCGTTAACGTGTTGAAGCCGCTATATTGATAATACTTTCTCACGAAACCATTAGATGTGTTGTAAGCTTTATGTACATAAATATTTCTAGCGGACGTTTAGCATCTATTGGGCTTATAAGATAATATCTACTGATAAGGGTTGATTCATAGTCCAAGTAAAACTTAACACGCGCTATCACTTGTTTTTAGAACTCGTACCATTTTTTTTTAAATGAATATACTGAATACTATAAAAACTAGGGACACTAAGTTATACGCAATCAAAATAAAATCTGACAATTTTAACTCTGAATTCTAATTCTGACGAAATAACTAAAATATTACTCTTACAATTTTCACATCGCCTTAACGGTATCATTTTCCAGACTATAAAATTGAAGCAAAAATACTTCATGCCTAACGGCCTTTACCATTCAACATTTAGGTAGGCTTTTTTTATATAACTAGATCGGCAAACAAGCGTACAGCTCACTTGATGATTAGCGATTACCGTAGCTTATAGACGTCTGCAACACTAGAAGCATCGCAAGCGCGTTGGCGAACCTTATTCCCAATTTCCCCATGAGCTCTGGTTACCTTACTCACCAACAGAAATACAACACTGCTTAAAAATAGTATTATTTAGCTGTGATCTTCTGTAAGGTCGAGATACTACCCCATCTGGGCTGCTCCATATTTTGAGCAGGAAATTTCCTGCTGTACCCAACCTCAGTTAAAGCCTATAATTTTCACGTTTCATTGAACCGTATGCACCACATTCGAATGTAGATATTTGATAGATTAACATATGACATCTTAATTTTTTATTATTTTAAAACGATATGTTCTTCTGTTTACGTACTTTAAAGCAGTGTTCCGCAAACTTTTTGTGTTCAAGGTACACCTAGGAATAGGAAAATATTTTGGAGGTACACCACAAATGAAAAATCATTTTTTAAGTAACATTAACCAACATTTATTTATTAATCATTGAAACAATATTTATTATTAATCAATAAACGTAAACTTTATTTTTCCGAGGCACACCAATAAACGACCACGGCACACCAGTGTGCCGCGGTACACCATTTGCGGAACACTGCTTTAAAGGACAGCTAGATTTTATATTTAAGACAATAATACAATTGTTTTAAACTAACGGAAGGGACTGGACCCCTCAACACAGGGGATCCTAGTGTGGGGACCAGAGATATATTGTTCTTTTAGTTATAATGGATGTTATATTTGTTTATGTCGTGTACTAATGTTTGAAGAAATAAAGATTATTATTATAGTGTACTAGTTTTAAAAGCACTATTAATGAATCATTCACAAGCAAAACAGAAACAAACAACCTTGCCAGTAATCCACGATACAGTAATGACACACTGACACGAAAATATTTTAGTGTCTCTATTTCTGAGTCAGAAACTTTGAGTCGAGCTCGCTATTGTGATAACGTTCACGAGAATTTAAATTTCAGCGAAATATAATGACACGATTTACATAATATTATTTTTTGACAGTTGGTTCTACTTTATCGTTTGTCGGTTCGGTTTCCAGAAAATTCTAATCTAATTTAAATTCTAATCAAGATCATTCAATCATTCTAATCAATTAAAATTCTAATCTAATAATATATGTATATATCATTACAATAGCATAGATAAGACGCCGCGTTGGCGCAGCGGTCACAGCACTGGATTGCGATTGACTGTTGCGCGGGCGGTTGCGGGTTCGATCCCCGCACACGACAACATTTGTATTGGCCATACAGATGTTTGCCGTGGTCTGGGTGTTTGTGCAGTCCTTGTGGGTCCCCCCTCCGTGCCTCGGAGAGCACGTTAAGCCGTCGGTCCCGGTTGTTATCATGTACACCTGATAGCGATCGTTACTCATAGTAGGGAATATATCCGCCAACCCGCATTGGAGCAGCGTGGTGGATTAAGCTACGATCCTTCTCCTACATGGGGAAGAGGCCTATGCCCAACAGTGGGATATTACAGGCTGAATCGTGATCGAGATCAGATGAATTGTAAGTAGGTACAACGCTGACTTATCAAGTTTCCACGCTTGTAACATACCTACTCATAGTATGTAGTAGGTCAGTTAATTGATAGATATTTATTATTCCAGACTTGTATACGACACTAACATTTTAATACCATTTATTACAAAAAAAAAAAACAATATATAGAAATAGAATAGCAAAAACCTCATCAAAATCAGATATGTACACGTAAATAATCTATTTCTTGTTTTTAAAAGAAATCGCCTTACAACAAAACATTCATCTATTTCATTGCATACAAAATACCAATATATTTCGTAAAGTTCGATATTCAAATCTTTCCCGAGCGCTATTTTTCCACTGCCCCAGTTGCGCTCTTTAAACTTCAAACTTCGGAAAGTACAAATAATCTCTCAATTTTTCTCGCCACACGAAGAATTGAAAAATCGAACTTTTCTAAGACTTATAGGTGTTGTTTATCTAAGTGTCTTGAGTTATTGGAAGCGAAGGCCTCATTATTTCATATAATAGTGTTATTGTTTGGAAGAGAAGCCGTTGTTAGCCGCGACTTTATCTGCCTGTTATCTGTATACATAAAAATGTGTCTCCAAAATGTATGTATGTACCTACGCGTGGAGTTCAGAACAACTTTACCAAATTGGTTTACATTTTGTGTTCTTTATTGTCGGGACAAGATGTGAATAAAAGAAATTTTTGAAAAATTTACCGAGAGACATTACCGAGTCACCTAGTACACACTAACTTGAATATTTATTGTTTTCGAAATAAGACTGCTTTACGCACTCTTGACTTGGGGAGTAAGCTGGTGAATGCTTAACGAGAGGGTTACGTAAAGTGTGATCTGATAAGGCGAACGGGAGATATAAGTTAGGGAAGATAGAAAGAGAGAGAGTTACGTTTCGTAAGTTTTGCTTCAGTCATGTGGTATAAAGCACACTCCTTTTTATTTATAAAGACTTACCGCTATTCTCGCATTAAATCTCCCGATATTTCTTTCAAATTTTTTCACTATAATATTGATATGACCAATGCTGTTTTATCTGTAACGGTCTATAAATGTAGTACTAGACAAAAGCCCCTCCTATTAAGGAGACAGATGGACCTTAATCTCTCTTAATCGCTGCGCTAGTTGGACATATGTGTCTTCACTACCAAAACACGTTCCATGCAAACCGCGTTTTTTAAACGCGATACAGACGCGATGCAAACGCGCGTGTGACGCGATACAAACGCGATGCAAACGCGCGTATGTCGCGATACAAACGCGCCGTCAACGCGCGTTTGAATCGATACAAACGCCAACAAACTGCTCTGTAGGATAAAAACGCGCCGTCGACGCGCGTGTCACGCGATACAGACGCGATGCAAACGCGCGTATGTCGCGATACAAGCGCGCTGTCGACGGCGCGATTAAAAAACGTGGTTTGCATAGGCCCTTAATTTTCTTCACTTCCAAACCCGAGGTGATTTTTTTAAACAGTTATAATTATCTTAGTTCGGTTTATAATCAATGCCATAATAATCATTGGCAGAATCGATATTACTTTTTCTTTTACTATAAATGGGTGCCAGCAACACCTGGAACATTACCAGCGCGTTGCCTACACTATTCTCGACCTCCCCCAGGACCTATGGCTACCGTACTCACTCACTCAAGTTATTTTATGTGGTAACCTAAATAAAAAAAAATACTACGTATAATTATTCGTTCACTGAATATTAAATTTATAAGTTATTTTAGTGTGAAATTTTTCGTGTTTTTTTTTTAATGCAACTAGGTCGACAAACAAGCTTACGGCTCACCTGATGGTAAGCAAATTACCGTAGCATATAGACGCCTACAACACCAGAAGCATCTCAAGCTCGTTGCCGACCCTATCCCCTATTCCCCCCAGGAGTCTATATAATATAATTTAAGAAATAACGTATTATTTATCAACAACTTCAAGTTCCATATTTTCACGAAATTCTTCGGAAGACTTTATTTTGATCGTTCAACTATATTTGTTACGCTCAGAATAGAGTTAAGTAGGTCATCATGGTACGTCAGTATCGTTTTCGATACGTTGAGAACAATTTATTATGATATTTTTTACCTAATTTGCACTCTATCTATGTTGTTTTAAGGCTCATAATAGTCTTTACTATTTCACACATCCTCGAATTTTCGTTTTAGTAAGTTTAGAAATACAATTATTAAAGTTATTACTGGTTTAGGAGTTCGACAACTTTATATGTATGCGGAATTAGTTTTAAACCGTTCTCTATAAACTATTCGAAAAAAAAATTTGATGTTCAAAAAAATATAGGTAATAATTGTGTTTGCTCGCAAACGAAAAAAAAAGCGACTTAAATTACATCACCGACAAGTAATACAACCTAGGTATAGGAAAAAATTGTCAGGTAAATACGCGTTATCAAATATTACTCAAAAATCATTCATTAAATCTTGAAGAATGCTTTCGACTTAAAAAAAAAAACATCAAAATCGGTATACCGCGCGAAAAGTTATGCGGTAATAATAATACGTAGGTTGACGAAAAAGTAATCAAGTAAATACGCATAATTAGATATAACTCGAAAAGTACTAGTTAGATCGCAATTAAAAAAAAATATATGAAAATCGGTCCACCCAGGCTAAAGTTCTGAGGTAACATACGTAAAAAAAATACAATCGAATCTACAACCTCCTTCTTTTTTGGAAGTCGGTTAAAAATATTTTCCACTGTCAATATTATAATGTATCACAGAAAATAATTATGTTTGCTCGCAAACGAAAAAAACCGACTTCAATTACATCGACAAGTAATACAACGTAATAAGACGAAAAAAAAAGTCAAGTAAATACGCGCTATTAAAGATTACTCAAAAAGTTGTAATCAGTTTTCGATCTAATTTAAACAAGACTACAAGACAAGTATTAGCTTTCGATTAAAGTAAGAATCATCGAAATCGGTACACCGAGTAAAAAGTTATGCGGTATAATATAACGTAGGTCGACGAAAAAGTAGTCACGTAAATACGCATTATTAGATATAACTCTAAAAGTACTTGTCAGATCTCAATTAAATTAAAATGGGACCACATGACACGCAACACCTTTCAATTAAATCAAAATTGATCGAAATCGGTCCACCCAGTCAAAAGTTCTGAGCTAACATACATAAAAAAAAAACATACGTGTCGAATTGATAACCTCCTCCTTTTTTGGAAGTCGGTTAAAAAGAGTTTTAGCGACGTTTATAACTAGGAATATTGTTATTACCGCCCATTCCTTACTTTTACGCATTTTTCATTAGGAAAAAATACGTGTAATATTTTACCTTTTACGATTCCCTCCCATGAATCATATACTTTTTATAACCTATAACCTTCCAAAAATAATTCATTTCATGTAGAAAATGCTTTGCAACATTTTGAAAAAGAGCAAATACTCTTCAAGCTACGATTTTTTCCCAAGTATGTAGCTAAGAACCATCGTAAGGAACGTCGATTTCACTTTAAAAAATTTGCTTCAAAATCTGCCCATCCGTTTGAGAGTTAAGGTGCCACAGACACACATTGGCGTGAAACTCACGATACCAACCAAGTTTTTCGAGCAAAATTTTTCCAACGAAGTTTAAAAATAATGGTAAATTATTATTTTAATTTATTATTTAGAATTTTAGATAATAATGAAATGATTTTTGTTAACTTCGTGATTTATTCGTTTTTTTTTTTGCTTACAATAATTTTATTTTGTGTGTATTTTATCGATAATTTTATTAATGTGTGCTTTTTAGCTCATTTATGAATTGTTTACTATCGGAAACATTATTAGGTTGCGTATAAGCTGTATAAGATTTTTAATTTGTTGTATAAATTATTGTAATATTTGTTTCCTAA
The DNA here is from genome assembly GCA_905220545.2 of Melitaea athalia. Lineage (NCBI taxonomy): Eukaryota > Metazoa > Arthropoda > Insecta > Lepidoptera > Nymphalidae > Melitaea > Melitaea athalia. Next base: position 16,601,295 of record HG992188.1, read on the forward strand.
ATAGATTAAAATAAATAAGACTGATAATTCCTGAGTTTCGACCAACATATTTGTGTTATACAAATTATGTGACACACCTACGAGTACAGCTTCACTGGCATTAAATTAAGATCAAATGATGCTTACAACTACTGCTCCACTTATGTAATTAATGATAATAGTAATTCTAAACTACACTCACAATATAAACTACAATTATAGTAAATCGGACCGGTGGTTTCTGACAAAGGCGTATTCAAAGTTTAAAAACAAATAGCTCTTCAATTTTATTACTTGAGAATCGTTTCAAGCGAAACCAAGCATATCTAATTTATAAATTGAAAGATTTTACTACTAACTAATAGGTAGGGATCCCTAGTACATTTTTTTAACTTGATCAGTATCAAGCTAATTTTCCGTGAGTAGCTTCATTTTGATGAGACGAACAAAAAGTTCCTCTTCGAAAACTCTCGATTGTGGTAGATAATAGAGTTAGCAGGAGGTAGAGCAGCAGTGAGCGTAGGACAGGGATAACGGACCACGCAATTTGTAGGACAATGTTACCATTAAATTATATAAATATTAACTAAATAAAAGAAAAAAAAAATTAGAAAAAAAAATCAATTTTTGATGACCTTACGAGGTCATCAAGTTGATGACCTCGTAAGATCATCAAAAATTATTACTAACCAGCTGATTTTTTTTTCTTTTAGTTAATTACTATTTATATAATTTGATGGTAACATTGTCCTCCAAATTGCGTGGTACGTTATCCCGGTCCTACGCTCACTGCTGCTCTACCTCCTGCTAACTCTATTATCTACCACAATCGAGAGTTTTCGAAGAGGAACTTTTTGTTTGTCTCATCAAAATGAAGCTACTCACGGAAAATTAGCTTGATTGTAATCAGGTGAAAAATATGTACTAGGGATCCCTACCTATAATATTCTGATACTCCAAAAAGTAATTTGACATTTAAAATTTTAAACAGATAAATATGAATAGAAAAATAGTAAATTCATTATGAAATTAGCTCTTGTATCAATTAACCAATAACTAATTTAAACAATACTTTTTCCTTTGTAGCTCAAATTAAAAGAAAAAAATATTTGTATTATGTACAAATATTTCTTTTATATTTGGATGTCTGTTCTTGTGAGTCTAATCACCGTGCCTCGGAGAACACGTCAAGCTCTGGTCCTGGTTGTTATCATAAATACCTGATAGTGATCGTTACTCATAATAGGAAATATATCCGCCAAACCACAGCGGAGCAACGTGGTGGATTAAGCTCCAATCCTTTTCCAATATGGAAAAAGAGGTTTATGCCTAGCAGTGGGATGTTACAGGGTGAAAAAAATTCGTTACGCCAACATAACTTTTTAAAACTACGGTTGAATGCTGATGAGCATATAAACTCTAAAACAACGTAATTGTCAAGAAATTTATTTTAGGTCCAGCAATGTAGTTAAAAATACCGACATTTGGTTATTTCCAAGTATTTTGTGTGACCTTTGTTTTGTAATGTTGCTTATGTGTGAGCTAAAGAGCCTTTAAAGTCTATTCAACAAACAAAACATTATTGACGAAAGACACTCACAAAGAAATAAGTCATACCAAAGGAAACGAAAATGGAATATTTAATTTACCGACTTTCCAAGTGTACAGTTTTCATGCAGCCGTTTTATTTGCCTACGTTTTACAGCCCCAGTCACTTTCAATTTTCAGCTGAAAGCGCTTTATTGCTAGCTTTGCGCGTGACGAGCGTAGGAATGTACTTTGTTTATAACAAAATAAAAAGTTTATTTTAACCTACCATCAATACTAAGTGCAAGAACTTTATATTTTTGTCGTACACAGCCTAAAAATATAGTACCGGTTTTATACTTAAGTAGAGCCTAGACAAAACATGTTAGTTATAATAAAATTTTCACGAACACAGATACAATGTATGCTAGGCACATGCTAGGTGATCAAGACTATTTCAAAATTCATCAAGTGAACGTACTGTCACCTAAGAAAATCTAGATTGAATCTTTTTAAAAGATTGTTTAACTGTTGTTACATCAAACATATGAAAAGTTATCTTTATTATTTTGTGAAATAGGTTAAAAAATAATATAAAGTACCTAATATCTCGTCGTCATAAAGAATAAAACCTCTTAAGTAGTCACTTTATGGTTAAAAAAAAAAAAATGAAATAACAATAAAGTTTCGCTCGACTGGCGTGAAAAAAAAAGATTATAATGATAATAATTCAAATCTGGCAACCCTAAATCACTGTACGTGGCAGAAGCTAATGGAAAGTGGGCGCGTTTAAACATTTTTTCGCTCAATTGAAAAAAATATTTGAAAGGACGTTAATTTTATGAACAAAAACGCGTTGCGGAATGTTCGCTCTTTGTTCCTCTAGAGATTAATGTGATATTTTCATGCATTGAATTGCATGCAATTCTTTCACTGAAATATTGCTATCATATTTTTTTATGTTCGACGTTTTTCGCGAAGTTTAAAATTAAAAAGTTTTTACAATTGAACATAATTACGTTAATGCGATGTAAGTACACTTGATGACACTTTTGGTTTCACCTGCTTAACCTAGCATCGATGCATGTTCAACCTAGTTTTGATATCCGATTGGAGAACAATGGTTTTGTTGAATAGTAGGGTAGACTGGGTACGGTTGTGACAATTTCGGTTTGACCGCCAATAATTTTGTTAATTTACTAGTTCGTTGAGACAAAAATTTTTTAAACCGTAGCTTATACATTTGTCCTCATAAAAATACTGAAATTTTGTCTCAAATTGTGCTGTATTACTTATAGCATCATTTTTGAAAAAAAAAAGGAAAATGTCACAACCGTCCTCACCCCAAGGACGGTTGTGACAGTGGTTGGGGTCAGTAGTGACAGACAAAAACATTCACAGAAATGGTTTATAATGACTTTTATTGTTAGAAATGTTTAACATAATACAAAATACTTTTCTTCTGTATAAAGTTTACACCAGTTTTATCAATATTATATGTATGTTGTGGCTCATATAGGTGTATGTCCAAAATAGTCTGCAAGTTGTTATAAAAAGCTTCAATATTCGTTTTGTTAAAACTTGTAGCTCTTGAAAGGCTTGTAGCTTGAGCTACGCGTACAGACATGAATGAAACCATTCCTCACCAGCCATCTCATTCTCATCCCAAGTAGCAGGTCGGTTTATGTTGCATGCATTTATTTGTCAGTTTAAAGGCCAGTTTCCGTACCTTTCTTGTAGTAAGGCCAAAATATATTTCCGCGCAACGTGTGGTACATGTATTTTGATAACAGCTCTTTTTGCTCCTTCGAAAATACTTTGCTATGAGCTGCATATCACATGCTGATGCTGTTTACATCGTGATTCGCACCGACTTCATCATGTTTACGAATGTATCGTAACAATGACGTACGATTAATATTATGCATTTCCGCAGCTCTCCGTAAAGAAGTCCCACGTCTTACCTCATTCGCAAGCGTTTTCTGGTCATCTAAAAGCAAAAACATAAAGAATATATATGTCACAACCGTACCCATCTACATTTGTCACAACCGTACCCAACGCATACTTCTGAAAACAATAAAACATCATGAGTAACCTAAATTATCTACGTGAAAAGTAATAATTTGTAATTAACTACTAACATTCAATTGACAACAAAAAAATATTTGCTTTAGTATATCTGTATACCAATAAAAGTAAATATTAAAAGAATCTGAACAAAAAAACTTACTTTTGGCTGTTGAAAAGCAATGTGGCCTCCTGCTTTTGTTTACGTCGTGCACTGGCTAACGCAATACTGGGCAACATGTGTAGACATGCATTGCGCTTCTTTTTTCCCTTACACCCTTCCCTGCATTCCGTATAGTTTCGCGGTTATAGCGACTGTCACTACCGTACCCTGGCACAACCGTACCCAGTCTCCCCTAGCTATTTAGTTTGTCAATGTCTCTTTCTATTAGCGACTTCTTTAGCAGTTAAGTACTAAGTACTCCTTGTTTATTTTCATTTAAAATAATAAAATTTTGCAGACTGAAATATTAAATGACGTATTGACTTCAAACAACCTACTGCTTGGTATAAGCCTCGTCTACATGTGTGTGTTGGAGCTTAATCTGCTACGCTATTCTTCTACGTACTGGTGCGTAATTTTAATTAATACCTTTGATTCCTTTAATGTCGTTTCTATGACTATTACACTAACTTTACTACTAACTACTACGACATAATTAACCAAAGAAAATATATCTCATGACACAGTCACTACGTCATCGTACGTACATTCCATAGCTGTCGTATCATCTAAATCAAGGCTCTACACGCGTGTCATATTTTCCTACGTTATACTGTATTAAAAAAAAGCTTACTATGTTAAATATTTACGTCATCTACAATACATTTGTTATCATAATACTCGTTTAAAATATATAAAAGTATGTGACTCACACAGAATGTCTACATTACACGCAAAGAAATTCAATAGAATTAGTTATGTTGCGAAAATGTAAGGGTGCGTTCATACGATTGAAAAAAAATATCATATTATATTTTTTATGCAAAAAATATTTAGAAAGGTAGGTACTTAATTTTATTACTTGGACTTGCTTAGACTTGATTCATTTTTTCAATTAAATTTTTATTTGGATTTTTTTATTGGAAATTTTGATGTTTTTAACTTTTGTTAGAATTTAACTTTTACAGTGATGTTTCTAAATTTTTAACTATTTTATTAATTGTAGTTTGTTCCTAATTTTTATTTATTTTGATTAAGATGATAATGTTTCACTTTTGTTTCTTTTTCAATTATTCAAATATTAAACTATATTTTAATATTATGCATTTAATGTAAACATTTTTCATGATTCCTGAATTTTTTATATCTTTAATTTATGAATTCTAAAGTGTTATGTACACTTGTAATTAATTGATATACATCAAAATTAAAATCAAAATAATTTTAGTCAAATAGACATCAAAACCACATTCGAATTTTACAAATAAAAATTTTAAAGGTGATTACTATTTTTAAAGAAGCTATCACCGAATCGGCAAGAAACTCCGCAGTTATTTTTTTCAAAATACGATGATTCAGCCTGTAATAACCCACTGTTGGGCATAGGCCTCTTCTCCATGTAGGAGAAGGATCGGAGCTTAATCCACCACGCTGCTCCAATGCGGGTTGGCGGATATATTCCCTACTATGAGTAACGATCGCTATCAGGTGTATATGATAACAACCGGGACCGACGGCTTAACGTGCTCTCCAAGGCACAGTGGGGAGACCCACAAGGACTACACAAACACCCAGACCACGGCAGACATCTGTATGGCCAATACAAATGCTGTCGTGTGCGGGAATCGAACCCGCAACCGCCCGCGCAACAGCCAATCGCAATCCAGCGCTGTAACCGCTGCGCCAACGCGGCGTCTTTCAAAATAATATTATATAAACTGTGTTTTAGTACATAATTAGTAATATATTGCATGAAATAGAGCATCACTAAGTCTACACATCTTTATTATCTATGTAGTCCTGCACCGAATAATACGCTTTATCTATAATTATTTTTTTAATAATCACTTTTATGTTGTTTAATGTTGAGACATTTTTAAAATTGTTGCAAAAAAACTAAATAAAACGACAAAAAAAATTTATTAAACGCTACAAAGAAAAAACAACAATGTTTTTTTCAACACTGTGAACAAACGCTAAGCTCGTAGCTATGACGTAGCGACGTAGAATGAACAAATTCTACGGAACCGGCGGCTACGACAGGTGGGGTGATGAAATTTATGCTCCAATTGCTCGGTTTTACTCAGTTATTTTTTTATGAAATGGAATACATAGTTGTTTTATTTTTTCTAGATGTTTCGAGAACTTCAGGTATATTCAAAAGTAATAAAGGTCGGAGATCTGAGCGGAATGTTGGAAAATAAAACTGTGATTTCTATATGTAAAGTATTTCAAGTTTTTTATTTTGTTTGACTATATCAAATAAAATAAAAATTATTTATTAAGTAATATTACCTAAATATAGACATCAAATTCTCTGAATGAATTAATATACTTTTGTTCTTTTTTTACGCCGAAAATGAGAAGTGTCAGATTTCTTGACATTCATAATATAATTTTTTTTTAATTGAACGTCAAGTAATTTTCACAATAAAAACAATTGAATATAATATACAAGGACTGATTTCAGAAAGGAGGATCAGTGTAAAAAAATGAATAAATCAATTCATTCTTTTAAATCTTACTAAGAATACGTAAATACAAAAAAAAAAACTGAAAGACTAATTTTGTAATTTGAATCCGAAATTACCAGTAAATATCTCACTAAGATAGGAGCTTAATCTGGTAATCATAAATGGTAAAACAGATGAGAAATAAGTATTTGTATAAATACAAATTTCTACTCTATGTGGGCAATCTAATCTTTGATCGTCAAGATTAATAGAACTTTCTCAGTGATTGAAAGACATCTTTTATTCCTTGGTCTTTAAATAAGATAACCGTTTTACGGACATCAAAAACAATTAAGCGCTGCATCAAAATGTCGCAGTAACGTTGTAAAACGTTTACTTCTATCAAGCGGAAACTGCGCTTGAAACGCGTACCATTTTCTTTACCCAATGGATCGCTAAGTGTGAAATGTGAATCCAGGTAAAGGTTGGAAAACATCGCTAACTTTTTACTCAACCGTTGTCGAAATGCTCAAATAAAATAAAGCGAAAACACGTGCAGCGATGATAGCTAAAAATGTAGAAAATAAGACTATGCTCTACATATATTATATTATATATTAATATATTATATAGTACATACAATATATTATATAGTATTGTACATAAAATATATATGTATGTATACTAAAAAGACTGTAACATGAGTACAATAGTACTGTTTGGTAATTCAATAACTTTACTTAATTTATTCAACTATCACAATATAAACGGCCATTCACCTTACTTATTTTTGCTTAAAAATATTATATAAAATAATATATAAAAATATGTTATGTTCACGTTAGTTTATCATATCATAGTTTATATCTATGTATTTCTGATTATACCTCGTATTTTTATTATTAAATATGTAAATAATTTGTGAAACGTTATTTATTTTAGATTTTTTCCTCTTTAATATGTGCACACTTCTAACCGCTGCGCTGCTACTGTATCGTGTCCTGTACCCAAAGGTTATCTGGAAGAAATCGCTCTTTAGCGATAAGATCGCCTTTGTACATCTTGTATTGTATCTCTCTTTGTATGTGTATGTATTTCGGTGTACATGAAGTATAAATAAAATATAAAAAGAGTATATAATATAAGAGGTACGGGACAAAAATACTATGCGTTTTCAAATAGTGTCGCAGGTTCATCTTAAGTAACGTTGCAGTAGAACTCTCGCAAATAATATAGGTATAAATGCTTAACCCTCTGCATGACCAGTACATATATGAACCTCAGGTCATATATATTATGGTAACAATGTATAGTATTACTAATCATTACATTTAAATGTTACAGGTCGGTGCTGTTAAGCAATGTAATCCACATACATTTAATTATTTATAAACAAAATATTGTCGTAGTTTGATGGGATACGACTCATATGAATACGACGAATATAGTACAGTGCTATGAAGATATTTCGAGATATCGTATCGTATTGGACAACCCTAATGAGTTCTAATTATTTGTCAGGAGCGAAGATCGTACCCGTACTAACAACGCGTCGGTTAGTAGCCGCGATCAGTATGCTAACATCGTCATACAAAATTATGTACCTATTTTTTAGGACCGTTTAAACGCGCGACGACGCGTTGGCGCAACGGTCACAGCACTGATTTGTGGCTGTTGCGCTGGCGGTTGCGGGTTCGATCCACGCGCATGACAAACGTGTGTATTGGCCATACAGATGTTTTCCGTGGTCGGGGTGTTTATGCAGTCCTTGTGGGTAACCCCACCGTGCCTTGGATAGCACGGTAAGCCGTCGGTCCCGGTTGTTATCATGTACACCTGATAGCGATCGTTACTCATAGTAGGGAATATATCCGCCAACTCGCATTGGAGCAGCGTGGTGGATTAAGCTCTAATCCTTCTCCTACATGGGGAAAGAGGCCTATGGCCAGCAGTGGGATATTAGAGGCTGAAGCGAATGAGACCGTTTAAACCAACTTTTTATTACAATTTACTAACATTCACTTATGATTTATATAAACTACTCAAAACAAAATAGGGCCCACCCGAGCTTATCTCGTTGTTTTGAATACTCGTTAATTTTAAGGCACGTATTGGCGTAGCTTAGCATTCCGTTGGATTGTTGACATGTTTACAAAGCTTTATCGATGTTTTAACCATTCTGTTTAATATTATTCTCAAGTGGGGAACCAGAAAAAGTTAAGTGCTCCAAAATCACCCTTTTCTCAAATTCTCAATCACTTGTGTTCATAGTCTCATTCTGAATGCTACTATTGCACATCGTTATTTTTTAAATTTTAAATTGATTTTAGTAATATTATTCGTGATTATGCCTGGGTCTCGCGTTCATATGGATATGGGAACGGCAGCACGAGCGGTGGCTATGATCCAGGAGGGAAATTCTCAGAGATCAGTGGCAATACAGATTGTTGTGTCACATCGAGCTATCCGGAATGCTTGGGGTCGTTATCAAGAGACTGGTAGTGTTGCTAGAAGACGCGGAACAGGAAGAGCTCGGACTACAACAGCTCAAGAGAACCGGTATATCAGATTGACCGCACGTCGGCAGCGGAATATAACCGCCTGTGCCTTACAAAATCAACTGCGGCAATCTACTGGCATGCGGGTGAGTGATCAAACCATTCGGAATCGACTTCATGAAGATGGCCAAAGATACAAAACACGCGCTGTTCGACTGAAATTGACAAGTGCCTATCGTGCAGAACGATTAAGGTTTGCTCACGACCAGTCAAACTGGTCTATGGATAACTGGAAGACTGGACTGTTTACTGACGAAACTAAGGCGAAATTTTTAAGTGACGATCGTCGAGTGCGGGTATGGAGATGGGAAGGCGAATGTTTTTCTGAACCCTGTGTCCACGGAACAGACCGATTTGGAGGTCCGAGCGTCATGGTGTGGAGCGGAATTAGCCTGCAAGGCAAAACCGAGCTGATAATTCTGGATGAAGGTACCGTGACTGCTGTTAGCTATATCGAACGTGTAATCCGGCCTCACGTGATCCCATTTGCACAAAGAATAGGTGAAAACTTCGGGTTGATGGAAGATAATGCCCGCCCGCATACAACCCGCATCGCTCAAAGAGCACTCTCTGATGCCAATATTAGAGTTTAGCCATGACCAGCCATGAGCCCCGACCTTAATCCGATAGAACATCTGTGGGATCAATTAAAAAGAAGCGTCAAGGCAAATTACAGCAACGTCCACAGCCAACAAGACCTCATAAATGCTCTTAAAGTCTGTTGGGAGCAATTGCCTAAAGAAAACATAACCCACTTGATTGAAAGTATCCCAGAAAGGCTCAGAGTATGCATACGGTGCAGAGGGGGGCCTACACACTAATAATACCAAAATTAACCGGCATTTTTTAAGAATAAAGGCTATATTGAAACTTTTGTCTTGTTGCTTATTTTTGCAAATTTTCTCTAAAACCGTTAATGTTGCATAATTTGCATAAAATTGCTAATTTTTGCCCAAGTACACGTTAAAAAAAATTCCATACACCTTGTTCATACATACTCATTCATAAAAAGATAAACAAGTAAAAAGTTTTTACACCACAGCAAAAAAACAGGGTGAGCCCTATTTTGTTTTGAGTAGTTTACATGTTTTCAAAAGTAGTCAAAATTCACTGAATGTCTTACTAAAGATTGACATTGTTAGTTATGTGTGTAGAAAATTTTTCATTTAAATTTTTAAAATATTGTTTTAAGCGTTCATGTTTCAAAATATAAAACGCCACATACTCACATAGCACTTATAAATTACTCTTACTGGATATAAAACATATTTTATAGAGGCGTCGATGAACCGTATCGACTGAAAAATAAATGTTAAATTTTTTTTTCTGAACACTCCAATTTATATTCTAGTTCTCTCTTGACAATGATATGACAATAATGATTGTAATGTTTTGATTCAAAATGTCTTTTGTTGGTGTACAATAAAGCATAATTATTTGTACTATTTTGTATTGTAAAGAAGTTACGGTATCTTTGTCTAGCAATTTCTTATTTAGTAGAACAGCATTGGTAAATCCACGTCATGAAGCTACGAGAAAAAAATGCACTTGGTATTAACATTATATTTTAAAAATTCGCTAAAACCTACAACTATCGTAGTACTAGTACTGAAAGCAGAAACAAACTACACAAAACCAATATGATTCACCAGTATTTGCTTACTGAACAAATAAAAATAATAAGAGTACTGAAAAACAATGATCAAAAGCTTTCTATTTATATCAAATATAATATCGTGATAATATCTAATATTTATTTATCACAAATTAATTTTATGTAATTACATTGGCCGAATATAATTTCATTTAATATAATTATATCTAGAATACAAATAGATTAATAGAGTAATTGTCGCAGTGGTAACTGCAATAAACGGCACACAACACAAACATTTATTTTAGACTAGCTGTGCCCGCGACTTCATCCGCGTGGAATTTAACAATTTTAAAGTTAGTTATTGTTCAGTTCACAGAGTTATAAAATAAATTAATTTCTAAAATAAAAGTAGCCTAAGTTACTCCTTATTAGCTATCCGCTAGCGAAAGTCCCGTCAAAATCGGTCCAGCCGTTTCAGAGTTTAGCCGGAACAAACAGACAGACAGACAAAAATTGTAAAAATGTTATTTTGGTATATACATCCATATGCATTTAGTAAAAAGTGGTTATTTTATTATTACAAACAGATACTCCAATTTTATTTATTTGTGTAGATTCTATAGATGTTTATATATAGAAAAGATTTAATAATAATTAGTCTAAAAATGAAACTGATTTCTTCAGTCTGGAATTTTAGTAATTATCGCAATTAAGACAGTAAAATTTCGATACTTATTTCTGTCTGAAGTTGTACTTGAAAATCGGATGGTGTATTTGGCTTAGGTACGTATTTTATTAATTTTAAAAACAGTTATATCGTTTAAAATTCTGCATATTTTTTAGACTTTAAGCTATAATGAATTACGTTTTTTACTTCTGAAGTACAGCATCATCATATATACCTAATTATTGAATTTGGTTACACTGAAACAGTCACATTTAAAAAAAATTATCCGAATCAAGAGATTACAAAATCTCCACGTCCACATAGGTACTCTATTCTGCGAAACATTGTGAAACTTTTAAAGCAATATTTTAAGCTCGTTCATTTTGTATAGCCAAACCTTTTGATATTAAGTACAATATAATTATTATTATTTAATTTGAATACATTTTATTTAAAGTGTTGAATTTTACTAAAAAAATTATATTGTCAAATCCTACTCATGATCTATCAGTCTAGTTAAGTAGCTGCATCAAAGCAAAGCTCCGAAAATACTAACAGTATACCATGTTATATGTTCCTGTTGACTATATTTTAATTGTAAGCTTCATTTAAAATACTGATTTACGTAAACCAAAATATTAAATATACTTTTTATGTAAATGTAAAACATTGTTATGTTACTATTTTGCTCACGCAGTTCAATGTCCAATGGGATATGATAAAAGGAATGTTTTTCAATGCGAAATGCGTTATTGTTTTTTTTTCTCGTATCTAAAATGTAATTTTTGACATTAGCGAAGGGTAATTTTAAATTCTATAGTATATAGTGTTGTATACAAACATATATAGATTTATCTCAATTTAAATCATACTACATAATATCACTGACTTTAGTCAAACATATTATAATTAATTAGTTTTCGTTTAACGACAGAAAAAGTTTAATTTGTTACAGCAACTAATCATCAGATGATAGAGATATTAAAAGGATCAGAAAACCGTTTTAGAGAGCTCTAACATCAGTTGGTACAATATACGGGCAACATTTTTATTTTGAACTGTTGTAAATATAAATTTATATTTATTTCAAGTAATATAATTATACGATTTAAAAAATTATCAGTACAAAACAAACAATACCTAATTCAAATGTTTATTATTTCAAAATTTATTACAATAGGTTTAGTTTAGAAAATAAATTTTACGTTTCCGCGAATAAAAATCGACATCAACCTGTAATTGGCACCGTAACGTAACACTCACCATTCATATATCAGCCAGTAACATGTTACCAATATCCTTTGCACAATATTTAATTAGAACACAGTCTACAAACACCCCAGAACCGAGGATGGATCGTTAGGACCGCGATTTCATCAATTTTTCATTAAGGTGCCCGGCAAAAACACGCCCGTAACGTGTTATCGGTAACGCCGTGCACAAACTCCACGTCCGTCGCTCGCGAGCTTACGGGCAAAACTGGGAAGGGAGCTCACAGTGCTCCGAACCCGTACTATATTAGAAAAGGACGAACGTATGCTGAAGAAAGAGATAAAAACGGGAGCAGAGGTGCGCAGAAAAGAATTAGATGTTTATTGTGGGCTACGTGTATTAGGATAACAGAAGCTGTGTGTGAGAGCTTTTTAGTAGTTTCGAGTGTCAATCTCTTGTTTTTGTTAGCTCTTCCACTTCATATTATCCTGGTACAATAGCTCGTTTACATATAAATTTTTATGTTTTGTTTGTTTTATTCCGCTGTCAGGTATTAAGCAATTATTAATTTAATTACATATATATAAAAGCCACATTTACCATTGTCCTAGTTATTTGATTCTTTTTTTTATTGTTAAAACTATTTACGGCCTACTTTATTTTTCTAGTTGTACAAAGCATTGTAGTTTGTAAGCCATTATTTTAATTTGTGCAAAATGTCGTTGTTACTCGAGAGTAACAATGACAACTGAGGTTTTGTATAGGTACTTTTTATAATGTATATTTTGTTTTCAGGTAACTACTAAGTATTTTACTTAGAACATACACGTTTACTAACCTTACCTAATGCATATATTAATGAATAATGAGATTATTGTGTTCCTTATAAATACTTTATTAAATACATTTGTGGTACATAAAGACAGTGTTCTCTACATTATTTATTTATTACTGTGTAATTATTTTATTCTAAAAATTTAAAACATTTTTATAAGAATTAAATAATCTACATACTGGTAATATAAACGTATAAAAATAATAATGATAGGCCATCAGCAAATAATAACGAGATGGGTTAAGTTTAAGGTTCTTTTACAAAGATCAAATTTATAACATACGCAAAAATTTGTTATGATTGGATATAAAACTTGAAAGCTGTTACAAAATTTAATTAAATTTTAATTTTGTTTTAATTACCAATTTTTATACAAACATAACATTTTTTTCTTAACAATTCAGAAGCTTCGTTTATATAGCGAACATTTACATAAATTAAGGGACCTAAATAGACTCTTCAACAGCAGTCCGAGTTCGATATTAATTTAGCGATTTGTCGAGAACAAAATGACAAATTCAATAAAAGAAATTTAATTTTAACATAAAAGATAGAATCCGAACCCATCCGATCCCAGCATTAATATAATGGACAGTAAATTAACTTGAAGCGAAAATCATTCGTGGGGAATGCATAAAATAAATAGTCCAGGATAGGGTTTGCATACTTTTTGTTGTAATAGGACAAATCTAGTTTTAATTCCAAATTACATAATATTTATTTTACAACTAACACACTAATTTTCCGCTTTGTCCATCGATTACATTATAGTGACTTTTCCTTTATCTTAAAATATAGCATTAATGATTCTGTAATTTTTAAGTTTATCCTTTGCAAACATTCAAAAACATTAAAATACAAATCTTCTCGTAATGTTAATATCTAGCGATAAAACGAATGCACATACGTTACTTTCGAATCTCGTCAAACGATTTTTAACCGACTTCAAAAAAGGAGAAGGTTCTAAATTTTCACAATTGAAATGTGTATTATTTGACTGTGATCATCTGCAACGTAGATATAGGTTATTCAAGAATCAGGCTGCTCCAGATTTTAAGCAAGACTGTAGTGCTCTATAACTCATTAATAACTACTATACAGGAGTGTGATTAGATTTTCAATTTTCATCAACAAATAAAGTTAAGCATTATATTAAAATGTTCCCTATATTCATATACACTTATACATACTTTAATATAAATAAGTAATTAAATGATTAATATTAAATTTTTAGGGTTTCGTTTACTTTAATAATGATTCTGACTATGATGATAGTCGGGACTGTCCAAGGTATTGTAACAATATGGCAACCCTTGTTCAGAGGCTGGGCTTATTTTATTCAGGCTGACGCCGAATTCGCTACGATTATCGTCTGTATAAAATTTTATGCACTAGTAGTGTTACTCTTTAAATGTTTATATGTTCAGTGAGTATACATAAATGGTTTTATTGGCTAGTAAATGTTGTAACACGTAATGGTTTTTCATTTAATGTTGCGCTGTTTCGAGAGGTAATTATGCCTTTAATAATAATATGTGTGTATTATTTATTTATATTGAATAAATTATTATAAATATATTAAATTTTGTTGCACGCAATACATGAAAACAATATTTAAAAATAAATGTGCAATGGCGGCCTTATCACTAAAAGGGGTTTCCTGCAGACTACTACGAATCAACGTTTTTTTTTATTAAAAAAAAGATTACATAAACTAATGCAATTTCCAACTTTATTACAATGTCATCGAAACCTCGAATGAATCTGAATATCGAAAAAAATTACAACAAAAAAAAAACGTAAAGAAAAGGTCATTAAAAATATCGATATGACTGTAAAATTTGTTGTAAACTGTATGATTTTTACATTGACTCTCGTTGCCTGTAAATTATTAGTTGTAGTTAAGTACATTTTTTTCCACTACTTTTATTATTTTACCGGATTTAAGAGTCAAAATGTTACTAGATGAAATCATGAAACGAAAAATCTATTAAAATTTACATTTTTCATCATAATATCTTTATTATATGTTTCACTCTAAATAGTCTTGTTTGAAACAGTATACACATAAAAAGTGAATACCAAATTCCAACTTCATTCGTCGATGCGATCTGAATAACTTACATATTATAAAAGACGTAAACGTGCTTAGGTTTTGACTGAAGCGTCTTGACTTCTATAATTGCGAGGGATCCTCGATAATTCCAGTTTCAGAATCAAATACAATTGTTTATACTAATGTAATAAAAATGTAGAATTTGTTTTGAACGCGCTCACTTTCAGATCTACCGGTTTCATTTGTAAAAGTTTAGTGCGTGTGCGTGTGCGTTTGCGTGTGCGTGTGCGTGTGCGTGTGCGTGTGCGTGTGCGTGTTACAAGATATTTATTCATTTACAAGCTGTGCTCGCGATTTCGTCCGCGTGAAATAAAAAAAAAATGTTCAGTTCGCAGAGTTACAAAGTAAATAAATTTCTAAAATAAAAGTAGCCAAGTTACTGCTTATTACATCATGCCAAAGAAAGTCCTGTCAAAATTGGTCCAGCCGTTGTATAGATGTATAGATTATAAATACGTAAATTGACATTTGCTATTCAAATCGGTAGAGTAAATTCCGGTATGCTAGTATAGCTATATAACTGTACATAAATAGCTATAATCGATGTCAACGTTACTCTCAGTTTCATGAAGTGTCAGCATCTTACGACACTGTTTAGTGTTGTTGTCTATAAGCTACGGAACCGCTTACCAACAAGCGTACCATACGCCAGCAATTTGGTGGTATACAAAAACTAATCGTAAATTACATAGTACTATCATATGGGCAGCGTTGGCAGGCCCCCCACGAGATGGACCGACGATCTGGTCCGGGTCGCGGGATGCCGCTGGATGCGTGCTACGCAGAACCGATCGTCGTGGAAAGCATTAGGGGAGGCTTATGCCCAGCATTGGGCGTCCGTGAGCTGAGATGATGATGATGATGATGATCATATGGGGATCGCGGCGTTGCATTTCCTTTAATTTACATATATTTGCTGCATTAAATTGTCAATACAGCAATGACGGAATGGTTTCGCAGGTTGCTTTTAATAATAATTTTGTAAGAACGATCATTTCATATTCTCACCTCGAAGTGGAATCATCGTTCATAGGATAAAATTGTAATAAGTTCAAATATTAATTAAAGTCAATTTTAAATAATTTCGGTTTTTTTTCAATCTTCTAGCTCTCGCTTTAATTCTCCGTAGCAAACGTAATTCGTACTATACTTTAGTTTAAAGACCATTGGAATAATACACGTATAAAAATACAAGTAAATGGAAGACAGTTCAAGTGTAAACACGTAGATTCAACAGTTCATTGTCTGTGAATACACTGAATTTTTTTTTCATGCAAATAGCTCTCGAAAGCGACGAACTCTTATGGTACCTAATGCATTTTGATCAAATACAGTATACAATATTACTATGTACATATTTTCATCTGCTTTTATAAAAGATGATTGAATATTTGTTTTCGTTTCGGTATTTTAAAAAATGCTTTGAGAACAGTTTCCCTTGTGTGGACGATGTACGCGGTAATATAATTTTGTATTCTGCGAATTTTTATTTCTCAGGATTAATAAAAACTAACAAAGCGAAAAATTATTTTTACACGTACTCGTTTCAAAAACGGCTTAAAGTTAGTTTTAAGGGATTCGTTACTTTTAGATTTCTCTAAGAGAACTAATTGTGCTCGCAAACGAAAAAAAACCGACTTCAATTACATCGACAAGTAATACAACGTAATAAGACGAAAAAATAGTCAAGTAAATACGCGCTATTAAAGCTTACTCAAAAACTTGTAATCAGTTTTAGATCTAATTTAAACAAGACTACAAGACAAGTATTAGCTTTCGATTAAAGTAAGAATCATCGAAATCGGTACACCGAGTGAAAAGTTATGCGGTATAATGTAACGTAGGTCGACGAAAAAGAAGTCACGTAAATACGCATTATTAGATACTAGATTCTGCGCGAGACTTTGTCGGCGTGGACTCCGCTCCTATTGGTCTTAGTGTGATGACACATAGCCTATAGCCTTCCTCGATAAATGGGCTATCTAACACTGAAAGAATTTTTCAAATCGGCCCAGTAGTTCCAGAGATTACCGCGTTCAAACAAATAAACAAACAAACAAACAAACTCTTCAGCTTTATATATTAGTATAGATAACTCTAAAAGTACTTGTCAGATCTCAATTAAATTAAAATGGGACCACATGACACGCAACACCTTTCAATTAAAACAAAATTGATCGAAATCGGTCCACCCAGTCAAAAGTTCTGAGCTAACATACATAAAAAAAAACACGTGTCGAATTGAGAACCTCCTCCTTTTTTGGAAGTCGGTTAAAAAATCTTTCAGAATGTAAAAGAGAGAAAAGGGCAGGAAAGAGAAAAATAAAATTTATATTTTACCTGTCTTTTTATTCTTTCACATTTCGAAATAATTATACAATTTTCTCTCGCTCTCTGACTGTACGTACGAAATACAACTAATGTAGATATACATAATATGTAATTAGCACTCATTTCACGAAAGAATGTGGAGCTAAATCGAATAAGTCCGTATACGGCCCAAAGTCAACGATTATCGCTGGTTTTTTCAACTCATACCTGTAGAGGGCTCATACAACTTTGTTTACAAGACAGTTTTGTTATAAAAACAACTTTGGATGAAAGGTTATTCGAACCGGTCGCTCTAATGCCTCATTTACGGAGACGCGGGGCGTCGAGCGTAGCGTGTGGCGTGGCGGAACGCACTAAATCCAAATGTAGGGCATTGGATGAGTGCGTTTACGGAGCAGCGATTTTACACGCGTTCATTTTCATACATTTTAACACACCCGCGACGCTACGCAACACGCTACGCGCAACGCCCCGCGTCTCCGTAAATGAGCCCTAAAAGTCGATGGAGAAAACCTACTTTCAGCATTTAACATCCAATGGCTGTTATGATAAAAAACCATAGTTTTGTATGTATTAACAAATAAACAATAAAGATATTATTTCTCTATGGTTTATTTCCCATAAATTTTAACAATGCAGTAGAAAACGCTAATACATTCACAAAACGATCAAATATTTCACTTTCAACTGAAAATATCCAGATAAAAATCTAGACGGTATAAAGAAATAATGTAGTGCACACATTAAATTTTTGTACAACTACCCTCAGTCGCCATAGTTTCGGAATATCTTCAACCTAATATACTCTTAAACGTTTATGTATTAAGAATTAGAATTGAATGCGTTCTTTGTTTATTGTACTAACAGATTTTAGTATTTATATATATACATCGTCCAGTTTAGTCCGTGGGGAAATTTTGTAGATTCTGAACGTGCTGTGAACAATATACTTTGTTTATGACCATGAAATGTAAGCAAATTATCACAACATCTATATCTAGCAAAGAATATTGTGCATTTTGTTTCGCATTCAAAATGCTCCTTTTACCGTTTCAGACAAACAAGTGCATGATTTATTCGTCTTTGTATTTTTATTTCTTACTGCTGCGACATTCTATAAATATGTATTTTTATAAAACATAAAAGGTCTTTATTGTAGGTACTAGGATCTATACTGTTGTTCGAAATAAAATAAATTTCAGTGTAAAATTTTTCGATCACTTCTCTCAAACACTTAATAGACCACGCTATTTCACTGCAAATTGGTGTAAATATTTTTAATTCTTTCAAAATATTTGTTTTTTTTTTTGTGAAGAGTTTTTTATTAAACACCGTTCCCAAAGTGAATTTTAATGTTTTGAACGAATGTATAACTGATATATAACATCATTATGTATAGAAATTTTTTTTACAGACTCAATCAATGGAGCCGAGACGTGGACACTGACGAAGGGACTGGTCCACAAGTTTAAAGTCGCTCAACGTGCAATGGAACGGGCTATGCTTAGGGTTTCTCTCAAGGACAGAATAAGAAATGAGACTATCCGTGAGAGAACGAAAGTAACCGACATAGCCCACAGAATCAGCAAGTTGAAGTGGCAGTGGGCTGGTCATCTGTGTCGCAGGACCGATGGCCGTTGGAGCAGACGTGTACTGGAGTGGAGACCGCGTATTGGCAAACGCAGTGTAGGACGCCCTCTGGCCCGCTGGACCGACGATCTACGTAAGATTGCCGGTGTAGGCTGGATGGGGATTGCGGAAAACCGGGATGTCTGGCGCGAGCTTGGGGAGGCCTATGTCCAGCAGTGGACTGCAACAAGCTGATATGATGATGATGATGATGATAGACTCAATCAAAACATCGACTGCAATTTTCACGTTGAACAATCTTAAAAGTTTTTTCCTTATTATCTCGAGTAAATTAGCGAATAAATATAACCACGGCATGAAGCGAGTACATCAAACCAAGCTATTTGATAAGGCTATCGTGATCAATTATCGACGCTGTACGGTGCGCGTGAGGGAGTACGGAAATTCGATTTACTCACACCGTGTGCAAGTATCAAGATTAGATTAATGCAATATACATTTGTATAACCACGGTACCATAGCACTACGAGTATTCATTCGGTATTTAGTGTATAATTATGTATAATATAACATTGACGACCGCTCTGGTGTAGTGGAGCGCTTGCCGCGTGGGCGACTAAACAACGGCGGTTGCAGGTTTGATTCCCACTCGTAGTAAATATTTGTGTTTATACAAATATTTGTTTGCGGTCTGGAAGACTTGCAAGGACAGAAATGCGATCGCTGATTATGATGATGATGATGATGATACGAGAGCACGTTAAACAGTCGGTCTCGTTTATAACCATAGACACCTGATAGCGATCGTTATTCATATTATCGAGTATATTCGCCAACCCGCAGTGTTGCAGCGTGGTGGATTACACAGCTCTTATCCTTCTCCTACATAGAGAAAGCGGCCTATGCCCAGCAGTTGGATGTAACAGGCTGAAGCGCGTTTCCTGTTTCGAAAAATATGAAGTGAGACAAATTAATATTATATTTATATTCTTTCATATTTATTATGTTTGACAAAAATAATATTATATTTAATGTTACCTATAGAAATATAAGAACTCCTGACAGTAACTGCGGTAAGGTACAGCAGGAAATTTCCTGCTCAAAACATGGAGCAGCCCGACTGGGGTAGTACCTCGACCTTACAGAAGACAGACACAGCTAAATAACACTGTTTTCAAGCATTGTTGTGTTCCTGTTGGTGAGTAAGGTGACCAGAGCTCCAGGGGGGAACTGGGGATGGGGTCGGCAACGCGCTTGCGATGCTTCTGGTGTTGCAGACGTCTATAGGCTACGATAATTGCTTACCATCAGGTGAGCCGTAAGATTGTTTGCTGATCTAGTTACATAAAAAAAAGTTACTTTAGAATACCAAAAAAGGACTAACACCAAAATCCAAATTAAGCCTATTTTTTCCTAAGCAATCTATTTACCTATATAGTGACTACACTAACAAGCAAATGCGTATGCATTTAAATGCCTACTTGATTACCACAATAATTGCTTCGGTCAGGTATACGGACATAATACGAAAGCTTTGATAATTAAGATGAATATCGCATTGCAATATTCCGTTGATGTTGCTTCAGGCATACATCTATATGACTGGTTATATCTAGTTTAACCTAGGTATCTATCTAGGTCTCTATTATATTTCAAGTACAATATGATGCTTTGTCAAAATAGGTACTAAATATAATATTGTTCATAGTGATCATGAATATTATTGAATATTTTAAATAACTTTCAATTTAGAAAAAAAGGCTAATTTTTCTTGTAATAAATAGTCGTTTCACACTCAACGGCTCCCTGAAGGATGTTTTCCTGCGTTGGGGATCAGGAAACACAAACAATACACACTCACAAACGCCTAGACCACGACAATTAATATCTACATGGTCAGTACAAATATCTGTCGTGAGCGGGGATCAAACTCGCGACCGCTAGCGCAACAGCAATGCCAACGCAGTACTTTGACCGCTACGCGCTGCGCCAACGTGTCGTCAATACTTATTAATTCAATTCCATATGAGTTCACAAATTTTCAATTGCTAACTAATAATATATTAATCCACTCACCCGAGTGTCACTAAAATATATTTTATGTTAACTTTTTGTCAATGAAAATCGATGTTAGTTTTTTTTAATATTCATTAAATAATTGTTAAGTAATTACATGTAATTAATTAATTAGAGTTTCACATTGGAAAAATAGAAGGTATTTCACTTCTTACGTTACACTTCAGTCCATTGCAGTCCACTGCTGGACATAGGCCACCCCAAGGTCGCGCCAGACATCCCGGTTTTCTGCAATCCTTATCCAGCCTACACCGGCAATCTTACGTAGATGGTCGGTCCAACGGGCCGGAGGACGTCCCGCACTTTGTTTACCAAGACGTTACACTTCTTACGTTAACTAGTCATTATTTATAGGACGAAATAGAATAGATTATAGAATTATCGCCTACGTGTTTTAAATGAAGTTTTCCATTCACATATGATTTGTTCGACAAAATTACGATCCAATATACTCAGATTAATAATTTGTTTATTAATCTGAGCCAATATAGCGGAATTGCGAAAATGGCAGAATAATTAGCTCACAAAGTCTCTTAATATGAGTATTAACCCTAGATTACTAATCTACCCTACGAGTAACGTTAATACTAATCATTCGTAAAAAATACGACATTAAAATGAAACGAGAATAATCAAGATAATAAAAACTTTTATTGTTTTACAAATTGTAGTATCATTCTTTGGGTTTAAGAGATCACGTTATAATTAAAATTAAATAATTTACTTATTCTACACAGTTGAGACACATGTTCATGTTATGCGCCCTACATATGGCTCTTTTGCATTTCATGCAAAAGTGTGTTGTAATTTTTCTTGATAAGGTTGGACAAAAGGCACATATTTTTCTTGTATTAGGTTCTTCAATTGTTGCTGCTTCTGGAACAGGTTCAACATACCATAAGTATACTTTTATGAGCTCCTTTATTTCACGCCGCAAAGTGGTAATATTAGTTTCTCTTTTAGCTGAGGTTCCATAAGAACATCAGCCATTTTCAAAACAAAGTCGCGTCTAGATTTGCTTTTTTTATTGTTTCTGCAGTTGTTACTGACGTAAATAATGTATAAGTTTATAATTGTAATGTTGATTAACTTATAAAACAAGCGTACTGGCCATCTACGTGTTTTTCTGGTCCAGCATATTACTAATAACAAAAAATCAAATATTAGTAAGAAATAGTGAAAAATACATATATATAGTACAGAAAATATACTGAAATCAAGTAAAATCAACATAAAATCATTACAAATAAGTAATAAAAAGAAGTAAAAACAACAACAAAAAATTCAACTTACCATCGCTCAACAGTCACGTAAACACTAATCTTTCGTAAATTTTACAACGCCTTCGCTGTAAGTCAACACAAAAATGATATGGGATCACAATAAATGCACGTGGTGCACTAACAAAACAAATAAGGAAGGTATTGTGAAGCAGAGGGCGCGGGAACGACGCGAACATTATTTTTTCCAGGAATCGTGGTTTCGTCGTCGTAATTTTTACGATAGATTAGTATTCTAGGGTTAAATAAAACGGTTTATTTTTTATAGGAATACAAATAATAAAATGTCGTAATTCTAAATGCAATATGGCTGACACCAAGACGGCCTAAATTTCCTTGTCTGTCCCCATGATATGGGTATAAAATGACAGGGTTCGCTGAGAGGAATAAAAAAAAATTAAGACAAGAAAAAAGGTTTATTTTCATTCAATCAAAGATTAGTCTTCAAACGTGTTCTACTCTACACAATATTTACAAATATATAGGCGTTCGTTTCAAGCAAACCTTTCACAACGTTAATTGAATGAATCGAGACATGTTTATGTTGTCTGTGTTTGTTTAGGAGATAGTTGCATTTCAGAAGTTGAGCTTGTTATGTAATTTCGTAATTAGGAGCGAGCATTCCACTTTCGTCTGGACAAACATATTTTCCCCCTGGGTTAGATTTATTTGAGTTTTGTTTTGCTACACATAGTGTCTGTATGAGGCATCTATTTGTATGTCTAGTGTACGTACTTAATATATTTTTATAAATCATGTTATATACTAATTAAATTGGAAAGAGGAAGTTAATACCAATAGTTCAATATTGTTTTAAAAAATTTGGTCACTTTGTCGCTGGTCAGATCAATGTTACTTTAGTGAGCATCAAAGTATAGTAGTGCAGTAGTTTATATTTTTAAACAATAAAAATTGTTTACATATTCTTTCATGACCATGGCTGCTATAAAGTATCCGAAGCGTCGGGCATCTAAAAAATTTAATTAACCGCGATAAAACCCGAAAAAGTTGTTTCATTATAATTCGCGTAAACATTAGAAAACAATACATAGTTGTGGTAATAATTTCTTGATTTTATTTTCACGTTTCACGTCACTACAAAAATTCCATCCACAATTTTTTTTTTCATACAATTAGGTCCTCAAACAAGCTTGCGGCTCACCTGATGGTTAGAGAATACCGTAGGCCATGAACGCCTGCAACACCAAAAGCATCACAAGGGCATTGCCGAACCTAACCCCGCTGTAAACAGTCAGTTCAACAGCTGCTACAGCTTCTTACCACAGGAACACAACACTGATTGAAAGCAGTACTATTTAGCTGTGATCTTCAGTAATGTCGAAGTATTTACCCTGTTGGGTTTCTCCCAATATTAAATAACTGAAAAAATGTAATATTTTATACATGACATGCATACTCATATACTTTGCTAAAATGTATGTTTAGTATATTATAGTTTGAGTAAATCTAAAAGATTCCTTTTATAAAATAATTTCATATTTAACTACATACCATGTCACCGTTATCGTCTTTACTATTAGATATAATTATACAATTCCAGTTTGGTCTAAGGAACCACCATTTTTTTGATATCGTCTGTTCTATTTCTCTGCGCTGGCCTTGTCAATTCAGAGTCGCCATTCTAATACATGAGATATAGTACACGGCCGTAAATAATGCACATCGACTTTTAGAAAGAGACAATCAGCTAATTTGAACTTTGTAGAGCGTTATCTCTGACGCACATTACCTATGAGACGTATCGGACTGTCAGTATTTCGTATGACAGATCTAATAGTGTAAGAACCCAGTTCCCAGATCACCTGTCATATTTTTTTGAAGGACAAAATATATTAGCTGCTTTATATACGTAAAAATGTTATTAACCAGCTATTTTAGTATTTATCGCCAGACACTAATTATATTATTATATTTTAAAACCTGTAGAAAATATTTTAGCAACTCTTCTTCTTCTTCTTCTTTGGCTTTAGCTCCCTTGCGGTATTCCCAGTACCAGATTAGCAACTCTTTATACTACGATGTATACTGTAATGTTTTGTCAATCAGAAACAAGGAAGTCTGGGGTCTGGGATCTTGGACTATAACGCTCTACGAAGTCGAAATTAGCCGATTGTCTCTTTCCAAAGGTCGATGTGCAATATTTATGGCCGGGTACTATACCATACTTAAGTATTGAGGTACGTTTGGTGTCTTTAGATGATCAGTTATTTCAACTAGTGGTCGCCCAGAGGTTTCGACCATAATTAAAAATTTAAATTAAAGAAAACCAAAAAAAAATATGAAAATAAAGAACCTTTTTAAAAAAATTCAATTTGAGTACAGACTTTGATATAATCAACAAAAAAGTATAATATGCGTGTGTCAAATACATGGTAGTGTGTGTAATGTTTTCCTTTTTATTGATTTAATACATTTTTAGGCATAATTTGGTAAAATATTGGTATTCTGAACTCCTTCTCTATATAAACTATAAGTGTACTAAAATTCATACTCCTCTGTCCGCGCAATTTTCGTAAAAAGGGGTACAAAGTTTTTGCTTCACACACTCATACACACAATTCAGCCTATCGCAGTCCAGCTGGACATAGACCTCCACAAGTTCGCGCCATTGTTGCCCATATTGTTGCCCAGTGCTGCTCATGTGTGTTGCCCATAGTCACCACGCTGGGCAGGCGGGCTGGTGACGGGCGTTTTGCGTCACGTACTAATATATAGATTATGTGTTTTGTTCAATACCAATCCTTGCGATTTTTGGAGTGCGTTTTTGTAATTTTATGTAACATGAGTTTAATTTAAAAAAAATACAGATGGACCAGTGAGCATTAATCAATACTTGTGGCTTAGAACTGTGCAATTGCAATCCAACGATTCGATCGCTTAGATTGGGCAAAACACATGAGTTCGCGCCATAATGTTTGGCGCGAGGCCAATGTTCAGTAGTGGACTGCGATAGGCTGAAGTGATCGCTTAGAAGCTCCTAGAAGAAATTCAATTAAACATTGAATTTTGCGTAACAGAAAACTCAAAATAATAATAATAATAACAACTTTATTGCACACAATGACATACATTTTATAAATATAAAACTTAAAAGTATTACATCGCGTGCAATGGGCGGTCTTATCACTAGATAGTGATCTCTTCCAGACTACCCACCAGAAAGGAGCTTGCAATTTAAAGGAGAACAACACATAAAAATATATTATTGCAACATATAAATATATTATTATATACCTAATATATACAGCCCAAAATTAATCTTACAACTTCGTATCATAAGTTTGTTTAAAGATTCACAAATGAAGTATTATAACAATTAACTTGAATATTAACTGGTTACATTTCTGTGCTGTAAATCTGCCAAAATACTCTCATTATCCACAAGATACTGAAACGGCTAATTCCATAATTCTCTCATATCTCGGAAGCATTTGTTTACGTGAGCTGATATGAGACGCTAGATTAACGACACGCTCGAGACCGACCGGGTAAGGGTTGGGCAAGATTAATTATACCGCGGCACTATTACAAATGCTGAATTTTAATCCAGTTGCCCGCATTCGTTAACCGGAACCCGAATTTAAATCAAACTCTGACGTTTCCGTCACGTTGCTGGAATTTAATTTTTTTTTAGATCGATTGATGTCTGTTTTCAGGATCAGTTTGGGTGGGTTCTGGAAATGCTATGACTCACACTCGATGTACTATAGATTACTATGATGGATAATTTACCATAGAGTTTAGTCAGAAATAGGGTTTTAGTATTGAGTTGTCTAGCTGTAAGATAGAGAGCATGTTTCTAAACGGCCCCGTAAACGATCAAATAATTTGTCAAATGGTTTGACAAACGTGTTTTTCAAACTTCATGTTTTCAAACTACAAAGTACAAACACATTAAACAAGCTCGCACACGTTCAAATAAATTGGCAAACACGTTTTTTCCAAGAAAAATTTGACAAATTATTTGATCGTTTCTACTACTACTACTACTACTACTACTACAGCCTATCACAGTCCACTGTTGGACATAGGCCTCCACAAGTTCGCGCCCGACATTATGACGCGAACTCATGTGTTTTGCCCATAGTCACCTCGCTGGGCAGGCGGGTTGGTGACCGCAGGGCTGGCTTTGTCGCACCGAAGACGCTGCTGCCCGTCTTTGGCCTGTGTATTTCAAAGCCGGCATGGATGGTTATCCCGCCATCCGTCGGCTTTTTAAGTTCCAAGGTGGTAGTAGAACTGTGTTATCCCTTAGTCGCCTCTTACGACACCCACGGGAAGAGAGGGGGTGGCTACATTCTTTAGTGCCGTCACCACACAGCACGTTTGATCACGTTGATTTGATCGTTTACGGGGCCCTTAAGTCTAATAAATCCAGTAATTGAGAAATTCTTATTTTAAAATTAGATCTTTACATAAACAAACCATGACATTATTGAAAATCAACCGTGATCGAATGTACCGTGGCACAAATAATTAAATGATTTAGTAACCTACAAATTTGTATCACTTTTTTTAGTTGTATAAATTACATATATATTTCATTTACACACATTTCATTCATTTCTCATTTACGCAATGGAAAACTATGTTCAATTTTAAACAGCTAATAAACCAGATAGGCACAAAAGAAATGACCCAATCAGGCTACAAGGCGTATTAATCTTTTTATTTTACATTAGTTTATATATTTCATAGAAGTTTATTTATTTTATTTAAAATCATGCTACGGACTCTAACTACTGAATGGAGCATACTTATGACCATAAGTGATAATCAACCTGACAGATAGTCAAATTATTCCCAATGAAACCGTAACCAAGATATATGCATATATAAAGGTACGTCGGTAATAGCTTCACAAACATTAGTCTAGATCTTATATGTTAATGTCTGTTTGTTAACAAATGTCTCTGTCTAGGTCAAGTGGGAGTGTCTTCATACTAAAACTATTAAAAAAATGAGGTTAGGACTAAAACAACTATTGTTTAATTATTATTTAAGATATATTTTGTAGTCATTAGAAATCACAAGTTGATGAACCATTACTTAAATTATATCTAAAGCTAATACTTTTTTTGTATTCTTTTTGTTTTTAATTAACAATTATTAGACGTCTAATTTAATAAGCGCCTTACACTCAACGAACCTTACTAGTATGTGATTCCCAAAAAAGCCATTAATGTCTAGACTTAGCTAAAGACAAGAATTAGCACCGCCATAAAAACAATGCTATACTAACTAACTTCATCGAACAAATATGTAGTTGAAAGGAATCCTTCAATTACATTTTAAAACGCAAACGTGATGGGAATTCCACCCTCGGTAACCATAAATTGTAAAACTTAAGGTTTCTTCGATAAACGTCAGCGTACGCCGAAATGCGGCACAATATATATGTTAACCAGTAATAATAATAATAAGTGAATATATTGTTTCAAATAAAATAAATTTAAATATACATTTTAGTCTGTTTTAGTTTTTATAAACATCAATTCAAAATTCCGCTGAGATTATTATTTTGTAAGTGATGTCGAATTGGGATATCATTTCTGTTTCAAAATTTTATCACCTGTTTTGTATCATAGTTAAGATATTCACACAATTTTTAAAACCGTAACTTCACAAAAATTTCACATTTGCTTTATTTATTTATGTCAAGTGGGTAAAATACCAGGTAGGTTATATATAATTGTATTATAATATGTTTATTTTTTTTAATGTTAGAATATTTTTTCTGGACTGTGCTACGGAAAACACTCTCAGTTATTACACTCAGGATTAATCTTACAAACGTTTCTATGTAGCAGCGTCTACACATTTATAACCTAAAATGTATTTACTATATTGGTCTACACTGCGCTGCGCTACGGACTATGTCACCTGTCCTATCATACAATGAGCCTTACAGTATTCGTGACACAAGAATATAATCTACACTCACTGCTCGATGGCACGCCAGAAATCAGTTACGATGTTACAACGGAACACGATTCAGTAAACATGAATAGATCGTTTATCAGTATATCCTTGATTTGTATGTTTCTTGAAGAATATGATAATGAAATGGATATTTTATTTCGTTAAAGTGAATTTTTTTTCAATTTAATCTTTTAGTGCTACACTGTCTCCAAACAAAAAATATAAAACAACCTCGTATGTTTCTGTTAGTCACCGTTTTTTTTTAAATAATGTTGTAACGAAATAAATATACTCATTCTATTAAACTAATAAACAATATTATAATAATATTAGTTAAGGTTAAACAAAAGAAAAGTAAAAGGTAACAGTAAAGGTTAGGGACACGTTTTTGAAACCTTACTGATACTGGCTAATAAAATATAAGTTTCACTTTTTAAGTTTTAACAGACAGAATATACACTTTTTATCCTATGGGACTTATAGCAATTGTCACTTTGAGTTTGAGCCTCCCCGTGAACATAGCGTTTGCAATACCTTTAGGGGATTTGCAAACGCAAGAGTCAGATATCAGGAGTTTCAAAATGACAGTCGCGGTATGTCCTGTAAAATAGAATAAAAAAACGCTAATAAAACCAAAACGTTATTGATAGAGGACAATAACAACATATACTATGAAATAAGCCATATATTGCGATCCATTATTCATATAAAATGTTACTAAAACACAACCGATGTACAATCGAAAACGTTATAAATGAAAACGATCGTTACAGACGTACATATGTTACAACGTAATTAAGTCGCATTGAAATATCGTAATCGATACACGAATAAAAGGGAAAAATGTTTACGTGAAAAAATGCACCAATTGTTCACAATGACAATAACCCTGTGCTTGTGACGTGCTTCGAATAAAACAATGGATTCTGTGTGAAATGAATTAGCGTACTGTTTATCTGTTTGTTAGTTAGGAACGAATCATATGAACAGACGTAATATGCTGATGCGTAAACTTGCTATTGCCATTGTGTCATGATTGTTAATAAGTGTGTTGTTTTGACAGATTGAAGATTGAAAGTTTTTTTTTTTTTTATAGACACACACGGTCGTCTGTTCCTAAAGTAAGCAATTTAATGCTTGTGTTATATGTAACAGCCGACTGGTATAGCTACATTTAATAGTAGGTAATAGGTAATAGTAATACCTAATACATTGTGGTTATACATTGTGTTAATATAAATTAGTCTATTAATTTTATGACATGATAATCAGAAAAGCCAACTTACTAATGATCGATCATTGGTTGAATGTTTTGACACAATTGTAATAGCAGAACTGATGATCAGCAAAATAGTGATCAACATCAAGTGGTTTTGATACTTTCGATGATCTGCTAATTTAATGATCTGATTATATCAGAAAAGTCTATGTATTAATGTAATGTATATGACTGATGTTCATTTTGAAATCATTGCAATAGTAGTTAATAGTAGTTAGTAGTAAATAGTTTGAGATCAGTTTACAATTATCTAAATAATTAGAACGAGTATGGTTGCTTCATATCAATACTTCATTATTTAGATCACTTTGATCTTGTGATACTTTGTGTTGAAAATGCAATCAATCTCTATCAGTGGCAATACTTAAACAATCGTAATATGTTTTCAAACAATCCTATTTGGTAACATCGGCATAAGTTCTTTCATCTCATCACTTCCATAAAAATATGTGTTTACGTAACAAGTTGCACACAAGTAAAATTATAGACAATTTTCTTTAACCACTGTTTTGTGATATGAAAAAATATTATTTTGACATTTCGTACGTTATTAAAATACATATTATGTTACATTTATGTGTTTCTAATTTTATTTGCCCTTAGGCCACAAATTAGCAAATATGCTTAGGCATACATTGGGTTAGATGCTGCATCAGTCGATACTCTTACTTGTATGTATTTCTATGTTAGAGTACATGTACAGTTTTGATGTTTTGTTGTTGGATTCAAATTATTTATTATTTACTGTACATAGTTCCTAGTATTGCAGATTTTAAAACGTTGTTGAAATTATTGCATTGTAGAATAGAGATTTCACTGATGTAGGGCACAGGAGGAAATATGTTGCTTAAGTCAAGCCTAACCGTTGAAGAAGACAGCAAACAAATGGTCTAATCTAAAAGCCAATTAGTTTTATTAAAATTTAGTTCAAACCATCTAAAGAGACAAGTCAACATCGTTGTCAGTGCGAAAGGTCAGTACACTTATAAAAGTGATTACAAAGTCAGATGTCTACAGCGGTAGGTACTTTGCTTCGGGCCTAATGTTTCGACTTTAGCAGATGTGACCGAGGTTTTAACCTTTGCATATTGCAAAAATAACATTAGCAAACGTTAAGATATTTCAATTTCAAGTTTTTTTTTTTTTTTTTACTATTCACGTCTAATTTGTGTTTAGTTTTTCTGTAATAATATGTTATTTTGTACGGTTGAAGAATTCATGTTTGTAAGAATAATTTTTTTATCCTAATCTGAATCTCAGGTAAGTTAAATGATACTTGGATGCTATTTTTGCTAGCCTCCATATCGAAAACATAACGAAAGAAAATATTACTTAGAATAGTGGTACGGTGAAAAATTTATTAAAAACATGTATTGAATCTTAAATCTTAAAAATTCTAATTATGTAGTTGCTGTACGCAATACTGCTGTGTGGCTACGGCATAGAATTTAGCCTCCCCCTCTCTTCCCGTGGGTGTCGTAAGAGGCGACTAAGGGATAACATAGTTTCACTACCACCTTGGAACTTAAAAAGCCGACCGATGGCGGGATAACCATCCAACTGCTGGCTTTGAAGTACACAGGCCGAAGACGGGCAGCAGCGTCTTCGGTGCGACAAAGACAGCCCTGCGGTCACCAACCCGCCTGCCCAGCGTGGTGACTATGGGTAAAACACATGAGTTCACGCCATTATTGGCGCGAACTTGTGGAGGCCTATGTCCAGCAGTGGACTGCGATAGGCTGAAATGATGATGATGATGATGAATGATGTACGCAATAGATGACAAAATTTTCAATTGCAAGGATATCTTGTAAGTCTTATTATTTTCTTCTTATATGTCTAGTGTCTACCTATATATTATAATAATATAAGCTTCTTTTCTGAAAAGTTGAGAGCAATTAGAGACAAGCAAAGTGAAACTTTCCACCTAGTTGTGAAATAAAACGTCCGAAGCATTTAGCATAGTGGCTGATTACTGTATGATAAAAAGTGACTATTGAAATGGAACGAAACAACGAGAAAAATTTCAATATTTTTAATTTTTTGTTTATGATTTTTACTATTAGTAAGCCCTTTTGTAATTTTTTTGTCATTAATTTTAAGTAATTTTGTGAGCAACGCCTTAAATTAAAAAAAAAAAAAAATGCTGTTCTCCATAATTGTTCGTAATGCTAAAAGTTCATCGTTATGTGATATAAATCACTAAATGAAACAGTTATTTCACCAACGTGTTTTTTTTTTTTTTGTTTAGTATTTGAGGAGGCTTTAGCGACAGATAAAAGAAAAGGGATTCACAAACACTCAAACATATAATATAGTTAGCCTTTTTCTCGTATTTGTTGGCTTGATAGGATTGTGTTCTTTCTTTTTATCAACGAAATCAAGTAAAGTGCTTTTACAATTACATAATTAGGAATGTGTAACCTAGTAAAAGCGAGAGGTATGAAATGAAAACAAATATACCAAACATATTATTGAGCTATACCTAAACAAAAATTAGAACAATGCAATGTAACAAATTTAACTGAGGTAGGGCACAGCAGGAAATTTCCTGCTCAAAATATGGAGCAGCCCGACTGGGGTAGTACCTCGACCTTACAGAAGACCACAGCTAAATAATACTGTTTTCAAGCAGTATTGTGTTCCTGTTGGTGAGTAAGGTGACCAGAGCTCCTGGGGGGGATTGGGGATAGGGTCGGCAACGCGCTTGCGACGCTTCTGGTGTTGCAGGCGTCTATAGGCTACGGTAGTCACTTACCATCAGGTGAGCCGTACGCTTGTTTGTCAACTTAGTAACATAAAAAAAAAAATGTAAATAAGTAAATGTAGTTAGTTAGTTCAGGTGTAAATTTATCCTGTGCCTAAATTGTTGCTTCTAGTTGACTGATTTCTTGTATGTACATAGGTATATCTATAAGTATAAATAAATAAAATTGGAGTGTCTGTTTGTAACATTAAAACAACCGCTTTTTACTAAATGCATATGAATGTTTACACGGTACATATATCTACCAAAATAACATTTTTTACAATTTTTGTCTGTCTGTCTGTCTGATTGTTCCGGCTAATCTCTGAAACGGCTAGACCAATTTTGACGGGATATTCACTGGCAGATACCTGATGTAGTAAGGAATAACTTAGGCTACTTTTATCTTAGAAATTTTTTTTATAACTCTACGAACTGAACGATAATTTTTTGTTAAAGTCGTGGGCACAGCTAGTTAGAAATACATACAATATTTACACTATGAATGTGTGATTTAAGTTAATGCCTTCACTTGTATCGATTCTAAGCCTATGCCTTGAATTTGTTACAAAGAAACATCGTTTTGATGCATGTCTTTACTACATACAAAGACTTTCTACGAACGAAGTTTGAACAAGTCACAATTATGCAATATCCAGTAGCGTTAACCACTATGTCGGTACTTCTATTTAATAAAATAAGTTATCATAATTTCCCACATATTTTAGAATAATTGCCTCTGCAAAGAATAGAACAAAACGCATTTCAATTCAATTTAAGGCCGAGCTAACGTAAGCCACCGATCCTTTTTATACACAACACAAAGGCTGTAGAAAGGCTTTCAACGAAATAAGTGCCTATATTTTCACTTAATAGCTTGAAACCAAAACAAATTTATTTTAAATATAAAACATGAATTCTTGCTTCTGTTCATATTGCCGACTAATTTTTATAAAGTCCCTAAAATTTATTAAATTTTTTTTCAACAATATTAATACAGAATATGTATGTATGTCAATATTTTTATAATTGAAACCAAGTTGTGTTTTTTACTTTTCCTATTTTTGTCACGAATGATGAGGTTAGGGGTCGTGAAAGTTAGTTAATCGTGGAAAGTTAAGGTTAAAAAGTTAAGGTTTGTATAAACCATATTAGCTGTTTGTGCTTGTAGTATATGGTATGTGGTATATAATATATATATCGTTACAGATACTAAACCCAGAATTGTATCTCACTAGTGGTCGCTGTATCTTCCGCGTTTATTTATTATTTAAACTTTGATTTAAATATATATAGGTTATGATTTAAAATATTAAATCTTGTCGTAAAAACATGAAACATGTCCAGATAGACGAAAATATTGCATAAACATATTGCATGCTTTCATGTCGTATTTGAAATAACTATTACGCTTATGAATTTTTAATGATGCACTGAAACGAATTCAAAAGATGGAAAACCAGCGAGTTACTTTCGAAGTACCTTTTACATAAAAGTAACATATTAAAACTGACTCATTAGTACAGTTATGTAATAAATCTAAAAGTCTAATTTAAAATATATAGAAATTGAATTATGACTACATTTAAGGGCACCTTCAAATTAGCCGCGCGGCGGCAGCGCGTATATATTTACAACGTCGCGCGGCAGCAGCGCTGCAGACGCGCTGCCGCCGCGCGGCTAATTTGAAGGCGCCCTAAAACTACTATTTTGTCTTTAATAGTACTATGATTTTGACATTAGGAATTTGCACAATGATCTCAGCTACATGCACACATGCTAACATTCGTAGCTTCGATCCTCGCTAGCCACAAAACTTTTTATTAGTAACAGAGATTTTTGTTATGTTCCTAGCATCTATGTTGTTGTTGTTGTTGTATATGTATTTTCAGACCTACGTCCAAGTGAGGTGTATATTTATTCACATAAAAGCACATACAGTTGAGCTTCTGAGATAAATTATTGGTGCTTGTTAAATTAATTATTATAACATAAAAAATTGTTTTTTGTTATAAGGAAAAATTAATATATTGTTTTGTGTGATCTGTGGGTCGCCCTATTTTATGTGGCAACACCACGTTTTCTCTCTATTCTGCCTAGACGCCGAGACCATTGTGTGCGCTCTGTGATAAATTAAAGTTATTTCCTAATATAAAGTGTTTTTTATGGTTTTCCCATACCAGTGCTACTTTACCGTTTAGTTTGACTCGTGTGGCATAAATGGCTCTTGAACTAGAAACATAAACACATGAACTACAAATATCACTAGTTTTGCGACAGTGTTTACTTCTGAATCATGTAACTTTCAAATTGCGAAAGAATTAACTAAAACAATTTAGAAGTTTTCCAATTTGTCCGTTACAAACAAACAAATAAATATCTCCTCTATATATTAATATAGATAATAAAGATTCTATTTCTATTCATTGTTCATAATTTCATCTCCGATGACCAGCATCCGGAATTTCATTCAGCTAAAAGCATGATACCATGTATGTACTAGTGACATGTGAGGAGCAATGACCCGTAGTGGCGGACGTCGTGGCTTTTATCACGAGCAAAATGACAGGCTATATTTCAATATATACCTACATACATTATCTGTGACACGTTATTATAGTATACGATATCTTTGTATTTTTATTAATGTTTTACTGTGATATCTTGATTAAATTTTAACTTATTATTTGGCAATGTTTGATTGACTAATATATTATTTTTATATCTATTAATTATTTGTAGTTTTAATATGTAAATAAATATACATTTTATTCTGTCTCTTTTTTATATTCTGTCAGACCTTACAAATTTTTAGATATCCTTGCGTAATTGGGTTATTTAAATATTAGATTTTTTTTACATAAAAACTGTACATAAAACGTTATATATATCTTGATAAATGCTAGTTATGATAAATAGGTACTATTACATTTTAACAAAAACTTATGTGACATTTCCTATTGTAGATAGTTTACTTTTTATTCAATAACTTTGTAATAAAACTTTACAGCACTACAACTTGTAGTATTCCATAAAATACAAAGATCAAAAAACTTTTGTAAAGAAAAAAAAAATAAACATGTCACTCGCAACATTTTTCCCAATTTAGTCAGTCCAAAATAAATCGACTTAGCTTTTCACGTGTCAACATGACATATAACGCATTCTTGCCGCCATCTTGAAATGCCGACGGCCATTTTAAGTTTACTCAGAAAAATGTACGCTTAAATCTGTGCCTAATTTATTTATCGCGCCTTTTTTTTCAAGCGTAAAACATTCTTTCGCGTCCTTATAAAGTATAAAGAGGCTTTGATGTCGTAAGACACATTTTTGAGCCAATCTAGCTGATTGGCGAAACAGATACGTAAGATGTTACAATATTAACACCGAAACAAGTACCTACAATGTTTTTGCAAGTTATTCAAATTGCATTTTATTTTTACTTTTTTAAATTCTAAAATAAGTTCCAGTATTTAGCTAAGATTATGTATGAGATTTTTATGGAAGACATATAAACGTACATTTAATTATTAAAATTACCCGTTACTATATAATATAACTAGCTTCTGCGCGCGACTTCGTCGGCGTGTACTCCTCTCCTATTGGTCTTAGCGTGATGATACATAGCCTATAGCCTTCCTCGATAAATGGGCTATCTAACACTGAAAGAATTTTTCAAATCGAACCAGTAGATCCTGAGATTAGCGCGTTCAAACAAACAAACAAACAAACAAACAAACAAACAAACAAACAAACAAACAAACAACCAAACAAACAAACTCTTCAGCTTTATATATTAGTATAGATATAGTAACAATAGGAGCGGAGTCCACGCCGACGAAGTCGCGCGCAGAAGCTAGTAGTAATATATGTATATTATAATAGTAAGCCTTGTTAACGACACTTTTTACAGGTGGTGATTACTTAAATAATTAACTATTAGAAGAAAAAAGGTAGCAAAACTATAACTTTTATTTTTTTAAGCGGTAACCGAAATACCAAATTTTTATGGTATGATTATTTTCAAAATAAGAACGTTAAATGCAGATTTACTTTCTGAACTGCGTTAGTAGCAGAAAGCTTTATTTCGATTTATTGCGTTCTCTTAGTTTCTGCGGCAATTCGAGTGCACGTTCCAGAGCTCTGACATTGACACGTGCAAAATGTTGCCAGTCACTTTTCCTATTTGTTACTCGTAAGAAAAAACAAAAACACAGATTAATACTTTTACTGCCTTTGTAAGTTCTAAATGCGATTTAAGGCTTCTCAGTTTCTAAATTGAATAAGATTTGCTTTGCTTACGAATACTTCAATTTAGATCATGATATATTTAAAACGGTTTGTAAAGCGAATTGTTTACAACCAGAATTTAAACCATTTGTTTTTTTTTACTTTTCAAATTACAAATGTTAATTTTTTTATTGTGTTTATTAAACATGTTCAACACTCTTGGTATTTATGTATTTGTACAAACACATATTTTGGTTCTTGTTTAAGTGGTCTAATGAGTTTCCCCATCTTGCGGATCTTATATGTTATGATAAAAAGCTGACACCTGATAGCAATTGTTATTCGTAGTAGGATATAATTATTCTTTAACCTGTAGAGAAGCAGCGTGGTAGATTAAGCTCAAAGCTTTAACCTATATAGAGAGAAAGTTTTTGTCCCAGCAGTTGACATTACAGTAGATTATACAAAATTATACTTAAAAGCGAAGTTTCGTTCTGAACGAAAGAAACATTTGACAGTATGTTATGAAGAAATGTTAACTAAATGTATCACATAATAAAGTTCTTAAAAGCTCACCCCCTCCCCCTTAAAATAACTTTATTAATATTACAAAAGCCTTTTTGTCACGAAGTACTTGAATATTTTCTTAGATCCCTTTGGGAGTAATTCATAAAGATAAACGTCTTTGCATTACTAAAAGGGTAGGTACTAAGTTGCGTCGTTATTTTTGATGTTATATAAAGTTAAATTTTATTTTTAGAAATAGGATAGGTATAATATTTAAATTTTTAGTTTTACTATCATTGTTAATATCTTTGTAATAAATATGATATAGATGTGTGACAGTTGTAAAGTTATAACCACCACAGAAGTCATCTTACGATAGGGACTTTACCCGCCAAACGCCGTGAAGCAGCGTATTTTAATTATAACCTTTTTCAATTACTAAGGAAAGAAAGAAAGAAAGAAAGAAAACTTATTTAAGGATAAATATTATATACTACTAGCTGTACCCTGCTCGCGTTGCTACGCTTTTTTTCTTTATTATTTCGGTCATACCAACTCAGAAATTTTTATAGGCTCATGCACAACATTTTGCTGAATATCGTGACATGATCAAATCCATAGTTTATGATTCTGACGGACATACAGAAAAACATTAATTTTTATACATATAGGTTGGCAGATATCCAACCTATGATACTGGAATGGAAAGTATTCACTACAAACTACTAATAAAATATGACTACAACATTCAATATAAATCAGTTCTATAACAACGCGTTGTCGACGCGTTGGTGCAACGGTCACAGCACTGGTTGGGACAAACATTGGTATTGGCCATACAGTTTTTTGTCGTGGTCTGGGTGTTTGTGCAGCCCTTGTGGGTCTCCCCACCGTGCCTCGGAGAGCACGTTAAGCCGTCGGCCCCGTTTGTTATCATGTACACCTGATAGCGATCGTTACTCATAGTAAGGAATATATCCGCCAACCCGCATTGGAGCAGCGTGGTGGATTAAGCTCCGATTCTCCTCCTACACGGGGAAGAGGCCTATGCCCGACAGTGGGATATTGCAGGCTTAATCGTGACATGACAAACATTGGTATTGGCCATACAGATTTTTGCCGTGGTATGGGTGCTTGTGCTGTTCTTGTGGGTCTTCACACGTACCTCGGAGAGTGGATTAAGCTCTAATTCTTCTTCTACATAGGAGAAGAGGCATAGGCCCACCTGTGGGATATTACAGTCTGAAGCAGTTCTGTCACAAAAAGGATTTAATAATTGACTACGTACGACATCGACGTACGTAATCGACACTCTTAGATTTTTTTTTCTTTCTTTTACTAAAAGACAATTTTCAACTCGAATCGAGCAACGTATTGTCTAATTGAAGTATAGCGATCCGTCTTTCTGTTAATTACGGTCAATTGACTCTATTGCTGTACAGGCGATAGTTTTTTTTTTACTCGCTTATACGATGTCGTGCACTTCTACGTGTTTTTAAACTTTCAGTGTCACTAATACTTGATTTATGGGTAAAAAGAGGTTTTAAGTGTTTGTTCGTATGTGAGTTTATGAACTTTAAATACCTTCAAATACCACAGGTACTAAGCACATACATAAATAACAATAAAAAAATTCTATGAGCGTAGCAAACAGACAACGCGTCCTATCTACCTTAAAAGATCATTAATTAAAGTCGTGAATTAAGTTATGAGTTTATAAATACGGTTATTATAAATATATAATATTATTACTGATTTTATGCTATATTTAAGTATCTATAAGGTTTTTATTTGTATACATACACATTAGGTAGGGATCCCTACCCTAGTACATATTTTTCATCTGATTAGTATATCAAGCTAATTTTCCGGGAGTAGCTTCATTTTGATGAAACGAACAAAAAGTTCCTCTTCGAAAACTCTCGATTGTGGTAGATAATAGAGTTAGCAGGAGATAGAGCAATAGTGAGCGTAGGACCGGGATAACGTACCACGCAATTTGGAGGACAATAGTACCATCAAATTATATAAATATTAATTAACTAAAAGAAAAAAAAATCAGCTGGTTAGTAATAATTTTCGTATGAATCGTGAATTTATAAGGCATACTAATTTTTTTTACAAAACAAAAAAAAATTAAGGATTCAATTCTCACTCATATATTGAGATCTAAGGGCGCGTTCCCACTATGTCGTGACGACAGATAATCGTGTAGTTTTAAGTGTCGTGGCTCATATGTTTAAATGGAGGTGTTCACATATAAAACGACACGACTAACTGTCGTCTACGACACTTTTGCAGTTACGACAGATTGTCGTGACAGTGGGAACGGCTAGCAGGACAGTCTTAAAACGACAAAAAATCGTTACGACTAAAACGTGACGGCAAATCTATCGTAGCCACGTAGAACGTAGACTAGGCGACTGTAGATTTGTAGCTTGCTAATGATGTGTAAACGACAAAGCGACTGCCATGAAACGATAAAATGTCGTCGCGATACAATTGGAAAAGCTAGATACGATAGTCGCTAAACGAGAAAAAATGTTGACGACAAATAATCGTTATAATGGGAACAGCTAGAGACGACAGTCGTAAAACGATAGTTAATCGTTACGACATGGTGGGAACGCACCCTTAATATCCTAGAATACAGAGATTAATGATGGTTCAAAAGGTCACGATACTTTAATCTCTTACCTTATAAACCCCTAATGATATTTTATATAGAAATGACAGCAATATAGTCTGTTGCTATAAACGTGAAATGGGGTCACGACCAAGCTACCGTGGGGCGATGTGTTAATTTGTGACGACGCGTTCGGTCAGTCATCATAGCAATTCGCTAGCAGTCGCAGGTTCAACGAGGTACAAGAAAATACAGACTTCTGGTAAAGTACACTAAGTCAATATTCAGCAAAATTTCGTTTTTTTTTTTTTTGTTTTTTGTTATTTCAATAGATTCACGAACATCCAAATTAGGATAGCATTGTTCTTTTTAAACTCGATTTTTATTATTAAATAAAAATTCTAACGATTACCCTATTAACAATATTTACGTTTCGAAATAAACACTAGTATACTACCTCTAATGGACGTAAATAACCAAGTTCCATATATTAAATTCCACACACAAACACGTTACAATACGTTACATAATAAGCGTGCAATGAAAATTCCGATGCAACGGAATTTCTGAACATCTCTCAGTTGCGCGAGCAAATGTCAAAACGTCAATTAAGGCACAGCAACGAACAACTGCTTTTCCAGTTGAGTCTGTTTATTATATATTCGAATGCAGTTTATTCTGACTTTATTCTGACGGGTATTGTTGATTCTCACAAAATTATCTAAATGATTGTGCCAATTCAATGCTATTTTCAAAAACATGTTGTATATGAAAGGCAGTTTCACGACTTTTTACTACCCAAAGAATATGTAAACCAAATAAATAAGTTGACTACAAACACATCTGTTCCACGCTAGGCCACTTAATGCCCGTGTTTTAGGTCATCATCATTATCATCATCAGCCTATCACAGTCCACTGCTGAACATAGGCCTCCTTAAGTTGTTAACTCATGTGTTTTGCGCATAGTCACAACAAGTTTACAGTGTGTGATATGCATGTTTTGAAAATAAATAATTATTTAATAGATTTCATTTTCATAGCTAGGGAAAGAATATAACCCTTGACCTGTGGAGCAGAAACCAGGATCTCTACCAAATGCGCCAACGGGCACAGTGCAAAATATGAACACATTTTTTCAAATGTAATTTTATTTCCCATAAAAAAGAGTTCTTTTGCATGATATTAAATGTTACATTTAATTATTTACATTAAAACTTTTTAAATAAAACGATGAGCAAATAAAACGTATATTAAAAGTTATTATATTATCATATTTTAATATAGAACTATGATGAAGTTTAAAACCGCGGATTTAAAACCCCAACGCTATCAGAGTTGTTTAAATAGAAAATTAAATAAAAGAGTCCGCTTAACTTTGTACCGCCGTTTTTTAAAAATACATTTAATAGATGTAGCTTTATTTAAATCTTAACAAACGTTATATAAACTAACTAGCTGTGCCTCGCGGCTTTACACGCTTTAATTTGAGGGGGGAAAATAGGCTATAGCCTTCCTCGGTAAATGGGCTATCCCACAAAAAAATAATTTTTCAATTCGAACCAGTCGTTTCTAAAATTCGCGCATATAAACAAACAAACATACAAAATTTGTAGCTTTATAATATGAGGTATAATTATAACAAAACTTGACTAATATCTATTATATTATAACTTATTGAATCCTTAATCCTATCATAGTTTGTCAGAGCCTGTTGTAACCAGTTTGCTTAGGATGTATCCTTCCTCATAGATAGCCTTAGCGACTCAAAAAAAAAGCGTTATAATTTTTTTAAATCTTTTTTGTCTTATAGTTTGATGATTGGAAGTATAAAAATGTCACAATCACATTTTTATCATTCGTTTAAACTAGTCAACAGTATTTCAGCCATCAAGGAAAGTAACATATTACTGTCAAATGACACTTTTAAAGCAAAAACCAAAGAAACAACAATAGCCCTTTAACCATATCTGTAGCTATTTCTTGAAATAGCAGCCCCAGTAAGGAGCC
This sequence comes from Melitaea athalia, assembly GCA_905220545.2. Taxonomy (NCBI): domain Eukaryota; kingdom Metazoa; phylum Arthropoda; class Insecta; order Lepidoptera; family Nymphalidae; genus Melitaea; species Melitaea athalia. The sequence continues at coordinate 16,643,089 of HG992188.1, forward strand.
TTAAATGATAAAATTGAATCAGTGATTAATCAAAAAAATATTTTACATAAAAATTCCAAACGTAATATTGTCTAGCCCGTTGGTGCACTTGGCAGTGCCATTGTTTCCTGTTAAGCATTTTAATGAGATGTTCGAATTGCGCCTTCTATCCGTATGTATCATTTATAAATTTATTTTTATCAAAAAGTAATATTATATCAGTCGGTTCTTTCTTACCTGTAAGATATATGATTGCCTATCTTAGGAAGAGACAACCGAGTCTATGTTAATGATAACATATTTGTGAATAATATGCATGAAAATTTAGTTACAGCTATTTCAATATATATCAAATATATATTACTAGCTGACCCCGCAAACGTTGTTTTGCCATATATGTTATTAACCCCCGCAACCCCCTCTTGTGGGTGGAATTTCGTAAAACCCGTTCTTAGCTGACCTCTACTCGGTGAAAGGAATATTCCTACCAAATTTCAAGTCTCTACGCCTTATGGTTCCAGAGATATCGTGATGAGTCAATGGGTGGAAATCTCTTTTATATATATAGATTTCCAAAATATGTTTAATAAAATTTCAATGAAATTGGTTGATTGACACAGTTAGTAGTAGCAGCATATTCCTCCAAGCACACCATTTAAATATTTCCCATAGGAGGTCTCTTATAATACCATCCCTTCACAATTAGAAGCAATGTTCAAATTCTCCCGGAATCCATTAAGTAATTGTTAATTAACTCGCCCTACGAGCGATGACATCTTGATGAAGACTTCAAATTAATTTCTTTCCTTAGAGAGTGAAACCGCCCCTGCATTTTATAATTGTCACTTTAGAATGGATTTTCACTTCCTATTATGCGTTCTTTCTAAAAATGTAACTTTTTTTGTAGTCTGTGTTTGTAAATAAAATATGTTTTAGAGGAAGTTATTACCGTTATAACATTTGACTTTAGTCAGAATGATAGTTATAATAACTGCTTCTTATAAAACCCATATATACATAATAATGAATTGGATGTTGTGATGTTTCATAATCAAATATAACTTTTTAAATCGAGCGATTAGCTGCGTAAATAAGTGTGATTTAATAACGAAATTCTTAGTATAGTTAACTTGTAACAATATAGATTATAAATATTTTTATTACAATATTTTAATTAAAATTATACATTTTTAATTTAATAAAAAATAAATTAATCATTAAATAACATCTCTAACATACACACAAAGTCGTGTGTTCCTGGGGTAAGGTAAGCAACTTGATGCATGTATTATAGGTTGCGGCCGACTATAATAGGTACAGGTTTTTTTAATAATATACATACAGATAATAATATTTATGTAATTACATATATTACAACCAGAGTTGGGGTGGGAATCAACTCCTGTCCCGACTTAAACACAGCCTGAAGCAGAAAGCATGGTCACTGCAAACTAAGTCAACGAGCTAGTTAATTAAGAAATTTTAATAAACGGTTTAAGTTGTTTCATAGCGACTTCCAAGTAATGGCGTATGGCGTACCAACGTCTTGCAATTGTGAATTTTGTCCAGACACGGTTCCCTACGAGATTTATTGGAAAAGTTTCGGTCGATGGCATTGTTGCATTTATAAAGAACAAGAGATAGCTGGAAAGTTAAATTGGCGAACCATTTCGATAGATATGGATTGCACTTATTACCTTTTAATATTAAAATAATGCAAACATTTTATACACAATAGATTACATATACCTACTTTAAAATGTATACAATTTCTACTTAAATGATACTTAATTGACGACATTAGAGCTACTTACTGATACAATTACGTAATATAACATAGACTTTTGTTGCATTTATCTTGCGTTTGTCGTAAGGATTAATAATATCTTATCTGGTTACATAACCATGGTTACCCTTATATTTTATGTGTAAGTATACTCAATTGTAGCTTACACCTTAAATTATAATAATCATGTAGGTTATGGGAAAGTAGTCTAAATTAACAAATGTCATATATTTAACATAAATCTCGTATATAACAAAAAATAAAACCAACACTCGGCAGTCTGACTAGAGTCTGAATACTAGCGCACATTAGTCAGTCGCTGTGACAACTACACTTACTCATTGTCATAAAGTAAGTAATAGGCTATTTAATTTGACATGATCTTTACAAATTCTACAGAATCTTTCTTAATGAGTTAACTGATTGTATTTTGTCTGTAAACGAAATAAGCTCTTTTTTATATATAACAAAGGGGGCAAACGAGCAAACAGTGCCATCTGATGTTAAACAGCTACCGCCGCCCATGGACATCTGCAACACAAGAGGAGTTGCGGGAGCGTTGCCGGCCTTATGTTATATAATTCTAAAATAATCAAACTTCTATCCAATATCGAATAGAAGCAAACTGTGTCTGAGAGCATTCTGGGCTCCCGACGGAATGCTGCAAAGTGCACGGTAAGCACTTGGCACGTACGCTGTTGGCGCTGGTCGGGGATTAAGGGACGGCTCGAAACCGTCGCACGGGAGTAACTCGGCAAACAGACGCGCAGTCAATCAGATATATTTAGACAAATTAATTGAATGAGGTGTTGCGGCCAAGCTGTCTTGTGCTGGTTTGGTAATTGGTATTGAATGTATTTCAGCACTAATGAGGATATTGTTGATGTGATCTTTCTTGTTACTCTTTTTATATATATGTCCATACATATAATATATCACTACTAACGAGGTAATGGGCGATTAGATCTTTCTTATTACGATTTTCTATACATATACTTACTTTAATGATACACACCGTCGTCTATTGTAATGTAACTCGAATGCCTGTGTTGTAGGTAATAGCCGAGATACACAAAATTATCAACAATATGTACTATCTTATTTTATAATATGTGTTTAGTTTAAAATGTATATTTGACGATCTTTTAGGTTTAGTGGTAACGATAGATGCATTAACGTCGTCGCAAGTTCGACTTTCGCTCGAAAATTTTGTTAGTACGAAGTTTCATCGCACCATCCCTAAATAACCCAAGTCAGTTGCTATAATCACTGTACCAGCTCGTAGTCAACATGTAACTTGAATCATTTTACATATCTATATAATATACTCTCATATTTCTCAAAATATAGCTACTATGAAAAATATTGCACCTGTTTAAAATTTATGACTTTTTCCCCTCTTTCTTTCCGCTTCGACATCAGTTCACCCGAGCTATTGTGAGGCATGTCATTCATAGTGTATGCAACACGCTTTAGCAAAGCGAGTGCAGTATTAAAAAAACCGGTCAAGTGCGAGTCGGACTCGCGCACCGAGGGTTCCGTACAAACCTGCAGGTATATAATAAGTAAAAGTTATGGTATTTTGCTGCTAAATGAAATCCGTAACATTACAATATGGAAAGTTGGAGGAGCATAAATTTAAGACAAAGGTATCTTTATCTTTTCATTAATCCTTTAATTTATATAAAATAAAATAAATAAATAAAATAAAAATCGCCTTTATTTCTATTACTATTAAAATTTCAATTAATACTAGCGTAAGTATTCTTAGTTTAAACATATGTATGTATATTAACCTATGTATATATTTATTCTATACTCATATAATTAACTCGTCTACATGTTTATAACATCACTTAATTAATATTGGTAATAGTAATAGTCGCCTCTGCGGCGTAGGCCTCTCCTAAACATTTCCATGTATCCCTTTCCCGTGCTTTCTGTATACACAGCGGTCCACATAATTATCTGGTTGAAGATATCTCTCCACCTTTTAATTGGTCTCCCTTTTTTCCTTGACCTGTCTCTTGGTAGGAAAGTTCTTTTATCGAAGTTATTTATTTACAAATATTTTAGTCACTATTTAGAAATCTGGTTCAAAAATACTTTATTACTATTAAGTATTAAATTTGAAGCATATTATATATAGTAGATATTTATTATTTATTTATTTATTTATTTAAATAGTCCCACAGATGATGTAACATTTATTTTGTAATTTAATTCGAGCCTTTTTGACCTTTGTACCTGTTTTCAAGTTTGTATAAAACATGTTTTCCTAAATTTATTTTTATTATTGTCTGCTATTGTTTAAACATAGGTATATATTTTTTAATGTCTAGAATTCTCATTACAGTGTTAATATTACTTGATTTCATTAATCATTTCAATACTGTTGATTTTGACTTACTACTAGCTATACTTGGTTCTCTTAACATATCTCCTAAGGTGTCTGACTGGTTTCATAGTTACTTGCATGGTCGCCGGCTACGAATACATATTGAAGAGCTTTCTTCATTCTGGTCTAGAATCAACGCTGGCGTTAAAGATAAATATATAATATGTACCTCTTCGCTTAAATGATAGCCTAACTTTGAAGATACCTTCACATTCGTCTTCCTTTTATTCTAAATCTTTCACTATTGAAGCTTATCGTCTTTGGAACTTATTGCCACTGTCTAACGCGCTCAATCTTTAATGACATTTGAAAAACTTGTTAAGGAAATGTACTTATCATATTAAATTATGTTAAGCAACTTTATTTTATTATTTATTATTTTTCATGAAGTTACGTTATGTTGTTATGTCATTCGTCTTAATCTATCAATTTGCTTATAGTGTATATACGTATGTATGTATGTATTTATATATTTGTGTATACATATGAGTAAACTTATATGTACATATGTGTCATTAAATATAGCATCTATTGTTATATAGTTATTTATTTATATCTGATTTTTATTTTACATTGTTCCTTTTTTTACAAAATTTTGCGCCCTTCCCCTAGTTTATATGCAAGTCCTCTGCCCAAAGGTTGCCTGGAAGAGATCGCTGTGTTAGCGATAAGGCCGCCTGTTGCAATTGATGGAAGTTTATTGTTATAAATTCTATGTATTGTTCTTTTGTGAATTGGTGTGCAAAAAGAGTTAGTAAATAAATATTACTTTGCAAAGTTTTATAATTGAAAAACAAAGCAGAAATAAACAACATTACACATACTATTTCTGTGGTTGCGATATAACTATACATTTAAGGTTTTCGTAATTTTTCCTGTATCTGTGCTATAAGACGTTGCTTCATACCTGAAGATTTTAGGTCGACGGGAAGTATTCTTTAGATTTTTATTCCCTTGTCAGTTGTTTGCTAGTTTCAATATATGCGGTTAAAATTGCTGTTTCTTTTGATATCGTGGACATAGAAGTTTGATTTTGTTACAGCTTAAAGTTATTATAGACGTGAGTATTTGATATGAATTTCAATTTAATACTTTTACGCGTTCAAGAGAAAAGTGGTATTAAGTGTAAAATTAAAATATTTTTTTTTATATGTAGTAACTAAAAATTTACACTTTTCGCAATTTTTCCTGTATCTGTGCTATAAAACGTTGCTTTGTACCAAATTTCAAGATTCTGACTTCACGGGAAGTACCCTGTAGGTTTTGATTCCTTTGCGACTATTTTGGATGAAAATATGCGGCTTAAATTGGTTTTTCTTTTGATATCGTTGACATAGAAGTTTGATTTTGTTACAGCTTAAAGGTATTATAGACCTGAGTATTTGATATGAATTTTAATTTAATACTTTTACGCGTTCATGAGAAAAGTGGTATTAAGTGTAAAATTATTAAAATATTTTTTTTATATGTAGTAACTAAAAATTTACACTTTTCGCAATTTTTCCTGTATCTGTGCTATAAGACGTTGCTTCGTACCAAATTTCAAGATTCTGACTTTACGGGAAGTACCCTGTAGGTTTTGATTCCTTTGGGACTATTTTCGATGAAAATATGCGGCTTAACTTGGTTTTTCTTTTGATACCGTTGACATAGAAGTTTGATTTTGTTACAGCTTAAAGGTATTATAGACTTGAGTATTTGATATAAATTTCAATTTAATACTTTTACGCGTTTATGAGAAAAGTGGTATTAACTGTAAAATTATTAAAATATTTTTTTTTATATGTAGTAACTAAAAATTTACACTTTTCGCAATTTTTCCTGTATCTGTGCTATAAGACGTTGCCTCGTACCAAATTTTAAGATTCTTAGTTCACGGGAAGTACCCTGTAGGTTTTGATTCCCTTGAGAGTGTCGAAAATTTGCAGCATAAACGGCTGTATCTTTTGATTGCCTTGGCTTAGAAGTTTCATTTTTTCACAGCTTTAAGAGGCAGCAGATCTGAGTATTCAATATAAATTTCACCTTGATGCCTCCACGCGTTTCTGAGAAAAAGGGTCTTGACAGACAGACGGACAACAAAGTGATCCTATAAGGGTTCCGTTTTTACCTTTTGAGGTACGGAACCCTAAAAATGCAAATCCTGAGGCAGATGAAAACCTCCTTTCTGGGTCAAAAACACTTCTAAGCCAGCGATGGTCTGATTATTTGAGCTTCGGGTTCTGAAAAAAAATGAAGATTTATTTTTCTTATTATTATACAGCTTACATAAATTTAACAAGCAGGAAACATAACAGAAATTTTATTTTATATTTTTACAAATGTTGAACCAAATATTATATTCTCCTCACGTTGACGTGTATGTTAAGGTGTTATAGTACCAAACATCATACAATTATTGCTTCTTGTATTAGAAATGAAGGAATATATTGTATTTTAAGTAAGCTCATGAGGAATCTAAAATTAAATTTTGTTTAATAAAAATAAACATAATTGCGCTACGCAGAGGTACGTACTCTCTCTTTAATCTTAGGGTAGGTATTATTTTTTTTTTTATTTCTTTAATTTATCGTGGGTGTATTATTTACAAATATTTTAGACTACATATTTGTAATAAGAATTACGACTTACATTATGCAAATAGAGCTAAAATATTTTCTTAGCTATTTGAACTCATAACAAAAAAGTTGGATGTTGGCAACTTGGCATACACACCTTATACCGATATTTACTCACACTAGAAAATAATTTCCACTTCAGCCTATCACAGTCCACTGTTGGACATAGGCATCCACAAGTTCGCGCCCGACATCATGGCACGAAGCCGCGAACTCCGTGTTTTGCCCATAGTCACCACGCTGGGCAGGCGGGTTGGTGACCGCTGGCTTTGTCGCACCGAAGACGCTGCTGCCCGTCTTCGGCCTGTGTATTTCAAAGCCAGCATGGATGGTTATCCCGCCATCCGTCGGCTTTTTAAGTTCCAAGGTGGTAGTGGAACTGTGTTATCCCTTAGTCGCCTCTTACGACACCCACGGGAAGAGAGGGGGTGGCTACATTCTTTAGTGCCGTAACCACACAGCACAGAAATAGAAAATAATTTGCTAGACCGCAATTAAATAGTATGATGTATTAGGCACTAACTCTTTCCCTATATTCAAAAGAGACATTTACAAGCTAATTCAGTTCAGTCCTGTTCACCATTTAAAGAAACGAAATAGCTTTAAACGTATCTCTGAAGTTTTGTGCGAATAGGATTTATTCAACTTTTATCATACTTCTTTGTGCATTGACATCTCAGTATTCATTTTTAATTCAGAGCAACCTATATTTCGAGGTTTAAGGAACATTGTTACCATAAATTAATTTATTTCTATGCACCTTTAGTATTTGTTAGGGTTGCCAGAAATCGATAAATCTTATATGTAATACATTTTTATTTGTTGCAACGTAAACTTATATTAATTTATATAAAATATAAATTTATTTGAAACAAAGTCAAAGTGATATCCAAATACTCATGAAATGTCTTCTCTTTTCATTCTACACAAATTTAAATTTAAACGAATGGACACAATTGATAAACGTTAAATTCGACCACATATATTTACTTTTTTAGTTTATTTTATTTTTAATAATAAATTTTCTTTTCTGACCCAAATACTTTTACAACTTCTAAACCCGAAAACTATGTGATAGTTAATCGGCGGTTATTTGTTTATAGCTGAGATATTACCATTCCTATGAATGATATGTAGTATATGTCATTGAATTTAATGCCACGTACTTATGTCCATTCTACATATTCATAAATAATGTTTTTATTACCTCGTTTTGGGACTTTTTGTGGTAAATCTTACTTTATTAAACTTTTCAATATTATTTCAAAATCGTTCAACCTCCTTTCCTGCATCGTATTAACTTATAAAATATACCATTAAATATATTTAATTAAAGCGACAACCCTGAGTATTTCTCCCCATTCAAGAGAAAACAAAAGCTTTTGAAAAGGTCCCTGTCTTAATGCAACTAGAGGGACGTGTATACTTACAAGTCAAACCCATATCCAATTTTCTTTTTCCTAAATTTTCATAACCCAATAGCAAAACTGATACATATACCCCTGCCCTTCCTCGGTTACAAATAGTTATCCGAGTTCTTGAATAATTATATTAAAACTTACACTAGATCTTTGTTATTTTTATAATTTACTAGCTTCTGCGCGCGACTTCGTCGGCGTGGACTCCACTCCTATTGGTCTTAACGTGATGATATATAGCCTATAGCCTTCCTCGATAAATGGGCTATCTAACACTGAAAGAATTTTTCAAATCGGACCAGTAGATCCTGAGATTAGCGCGTTCAAACAAACAAACAAACAGATAAAAAGTTAAATTTTATATTAACTCTTAATATTCAGAGCCTTTTTAATTACGTACAGTTATATATAGACGTTATTTTTTTTCTAGTATCTATCGTAAGTACACGTGAACAGCTGGCCTGAAGTTTATATAAACACATACTTTGCTTGTTATATTACTTTAATAGTCTGTTAAAATAAAACGCTTCTTTATTGTGTATGCTCCCTAAGTGTTGTTCCGGAATCTAATTTACGTTACACAATTTGTCTCAATTCTTGCTTCAGAACCAAGAACTGCACTACGACTATTTACTGCTTTATGGCGTCATTAAACATTGAGACTTAAGTTTCAAATAGATTTGAGGATTTTTTTACCTTTGGCATTAATTAAGAGTACATTTGGCAAATATACATTCACTTACTAGTCCTTTCAAAATAAATATTTTAAATTACGAAATTTCGTCGGTGTTGTATTTTGGTGCGCCAGTAGAATCAAACTACCGAAAGTCCCCACAGATCCAATCCAAAAGGTTATTCAAGGCTAAATTTAGTTTTTTCGGTTATTTGGATTTTTCTCCAAAGCGGTATCGATTCGATCGGTTGTTATGATCTGAGACAAATAAAGCCTACAAAAAAAATATGCCTATTTTGACCAGACTCTATTTATACAATTTATTCAGAATACCGAAAACATATTAATAATGTGATCTATACGTAAAAAGGAATATTAACTATTTGTCGTTGACGTTATTGAGTTCCCGGTATTGCAAGAGCTATTGTCACAAGTGCACTCAGACAGCATTGCTTGCAGCTCGCACTCAATAAAATAAGTTGATATAATCTTTACCAAGATTTTCATAGTTGTTATGTACAAATAAAACTGCACAGCGAAAGTGAATAATTTTCACAATCAAAGACTTTTTTTTCTTAATAAATAATTAATACTTAATAAAAAAGAAATAAATTTAAGTCTCAAAGCACGTGACTACAAAACTTTTTATTAGAGAATAAAAAGCGTTAAATCCCCTACAAAATAAATACCTACGCGATTCCACATGACAGGGTCGCGAAGGATCTGAAAGAAGTATTGGATAAATGAATTGACGTGTTCAGAAAGGTTTCTTTGGCGTTCACGTTCCGTGCGCTGGTCGCAGCTGCGTTCCTCTGTAGGTAAGGAGCTCATTCAATATTTACGATTGTTGCAACTTAGTATGGAGTAATTCAAAGAATTTAGCGTTTTGTATTATTGGATGAAAAATAAATGTATTGTTATAGAAAGGAAGTGAAGAGTTTGTATCGGTTCATGTTTCGTTTCACCTTTGTTCATCATTCTATATTTGTAATTGTTCTTGTACAATAAAGAGTATATCTATACTTATTATAAAAATAAGTCCCCCGGCCGCGTCTTTCTGTCCTCCTGTCTGTCTGTCTGAACGCGATAAACTCGAAAACTACGCAACGGATTTTTATACGGTTTTCAACAATAGAAAGAGTGATTCTTGAGGAAGGTTTAGGTATATAATTTATTATGCTTTTATGTAAATTAGCTGAAATACGGCGATAAATGTTGAAGAGGTCGCAAAAAATCTCGCCAACTGGGAACTTTCCACGCGAACGCCGCGTAAACTAGCAAAGATACAGTTAAGTAATGTACTAGAGAATTCAAAATCTATAAAATTGCTACAAAAAAGTCCGCGATAGCATATCTCTATCTCTTACGGTTGACCTACAATAACCACTTTTATGTTCAAATTTTTAATTAAAAACATTACGTTATTTTCAAAGCTATTTTCTTTAGTTCGGTATTAATCTTTATCAAAATGAATATGTTAGTTAGCTTAGGCATTTAATGCAGATTAAAATTGCTCTTTACACTATATTAATCAGATAAATAGTTTTTGAGATATCGTCGTTAGAAGTAAGTAGCAGCGAAACATTTAATGCTCGGCGAGCCAGCGTTGAGCGTTCTTTCCTTGAGATGCCTATAACGGCGCGGGCGAGTCCATCCCCTCTGCCCCGCATCGCTCGACCGCCTGCTCATGCTATTAAAGGAAATCAAAGAATATCAAAGATCATTTTATCGAACTTTTTTTTTAACTTTTTTGTTAAATTCCACGCGGACGAAGTCGCGGGTACAGCTAGTTGATAATAATTAAGTCAATGTTTATCATCTTCCTCTCTCTTTCTTTTGAATTTTTTCCTGAAATCAAATATAAAATCAATTTTGTTCAAAGAGTCTTTAAAAGCAAAAGCAATCGACGTTTTACTAATAAAATAAGAATATCTTCAAATCAATTAATTCAAGTTAAAATAAAGCTACTACCTATTCGAAATGTAGATTTAGTTGAGGAAAATTGTAGAAAATCAGAAATTATTCCTTCAAAGAACTGTAAATCATTATAATTGGTTATGTCTTGCATAAAATATAACGCTGCTAATTTTATTCACTTCCATTGTTGTAGGGCACCGCAGAAAATGGCCTGCACAAGTATCATCACCAAAAAACATTCCTCTAAGTAGAAGTATCCTTCTCCTAGATGGGGAAAAAGGACTAAGCCCAGTAGTGGGATATTACAGGGTGAAGCGATAAGTAGAGGTTGGGAGTAGAGTCAGCAACGCCTTAAGTCTTGCAAGGTTGCAAGCGACCATAGGCTAATTTAATCGCTTACTTTTCAAGTGGGCCGTACGCTTGTTTTTTTTTATTATATATATACCCCTAATCGTATTCGTATACAAAAAGTTCACACATCCTTAGCATTAATATATTTTTCCACCAAATAATATCTTAGTTATTCTTTTTAATATAAACTTTAAATGTATTAACAGGCACGTATTTTAAATCAATGTAAAATTATACCAAAAAGTGTAGATTCATTTAGAACTTGGACCACAAAATCTCTAAGACCATACACTAGCACTTTATACATAGCAATAGCATAGCTAGAATAAAGCTTACAGAGACACCATAGCTATACAAACACTGTACTTGCATAATATCGCAAAGACCCAGCTATCTCAGAACTAATATATTGCAAATATCGAATATTACATTTATTAGTACAGAAAATGTGTGATCGCGGGGTTGTTTGTGTAGAAATTATATTTAGAAGTATTTAAATATTAGTATTTAACTATTAGTATGGTACTGAAATAAAATATCTACTATATGGGTCGGCTTATACTGTTATAGTAACGCATCTGGGTTTTTTTTCTTTACAATGATACGTAAAAATTGTATTGTATTAGATATTATCTTAATTTTCTTTTGGTCCGTAATTATGCATAAGTAGTATTTTTTTAGTTGTTAAACAAAATTATTTTATTAGGTACAGCTTTGTCTTTTTTTTCATGTAGCACGGTCAGGGATTAATCCACCATACTAGTAGAGCTGGCGGAAAAAAAATATATATCTACTAAATTACACATAAATACAATATACACTGTGTTTTCATACGATTAATGAACCTAATTCCAATTTGCGTTTGTCGAGCAAAATGTATTACATAGTACAACAATAACACTCAGAGATCTGGCGAGGTTTACAAAAGTACCGATGTGTGCTCTCCGAGGTATAACGTAGGTAGCGCTTTACTACGTTATGTGAACGCGTCTGAGCCAATGTAATTACTGGGATATGAGATTGTGTAATCTGGAAGTCACGGTTGATAGCGTTCCGTCAATAAACCGATAGGAAGATGTTTGTTTTAGTATTCATGATTATCGTTTTAATCTAATAAGCTATTTTGAATAGAGATTCAGTTGGTTCGTATTTATTAATCATAAACAATAAACTATTTTGAATAGTGTATAGTTGTATCCATAGTTGAATACATTAAATTGAACGATTCATATTTTGTATTCGTTATTGTCAGGGCTAGATTATTATCAATCGATTCGTAATACCTCCATGTAGAGGAAGGATCGGAGCTGAATCCACCACTCTTCTCCACTGCGGATTGGCGGATATATTCCTTACCATAAGTAACGATCGCTATCAAGTGTAAATGATACCGACAGCTTTACGTGCTCTTCGAGGCACGGTAATAGACAGTCAGACTGGAAATAAATATTTGTATTAACGCAAATATCCACTCCGAGCAGGAATGGAACCCGCGACCGCCGGTGTTTATTCGCCGCCGACACGGCACACGCACCATTACACCAGAGCAGTCGAGCTAGATTATTATATAAAAGGAAATTTAAACAATTATATATTTCCGAAAAAGTTTACAGTTGCATAGTTGTCTTAATTTCGAAAAAATATTTGAAAAAAACTAATTCGATTAGATAAAATAAACATTTTGCTCCACTTAAATGCAGAAGTTAATTGTCGCAGTACAATGCAATACAGTATTTAATCAATACTTACGTTCTTTAAACTATATTTCTAAAAAAATATTAACCTAAATTCCATTTAGAGTTTTATTAGCATTTTCGTAACATTAGTAGTGGCTTACAAAAACAATTGCACTTATACGTTTAATCCGAAGAATTGCAGTCTTAGAAGTAAAGTGATTCGAATTCCTGCAAACCTTCAACGCATTCAGAAGCTGCAACGAATTAATTGGTTTAGTTCAACGTCTTATATATAAAACGATATTTCTAAGTTTTATATAACTAAGATAAGATAGTAAGCACTAATTTCATACACTACAATTAACCTAAACTAAAAACTTACTACCCATTGGTTTGATTGAACTTACTACCCATTGTTTGATTTCCATGTGTTTATATTAACAAGAAAAATTAAAGATCATTATTCGGTGCAGAATTGCATAAAGATGCGTAGATTTAGTGACGCTGTATTTCATGCAAGATATTATATGTATTAAAACACAGTTTTTTGAAGTAACATTTACGAGAAGTAACATAACGAGATCGTTACGAAATGTGTGATCGGGATAGGCGAACGGAGCAAGACAAAGAGCTGCAAGCACACATTTTCTTTCTCTCATAGCCAGTTACGTTTCGTATATCTAAGTCACCGTGCAGGCCTATTGATAAAGAAGTTTTACTTCAGTCGTGTGGTCTAAACTTCTAAAGCACATTCTTTTATTTTAAAGAGTAACTGCAGAGTTTCTTGCCGATTCTTTTCTGCAAAATCTACATTCCAAGTTGGTAGTAGCTTCACTTTAAACAATAATTAAAAATTTAATTTGTAAGTTGAATGTTGATCGAAGGTGCTTTTGAAGCCTATTTGAAAAAATTTATTTTTGATTTTGAATCACATTTATACATACATACATACATTCACATTTACATACATACATACGTAGACATGAAGAGACAGCTATGAGTCACAAAAAACAAAATACAAATTATTAAAATTTGTTAGTCGGCTATAAGTAGTTACTCTTTTTGGCTTAACCATCTTTAATTAATTCATCACTATTTTCAAAAGAAAATTATAATATGAAGACCTATTTTACTCTCCATTTATATTTATATTAAAAGTCGATAGCCGATATGTGTCAAACATTCAACACAGCTTGAACTGACTTGTAGCAAAGCTATGCCCTAGTTTTGATGCATAACATAGCCTTATAGGAAACAATACACAGACAAGATGAGCGGAAAAATTTACAAAAACTATTTCAAGTTGTTTGTATTAAGAATCACTATTTTGTGGTATTGCTGTAAATATCGAGAGACTATAACATTGAGAAGGTTCTATGAAAAATTGCTTTTGAGTTATACGAGATACGACGCATTAGCACAGTGGGTGATACGTTAGCAAACGCGGGTTCGTTCCTTTTTCATGAAAAGTACCTACATGTACTTGCTATACAGACGCTTGATGTCGTCTAATCATTTGTACTTGTGTGATCTATGTGTTTTCTAAAGACCACCATAGAAATCACATTCTACTTGAAACCGTTTATGGTGAATTGCTTTTTATAATAGTGATGTCTATTTTGCGACTAAGGGTCAAAGTTCCACTACCACCTTGGATAAAGCCGACCTGCTTTGAAATACACAGGCCGAAAAGGGCAGCAGCGTCATCGGTGCAACAAAGCGAGCCCTGTGGTCACCAACTAGTCTGCCCGCTTCACATGAGTTCGCGCCATAATGTCGGGCGCAAACTTGTGGAGGCCTATGTCCAGCAGTGGACAGCGATAGACTGACGTGATACTGTCTATTGGGAGACCAATATGAATAAAAGCATAACTAATTAAAACGGTTAAAGTAATAAAAATGAACGAGAATATTTAAATTTATTTAAATATCTTACTGATGAACAAAAAAGGTACTTCATGTAAACGAAAGATATTCACGATTAAATTACCGTTTCGAGAACGCTTTCATCCGATACTATCATCACCTCCTTATTTCGCCAACCAGAACACTAGATCACACTAACATTATTGATCACGCACGAGAACTTCACACCTACTGTTACTACTTTAAAGTTCATTTTCGTGTGGTAAAATAGCGTTCAGACTACACCTTTCAACGCGATTCTTTTAGGACACTAAAAGCCCGCTTGTAGGAGATTTAAAAGTTTAAGAGCTCCCCGCTGTACGATACTTCATGACGACAAAGCGGTATTGTAACGAGTTCAAGCCATTTTTTAGACATTTCACCGCTTTTTTGTTCTAAATTCTCAAGTTTCTAGGAAAAAATCGTGCAGTGTATTTTTAGTCACGAGAAAATTTGTTGCAAGTTCTTTATCATGTTAGAATTGTGTTTCGGGAAGGTGCATTGTACAGTATTACTAAATTTTTCACTACTGGAGATTAAGAAAATTTTTTTTAAATAGTTCTGATGATAAAGAGTAGAAGATATACATAGGTATGTCTTGTGTATATTATAGATCAATAAATATTCTATATCGATTCAGCCTGTAATATCCCACTTCTGGGCATAGGCCTCTTACCCCATGTATGAGAAGTATCAGAGCTTAATCCACCACGCTGCTCTAATGCGGGTTGGCGGATAATTCTGTATAACACATTTATATTATAGGTTTAAAATTATAGATCAAGAGCCCAGGATCAGATTTGCGTTGTTTCATAAAAACTAAAAATTTCTCAGAGCATGCTCCCAACACTGGTAGAAGCAATGGCCAAAAATTAAATACCAAAGACAAAACTAACACTCAATATCAAAATCAAAATTAACTTTCCAAGTAGACTTCAAAAGCATTGAATAGTCAATTACAAATTAAAATTGTAATAGTTTTAATTATGCAATTATACTTAAAATGAAGCTACCACCAATTTTGAATGCTGATCCTGCAGAGAATAATTGGCAAGAAACTCTGCGGTTCGTCTTTTTAAAACATTAAACAAAAATGTCAAGGCTGGTAAAACCATAGGCTGTCTATATTATATTATTAATATAGAAACCAATGGATCACAAATCCATTGCAGACCGTGATATTTAAGTTCCCACATCCCTTGTAGCTACAATTACTGACGTACTCATAATTCATAATGCAACATACATAACGCATAAAGCGGCGTCATTTGTTCGTAGACTGGCTACCTATTGTAGAACAACAGCTGAAAACACTCAAAGGAATAATTAATTCTCACTACAAGTCTATAGTTATTTATTCACAACTCACACTTTTAACTACATTAAAACATTATCACACTAATCACTTATACTATACTTATCGAGCAGCAACGATAGCCACACAATGATTAAACAATAACTGACTCTTCACTTACAAATTATCGTATTTATAGGACAGCAATCCCGCCAATAGATCACAAAGACGGTGACTGGCCAATCATGAAATTAGTATTAACTATTCGGAAGATGGTGTCGCCATCTATATGCTCTTTCGATACATTAACAAGTAATAATTACAGTAAAACAACATAAACCATCTTATAAAATTAGTAGAAGCATAAATTAAACGATAACAGTATTTATTGAGTAACTATCCTGTAAAACTAAACAATAAAGAAACCAACTGACTAATCGTAAATAAATATTAACCATTCGGAAGATGGTGGCGACATCTTTGTACTATTCCGGTGTTAAGCGAATATACGATAAAAGTAATATCAATACAAAATCCAATATTGTAATAATTGTCAGTAAATGCTAACATTCGGCCATCCGCACAAAATTCACGTCCTCGTGAATAATAGCAAAACACAATTATTAGAGAAAAAAAAATAACTTAAGAATGTAATAACAAAAAATATCATGGTAGTTTGCAATTACATACGGTACAGGTCTCATCTACCCTGAAACCGTGAAACTTAACACAACAATAGGGTATTCCACTATGTTTGAAAAATTACTTCAAAATGTTGATTTTCTAATAAAAAGCCACAAAAAATATATTTCGGCAAAATAAACACGCTTTCATGCCATAAAATTGATTTAAATTTTAAACCTTTTTTTACTACCGCGAAAACGCTACAGCCATTTTGGTGACGTAATATGTGCAATAACAAAACTGTATGACGTATGTAAGAGAGTAACATAACCTACCAGCCATCAACAAATTAGTAATGAATGCATAATATTATTTCAGTTGAAACAAGATAATATGAAGAGTTATTATACGAAAAAAACACAACTATTACTCCTTGAAGTTAAAATTGATAGATATTACAGATATTAGATATGTACCCTAGCTGTTGACAGCACTGACAGAACTATGTTATTGCCCGTATGACGTCACACCGTGGCGGCTCGTGTTTTAGGTCACGTGATATACAGATTAAAATATACGACTTTTAATTTCAATATAATAAACCAATAATGTGCTTTTATGATTCCAAATCAGAATATTTAGGTGTATTTCTCTATACATTTTAGTTTTTATCAAATTTTATAATTTATTTTTCACTACGGAAAGTACTCTATTACATACGGTACAGGTCTCATCTACCCTGAAACCGTGAAGCTTATTTCAACAGTAAAAGTCGCTTCTACCTTTAAAACAATCACATACGGTACAGGTCTCATCTACCCTGAAACCACGAAGACTATTTCAAAGGCACAAGTCGCTTCTACCTTGAAAACAAAATCACATACGGTACAGGTCTCATCTACCTTGAAACCGTGAAGCTTATTTCAACAGTACAGGTCGCTTCTACCTTTGAAACAATCACATACGGTACAGGTCTCATCTACCCTGAAACCGCGAAGACTATTTCAAAGGCACAAGCCGTTTCCACCTTATTTCAATAGTACAGGTCGCTTCTACCTTTAAAACAATCACATACGGTACAGGTCTCATCTACCCTGAAACCGCGAAGACTATTTCAAAGGCACAAGCCGTTTCCACCTTATTTCAACAGTACAGGTCGCTTCTACCTTTAAAACTATCACATACGGTACAGGTCTCATCTACCCTGAAACCGCGAAGACTATTTCAAAGGCACAAGCCGTTTCCACCTTATTTCAACAGTACAAGTCGCTTCTACCTTTAAAACAATCACATACGGTACAGGTCTCATCTACCCTGAACCGCGAAGACTATTTCAAAGGCACAAGCCGTTTCCACCTTATTTCCGCCGACAGAAAGCGGTCAGCAGCTGCGTCGCCTGGTCAGGCGGCGCCCGAGGCCCGCAACCGGCAGGCAGAGCAGCCCGCAGACAGAAGACAGTCAGCAGCTACGTCGCCCAGTCAGGCGGCGCCCGAGGCCCGCAACCGGCAGGCAGAGCAGCCCGCGGACAGAAGACAGTCAGCAGCTGCGTCGCCCAGTCAGGCGGCGCCCGAGGCCCGCAACTGGCAGGCAGAGCAGCCCGCAGACAGAAGACATTCAGCTGCTGCGTCGCCCAGTCAGGCGGCGCCCGAGGCCCACAACCGTCAGGCAGAGCAGCCCGCAGACAGGAGACAGTCAGCAGCTGCGTCGCCCAGTCAGGCGGCGCCCGAGGCCCGCAACCGGCAGGCAGAGCAGCCCGCAGACAGGAGACAGTCAGCAGCTGCGTCACCCGGTCAGGCGGCGCCCGAGGCCCGCAACCAGCAGGCAGAGCAGCCCGCAGACAGGAGACAGTCAGCAGCTGCGTCGCCCAGTCAGGCGGCGCTCGAGGCCCGCAACCGGCAGGCAGAGTCCGACAATCAAACCCAAGATAACAAATAAAACACGGACAATGTTTACCACGCAAACATATGCCACACACACCACGTCTCGTCAGAGGCCAACCCGTGGCATGACCCTGCGTGTTCAAATCCGCTATAAACTAAAGATGCGTTATAGTCTATTAACTATATTTTTCTAGCGCGCTATTTTATTTGCTATCATTATAACACGTTATTACAAAACCTGGCTGCAGTCTCAATGCGGAGACCAACGGAGACATTATTATTTTATCTGACAACACGCTAGTTATCTTGCAACTTAGCAACTACTCGCAACGCGCTGTACTGTATTAAATTGTATCGCAAAACTTAAGCTACAATATTGTTGTTCGAATTTAGTAGAGAAGTGGACTGAGGTTGCCAATCAAAGAATCAAATCATAAATTATGCGAGGTTTCGATCTTTATTCGACCTTCATCAGGCATCTGTATTAATACACAATGAAAGAGTCATTATACTACAATTATACATATATTCAACAAGAAACTAATAAAACAACGTAAATTATCTTTATAATTGATATAATTGACATCTATTTTTCGTTTGAAAATTTTTATTAATATTACTTTATATTCTCAGATACATTCAAAATTCTTTTATTTCTTTTTAATTTTTATTATTGTGACAATATACTATATTTTTGTTAAAGCATTCTAGGATCTAAAATTATGTATTCTCTTGACTCATTAAAAAGTGATATTTTTCCCCATAGAACGTCGTTTATTCTAAAAAAAATATACATTTAATCATTATAGGTTATTGTTTCTTTACCAAGGTAGCAAACAAAGTTCAGGTAATATTACGAATTATTACCTTGTCAAAATTTACATTATAATTCGTTATATCCATTATTTCATCAATTGCTTGTCTAATACTTTGTCCGGCAGTTAATATAATAAAAATAAAAAAAAACAATAAAACAATTTTTAATATGTCATCAAATTTCGAACATTTAATTGTACCAATACCTATAAAGATTCACTATGCCACCATTATTTATATCCTAGTAGTTAAATTATATTGTTTTATAATTATATTTTATCAAACTGTTTCTAGAATTCATTACATTCTCAATTTTTTAACCAAAGAAAGTAAATATAATGTCATTTTCTCTAAATCACAAACAACTAGTCAATATAGGTTCTCTGTTATTTACTATAATACCTAACCAAATAAGTTAATACTATAAAATTTAATGTTACCTTGTCAATAGGTACATATTAATTTCTTATATTCATTATTATTTGTCAGGCAGATGCATTAAAATCCAAACATCTAATTATTCCAACAAAAGCACTAATCATTTGTACTTACAGATCATTATATATTGTATTAATTTAATTCTATTTTACTGTTATTACTAAATTACGTTACATTTTGAACAAAGGAAAGGTCCAATTTATGTTACCATTACATATTTAAACCTATAAAAATTCTATTTTTAATTATACTAATTTTGAAAGAACTATTTAATTTTTATTTGTACATATATTATATAATTCTATTATATTATTACGTTACTTCTAGACTTTATTAATCCTTACAATAATTAAACGTTTCAACATAATATTTTTTTTTAATTAAATTAATTTTGAAAAAGGAAACAAGTTAATTGTTTTGTTATTTAATTCTACTTTTATATTCTTTTAAAATATCCTTATATAAAATACTTAAACCGTTTGTATCCGTTCTTTTATTCACTGTCTCATTTACCTTTATAAATATCATTTCGCTTATGTTCCGTTTTAGCCAATTCCCTTCATAGCCCAAAATTTCTACATTATTAATATCAAAATTGTGATGATGTTCAAAATTATGTGACGCAAGAGCTGTCTTATTTTCGTTCAGAATATTGACATTTTTGCAATTATTTCTATGTTGTTTAATTCTAGATTCCAAGAACTGCTTGGTCTGTCCTACATAGCACAAATTGCATTCACATGGGATTTTATATACCACACCACAACGTTCCTCTTTATTAAGTTTATCTTTTAATTTTGTGTATACACTTTTTACTTTTAACAAATTATAACAAGCTAGTCTCACATTAGTCCACATAAACTATCTGTTAACATCATAATTCATAAGACAACTTAGGCAAGAAAGGGAAACGACAGTATGTGATAGTGTTTACTGTTTTTACATAATTATTTAGTCGTTTAATTGCTTGTTTAAGTTACAACTATTATTTATTATAGGCATATTTAAAAGTTCATTGATTGTATTTACAAAAAATAATTCCACAAAGCCGTTTTATTGCCTTCACTGGACTTCTCGAAAAAATTTGGTGAATCGCTACCGCGAGGCATTTTACTAATTCTTTGAAAGTTAAGCCATTCAAAAGTACTTATTACTTAACTACCAATTTAATTGTCTAAAACTTATTTACAAATCACTATCCACAGTTTCACTTTGTCACACAGTAACATCCTACCTATTTACAATTCTTAAAACGAACAGACACTATTGTTTGTTTTTTTTTGTAACTTTGTGTTGGTATGTAAAGAAGTGTAAATAAATAAATAATATGTACAATAGCACGAGGAACGTACGAAACATGAGAAATATTATATTTACAATTACAGTACTGTTGTACAGCTAGCACAGCAACCAAATTATTATTTACAAAAAAAAAAACGAACGTGCGAACGCCTTGTTGTTCACAAAATAACGCGTACGAAATAAGATAATAATAATAATAATAGATAGAGTATGCCGACACGTCATAACTCACTGCCAAAATAAATCAAATAACTCACTATTAAACATAGCAGAGCACACAGCGGGTGTACACTTTCCTCGCCACGGAATCATGTATTCAGCAGCCGCTTGTGTTGATTTCCCGTAACGGCCGGCCGCGAGCTTAATCTCATAGCGACCGTGAGGAAGAACTCTCACCACACGGTAAGGCCCTCGCATACAGGAATCCAGCCTCCTAGTCGATTGTGCCTGTTTTCTAACAAAAAAACAATGAACTCACTTCAAAAGTACGGAGCAGCTTACGACCTTGGTTAACGTATGCATCTTGACGCTGTCGATTAGAAAGCTGTCGTTCAGTTTGCGACTACCACGACGGCTCACACTATGATCTCGCTCACGATCTGGCATTGTAACTAAATCGAAACAAATGCTGAATCGGAAGAGAGAAAAAAAAAAAAAAAAAATCTGTTAGCAAAATGAATCACAACTACCCACGTATCCCAAAACAGAACTAAATTCAACAAATAACCGGTAAATAGAATAACGTAAGCACTTGTACACCGATGAGAATGCAACAGAAAAACCGAAAAGAACTAAAATATCGGTGTACCCACTAATCACCATGAAATATTGCAACTTACTTGCACACTCAGTAAAAATAGAATTTAAACAAAGAAATCAAAACTCTGAACTAAAAATACAATCAATAGCACCAAAATAACAAATTAAGTGGGTTAAATGGGTTCATCCCACTTCTGAGATGTAGAACAACAGCTGAAAACACTCAAAGGAATAATTAATTCTCACTACAAGTCTATAGTTATTTATTCACAACTCACACTTTTAACTACATTAAAACATTATCACACTAATCACTTATACTATACTTATCGAGCAGCAACGATAGCCACACAATGATTAAACAATAACTGACTCTTCACTTACAAATTATCGTATTTATAGGACAGCAATCCCGCCAATAGATCACAAAGACGGTGACTGGCCAATCATGAAATTAGTATTAACTATTCGGAAGATGGTGTCGCCATCTATATGCTCTTTCGATACATTAACAAGTAATAATTACAGTAAAACAACATAAACCATCTTATAAAATTAGTAGAAGCATAAATTAAACGATAACAGTATTTATTGAGTAACTATCCTGTAAAACTAAACAATAAAGAAACCAACTGACTAATCGTAAATAAATATTAACCATTCGGAAGATGGTGGCGACATCTTTGTACTATTCCGGTGTTAAGCGAATATACGATAAAAGTAATATCAATACAAAATCCAATATTGTAATAATTGTCAGTAAATGCTAACACTATAGAGAGGAGCTTGCATGAAACTAATGTGTTGCAATTGTAATGCTGAAGTAAAACGAAACGAACTTATATTCTCGTCAACTTTTATGGTGGATTTTATTTTCTAAATTATTTGTGCTTACAAGCTCTTCCACTATTCTGAAATCCTAGTACAACACTTCCCTTTCTTCTGTCTCACTTTTTTGAATTCCATTCATTTTAAATTGTTATTACTGTTAACTAACATAGCTTTATTTGCTCTTTACGATTTAATTAATTTTCTGTTTCATGATTATAAAAATTAAAAATAATTAAAGAATTAAGATCACAATGTAAATATGTGGGACACGACCCTTGCAATTGACTCAGAATTAATCGGTTACTAAAACTATTCATTCCTCTTTATAATAATAACATAAATATTGTGTGATATAAGTATGTACATATATATATACTAGCTGACCCCGCAAACTTTGTTTTGCCGTATATGATATTAACCCCCGCAACCCCCTCTTGTGGTGGTAGAATTTTGTAAAATCCGTTCTTAGCTGATCTCTACTCGGCGAAAGGTATATTCCTACCTAATTTCAAGTCCCTACGCCTTATGGTTCCAGAGATAACGTGATGAGTCAATATATAGACATATCTCGATATAATCTCAAAAGTATCACCCAAACGCTTAAAATGAAATCTCTTTATCTTCAAACAACTGGGTTTACGTTGATCCCATATAACCCTTAAAGGCAGTAATTTACATTAAATTCTTAAACGCAGATAGTTTGCTCGTTTATTTTGTAAAGCAACGTCTAAATTAAACTTTCTAAGTTTAACACGAGCTTGAAGTTTTGTTTTGATAACGTAATAAGTAACACTAACGAGTTTAAGACATTTTGGTAACTTTGGAAGTGAAAATTAAATGATATCACAATTATAATAAACGTTACTTACTCAACTAATTACTACTGACATTTCTACACACAAAAGATTCATAAAGCCGAAAAGAAGAGAGCCTCACCTTTGATTTCTTCTCGGAGCGAATTGGTACAAATATTTTTGCCGTTCTTAAAGTTTCTCTTTTGGTTCTTTCTATGATGATTCGCGATTAAAGTGTTACAGATAACACGTAGGTTGGTAGTAGTTATCATAAATAGATACCCAATGATCGTTACTTTTGATAGGAAAAGCAAGCCCGTAGCTACCTCCACCTTCGTAAAATATCAACCCTTTCTATTGTAAAGGCAAGCTTTACAAGAGTTTTAACCGAAAACTCTTACAAATAATTGTACCTATATACTAACATCTAAATCTATATTTACTTAATTACAAATTAAAAGATATAAAAAAGTAGCAAATGGACATCCAAAACTAAAAGGAAAAAACAATTTTTATTATTGATTCAAAAAATATTCGTGCACAAGAAAATATTGTATTTTAATACCCAATATTGTTGACAATGACCACCCAAGTCAATGGATTATAATATAACTAGCTTCTGCGCGCGACTTCGTCGGCGTGGACTCCGCTCCTATTGGTCTTAGCGTGATGATATAGCCTATAGCCTTCCTCGATAAATGGGCTATCTAACACTGAAAGAATTTTTCAAATCGGACCAGTAGATCCTGAGATTAGCGCGTTCAAACAAACAAACAATCAAACAAATAATCAAACAAACAAACTCTTCAGCTTTATTATATTAGTATAGCTTACAAATCTACAGACAAAGTTACGTCTACAATATTTGTTTGAGTAGACTAAACTATTGTTCGTGTGACAACAAACACGTTGTTGTGAATAAAATAAAAATGTAGCACTAATACTGTATGACTGACAGACAGCGTAAAAACTACAACAAAAACATAATGCAAACATAATGCAAAACAGAAACATAATGCAAATAAACAACAAAAATTTATTTTCTTCTTTATAATGTCAACTAAAAATTTCTTGACGTTTTATGGGTTAGGTATTATGGATTAGATACAGGATGCTTTAATAAAAAATTACTCATTTTGTCCGTCTCTTTATGTGTACTATTTGGTACGTCACATGTAATATACGAGTAAATGTAAGTACTGTATCATAACTATTAAACACTTACTACTATTTCTACGGTTTTAAGAATTCCATTATCTTAGTGTAATATTATATGTACCTAATCTCGAGCAAACCGATTAATCCTCTTCGTGTCTTCTCCATTTTGCGTCATATTGGAGTAATTATTTTTACTATTTTGGCACTGTTGAAACCCATTGTGGTAATCTATACTAATATATAAAGCTGAAGAGTTTGTTTGTTTGATTGATTGTTTGTTTGTTTGTTTGTTTGTTTGTTTGTTTGAACGCGCTAATCTCAGGATCTACTGGACCGATTTGAAAAATTCTTTGAGTGTTAGATAGCCCATTTATCGAGGAAGGCTATAGGCTATGTATCATCACGCTAAGTCCAAGAGGAGCGGAGTCCACGCCGACGAAGTCGCGCGCAGAAGCTAGTAAAAAAATATAATGAAACTTAAAAAATATATTGACATTTTTGAACATAAGACATAAAAATAAAATAGTTAACGGCAAAGATTCTTGAAACTTAAAATGGCGATACAATTTTTTTGTTAAATCCATTTTGAACCTGAATTTTATTCACAGAAGAGCTAGTAATAGGGTTTTAAATATTCAACAGTATTCAATATCCATAAGTTTTAAACTCCATTTTTAAACGAATACGCTTTCTAGCGATTCAAGATATTTATAGAGGCTGAAAATTGGCGTCTACCGTTTAAAAGGCGTCTTCTTGCAAGATATTACTTTAAAATTTTATTGTATCGCCTATACAATTTCTGTTGCTTACTAACTCCCTAATAGGTGTAATAACCCTTTGGATATTCCCATTTTAACATAAAATTCATTGCCTATAAAATAAACGGTCGAATTGGGTTCTGAAAATAGTTTTTTTTTTTTTTTTGGTCATGATTAACCCATTCGTTTTTTAGGTATTGTATGATGATAATTTTCTCTTAATACAATTATTGTAAACTCTATCATTTCATGTCTACGTTAAAAATATCAACACTTGTTCAGTAGTAGTTTCGTTAAAATAATTTACTAAATAAAGTTTAACAAAATCTGTGTGGTTTTAATTCTGGAATAATATTTCATTAAGGGTATAAAAATCGCTTTATCAATCTTAACGCGCGGCCGACCGTCACGCGACATGCAACACACAGACGAAACAGTTTGAGACGATGTAATAAAATTTCACTTTAAAAATATTTTTCTTGGTAAAAAAAATTCTAATTTATCATCAAACTAGATATCTCTCAAGATATTTTGATATAGGCTATGCTGCTTATGTGTCAGCTACAGCAGCGTGGTAAATTACCTCAAATACTTATCCAAAACATAAGAACATCACTTAACATCCATTGAAACACATAAAGGCACTAACAGTCACAGTACAGTAATTAACGTAACATTAAAGTCGCACCGCAGTGCGCGTCGGCTCTTTGAACGTCACCAAAACAAGTGAATTATAATTTCCAGAACTGCTTTACATACACCGCAGTGTCATTAAAGTTGACTGAATATTCGACGTCATACATAACTCAACCGCTTGTACGATCATATCGCATTGCGTACATTCCATTAAAGCATAAACGTACAATTAATGTTCCAAGCCGTACAATACAATTAATAGCCTAATCCCGGTAATGTAAAACATTACATTATTAATATACTGTCCTAATGTGTTATCGTTATTATTGTCTGAAATGTTTGATGCATTTACTAGTTACATTACCTAATCATATTTCTATAGAAATACTTTTTAAAAATTATTACCGTAAATAATACTGTTTCAAACTTGAAGAGTATTTATTTCATTATTCGAAATTAATATTAAAATATTAAAACTGTTCATTAAATAGTAATGAAAAACATTAAAACTAATTAACAATAAGAATATATGAATATATAAACAGTTTAAATGGTATAAATGGTTTAAGGCGTATTTTTGCTGGTAACACCGTAAATAATTACCTCTGGTGAGCTAAGCTCCTCTTCTACTGTAGCAGAAAAATTGAAGAGATCATTTAAGGTAACACTGTTCCAATTTCGATTTAAGACTGTATGTCACAAGGGCTTTTTGAAACAGTTTTTCTTACAGTGTCTTCTTTCACGAAACATATTTACGAATGAAACGAAATGTCACATAAAATCCTAACTGTTTTCATCAAAATTTTATACCACATTCACTTGCCCTACTTATTAAGATATTTCATCTCCTAAATGTGACATAATTTTCCGTTGTTTTATCTCCGAACCGAGTAAACTCACGAGCTTCCTTTGTCCTTAAGTTATAAATCACAGCTTGTCGCTTTTTACTTGGTCCTTGAGAGGCTCGAGTTTAGTTTATCAGCCACAAAGGAAATTATTTTTCAAAGTTGATATACCTAGTCAGGTCATAAGTATTGTCACACAGTAAAAACTTTTTTTTAGAATGCTGGCCACAAAAAAAGTTTATTGAATTCGAATTTCGAATTGTTCATGAAAATAAAAATATGTACTTTTTAGAATTTTACTCATTTTTAAATATGGAGTGGACGCTAAAAGAAGACCGTGTTGCAGTATTTGCGTTGTATCGTTGCGGTTACACGCCAATTCAAATTTTTGACATACTGAAAAATTTGAATATGACCAAAAGATTCATGTATCCTACCATCAAACTATACAATGAAGCCTCTAGTGTAGATGACAGGTCAAGAAGTGGTCTCCCTCACTCCGTTAGAACTCCAGCAGTGATAAAAGCTGTGAAGGCGCGAATTCAAAGAAATCCCAAACGTAAGCAGAAACTGTTGGCCCTTCAGATGAGGTTAAGCAGAACCACGGTGAAAAGGATGTTAAAAAAAGACTTAGGGCTTCGGGCATATCGAAGAAAATCATGACATCGTTTGAACGCTCGTTTAATGGACCTGAGACTGAAGAGATGCCGCGCTTTATTGACGCGGTACGCGGAAAAAAAATATCGGGAAATTCTTTTTTCAGATGAAAAATTTTTTACCGTAGAAGAGAGCTACATCAAACAAAATGATAAGGTGTACGCACACAGTAGTGAAGACGCGAACAACCGTATTCCGCGTGTCCAACGAGGTCATTTTCCATCCTCGCTCATGGTATGGTTGGGAGTTTCTTATTGGGGCTTAACTGAGGTACATTTTTGTGAGAAAGGTGTAAAAATGAATGCAGCTGTGTATCAAAATACGGCCCTGACGAACCCTGTGGAACCTGTTTCTCATACCATGTACAATAACAGGCACTGGGTATTCCAACAAGATTCGGCGCCAGCTCATAGAGCGAAGAGCACACAAGAGTGACTGGCGGCGCGTGAAATCGACTTCCACCGGCACGAAGACTGGCCCTCCTTCAGTCCAGATTTGAGTCCGTTAGTTTATAAGATATGGCAACACTTGGAGGAAAATGCCTGCTCAAAGCCTCATATTGATTTGGAGTCACTCAAGGCATCCTTGATTAAGGCAGCCGCTGATATTGACATGGATCTCGTTCGTGCTGCGATAGACGACTGGCCGCGCAGATTGAAGGCCTGTATTCGAAATCGCGGAGGACATTTTGAGTTAACTTTATTATCACAAGAATCTATGTTTTGTTAAGTTCATTATGGTATATAAATGTTTATATAATGAATAAACTTGTCACAATTATTTCATATTAAACCTGTGACAGAACTTATGACCTGACTAGGTATAAATAATTGTGTTTGCTAGCAAACTAAAAAAACCGACTTCAATTAGGTACATCGACAAGTAATACAACGTAAGTAGACGAAAAAAATTAATAAACGCAATAGATGTCACTACGATTCAAAATAAATTGAATAAAACTAATAATTAATAGGGCTGTTTTTGTATACCTACGTAATTATTATTAATTACTACTAGTACTTAAGTAATACGCTGCATACACGCATTATGGTTTAATAAATATTAATAATTAATAAAGGTAGTTAGATGTTATAATTAACAAACTCAAAATATTGTTAAATCAAATCAATAATTTTATTATTGTCGAACATGAGAATGTTACAATCAACTACCATTACTCTATTTAAACAACAAAAGGGAAAGGTTTTCCAGTTCAATTAACAAAAACAACAACGAATACATAGTAAATAATTACTCAAACACTTCATTGAAACGAAACGTCGACCCTGCGGGTGAAATTAAAACCGACAATCGTATAATTTATGCAACAACACGAGTCCCTCGGGCCCTCTGCCGACCCCCTTTCCCTTTAACCCGATGATAATAATTAAATGCCATGTCCATACTTCAAAAGTTCGGAAAAGTGGTCAGTTTTGTCCCACGGAAATTAAAGGGCTTAAAGTACTTGACGATCAAATGTGAAAAGCGTTAATTTTACATTGTGTGGTATAATTTTGATACTCACTCCATTTTATTTCTTCAGACCATTTAAATATACACAAACTGATCGTTACTTTTGTTAATTATTTTAAACGAATTCACTTTATAAGTGTTTTTTTAATTAAGTGAAAGAAATAATTGGAAATAAAAACTATGTTGGATCCGGACATATAATAATTTTTATATATATATTTTTTTATTCAGATAATACAAACCTTCGAAAGATTCCTCATATTCCTAAATGTTAAATTATATCTAATTTAGCTATGACAATATAAAAAATTAATAAATTTTATAAAGAAGACGGGGTCTGGCTCTGGCTCTGGCTCTATGGTCACATCTAAGCCAGAAGTTCAGCGAGAAATTGAGAGGTACTACGGACGGTTATATACATCCTCTAAATCTCCCGTTAATATGGAGAACGACAAGAGAGCCAAATTAACCCGACACTATACCGAAGATATCCCGGACGTCAGCCTGTACGAAATCAGGAGAGCCCTTAGTCAGCTCAAAAACAATAAAGCACCGAGAGATGATGGTATCACATCAGAGCTGCTTAAAGCTGGAGGCAAACCCCTCCTAGTGGCGCTCCAAAAGCTTTTTGATACCGTCATCAGTAACGGAACTACCCCGGAGGCGTGGAGCAGAAGCGTGGTGGTTTTGTTCTTTAAGAAGGGCGATAGAGCCTTATTGAAGAACTATAGACCCATCGCGCTTCTGAGCCACGTCTATAAGCTGTTTTCGAGGGTCCTTACCAATCGCATTTCTCGCAGGTTAGACGACTTTCAGCCTCCCGAACAAGCTGGATTCCGAAAAGGCTACAGTACCATGGATCACATACATACGCTGCGGCAGGTTATACAGAAGACCGAGGAGTATAATCTGCCGCTGTGTATTGCGTATGTGGACTATGAAAAAGCCTTCGATTCTATCGAGACCTGGGCCGTGCTAGAGTCTCTCCAGCGGTGCCAGATTGACTACCGGTATATCGAGGTGTTAAAGTGTATATACAAAGCCGCAACCATGACAGTCCGAGTACACGATGGAAGCACTGAACCTATTCCACTGCAGCGCGGAGTTCGACAGGGTGATGTTATATCCCCGAAACTGTTTACCGCTGCACTGGAAGACGTGTTTAAGCTGATGGAGTGGAAAGGGCTTGGTATAAACATCAATGGCGAACACCTCACACACCTTCGATTTGCCGATGATATAGTAATCCTGGCAGAGTCCCTGGAAGAGCTCAACACTATGCTAGGTGACCTCCATAGCGCCTCACAACGGGTGGGTCTTAAAATGAATATGGAAAAGACGAAGATTATGTCTAATGCCCATGTCACACCCATACCCGTCGTTGTTGACGGCGCTACTCTCGAAGTTGTCGACGAGTACATCTACCTGGGACAAGTGATCCGTATGGGTAAGTCTAACTTCGAGAGAGAGGTAACTCGTAGAATCCAACTCGGTTGGGTAGCGTTCGGGAAATTACAAAATATCTTCTCGTCCAACATACCTCAGTGCCTGAAGTCAAAGGTATTTGAGCAGTGTGTGTTGCCAGTGATGACCTACGGCGCTGAGACGTGGTCTTTTACTGTTAGCCTCTTCCATCGGCTCAAGGTCACTCAGCGAGCGATGGAGAGAGCTATGCTTGGTATTTCGCTACGCGACAGAATTCGAAATGATGAAATTCGTAGACGAACGAAGGTCACCGACATAGCTTTCAGAATCTGCAAGCTGAAGTGGCAATGGGCAGGCCATATTGTAAGAAGAACTGACAACCCATGGGGAAGAAAGGTTCTTGAATGGCGACCACGTCTCGGCAAAAGAAGTACAGGCCGCCCTCCGACCAGGTGGACTGACGACCTACGGAAAACAGCGGGAAACCGCTGGATTCAGAGGGCACAATACCGAATGGAGTGGCGAGCATTAGGGGAGGCCTACGTCAAGCAGTGGACTTGTAAGGGCTGATGGATGGATGGATGGATGGAATAAATTTTATACTCACATCTCTATCCCAATACAATATGTATCATGTTGTAAAACTAAAACAATTTATGTAAAAAGCAACATATTAAACCTTGACATAGGCATACTTACTTTCGAACCCAAAAAACGTTAAAGTGAAAAAAAAGGTAAAAAATAAGACAAACCTTTATGATCCGTTCGAAATTTGTATTTTGATAGTTGCGTTGTGTTTTCACCTTTAGATATGCAGTCAAATAACATTTTATAAATAGAAAAGTTAGAGCTTTTAAAACAGGGGTTAAGTTGTGCATTGTTAAATTCGCCATTATTGTGTGTACCTAATATGGCCAGTATGCATATGTATTTGTATTTTGAAATTATAAGTACTCGAAATAAAGCATAACGTGTAGCTGTTAGTAGGAGATAATATTGTGTCCTTATTACTTTATTATAACTTCTAAAAATTGTACTATTAGCAGCAAAACGTGTTGAAATTTAGATTTTAAGGCTATTATTATTGAATATTATACATATCTATCGTGTAATACTTAAATAAAAATTAGGTCAGATGCATGGAAAATGCATTAAGCTTTAAAACTCCCTTTTTCTACTTGGAGGGGAGGGGGGTTAAAAGGATCTATATAAAAGACATAGTGCCCAGCCGCTATGCATATGCAAAACCAATATTACCCCCTAGTAGACTCGTTACCGTATGCGGTGTAATGGCTTGAAAATGAGACGCGCGCTGCACTATGAATAATTCCGCCGGCGTGTTTGATGTAGGGGCACTGTATGATTTAGTCTCTGGTCTCATTATATTATTGTCATTCAGGGTGACAATTATTATGACAAAGTTACGGTGTTCGTTCGCTTAATACATCGATGTTTACCTTCGGGTATTTGTGACCAGTGTCAATCATTTAGAAGGACTAGAGTGATATTTTAGGTTAACTATTAATATATAAATAATAGCGAAAATTACAAATCAGTCTGTATTTTAATCACTTTTTACATAATTAAGTTACCAGCTTTGGTCGTATACCTAGTACACGTGTATATTAACTTTTTTAAACAGAAATATGTAATGTGAAAATAACATAAAATCAGCAGACTGAAGTACATTTGAGTCGTAATAATATAGTTGAAATTCGGATTATCATTAAGAGTTATATAACTACAGGAGAAGACAAAAGCGCTTTATTTTACTATCAGTAATGTTCTATCCGCCAAAATTGCTCAAAATGTAGCGAATGTAGTAATGATTATACTTATTTCAATCTTAAGATGAAATATAAACGCTGGTTTTCACTTTTCAGTTGCTACAACAACTTGCTTTTATGCTATACTAGCTGTACCCTGCGCTCGTTATTACTACGCTTTTTTTTTGGTGTACAAACTCAGAAACCTATGTTGGCTCATGCACAACACTTTGCTGAAGATCGTGGCATAATCAAATGCATAGTTTCCGATTCCATAAAGGACATACAGACAAACATTAATTTTTATATATAGATTTCGTGCCTTCAAAGTTTACTTACAAAAAAAATCTCTATGTGCTATACAAATGGTTGTTTGATCGGGGCGTTTATGTTTGTGTATATTCTAAGACCATCCTTTTTTAAAATACTCAGACATTCGTCTATTTTTCAAGCAACTTAATGCCTGTGTTGTACGTAATAGCCGACTGATATAAACAGTTTTATATATTTTGTTTGTTTATCCTCTGACTTGTTTACTGTGAGGTTTTGTTTATTATTTATTAATAAATTCAAGCTAAAGATAAAACTGGCTCAAGTTTTATTACAATAGATGAAGCCTGTAGTGTTTGAAGTGAATAAAAATACCGGAAGTACGAAACGTGTTTCCATAAAGAGGGGTCCGTACCACGTTGTAGAGATGGTTATTGTACTGAGACTAAATTTTTACTTTTAACATTAGTTGTGTACAGGGAGTCTCCTTATCGCAGCGAGATCGATTTCCGCTCGAGGTTGATAATATACATTTGTACAATTTTTTTTCCAATCTTTGTATGTAATTAAAGGTATTACTAAGCCTTAGAAAGCACGTAAAGACATCAGATGGTCGTTTTTTTTCGTTATCATTAGCAACAAATAGCGATTGTTAGTAATGCTAATGAAATTTCAGATAGCACGTAGTGGGCAGCGCTGGTTAAGCTCTAACCCTTTTACTTAATGGAGAGATGAGTTTTCCCAGCAGTAGAACGTTTACAAGCCAGGTTTAATGTAATAAATAATGATAAAGAGAACTTTTGGGGTGGGTTTTTTTGACAGCGGGAGCAATAGAGTCGGCAACGCGACCCTCTGATATGATATTCTATAAAATAGATGTAGGATGTAGCTGATTTTTGTCAAGCGGATCACTCTTTTTCACAACCCCATTTAGCAGGAAAATTACCGAACGGATACAAGATCGAATAGAAGAAAATGGAACCTAAGAAACAGAGTGCTATGGGAACTTATTTTTCAATACTTTTCCAGATCTGTTTGGTAATAATATTATGTTTAAAATAAAACCTGTGTGGTTTTATGAAACCACGGTAAAAGTGAAACTTTTTTCACATTATAGACATTTAACTAAAATTTTTTGGAATAATATTCCATTAAGGGTATAATAATCGCTTAATCAATCTTAGCGTGCGGGTGACCGTCACGCGACATGCAACACACAGACGAAAAAGTTTAAGACGATGTACTTAATAAAAGTTTCACTTTAAAAATTAATTTGACGATGCGTTAGCGCAGCGGTCACAGAACTGATTATTATGCTTTGCGGTCACGGCTTCAATTCCCGCACATGAAAAACTGTAGCCTATACGTTGTTTGGGCGTTTGTGCTTCTGTATTTTGTGTTTTGGGACCCCCGATAAAGAAAAAAATGCTACTGTTCGCCGCTAAGTATAAAGCATTCATTATTATAAGCGTTTCTTTTATGTAAGAAGAAACATTCTAAAAATATCGTTCGAAACTAAAACTTTATAGCTGTATAAGTCTTGCCGTCGTTAAACTGTAATGATGACATAAAGGACGATACACACGCTGTAAATTTTTCTAACGCCCCTTTTATGTCAGCTCGCATTCCTGAAGCTATTATGTCCGGAATCGTCGGATTTAATTTAAATAGACACGATAGAAAGGAAACAGAGATAATTCGTCGCTTTTAAAACTACACAATACATGTCTACTTTTGTGAAGACACGTGGATAAGATAGTTTTGTTTATCTTGTATTCATGTATTAAAATAGTAACGTAGTGTTGTAAAAAAATAATTACCTATCTAGGTACCTATATATATTTATAATAAAATGGTAGGAAGCCAAAAATATACTTTTTAGAATTTTTGTATGTTTGTCTGTATGTATGTCCGGGATAAACTCAAAAAGTACTGCATGGATTTACGTCAAAGGCACGAATATTATTAAGAAGTCGGGTCAACATATAGGCTACATATTATCACGCTATCGCCTACAGGGAAGGTACTTTTGGTGCTGTATAATGTTCACGCAGACGACGTCGCGGGCAGCAGCTAGTATAATTATATTTTTATAACTTTTGCATAGTCGCTACAAAAGAAACTAATCTAAAATAAAACTAACTATGGTAGGGCATAGCAGGAAATATTCTGCTCAAAATTCTGGAGCTGGCTGACTGGGGAAGTACCTAGACCTCACAGAATATCACAGCTAAACAATACTGTTTTCAAACAGTGTTGTATTCCTGTAGTGAGTAAAGGGACCAGATCTCCTGGAGGTATTAGGGGTAGGCTCGGCAAGGCACCTTAGAGTATTAATAGGATGTATATTATAAAAATTCTAGTAGCAGAAAACGTTATTAAACTTCGTATTCACTTATGAGCTATTGAAATAATCTTTGGTAAAAATAATATTATCCTTTTGCCATACAATAAATGTTATTTATAAAAGAAATGTTGAAACTTCCGCCAAGTTTCTAGATTGCGGCTCAGTGAATAATTCTCCTGCGAAAAATACAAGGAATTTCTGGGAATAACCAGAACTAAATGCTTCATTACCTCTGTGGCGATAGAAAAATCTACGTGTATACACAGACACCCAAAAGATATTTGTACAAATACAAACGCAAGTGTCTCCGAAGTTGCTTAGTCAGGTTGTCGAAATCAACCAACAAGTCGAGGCAGACCAATTGGAAAGTTCAGGGAACTTCAGCGTAACTTACAAAAAATACTTTTTGAGTGTGACTAACAGGTAACAAATAGAATCTTATTTATTACAACAACATTTTATTTGTCTAAATGCAATTAATGAATAATTGGATATTTAAAAAAGACGTGTTTTTAATTGTTTAAGTAACAGTAAATAAAAAAACTTTACAACCAAAATCAAAATAAAAAATAATTTCATTGAAATAGTTGAAGTGATTATTATTTTTAAAAGTGAAGCTACCACCGATTTGGAATGTAGATTATGCAGAGAAGTATCGGCAAGAAACTCCACAGTTACTCTTTTAAAAATTATATATAAACTGTGTTTTAATACAAAATTTGTAATATCTTGCATGAAATACAGCGTCACTGAGTCCACACATCTTTATCAACTATGTAATCCTGTACAAATGTTCAGCTGACTTTATATAGTACCTATATAACGTAGAAATAGTACCACCACCAGAGCTCCTGGGGGGATTGGGGATAGGGTCGGCAACGCGCTTGCGATGCTTCTGGTGTTGCAGGCGTCTATAGGCTACGGTCTTACCATCAGGTGAGCCGTACGCTTGTTTGCCAACCTAGTAACATAAAAAAAAAAACCACCACTTCAGCCTATCACAGTCCACTGTTGGACATAGGCCTCCACAAGTTCGCGCCCGATATTATGACGCGAACTCATGTGTTTTGCCCATAGTCACCACGCTGGGCAGGCGGGTTGGTGACCGCAGGGCTTGCTTTGTCGCACCGAAGACGCTGCCGCCCGTCTTCGGCCTGTGTATTTCAAAGCCAGCATGGATGGTTATCCCGCCATCCGTCAGCTTTTTAAGTTCCATGGTGGTAGTGGAACTGTGTTATCCCTTAGTCGCCTCTTACGACACCCACGGGAAGAGAGGGGGTGGCTACATTCTTTAGTGCCGTAACCACACAGCACACAGAAATAGCATATGATGTATATTTAGTATGTATGTAGTTGAATTTAAAGCCTCTCGTTTGTTTTCAGCTTTTATACATATTTAAAAATACACTTATTTGCTGAAGCCTTATTTTAACGTTGTTGATTTTCTTTTATCTTTTGACGCCATTCGTTTATTTCACCAAAAAAGCAATGAAAAAATTAAAGGCAACTTTTTTTACTTTTAAATATTCTGCATTTACTTAAAATCATTGTGTAATATACAATTTTTGTAATACCTTTAAAATATTGAATCATAGCATCATTTTAATACATTTGATTAAACAATTTTAGACGGATTTAAAAATCAAGATTAAAAATGAACTTCAGAGTATAGAATAAACAAGTACCTATTCCGTGTTAAAGCTTTATAATGAGTATTTGATAATCATTTTGACATAAGAAAATGTATTAAAACAATTTAACAGATAAATTTCTTATATTACAGTCTAACACCGTCCTGACATGTGTAGCCCATTTATCGAGGAAGGAGGCTATGTATCATCACGTTAAGACCAATAGGAGCGGAGTCCACGCCGACGAAGTCGCGCGCAGAAGCTAGTATGCCAAATAAAAAAAAATGTAATTTATTCTAATTCGCTGATAAAATATCAAAGATCACAGGGAAATTAAACAGACCCTAAATTACTTTGACATAGCGCCAAAAACTACAAAGCAATAACCAAAAAGTCTAAATACTTCGTTAACATAAAATAAACACAAACTGTTTTACCCTTGAGACGATTCTAAAGTCGAAATTATTACCCAACAGCTCCTGTATGTTCTAAGTTACTTTATAGGAAAATAAAAATAATTTATTGTATCAAAGTCTCAACTGTCTGCGGCGATAAAAAGGTTAATTCCCAAAAGAAAGGTTAGGAGCAATACCTCGCTTCGCACTTAAGGACTAAGAACGCGTTCCATAAACCTTGAGCAAACCTTTGTCTTACAATAACTTAGACAGTTTATGTAACAAGAATAAAAGATTCTCTTTTATACTACTCACTAGCCCTGACTTTGTTCGTATTATATAACATTACATCTAAAGTTTATTATTTTTAAATGTACTTACCTAAACCTTTTATATTACAATTAGGCACATAGATCGTCTTTTCTGATTGCATAAAAAGAACACTTATTTTTCATAACATTTTAAAAGTACAGACTTTTACCGCAAGATAAGGTTGTCAACTATAGAACAAAGATTACAACGATAAAACAAAGATTTGATCTAAAGCAAAGAGCAGCACAACACCACATAGGATCCCCAGCACAGCACAGTAAAGCATACCATAGTATTTTAATATATACCATAAGCATTGTAAGAACAAAGCACCACAGAATATTTTTTACACAATTATACGTATAAATATTACCGTAAACCGTACGTAACCTTAGTCAATGACAAACTCTTAGTATTTCTATGTATAAGAAGAATAGAAAAAATAAGTAGAATAGAAGAAAGAACTAAAATGAAATAATAGATAAGACAGATAATATGTAGTTGGATATAGAGCTTTGTCACGTCGTAAAAAAATCTATTTTATATTCAAACTTAGAAAAGGCACTTTATAATACCCATTTATTCTGTTGATAATTTAATTTTATTTAAATATTTCTAATAAACTTCATATTTGAAGCGTCAATATTCATAAACAAGTCAAACAAACTTTCACCCGCCCTTTGAATTCCCGAGAGAGATCTACAAAAACCTCTTAAAAAGGAAACCCGAAAAGGACTTGTCATTAAATGTTTTACGCAAACAAAATGTGTTACATGTATATGAATTTCAAACCCTTTATCTACGCATTTTTTTTTTAATTTTAACCCTCTATCGCCTTTGTAATTTTGACGCCTACATAAATCCCAACCAATTAATTGTTAATTTTAACCTAAGTTTCTCTTCTCAAAAAGCAGCGGTATTTAATACATATTTAATGTTCTAAAATCAAATCGTTGTTTCGTCAGATAAATGTGGTTATCATTTTTGTTCGTTGAAAAATAATTATAATTAATTTTCACTTGAGATACGCTTTGAGGATTTTTTAGTTAAATTACTACATTTAGTTTATATATTTTCTTGATACGGTTACATCGATTTGGTATTTTATATACCTAACTGCATATAGAAATCTTTCAAGGATATAATATCGTGACAGCATACAATTAGTGCAAGAAACACCTAATATAGTAAAAATGTAAGTGATATGAAATTATTACATATATCTTCGAATAAAATTAATATATAAAAAATGTTATAATCCCATTGTAACTATTTGAGAATTTTAGCTCTTAAATATAAAGAGACTTTTTTAAACTTTATAGTAGTAAAATTTTGTTTATACACATAATATATTTTAATCGACTTCGAAAAAAAGGGGAGGTTCTCAATTCAACTGTATTTTTAATGTATTCGTAACTTTTTCACTGGGTGGATCGATTTTGGTGATAACTTTTAAATCAAATGGTGTTGCTTGTCTTGTGGTTCTATTTAAATTTTTTTCGTGATTTGACGAGTGCTATTTAAGTTATATTTAATAATGCGTATTTATTTTCGTCGACCTACGTTGTATTACCTACTTGTCAATGTAATATTGAAGTTGATTTTTTTTTAGTTTGTGAGTAAACACAGAAGTTATCAACTAACACAATTAACAACACAATTAATAACACAAATTAGTAATAAGGTAAAGTCATACGTTAGATCTAGTTTTATAACCCCTAAATTACATAACCGATTGTTCTAGTTCCATTAAAATAGAACAAGATAAAGTTCTCCATAAAAGAAAGTGGTCAAACAGTTTCCTATAAAAGGGTCTTGTACAGGGCCGGGACACATAATAAACAGATACCCAGAAATTAAACTTCGGGGGCCCTATAAGTAGATAGATATTGATAAAAATTTATTAAACTGACATTTTTTACTGCAATATTTTATCTAAGGTTTGTTAGTAAACTTTATTACATTTGTTTATTTTTGGAGTTTACTCCTTAAGAATCGATTTTCATATAAGGCCCCCAGCATGAAAAAAATATGAGTATCTACTGAACGAACGACCTCGTTACGTTTTTGTGCGCTATCTGTCTGCTACGACGTCGACGGTACCGGCTACGACGGTTACGACGGTATCGGTTACGACGTTTTCTAATATTACCATTGATAGATGCCATTATTTGATTCATTTATTTACCATTTGATATGGAATTAATCTTTTTCTTTGACTATAAAGTCTTTTTGTGCATATTTAGAGTGTCGATCTGAAGAAGTAAACTCCAGTCGTGCGTCGGAGCTGTTTATTTGTATGTATGCTTTTAAAGGTTATGCTACAATTATGAGAGTGTTGCAATATCTGTAAGTATATGTAAACTACACGGATCAATTCGTTTATCACAATAAAATCACAAAGGTATGAAAGAAACAATCGTTGCATTACAAATAATATCTCAAAGGTACATTTATAGTAAAAAATTAGTCTTATCTGTGTTTTGTAGCCCCTTTCCCATATGCATAATTTGGACCTGACTGTTGAGTTACGAACAGCCGTTAATTGAGGCGTGTCTGGTCATTTGTTCCGAAGTTTCAGAGGTCAACGCTTGTTAGCTAGAATTCGGGAATCCAAATGTTAACAAGAACCAATTGGGTTGAAAAGACCCAGATAAGTTGCGGTTGCGAAAACTCGTGGAAGGGTTGATTAGCTACTTTTACATATTTAAAAGTGAGACGCTATTCGAATAACTAATATTTTTCTAATTGTGTCGATTCGTGAGTCTGTTAAAATATTTTTGTTAGTATAATAAATTCGTTTGTTTAATAACCAACAGAAAATGAAATGAAAAAATAAGTTCAAATAAACTGGCTAATTTTATTTTTAATTATATACATACATATATACGTATAAGTATATTTTAAACATTTCGTCATAATGTTATCATAAAAAACATAAAAATAATTGATTTCAAAAGTTATTTTAATATCTCCTTGAAGTCCTTTAAAAGTAATATGTATAAAATATAGTACAAAATGATGAAAATTTTAAAAACACGTCGCAATAATTAACACTAAAGAAAAATATTATTTTAAAATATATCCAGAGGTAAGCAATTTCGGATATAATTTCATATTTCACCTGCAATTTAACAGCGACGCGTCACGATGACGTGCGCGGTAACTCAATATGGCGGCAAGCGAACCGTCATGGCCGCGGGCGCGTCATAACCTCAAAATCGCATTAGTGCGAATAGATTACCGGAAAATTAAACCTTCGTTGAGTTCGTTGGGGCTATGCGCGCCTGGTACATTTTCTATCTTATACGTAAGAATATGTAGGTAATGTCTTTTTTTCGGTTTAATGTTTTTTTTTTTTATGTAACTAGGTTGGCAAACAAGCGTACGGCTCACCTGATGGTAAGACCGTAGCCTATAGACGCCTGCAACACCAGAAGCATCGCAAGCGCGTTGCCGACCCTATCCCCAATCCCCCCCAGGAGCTCTGGTCACCTTACTCACCAACAGGAACACAACACTGCTTGAAAACAGTATTATTTAGCTGTGTCTTCTGTAAGGTCGAGGTACTACCCCAGTCGGGCTGCTCCATATTTTGAGCAGGAAATTTCCTGCTGTGCCCTACGTCAGTTAAAGTTAGGTTAAGTTTAGGTTTTTCTTCCTTCTTGAGATTACTTTGGTATTATTCTATATTGTGGTAAACTGAAAGCTACTAGAGACAAATAAGCAATACGGAAAATTAATCACAAATTTTAAGGTTAAAAAAACAGTTGTTCAAAGTCATATATTATAGTGTATCGGTAACACAAAATATTCACATTTTTACAAAAAGAACAATTTCTCAATTAACTAATAACGTACTTCTTGAAGGATTGTAGGTAGTTACATGGTTCTGAAATATTGCATTAGTAAATAGATTAGATTAAAAACATACTAAATTAATTCATGTATATTATTCTTTCAAAATGCAACCTAAACGTTCCCGTCTGGCAAAAATTTAAAGTATCCATAAATTTAACGAAATCGCAGGAGAAAGAATTCGTTCAGACACAGAGTTTAAGAGTTATGGATATTGAATACCCACCGTTGAACATTCGTTTGACCCTCACTAAAATCTTTCATTATACTCCTTTTATTACAAATTGAGATTTGTGAACTTTCTTATACTTTTATGTGTACCTAGTATTATATTAAGAATTGCAGACGCAGTTATAGATGGCGAGTTCATCTTGGCTCAAAGATGTTCAAACTTTTAAAATATTACATAAATATATCCCTCTTTAACAAGTTTCGAATACATCTCGTTTAATGTATCCGTTTGTAACTAAACTTACTGAACATGACAAGATTTATTTCAGCTTATCCACTCAAAAGTTTTAATTAGCCATCCTCGAAAACATCCCTGTCAGATTGAGGAAAAATGTAAAATGTCTCTTTAAAATATTTTGAAAGAATTCAAGATAACGATGACATTTACGGCAGTTATCTTTTTGTACCATAAAAATAATTTATTGTTACCTACTCTAACTTAGACAATTTTAAAGCTGCATTAGCAAATTTTTTGTAATACCAAACCTAAACTTGTTAAACGCATTATTTAATTCAATTTTGATCATTATAGTATGGTAATTGAGTGACAACTAAATGACGACTGAAACAACATTGAAACAGTAATAGGTAGGTATGTAAACAACTGAGATAATAACAAAGAGTATTACAACAGTGTGAAGGTAAACAAAATGTTCCGATAATCCTTGAATATTAGGGAATACTTAGGCGTCTATAACGGTAATCGCTTACAATCAGGTGAGCCGTACTCATCTTTGCCGACCTAGTTGTGTTAAAAAAAGTATTACTTCTATTGTAAATGATAATAACTTTGTTACTTCGTTCGTAAATTACGTAAAGTACGTTTAGTTCGCCGTAACGGTGAAGTCACCAATTCGTATGATTCCCGAGTGTGCATGGCTTATAAGCGGTGGTGGAAACAAGCAGTAACGCAAAATATTAATTTCTTAGTAAGTTACAAAAATTCCTTTAGTTAGTTATATACACAAACATTTTAACATGTGTAATATATTTTTTTATTGTACACATAAATAATACAAATGTAAATAAATAGGTAAATTATAGTCATGTGCTTGAAATAAATTTTATTTAAACGTCCAAAAAAGATCAACACATTACTCGTATATTCTCATAAATTGTAAAAGAGTCGATGGGTCAGAACGTCGTTACCATCGCGTCAGCGACTTTCGACGGTAATCCAATATGATCTGGAAAATGGCAGCGGACTTGGAGAGTGGTCCATGTTGGTGAAAATCATGATTTGTAATATTTACTGGAAAAAAATTGAGCATTATAACGATTACGATTCAGCCTGTAATATCCCACTGTTGGGCATAGGCCTCTTCCCCATGTAGGAGAAGGATATTGAGTATTTAATGAATTTCTAAATTAAAATAATAAAATATGTACTCTTAAACTCCCTAAAGACTTAATTTTGTTACTTAAGCAACAATTTACATTTGTATTTTTATGAATATCTTGAAAATATTTATAGAACAAGTTGTTACTTTTATAATTTAAAGGTAAAATAATAACATTATTAAAGTATACACTTTAATTAATTATAATTATAATATATCTATTATAATTTTATCAATCTAACCGCGTGGCCGACCGTCACGCGACATGCAACACACAGACGAAAAAGTTTGAGACGATGTAATAAAAGTTTCACTTTAAAAAAAAAAACTATTTTGATGTTGATATTACTGCAGTGTACACACCGTAGCTTATCTAATAAAATCAATATAAATCTTGCATATACATATTTCTGTGGTTCCGGGTGGTTTATTTGTAAATAACTTTACACATACTTAGTATGAAGTGTATGTGCTTACTTAAACATAAGCATTAGAACACTTTCTGTCTGCTTTAGGCGTTCCTTTCATGTCGTTTGACAGACGGTTGTCTGGAAGATGTGGTTCTCTTAGCGACAAGACTGCCATTTGTAGTATTATTTTTCTTCTTCTTACCTTACGTTTTGTTTATATATCTTTTAAGTAACAATATTAGAAGAAAAATTTGTTATTTATATTATAAATACATGTTAATATAAACCTCATTTTATACCTATATACAAACTATTGCTTATAATTATTTTAATGTAAGATAAATAATATTCGAAGAGTAATATTTATATTAAAACAATTAATACAAGTTACAATACAAAACGCTTTTTATATCTATAGAAATTATTTTGTAATGCGTTTTTATTTGTAATCTTAAAAAGTTGTAATATATATGTATATTTGAATTATATTATAACAGTAAAAGTAAATGTTGTGATTTTGTAAACGACTAAAACATTCGATGATACTTCTGAATTTTGTTCGATAGTCATGTTTTATTAAAAACGCTGTGAGATTGTACCAAAGAAAACGATGAGACAATGAAATTCGCCATGTCCTGCAAGATGTCGTCGCGACACACACGTATTTTTTTTATTAAAATGATAACTCACCCAAAACTAGCTTGTATTTCGACTTTGAATATTAAAATGTAGACGCACACAGAGACACACAAATAAATGTATCTTTAAATGTATATTTTTGTAGACATATATACCTATTCAGACGTCTAGGATACATACGTGATTCGAATCTAAGTATCGCGAATTTAAACTCCAACTAACACTGCTGTATAACTATGTATCTGTGCATAGACTTGACTGTGATCCTAACACCTTTAGCCTATAAGCCTAATGTATATCTAATACTAGCTGTGCCCGCGACTTCGTCTGCGTCGAATTAAAAAAAAATATTTATTGTTCAGTTCGCGGCGAGCATCT
The DNA here is from genome assembly GCA_905220545.2 of Melitaea athalia. NCBI lineage: Eukaryota > Metazoa > Arthropoda > Insecta > Lepidoptera > Nymphalidae > Melitaea > Melitaea athalia. The sequence continues at coordinate 16,687,077 of HG992188.1, forward strand.
CAAGAAAATAACGCTGGCTCGCCGAGCTTTAAATGTTTCGCTACTAATTATTTCTAACGACGATATCTCAAAAACTATTCATCTGATTGATATAGTGTAAAGGGCAATTTTAATCTGCATTAAATGCCTAGGCTAATTAACATATTTTTTTGGATAATACTGAACTAAAGAAAATAGTTTTGAAAATACGTACCTAATGTTTTTAATTAATTTGAACATAAAAGTGGTTATTGTAAGTCAAGCGTAAGAGATATAGATATGCCATCGCGGACTTTTTTGTAGCATTTTTATAGATTTTGAATTCGCTATTACATTACTCAACTATACCTTTGCTAGTTTACGCGGCATTCGCGTGAAAAGCTCCCAGTTGGCGAGATTTTTTGCGACCTCTTCAACATTTATCGTCGTATTTCTGCTAATTTACATAAAAGCATAATCTATACATATAATAAAATGGTAGAAAAGTCAAAACTGTACATTGAATATTTTTTTAAAAGAATACTTGGGGTGTGATCTACAATCGATACCGAAGCCAAAAATATACTTTTTAGAATTTTTGTCTGTTTGTCTGTTTATCTGTTTGTCTGTTTGTCTGTATGTATGTCCGGGATAAACTCAGAAAGTACTGCATGGATTTACTTCAAATTTGGCACGAATATTGTTAAGAAGTCGGGTCAGAACATAGGCTATATATTATCACGCTATCACCTACGGGGAACGAGCAGTGAACCTTTATTTCTTCAAATGTATGTCCGGGATAAACTTAAAAAGTACTGCATGGATTTACTTCAAATTTGGCACGAATATTATTAAGAAGTCGGGTCAGAATATAGGCTACATATTATCACGCTATCACCTACGGGGAACGAGCAGTGAACGCACGCAGACGACGTCGCGGGCAGCAGCTAGTAAATTATACACGTGAACCTTCCTCGAGAATCGCTCTTTCTATTGTTGAAAACCGGGTAAAAATCCGTTTGGTAGTTCTTGAGTTTATCGCGTTCAGACAGACAGGAGGACAGAAAGACGCGGCCGGTGGGACTTCTTTTTATAATATGTATAGATATATATGACGCCGCGTTGGCGCAACGGTCACTGTACTGGTTTGTGGCTGTTGCGCTGGCGGTTGCGGGTTCGATCCCCGCACGTGACAAAGATTTGTATTGGCCATGCAGATGTTTGCCGTGGTCTTGGTGTTTGTGCAGTCCTTGTCGGTCTCTCCACCGTGCTTCCGAGAGCATGTTAAGCCGTCGGTCCCGGTTGTTATCGTGTACGCCTGATGGTATCGTATAGTAGGGAATATATCCGCCAACCCGCATTGGACCAGCGTGGTGGATTAAGCTCTGATCCTTCTCCTACATGGGGAAAAAGGCCTATGCCCAACAGTGGGATATTACATGCTAAAGCTTATACCTAATATGTAATCAGATGTCATTTAGTAAATAAGCTATAAATAACTAGTACTCGTAGCTAAAGTATATACAACATAAATTCTAAATACCAAACCAATTTATTGAAAACTAGCGACCCGCCCCGGCTTCGCACGGGTGCAATGATGATACTAAATACTTCCAACAATAAAAGATGCGTCATGCGGGGCAGAGGGGATTGACTCACGCCGCGCAGTAGGCATAGCATAGTAGGCGCTTTAGGAACTTTAAATGTTTCGCTGCTAATTGCTTCTAACGACGATATCTCAAAAAATATTCATCTGATTGATATAGTGTGAAAGGCAATTTTAATCTGCATTAAATGTCTAAGCTAACTAACATATTTATATGGATAAGGATTAAAACTGAACTAAAGAAAATAGCTATGAAAATAACGTAATGTTTTTAATTAAAAATTTGAACATAAACGTGGTTATTGTAAGTCAACCGTAAGAGATAGAGATATGCTCTCGCGGACTTTTTTGTAGAATTTTTATAGATTTTGAATTCGCTAGTACATTACTAAACTGTATCTTTGCTAGTTTACGCGGCGTTTGCGTGGAAAGCTCCCAGTTGGCGCGATTTTTTACGACTTCTTCAACATTTATCGCCGTAATTCTGCTAATTTACATAAAAGTATACTAAATTATATACACAAACCTTTCTCAAGAATCACTCTAGCTATTAAAAAAAACCGCATCAAAATCCGTTGCGTAGTTTTAAAGATCTAAGCATACATAGGGACATAGGGACATAGGGACAGAGAAAGCGACTTTGTTTTATACTATGTAGTGAAGTTTTCATACGATAAAAAAAAAAACAAACGATATCGATAACAAAACATTTTGCGGATTAATTGCTGCAAGTCCTCTGAAAAATTGTTCGTCAATTATTTGTACATACTTGTGTATATTGAACATCGCGATTTTTGTACCGATATTTTACGTGTAGGCTGACTAGCTATTTAATTTTTTCAGGATAGATTTGTATAAAAAAACACGTACCTATTACATTACCAATAATAGGTACTAAATTCCTGCTCTAATATTTTTTATAAAAATAACACTACGAGATCTACACATAATTATGTATAATTATATACAAAAAATTCTATTCTTTTATTTATATTTCTGATGGAAAGAAGAGCAAAGAAGTTGATCAGCAGCTTTGTGAGCGAGACTACAAAGTAATTCGTTTGGTCATCAGTTGCAGAAGTAGCAAGACTGAGTAATCACGATAGATTTCCGTACTGAAATAGTAATAGCTTTGACGAAAACACTATCATTATAAGATTCATCAGTTAAATTGTATGGGTGTCAATAGAAACTAACTATGAGAATTTCAAAATGGTAATTTAAAATTTAGGACTGTGCACCAAGAATACTATGCAGAAAAGTACAGTACTGATCTAAGCAAATAAAGTAGTGTAAAGTTGGGCTACGAGACACATTAGTTTAATAAAAAATGATATTATAAACTATTTTAAATTTTTACGTTTAAAAAATCCAGTGAAAATAAGTTCGATAATAAACGGCAAATAAGTAATTAATAAATACTAATATACGAAGTATGAAATATAAAAATATATTTTTCGTATTCCTTGATTTATCAAGGATCGTGGTCTCACCATACATAGTCGATCCCATATAAAACACTGATGAATTTATCGCCGTTTAACATCGAGTTTAATTAAAACGCTCGTTCGTGAAATTATCAACGCCATAGCTAAATTTTTTTGCTTAAAAACATACAATACTGATCATAAAAACACACATTAACTGATCAGTAAAGATAATTATAATAATTATAATAATTACTTAATGAAATTAATCACAATATTGACTTCTTGTATTAAAAAAGTTTTAACAAATTAATCTTACCTTCGCTTAAAGTAAACAACCTTATGTAAAAAAGTGTGTGTGTCACCTCTAACGCACGACTGAAGTTTACTCCTTCAGATCGACTGTGTAGGTAAATAAGCACAAGGCTTACTAGTCTAAGAAAAAAATTAATACCATATCAAATGGTAAATAAACGAATCAAATAACGCCATCTTAATCTCATCGAGATGGCATTAACGAAAACGTAATGAGGTCATTCGTTCAGTAGAGTTTACTTCTAATATTTTTTTTCATACCGGGAGCCTTATATGAAAATCAATTCTTAAGGAGTAAACTCCGAAAAGGCCAAATGTTTACCTACTATTAGAATATTAGCTTTGTATGGCATCCTAGACATCTTATAACTGAAGATTGAATGATAAAATATTTCCAACGTGAAAGGACAATGCCCATTTTCTATGAAGCCGTGCCCAGGTACGTGCTTTGACGTGTTCAGACAATTCATATATTTAAGTATCCTTTATTAATTGAAAATAGATTTTTAATAATATTCTAAAAGTGATCAAAGCCGCAGTTTATACTTTAATTAAAAAAGATATTTTATTTGTATTCCGGGTTTGTGCTGTCAAAACATGTTAAATATAAATACCAAGTCGGAAACGCAACCATAGAATTAAACGCTTTTTTTTTAAATTAAATTATAAACCCTACACGACCAGAAAATTGACATATTAAAGTTTTCTTTATTAATTAAAACTAGATTTTTAATAATAGTCTAAAAGTGATCAAAGCCGTGGTTTATAGTTTAATTTAAAAAAAGCGTTTGTTTGTATGGTTGCTATGACGACTTGCTATTTATATTTAATCTTCTTCTTCTTCTTCTTTAATTTATGGCATGTCGGCGTCACAACAGTCTGTTGTGCAACATTCTGCCAGTGTCAAGTATGAGATTATGCAAATTACGGAGGAAACTAGTTTTTGATGCAACGAAAAACACGATTGTTTGGGTTTTGTTACCTGCAGACAAATATAACAAAGATTTTAGTAATTATCAGGGAGTTATACATCTAGGGAAGGGTCTAAACATCATTCTACTCCACGCTACATATAACTTATAACTATGTAATATAATATAATTATTTATTTAAATAAATAAGTAGCATAAAGCCTGCCTCGCATACATAAAAATTATAATTTAATGTTATTAATATTAATAAATTTAGATAGAAGAAATGTCAGTTCGGGGTTGTTATAAAAGTTTAGTAACGAGGAAACATTTGTAGGAAGAGGGATGTTCAGTTTAGGAAGAAGATTGTATATACAGAATGTGTTGTTAGGACAGGCAAAGAAGATGTGGTCGAGCGACCCCTCTTCAAAACCGCACTCGCACAAAGAGGAGTCCCTTATTCTGATTTTATTAAGAAAAACTGGGGTACAGCAATGGCCTAAACGAATTCTACTTAAAATAGAGACAGACTTTTTATTTAATTTTTTATACTTTGAGAACCATGGTTTTCTTGGGACGAGGGCTTGTATTGAGGCGTAAGACCTTCCTTTTATTTTGCTGGTCTTATCCCAGTGTAACAATACTCCTATTGGATATACATAGATATCCTTATCATCACGGCAGCAATTGTAACTATACCTATGGATGACCTATGACCCATTATCATATCCTGGTCACGGCACCAAAATGAAACGATATACTATATGGATATACATAGATATCCTTATCATCACGGCAGCAATTGTAACTATACCTATGGAATGATAACTATTCACCATATTTATGATAATCCTGGTCACGGCACCAAATTGTAACAATACTCCTATTGGATATACATAGATATCCTTATCATCACGGCAGCAATTGTAACTATACCTATGGATGACCTATGACCCATTATCATATCCTGGTCACGTGGACCAATTTGTAACACTATCATGGTAGTGGCGTTACAAGCTAATATTAAGCTTAAGATGATATCAATTATCTTTGGCCTTATAATTGTGATCGTCTAGTATAAGGAAGGACTCTACGTTGTGTTTGATTTTTGTTTCAGAGTAACTTCAGTTCTTTTTATGGTATGCCGAAGGAAAGACATAGTATATGTTATTAGAAGCCTTGATTTCTATATAAACTCTAACTAACATCCTACCTAGCCATTAATTTAAAATAACATCTCTGCATAATGACATTAAATTCCTGAAATTAATTTATCCTAAAATTTAATTGAAAAGATATTTACACTTACCAGTGATATAAATACTATAGATAACTAACTTCTGGAATACTATTAAAAGGAAAGAAAGATATTAAGCTTTATAACACCTTATTAGTAAATTAATTAGGAATTAATAAAATTTAGTAAATTAGAACCGTTAAGAATAAATAGTAATAGACTTATTTATTTAGAAATAACTATCACCTACTGTTTAACTAAATATCTGACGTCTCCTTAAGAATGTGTAAATTATAATTGCTAATATTTTTAGTGAATCTAGATAGCTAAAATAGAAATAAAGTTAAATAATTATATATATAGGATATTCTATAATGACATTGATTAATTGAATAGTGTCTAAGTTTCTCCCACATGTATTTTTAGTTCAAACCTGATATAATAGACAGATTCTAATAACTCTAAACAAATGAAATAAATAAAAATATATAAGTAAATGAAATAATGATTAAATACAGATTATATAGTTATTAATTATCTTGAAATAATTTATTCAGTTAATAAATTATCTCAGATAATTGTGAAAAATAATGTGTAGTGTTTGTTTGTATGTGTTAATCTGTTAGGATAGGGTTTATAGGTATTAAGGAATTAAAAAGGCCGGGTTCAATTGAACCCGGGGGTCGCAACCACCATAACCCCTCCGACCCTAACCGATCCACACCGTGCTGAAGGCTCTAAATTAAATTAGGCACAACGTTGGTGCTATCCAATCAAAAGAAAGGTAGTAGGTAGGAAATGAGAGTACCCAATTTTCTACAGTAAGTTAGACGGAAATATATCCTGTCTAACAAATGCTTGTTTCATACCGCTGCAGCACAATCATGCAATGACTGTATTTGAGTAATCCCTTGGGACGTCATATAGACATAACCAGTGAATTACTAGAGTTGATGTAATTACCAAGCTGTAATCAGACATGGTATTAAGATGTGTTCCACGTGAACAAAAGGAGATCGTGTCTACTGATCTTTTCATTGTGTGCTTACTAGCCCATACGGGAACTTCGGTCACACAACTACTTTGAAATTCGATCACGAAACCTACTACTTTTGCCACAATTGGATTGTGTAGTGTAAGTTCCCATAGGAAAGACCTACTGAGTTACGAGTCTATAGTCAGCTATATTGTCAAGCCTAGCCACCATTATGAGGTGGGTCAAACAGCGACTAGCGACTTGCGACAACGCAACCTTTCGAGTGTCCTATAAGGAAAATAAGAATAATTAAAGGTATAAGACCAACATGTAGAGTAGGTGTATTGTGTAGGTTTGTCTTTGCATGACTCACAGCATTCACATGAAACAGCATTCATTAACCAGAATAGGTTGTTCAATTGAAACATTGAACCAGTAATTAAGTTGTTAAACATTTGAATATATCAGGCTCTCTTAGGAACTGAATGGATTTATCAAGGACATAGTAGTGTCGAGAGATAAATAAAACAATTAAAATATAACATATTCATTTACTCAATCAGAATCTCTGAGAGTATCTCATTTTCACAATGAAAAGAGAATGTATATTTAATAGGTTTTATAATCCATCAATGTTTGTATGTTTTACAACACAAGAGGGCTTGATTAAGGCTCGGCTTAAATCTCAGTAAATCCGCCTTAGGACTTAACAGAGACTGTCCACAAAAATTAGCAATAAATTAATTGGAATAGTGAATATGTTTCTCTATTAGTCTAAAATAGAACTTCATACCACTGCCCAAATATAAATCACTAACCTTTGTTGCAGTTCAAACAACTACCATACACTAGGTGTCTGGTGGAGTTTGTCCAATGTCTCTCATCAAAGATGAGGAACTCTTATCAAAGATAAGGAAACGTACGTATAGTATTTACCAAGAACATAGTTCAGTTAGGCAAATACAAACGCAGAGGTTGGTAGGAAGTACACGCAACTTTCTCTACTAGATAGGCCAAGGTTAGGATCTACCTAGCATAGATGACGCGATGAACTGTGGCTTAGACAGGCCAAGCCTTATAGGGGATATCTATAATAAAACACTGGCGAATACAAACATTTATGGATTCACCTTAACATAGTTTATATAGTTCAATGAAAGTCATCGTGAGAATGAGACACTCCAATCTACCAGATACCTCGTCTTGACACCCATTTAAGAACATAAATTCTTAGATCAATGTTCAAAACTACAATAGTTTGTGTAATGTCAAGGTTCAGTGTATAATTACCTCATCTTAGAATGTATTCAAGAGCTAAAAGTATCCTTGAACTCATTCAAGACTACAACCACTTTGTTACCTCGTTCCAACATATATTTAACAACTACAAGTTCTTAAATTAATGTTTGAACTACAAAAGTTTGTGTAATGTCAAAATGAAGCCAAATATACATATATATATATATATATATATACATATACATACATACATATACATTCATTAGAAGTATATTTATATGTAGAGAATATTCAATAAGATACGACAACTAATCATTAGTTTGTTTATAGGTCATATTTAAACAACATAGTATAATTTCATTCATTATTTAAATACACCCTAACGAAATTCTAATTAACCCTTAATATCTAATATGATAGTTTTAACCAAAGATTCATTCAATTTTATATGTACTTTAAAGTCAAACGAATGTAATTTCGTTTTATCCTATCAACATCATATTGTGATTATTTACTTAAGTTAGATTTCATTTTATCAGTTAAATTCAATATAATTATGGTCATAAGGCTTATTTCATAATAATTTCATTCAATAATCAATCATTAATTAATAGTATCAATGTAAACCTTTTCATAATAATTTCATTCAGTAATTAATCAATAATTAATAGTATCGATGTAAACCTAGCTAATAATTCATTAGATATCTTTTATTAGAAATCTCCGTAAAAGTTATAAAAATCAGTAAAAGAAACACAACATGCAGAAAAACAAACATGCATCAAAGTGTATCAAAATTGTAAATTATTACACATGCGTATATATAAAAAATTAATGCATTCGAACCAATCAGGAGCTCTTGACTGCAGACTCTACACAGGTTTCACTGAATTTAATTAGCGGAATACAATTAAAATTTTATAATAAAGAATTGCACTTAATAATAATAATCAGTAAAATTAAATTAAAACTAATTCGCGATCTACACTGAAGCGACATTGCCACTCGGCCAGCTTACGCTAATGAAATCTCTGAACCAGATCTAAAAAATACTTTTTAGGTATTTCTATCATTGATCTAAGTCAGAAGTTCCATAGCTTTGCCAGCCGAGGGCTCTCGTTACTGTACTTCGAATTCAAAATCGAATCCCGACTGTCGAAACTGACCCCCGAAAATGACTCCCCATCGTATATATTCAAATCTCGCGTCTGTTTTTCCCCCACCCTCACACGTCCACCAACGCGCCCTGCAGTGTTCCCATCCACACGGCAACTCCCGTGTCACAAGGAAATTTGGATATCTTCGGTTCATTGCCGTGTTCAAAAATACGGCAATCCAATGTGTAATTGTTTCTTCCTAATAATTTAATCGATAGTTTATAAGTCATTATAGTGCAACACAAAACCAAGGAATAAAATTATTACAAAAAAACAAGGAATAAAATTATTACTTCCTCAATAAATTGAGCTTTACTGGCTGTAAGCACTTTTATCCGATCCGAAGGAAATTGCGTAAATCAATTAAACAAAAAACACAACAAAGATAAACAATAAAAGGGAAAAACAAATATACATTGAATAAAGCCGAAGAAAAAAAATGTTAGTTACGATAAATTTGTATGACGGTTGTGAAGAATAATGTATTATTCAACCGATTTCAAAAGGAAGTTATTTAACCGATTATCGTCATTTTAACCTTACGTGTTAATGTAAAGTAAATACACGTCAATTTTGTAGTTTTTATTCCGAAACACGGTAATTTAAAATCTTGCGATGGCAACCCTGGCGTAATGTGAGTCCAACAAAAAACTGTATCCCATGGATACCCAATGCTTAGGGCCGGGTTCCACCGTTTAATAAAGCTATGTTTTGCTTAATCGAATTTATAGTTCGATTCTAATATTGGTTTTCGTTTAATTATTATTACGAATCATTTGTACGGGCACACAGCAAAGTGCTGTTTTAAGACTCTTTCAGGCAACTTCCTTAAAAATTTCTCTCCGCAACAACCATCCTCATCTTTCAAGGAACACAAAAAGAGAATCAGCGCAATCGGCTCAGCCGCTCCCAAGACCTGCGCCCAGCAACACATTCAGCCATTCATTTATATATATATATATAGAGATACACTACTATAAACTCGAGTATCAGAATATATCATATGACAACTTGACAAGATTTGTTTTTAATAGGTTAGACCGTTAGAAGCACTAGACAAAACGTGTTTACACAGCTAAACGCCAAAAATTGGTCGTTTAGAATTTAACCTCAGTTATTCTCTAACTGCGTTTAGTTTATGTTGGTGAAAAGCAATTTCCAGCTATAAACTCCGTTAAACGCGTAAACCGAGCCTACATCGAACTAATCGCGATTATTTCAATCAGTGGAAACTGGCCCTTAGAACGTTTCCTTATCATCGTTTTATCGAATCTGTCAACACAACAAATTTAAGCTTGTCTCGAATATAAAATTTATCGCCTAATATTTCAACAGAACAGCCAAACTGTTTGAGTTCCCAGCCAATAAATTTCTATTCTTAAGTACAACTTAAAATTTGAAACCCTAATGGATTTTAACAATTTTCGTTCATTGAATTGACTGTTTTATGTTTACGTGTCAACTCACATTTCAATTTATGCGTTTGTTATCTCAAGTATAACTAAAATTTATAGACTAATAATTTAGAACTGAATTGTGTTTACGTGTTACGTTACACCAGTCTTCCTGCCAAGATTGATGTGCTTGTCTCTGGGGAAGATTGAGGATGTCGTAAGTTTGATACCTGTAGTGTTTATTGTCCACCTGTTGTGAAGTAGCCTGCTTCGCCAAGGAATCCACTACCTCATTACCTCTAATGCCTGAGTGACCTGGGATCCAAACTAGAGTAATGTTTAGGTCTTTACTTGAACTATTAAATAGGGAGTTTCTAATATTTAAAATGATATCACTGTTTAATTTATTATAAATAGGGTTGATACTAATGGATTCCAGGGCACTTTTTGAGTCAGAAAAAATTACAGCGTTAGATATATTATGGCTCTCAATAAATAGACAAGCCTCTAATATACCCACGCACTCACCAGTGAATACAGATGAATGGGGGGGACACTGAAATAGTAGAGCAATTCTCGAATTTTGATAATAGACAGCTACGCCTGTTTTTCCTAATTCTGTCAATTTGGATGCATCGGTAAAAAATAAGTGGCTGTTATTCCATCTAGTTGTTACCTCTGAGGTAAAAAGAATGTTATTCTGGGGGGATTCTTTGGCGAAGCCAAGGTTGACTATCACATTAGGTGAATATGTTATCACCTCATATGGAAATTCATGCCAACACAGTTTTGGAAAGGTTTGAATAGGAGAATCCTGTTCAACGTCGCGCAGTTTTTTAAAACTATTAATTAAAGGAGGAGTCTGTTTATGATGCCAATAAGATGAGGTAAGGCAGAGGTTATCCAGACACTCAAGTTTCTTCTTAAGTGGATGATCGGAGCGAGCATTAACACGGAGCAAAAAACGATCAGACAAAAACTGAAAACGGATAAAGAGAGGTGGGTCAACGCACTCTACTTGCAGAGCATTCATGGGGGTCGATCTCATACACCCGAGGACACAGCGAAGAGCCCTAGACTGTAAGGTGTCCAAGGCCTTAAGGGAGGATTTATTAGATGGTTTGAGGAGGAAGGTGCCGTAGTCCAGGACACTTCTGACTATGGCATGATATAAAATTTTTTGAGTAAATGGATGAGAACCCCAGGAGACTCCAGATAGCGCCTTTATTATGTTTAAGTTACGTTCTGCTTTTTTAATTATGTGTTCTATGTGTTTGATCCCAGTTAGTTTAGAATCTAAAATTAAAAATTGGTTCAATGGTGACTTACAAAAAGCTATGGCAAAGCGAGATCACGCTTTCCGTAGGTTTAAAAAGGAGCGATCTGCTGTTAACTGGTCTGTCTATAAAGCTGCGAGGAATCGTTGCAATCAGTTATGTCGTAACTTAAAACGCCGTTATTTCCATGAAAATATCTGCTCTGCAACAGATTTATTAAAATCCTTAAAAACTCTGGGTATAGGCAAAAAACAAAGTTCTGTAGAAAATACCACGTTAGACATTAATGGTCTCAATTCCCATTTTTCTTCTTCGTCTGTTATCGAACCACAAATTAAATCCAACACTCTTTCAAATATCTATAGTTTGCCCAAGCCCGATATTCCTCTATTTACTTTTTCACTTGTCGATGTGGCCGAGATTCAAAAACATCTACGGGCCATTACCTCGAAAGCTTCCGGCTGCGATGGGATCAGTCGTAGAATGGTAATGTTTATCGCTAATATTATCCTTACTCCCCTCACCCATATCATAAATTTTTCTTTGTCATCAGGTTTCTACCCAGAAGAGTGGCGTAAGGCTTTTATTCTCCCACTACCAAAAATCCACAATCCGTCCTTACCCACTCACTACCGCCCCATTTCTATATTACCTTTTTTATCCAAGATTATTGAATCCGTTGTTCACCGTCAATTATCCTCATTCCTAACTAAACACGATTTATTTGATCCACTGCAATCGGGTTTTCGAGCTGGTCACAGCACATCGACAGCTCTTTTAAAAATTACTGAAGATATAAGAGAGGGTATGGAGAACAAATGCGTGACTGTTTTAGTCCTGATAGATTTCAGCAATGCATTTAACGCTGTCGACCACGATCTGCTTCTAGCATTCTTGACTCGTTACTCTATGTCAGCCCCTGTGATCAAGTGGTTTTCTTCATACCTTCGAGGACGCAGGCAGGCTATTCGTACCGATGGGGGAAACTCTGATTGGTGCGAAGTGGGTGCTGGTGTTCCCCAAGGCGGTATATTATCTCCTTTACTATTTTCTCTCTTCATTAACTCAATTACATCTTATTTAAAATGTCAGTACCACCTTTATGCCGATGACCTGCAGCTTTATAGACAGACTAAGATTAGCTTACTACATTCTACTATTCATTGTTTAAACCAAGATCTAATGCGTATACAAAACTGGTCATTGAACCATGGTATTGCTGTCAACGCCGCCAAGTGCCAGGCGATTATTGTGGGTAGTTCTCGGCAACTGGCCTTAATTGATACAAATTCTTTACCCAACCTGATTTTTGATAGATACACAATACCTTTTTCCACGAAAGTCAAGGATCTGGGCATCATTATTGACAATTCCCTTTCCTGGTCCGATCAAGTAAATGAAGTTTCGCGTAAATTCTACTCAACATTGCATCCCTTACTGCGCTTTAAGCATTTCTTACCAACTAAGGCTAAGCTTCACTTGGTGAATACCTTACTTTTGCCCATAATTGATTACGGCGATGTGTGTTATTTGGACCTCAATCAAGTCCATTTGAACAAACTGGATCGATTGCTCAACACCTGCATTCGTTTCATTTTCGGTCTGCGGAAGTATGATCATATTTCACATTACAGATCTCTTCTTAAATGGCTACCAATCCGTGAACGTAGGCACTTGAGAATTCTTTGCTTACTCTTCACTCTTTTATCCCATCCTACTACCCCTCCTTACCTTAAATGTAAGTTCACTTTCCTTTCCGAATTACATGAAAGGCCTCTCCGCTCTTCAAATAATCTATCTCTTGCTACTCCTATTCATCGGACTGGGTTTTTGTCTGATTCATTTGCTGTTACTGCTGTTCGTCTCTGGGACATGTTACCTGAATCCATCCGTAAAGCTCCTTCACGTGACTCATTTAAGAGACAAGTTAAAAAGTTCTTCTTAGCTAAAATTTAACATTATTTGGTTTTATTGTCGTCAGATTATTATGTATTAAGTATTTTGTGTGTATGTATATATGTATGTATGTATATATGTATGTATGTATGTTTGTATGTATGTATGGATATGCGTATCTATGTATGTTTATATCTATACTCATATTTATATAGGTATACTAATTTTTTTTTTTCTTTTTTTTTGCACACCTACAAACGTCCGCTCTTGTACGTCCTAAGGTTGGCTGGTAGAGAATGCTTTTAGCATTAAGCCCGCCTTTTGTACAATTATGTATGTATTGTGCAATAAAGTATCAAATAAAATAAATAAAATAAATAAACCCAAAAATTTCACCGAATCACAAACTGGGATATATGAACCTTCAATCTTCAGACTTACTAGTGGTATATTTCTCTTCCTGCTGAATGTTACTACAGTACTCTTTGAAGCAGACAACTGAAGACCCCTCTCTTCCAGCCAGAGTGAGAGTGAGTCGAGGGAGATTTGTAATGATGATGAAGCTTGGGAGATTGAGGGCGAAGAAATGTACAAAACTAGATCATCTGCATATTGTAATATTTGACAGTCAGGGTTAAGCGAAAGATGGAGTGAAGAAGTATAAAGATTGTACAGAATAGGACTGAGTACACATCCCTGAGGGAGGCCTTTCCATACAAGACGTGTGTCGAGATTCTGACCCTGGACCCGAAGCAAGACCTCTCTGCACATTAAAATACTGCATAGTACCCGTATTATCTTTTCTGGGATACTCAGCTGTTGTAGCTTGTACCTGAGTACAGAAAGAATCACGTTGTCGTATGCAGCCGTAATGTCAAGGAAAGCGGCCAACACAGATTCGTTTCTGGAGAAAGCTATTCTGAGGTCAGTAACAAAAATGCCTAAACTGTCTACAGTACATAGTCCTTTACGAAAACCAAACTGGGAGGAAGGAAGTAAACTGTTTTTTTCTACAAACCATTCCAGACGGTTTTTTAAAAGATGCTCGAATATTTTGGAGAAAGTAGACGAGAGAGCTATGGGGCGGTAGCTATCACTTACCTCAGGTGGTTTTCCGTGCTTTAGAATGGGGATTATTATTTGAGTTTTCCATTCCTTAGGAATGTAATTGAAATCAAAAAAGGCATTAATTAAATTTAGGAAATATTTTAAAACAATTTTGCCGGCCTTTATCAGAAAAGAGTAAGGGAAACCGTCAACTCCCGGAGCTGAATCTTTGACACTAGAGAGGACAGATAGGAGCTCAAACATGGTGAAAGGGTGATCTATGGCATGCGTTGATATTAAAAAGGTATGATCTGAATAAGGGAGATCAATGAGATTTGGAACAAATGGAGGAGCTATTTTATCAAAAATGTTTCCTGCTACAATTTCAGAAATGCTGGGTGAATTTCGATGAGAGAGACCGCGCCTAAATCTATTAATTTGATTCCAAACGATACTGGAGCTGGTGTCTGGTGAGAGGGATGCACAGAATTGACGCCAACTGCTGGTCTTTTTCCGTCGGAAAACTCGTCTCGTCTTAGCTGCTATTCTCTGGTAGTTTATTAAATTGCTATCAGTCATGTTTTGTTTATAATCCTTTTCTGCTTTTTTCCTAGATTTTATCATCTCTGTGCACTCCCTATCCCACCAGGGGGGAGATGCTATTTTACCGGACGCTGAATTTTTCAGAGGAATATTTAAGTCGGCCGAATCTGAAACAGCCTTACAAAACTCCTTGTAGCACGCATTAAGATTTTCTGCAGTGATTTGAGGTAGTGATTGAACTTTATTTTCCAACAGTTTTTTATAATTCTCCCAGTTGGCGTCAGACAACCTATATTTTAGTAGGGGTGGAGGTGGATGTTGAGGGTAACATCTTAACGGGTAAAAAGTAATAATAGGATAGTGATCACTACCAAATGTACTATCTAGGACGTTCCACTGTAAGAGAGTTGCTAAATCGTTTGAACATATTGTTAAATCTACACAACTCTTCCTTTGTCCAGGAGGAGTCATTCTTGTAGGTCGGCCATCATTTAGGATGCAGAGACCTAACTCCTCGAGCATTACTCCCAATTCACTGCCAAAGGAGTCGTTTGTTTCTGATCCCCACATACTGTTATGACTATTGAAGTCTCCTAGGACTAAGAGCGGAGGAGGGAAGAGTAAAAAGACACAGCGTAAAAAAGGAAGAATAGAAGGGTTTGGGTGGGGGAGGTATATAGAAAGAATATTTATATCTTTTATTTTTATACCAACAATATTTATGTCATTGCCATTGTGAGCAGGGATGGTAAGATAAGTACATGTAAACTTATTATTAACCAGGATCATTGATCCTCCATGGCCGTCTAATCGATCATCCCGGTATGATGAATAACCCTGAAGAGAGAAGCGATGATCGGGTTTCAACCAAGTTTCTGTAATGCATATAATGGTGGGGCTGAGAGTATTTGAGAGGTGGATAATTTCATGTTTCTTATTCTGGATGCTCCTAGCATTCCACTGAAGAAACTTGAGTGGGTCCATTGTGACGGTTTAGAATTGAGATAAGTTTTGTTGCTACGTGGTCTGTTAATGTAAGTTCATTTTTACTAATAATATCAACTAATAATGTTAAAAGTAGAGTATTAAGATTTGACGTTCCAGTATCTATGGTAGAGGAATTATTTAATGCACATCCATTTTGTGACTCAGGCATATTAAATTCGTTCAAGATATCTTGATGCGCTTGTTTATCATAGCCCGGTGATAGAACAGGGCGTTGTTTACGTGTGACAAAAACAGTTTTCTTATGTGAAGTTGTAGGGATCGAGGGGGTTCTGTGAGGTTGGTTTATATTTATAAGGGAGGATCTAGTTGAGGACTTTGCGATATCTGCATATGATCTATATGATGAAGGGACAGTCTTGGATGCTTCCTCATAAGAAATGTTTCTCTCTGCCATTATTAATTTGATCTCTGTTTGTCTTATGTATTCAGGGCAACTCTTGCTTATAGCAGTGTGTCCTCCTGAACAATTAAGACAAATGGGGTCGTCTACTGTAATCGGGCATCCCTCACCTGTGTGATCCTGAGTACACTTGTAGCATCTAGGTTTTGACCTGCACTGAGTTTTCGTGTGTCCAAATCTACAGCAGTTAAAACACTGGATGGTTGGGTATTTGTAGAGTTCGACTTTTAGAGCCATATAGAAGCAGAGAACTCGGGTAGGTAATGTCTGTCCATCGAAAGTAAGAATCACAGATTGTGTTGGTTGCCACTCTGGAATGCCATTATTAATTACTTTTCTATTGATTCTACGCACTTTTATGATTTCGCCACAACCTTGTGGGACTTCCAGATTTTCTACAATCTCTTCTATGGACCAGTCCACAGGTATCTCTCTTACGACACCCATTCGAGTAATATTGTAGGAGGGGATGGAAGAACTGTATCCGTTTTGTATTAGTAAGGGATTAGACATAAACGAATTGGCATCTTGAGGAGTACTGAAAGTTATGGATACTCTGTTACGACCCACTCGTTTTAAGCCATCATTTGCTATACCTGGGAAGCGATGAGTTTTTAGAAATTGACCAAATTTTATAGGGTTTAAAATAGTGTTAGCTGCTGGGTCACTTACATTGCGAGACACATGTACCAAATAAGGAGGCTTATCTATGTTGGAATAGCGGATTCTGTAATCACCTTGCTTAGCCTGCTTGTTTGGTACTGCATGTTTGTCAGAGACAAGGGAGCGTTTTTTGGCTAATGCGTTTTCAACTGTTGTAAAAGATGACAGTGGAGTGGATAGGACTGGAGAAAAAGACAAATCAGGGGGATTTTTGTCCGGCGGTGCCGGTGGGTCGGGAGGGTCGTTAACCTCCATGATTTAAAGAAAAAAAGGACATACGAAACAAAAAATAAACACTCACCAATATACCGCGACAACACAAAATATATACGTAAATCTAAACAACCAAAAACCAAACTGCATACACAAGAAAATGCCAAGAAAGAAACAACGTTTGCTAGAACAAACAAACCCGCTTGACACTTGAAAGCAGAATCTCTTATATTTAATCTATTTTGACATAACAAACGCGGAATACAACTAAAATATTTTTTTTTAAATTAAATTATAAACTGCGGCTTTAATCACTTTTAGAATATTATTAAAATTTTAGTTTCAATTAATGAACGATAATTAATTATATGAATTGTCTGAACACGTCAAGCACGTACGGGGGCACGTAACTGGGCATTGTCCTTTATTACAATAGCATTTCACACAAAAAAAGCACAATCATAGATGATTTATATTATGTAAAGCGGGATACCTTTAGCTGCTGGTGGCCATTTTGATTTCCCAATATGTGCACGATGCATGCCAATGCGTTTGTAATAACCGAAATTTTATTCAGTCATCACTGACTAATTTTATTTCTAGACATTTTTAAACCTTATGTACGTGGTAATGCTAAATGCGCAAAAATGTACGTAATCTCATCTACCGGCTAATGTGCATGGTCACCCTCGCTTGCCTTATACAAAGTCTAGAAGTTTGATGCATGAATTTCAGAAGTTTGACTATCAAGAATTTCGTCCCGGTTTGTCTCAAATATATTAGACAAAGTTTAATAATAAGTTTTGCATTTAAGACATATTAGCGGTGTTAAATTGTTACATACGAGTAGGTATTTCTCCTTGCGTCGCATTCTGTAAAAGTAACGAGATTTTTAATTAAATGTGTGTAAGAATTAATTTAATTAGTGTTTTAATATTTTTTTAAATAAATATAACAATTTGTAATGCATATTGTTATGAAGAAGTATAGAATTTTTTTTAAATTCTTATTTTAACCATTACCTGTAAGGTACAGACAGCTAGCTAAGTTACTGTAAATAAAGCGATAATTAATATTTTAATTTTACTCTATTTTATGCACTGTTCATTTCAATAAAAAAAGTACAAAAAACAAAACATTTTTTTTAATTATCGATTATTATGATTAACTGTCAAAGAGCGACATAAAATCCAACTGTTTAATTTTGTTTAAACCTTTTGCAGTAACGCTCTCTTCACGCATTCACAAGCTTACTCCACAATTCGAACGTGCGTAAAGAAGTTTTACTTCAAATAAAATGAGAAAAATTTCACCGGAAAGAGAATTCGTAAATACGAAGTCACGTAGTCAGATCGAAACTCTGGCAACCTAACAAACTTTCGTCCCGACGATAAATCTAGTTCCTCCCGGGACCCGGACCTTATCCTAAACCTGACCGAGCATCTGTAGGATGGTTATTGCTTTTTACTTACTTTTGTTTACTTGTTTATCTTTGTAGTTTCTCGTGAAACGTTATAGGGGGGATTTTTAAGAGTATCGAGTCAAGCTCGATATTGGTAAAATTTGTCCTAGTCTGTTTTAAAGTTTCATGTGGTTTTTTTTCTGTAATTGTACTGTATTTTTATTAAGTAGAGCTTAAATAATTAAAAACATATAAAACTACTTTTTAAATGCAAACCAATTTGATTTTAGAGTAAATATTATGCTTAACACATAAAATCAATATATTTAGTGCAGTACTAAGTTTTTTAGGGCCTTTCTAAAATAATGAACACTGCAAACAACACACACAACTGAAATTACATTTAGCACTAGCTGCTGCCCGCGACGTCGTCTGCGTGCGTTCACTGCTCGTTCCCCGTAGGTGATAGCGTGATAATATGTAGCCTATGTTCTGACCCGACTTCTTAATAATATTCGTGCCAAATTTGAAGTAAATCCATGCAGTAATTTTTGAGTTTATCCCGGACATACATACAGACAAACAGACAAACAGACAAAAATTCTAAAAACTATATTTTTGGCTTCGGTATCGATTGTAGATCACACCCCTAGTATTCTTTTAAAAAAATATTCAATGTACAGTTTTGACTTTCCTACCATTTTATTATATTTAATTATATGTATAGATTTTTTATGTTGTCACACGTATAAGTGGCATGACATAAAATACTTATTGTGAGGTTAGTTAAGATAAAAAGAAAAAAATAATCGCTGTTTTTATTTTTTAAGAATATGTGTTTTCCATCAAATGTACATAAAATACAATAAATTATTCATTAATTATTTTCATAACTTACTTTCACATTTTTAAAGTCGAATCTGTAGTTGACTGAAACTACTTATTTTTGTCTTGTAGTCTAACATTACGCATTGTGACATCCCGCTGCTGGGCATAGGCCATTCATGTAAGAAAAGGATCGGAGCTTAGTTCACGCAGTTGGCGGATATACGAGGATATACTCGTATTCCTACTATGAGTAACGAACGCTATCGAGATCGGATCATAGGTTACTATGATAACAATCGGCACCGACAGCTTAACGTGCTCTCCAAGGCATGGTGGGGAAATCCACAAGGACAACCTTTGTATAAATATATTTGTATAAACATAAATAGCCACCCCGAGCGGGAATAGAACCCCAAACCGTCGCTGTTTAAACGCCTACACGGAACTCTCACCACTACACCAGAACGGTCATCTAATTACATTAGAATTAAATTTATATCTTTCACAAATTTATAACTAATATATCATTTTGTACTTTATATTGTACAACAATGAAGATTTTAGTACATTTACTAAATAATCATCTAACAATGTCTTAATCTGCTTGTATAATGGCCTTGCTCATTGTAAAGTCTACTGTTGTAAATCTGCGTGCCTTTTGTTTTGTTATATCATACTCATACAAATAATACAGCACTGTATACTTAGTAAATCTTTAATGTATAATTTATAATGATTAAGAATAAAGAATTTTCGAACAATGTCTTTCATTTGCAGTTTTATAAAATGTTTTGAATACTTTTGTTAGGGAAAAGTACAGGGAGTGTAGGTATATACTTACGGTATAAATTAAACAGTAATGAGTACTGTTTTAGGAAAAGTTAAAGAAATAAGTAAAAAAAACTATTAAGTAAACATGCATGGGCTTCGGCTGCTCTGAAATAACAAAATTTCTTTTTTTTTATTAATGTGGCTTTTCTATAATGTTTCGTTTTTCTATTAAAATTGAAAACAAAGATAGCAACTTTTTCTTTTAATGTTTGGTTTTGCTTTTTATTCAAGATTTCGAACTTTTTGTTTTATTACTGTCCTACTTTATGTTAGATTTTCCTATTTTACAATATTGGTTGATTTCTATTTAAAATTTTCAGGCGAACACCATTTTATTAAGGGCGATATTTCTGATCGCGTGCATACATGTATATGTTTTAAACTTTCTGTATCTCTTTCTATATTCTATCTATATTTATAAAAGAGATTTCCACCCACATATTGACTCATCACGATATTTTTGGAACCATAAGGGCCTATGCAAACCGCGTTTTTTAAACGCGCCGTCGACGCGCGTTTCTAAAACGCGCGTCGACAGCGCGTTTGTATCGCGACATACGCGCGTTTGCATCGCGTCTGTATCGCGTGACACGCGCGTCGACGGCGCGTTTTTATCCTACAGAGCAGTTTGTTGGCGTTTGTATCGATTCAAACGCGCGTCGACGGCGCGTTTATATCGCGACATACGCGCGTTTGCATCGCGTTTGTATCGCGTCACACGCGCGTTTGCATCGCGTCTGTATCGCGTTTAAAAAACGCGGTTTGCATAGGCCCTAAGGCGTAGAGACTTGAAATTTGGTAGGAATATTTCTTTCGCCGATTAGAAGTAAGCTAAGAACGGATTTTACGAAATTCCACCAACAAGAGGGGGTTGCGGGGGTTGATGACATATATGGCAAAACAACGTTTGCGGGGTCAGCTAGTTTATTATAATTATGTATTAAGTTGTTAACACATGAGTTCGCGTCTTAATGTCGGGCGCGAACTTGTGGAGGCCTATGTCCAACAGTGGACTGTGATAGGCTGAAGTGGTGGTGGTGGTGGTGGAAGTTGTTTATGTAAGCAACTCAAAAGCAACCAATCTTCAATTTGCAGGTTTCTCTTAACATGTTACGTTGATATTGTTTCTCTAGATTACCGTATCAAAATATCCATAACATAATGACATTTACATTTATATACTATTGATATAACGAAATATACGATGAGTATTAGGTAAACTTTCAGTAATTAACATATTTGAGATATCGCGTTGGCGCAGCGGTCACAGCACTGGATTGCGATTGGCTGTTGCGCGAGCGGTTGCGGGTTCGATCCCCGCACACGACAACATTTGTATTGGCCATACAGATGTTTGCCGTGGTCTGGGCGTTTGTGCAGTCCTTGTGGGTCTCCCCACCGTGCCTCGGAGAGCACGTTAAGCCGTCGGTCCCGGTTGTTATCATGTACACCTGATAGCGATCGTTACTCATAGTAGGAAATATATATTTGGGTTGTCTGGAAGAAATGGCTAAATAGCCATAAGTCCGCCCATTGTACTTCACAGTCTGTAAATGATATTTGTAGGCGTGATGTACAATAAAGTATAAATAAAATAAATAAAAATATTTGATTTATACCCCGGAAAACTAAATTAATTAAATTATACCCACGGGATTAATATAAAACCATATCACTCCCGATTGTGAATCAAGTTACGTATTAAAATTCATTTTGTTCATAAATATATTGGACTAGCTTCTGCGCGCGACTTCGTCGGCGGGGACTCCGCTCCTATTGGTCTTAGCGTAATGATATATAGCCTATAGCCTTCCTCGATAAATGAGCTATCTAACACTGAAAGAATTTTTCAAATCGGACCAGTAGATCCTGAGATTAGCGCGTTCAAACAAACAAACAAACAAACAAACAATCAAACAAACAAACAAACAAACAATCAAACAAACAAACAATCAAACAAACAAACTCTTCAGCTTTATTATATTAGTATAGATTTAAATCGATTATAAATAATTCAGTGAACAAAAAAATAAATGCAATTTTTGGCATCAGTTTGTCTAGTGACTTATTTGATTAAGGTTTATTAATACTAAATAATATGATCATGAAAAAAAATTAAGATGAGGCCTAAAAATCATACTCCAGTCCACCCTATTATTGGTACAGTGTCGTCAGATCCTTCGGTAGCAGTTGTCTGAAAGTCATCGCTCTTTTAGCGATAAAATTTCATTTTACGATTCTTTTTTCTTTTTCTTTTTCACGTTATGTTTATGCAAAATTTATTTTTTGGTTTATGATAAAGTTCTTCGACGCTTCTTTTTAAAATACCACCCAGATTCTTTTCAATCATTCATGCAAACAAATAGTCAATTTTTCTAAAATGTTATTATAGTTTCGAAAAAGTTTTTAGGTTTCGTTAAAGTTTTTTAGGTACAAAGCCGACCTCGCTGCGATATTGTCTTATTAATAATAATTTCGTTATTTTACGAATAACAAACCCGTGAACAAGAAACGTAATATTTGTCGTGTGTTCATAACAAACAAACGTCTATCAAACGACAAATATTTTTCATATTATTTCCGTTCGGCATCTAAACCACTTCCGACAAACAAAAAAGTCCTTTTTTACTCATAAGTATGTCGCGTAAATCGTATTTTCAGTAACTTTGATGAGAAAACTACTTTCAAAGATACGTTTATAGAATAATAGATATACGTTTTTATTATTTCATTTTTAGTAGCGTTATCGTATTTTATGTTTTATTTTGTATTAATTAGAATAGGGGTGAAGGAATGTCATGGTAAAGATATAGAATGTTAATTGTTTTATACAGTTCTTACCTTGTCAAAAGGCACAAAACATCAGATATTTAGCTTTATTTATTAGTGACTAGTATATCATTACTATACTTAACAAAGCTGATAAACAAACAATCGATGTTCGTATGTTACAATGCAATATCCTCGGGACTTTTATAGAACTAAATCTGAACCTCCTTTACTGACTGAGACTTTACTAGAATAAAATGTTTGTAAGCATTTACTTTTAGTAAAACAGTTTACAATGACGAAGAATTACAAGAGAGACAATTTTATTTTATTAACAACCCGCATTGGAGCAGCGTGGTGAATTAAGCTCTGATCCTTCTCCTACATGGGCAAGAGGCCCAACAGTGGGATATTACAGGCTGAATCGTATCGTATCGTAATGTTTGTCAAAATTATTAGGTACATAATGACACATTTATTAGCCTTGACTATCAAAATATAAGTACGTGAAGGCTAATTACGTATCATGACAGTAAATTCATCCCTAATCCCTAGAATATAAGTTTTAAAATCGTGTAGCGTTATCCGTTATTCTTGTTTTAAGATATATTCCCTTGGCCCTAATAAA
The DNA here is from genome assembly GCA_905220545.2 of Melitaea athalia. NCBI lineage: Eukaryota > Metazoa > Arthropoda > Insecta > Lepidoptera > Nymphalidae > Melitaea > Melitaea athalia. Next base: position 16,710,802 of record HG992188.1, read on the forward strand.
ATCAAAACTCGTAGCAAATCGATTTACAACCACCGGACCTAAGTTAGCACTTTGTCTCAACTTAGCCTCTTAGACGAGCTAAGTATAACTTATTTGAATCCTTTGAAACGGGATAACTTTCATGAAAAGTTATAACAGAGGCGAGCATGGTAATTATTTCATGATTTTCAATTTTGTTTTTGTTATGAATTTCGATTAAATTATACAGAATAATAAAATAATATTAATGAAATAAAAAAAGAGACTGATGACGATAAGGCCGCCTTTAGTATCTTTTTTAAATTGGTATAAAAATTTGTTGTTATTGTAATTTTAATTATTGAATTTATTGCCACATAATATATAGGTTAAGGTAACACGTGAAACAAACACATATACGTAAACATGAAGACAATATGTGTATGGACAATGGGTAACAGGAAGTTAATCAGCTCAGCTGACACAGGACTAAGGTACCATGCGCTGCTGTTTAAGCTACTCCCTTGTCCCGTGATGTAGGTATAAAGAGAATGATGTAATACTGGAAATATTTGTGCATTTTTGAAAGGTTTTATTATTTTATTAAACGTAAAAATGTACGTTTAAACGGGTAGATATATAAATTCTGTTATTTTAACCAAATTTCTGCATAAAATGTACTAAATGCGAAAAGACATGGCTTCCGATCGCTTGCCAAACCGGTTCATAATTTAGTTCAGCTTGTACTTAGCAGTGGATAAATAAGCCTTAAACAAATGTTGCAACTTAACACTTTCAGTGTTAAAAATTTAAACGAAATATACATTCAGTGTGATCAATTAAAATTACTAATTAATTAGACAAATTTTGTTGAGTTCAGATACTGCAGATCAACAACACCAACAAACTGACCTGGGACCGCTGTTTCGAAATCGCATAATGTCATTAAAATCTGTTGTATCCTATGATGAAAGAAAACTATTAATTCATCAAATTAACACATAAAATTAAACTTAGTGGTGAGGGTAGAGATGACTTGCAAATGTTGGATTTTTTATTTAAAGTATTTGTATATGTAACAACATATTTAATCAAGGATTTCAAAGTTTACCAAAAACAGTCATATTTAAGATGGATATAATGTGAAATGCGTGTCCAAAATTATAACTATACCCCGTCCGGCGACTAATGATCTTTTTGACACTTCAAGAAATTTTGACATTAGTGACTGCCTCACACGTTATTTATTCGATTCGAAATAATAATCGATTTTATTTATGAAGAACTTTCAATCGATTTAATTAAATACATTTAGTTTAAAAATATTATTTATTTATGCGTTTATTAGTTTTTTTAATTATTATAAATGAAATATATAAATAATAAATAAATGAATTAACAGAGTTATTGCTCTTTATTCTTGGTTTGCAATTAAATTTCAAGATTTCGACTTAATTCCTTGCAAGTAATCAATCTTGGGGTCATAGATACTATTTTTATTTCCTTTTTTTGTATTAAATTTATCGAAAAAATAATCACATGACGTAAAATTATTTTTATCATATGATCGATTTATTATCGATTTATTATTTCAAGAACTGTTTCATAGTCTGTGGTTGTTTGTTATGCACAGGGTACTTCATTCAATCAATCAAATCGTCAATAAAGTATGACATTACTGTAAAATTTTTAGTACGTTATTCCGAAAAAAAAAACTGTAATTTATAGGCGTGAGCTGTCAAAAAGATCATTAGTCGCCGGACGGGGTATAATCTATGGAAAAGTAAGATGAAATTACAGCCCTAATAGCCTATGTATATACCTATGGTAAGTCAGAAAGCTCCTGACGAAAATTGGTGGTAAGATCGACAACACCGTTGCAGTCGTATATATATAGCCTAGGGTAACTGCTTACCATGAGGATCGTAAAAATAAACTAACACGGGAAAATACTCATAGACTATATTTCTTTTCATTGCTGAAAAATAAGATCAAATAATTACAATTACCTACAGTATAATTTAATAATCAAATATCAACAAAAGAAGTTAGAAAAATGTGAACCAAAATAATACCAACGTAAGCAAACTCACTTAAGGTGGGCGTAAGAAGGTAATGAAATAACAAGTTAAATTATGTTAAGTAGTTTATAACATAAAGAAAGTTCAGATTTATATATGTCAATGAAGCGTATTTCTGAGCAAATTGTATTAAGTCAAATCAATCAAAATGTAACTTAAATAAATTAATACTCTTACAAACAGGCTTTTACGGGGATTTCGTCAAAGGCAGAATTATTTTATTTATTGGAAAATTGTTACTGAATTGAGTGAGGATTATTTTATAATATTAAAAATAGGTTTTAGCATTATTTTGTTAAATAAAGTGCCGTTTAAACTTATAAACATAATCGGAATTACGTAACTAATAACAAAAATACTAAAACATGCTTAGGGGTAATGAAAATCCCTAGGAACCTAGGACTTAAACTAATCTTATAAGTAACGTTATAAAACTATAAAGCTATAACGCAAGGAACAGAAATAAACTAAAATAAATCGATACACCGGAAGAAAGATATAAAAAAATTAACCCACTTAATGTGGTTAGTATCGATCGCTTCCCGTTGTTTTATAATTCAAGCCGTTCTCTATTTAGGCCCTGCGCGCACTAGTGACATTTTGTCACCGTGACGTTTTGTCACTGTCACCGCGTCCATCATCCCTAATGGAGGTGCGCGCACTTGGATGCGTGACAATTCGGTGACTTTTTTGTCCGCGGAGGACGCCAACATGCCCGTGACGCGACAAAATGTCACGTGTCATATGTACGTAGGTTGGCAAACATGGTGTAGAACTTTCCACTTATCAGCCTATCACTCCAAAGCGGGAGAACCCAATACTTTTTATTATTGTATTTCTTTCTATTTCTAAAAACGAGCTCACAGACAACCTATATCTGTATATAATCTGTCACTGCAAGTGCGCGCAGTCGCGAAGGTGACGGTGACGTGACAGTGACAAAGAATTTTTTGTCACGGTGACAAATGTCACTAGTGCGCGCAGGGCTTTACTGTTAAATAAATTAGTGGCTAAAACAGTTGTTACAGTTTAGCCGACGCTCGCTCAAAATGTTTTTAACAATTTCGTGTTGGCATTTATCAACGTTTACACGTTATAAAATAGATGGACTTTGAATGTTATAAATTTTAAAATTTAGTGAAATAAATTTTAATTTTAATGGTAGTTTATATTGTCAAAATAATAACTTCATAAAATATATTCATACCAGAACAAATTTTCTTAAATCTGATATTTTTATCAGAACTAAAAGATAGATTGAAAAAGATTTTTTTTTCTTAAATAATTTTATAGTTTGTATTTTAGTGTCAAACCATTTCTTCTGACGCTCATCTCAAGAAGTATTTTAGAAGTTAATTGAATTCTAGGTTTGATTTTTCAAATTGTTTAGAAATTTATTTGAAAAATCTAACACCTAGCTATCCCAAACCCGAAGTTTAATTAATAGACACTCTTATTGAGACCGTTATATATTTGATTTCTTTATTTGATGACGCGTCGAAACATAATGCATATAAAACCGAAACAAAATTTATAATAAAAAAGTTTTAAGAGCGTATTTTGATTCCAAAACGCAGAATATAAACCGCGTTGCGGTAGCGGCTCGCTCTCGTTTATTTTATTCCAGCTCGTAGATTTTTCTTTATTTTCAAAGTGCTTTTTTTTGCCAAAAAAACCCGCTTTATTTCTATTCTGAATAAATACTTTTTTCTTTTAACCTTTATGCTGGCCTAAATGCTTTGTATTCGTTTTTGGGCGCTGGTCAAATGTAAAGTAAACCTTATGGAATGATTTTCACGAGTGCACGTAAGGCAAGTACATTACATGTACGTTATAAGTTTTAATCTTTAGCTTCTATTTTGCTTTATTAAACATTCATATCAGTTAATCTTAAAACTTATTGTTACCAATGATTTGCGCCTGACATGGATACGACACAATTTACTACACAGAAATTAGAATTAATAAGCATGTGCTATGTCGTCTTTTTCCGTTCCTTACCACGTTGAGTTACTTTAAGCACACTCATGTGAACTACTCCTATCCTCAGCATTCACGTCTTGGGACTATAATTATGTGGACACATCTTGGGGAGGCCTATGTCCAGGAGTGGACTGCAATAGGCTGAACTGATGATGATGATTGATGCCTCGTTCCCTCCCAGGTCTTAATGATATATTCAACCACGTTGGTAAAAGGTAACTTAGGTCTTACCCTGGGACGAAGGAAAACGGATCTTTTTAGTTGGTCTTGGATTTGATCGAACTTTGTCGCAATGTTATACGATATAACATGGAGATGGATTTGTGTGCAATCGACGACTGCGACCGTTCATAAATTTCTTGAGTCTATAGGTAATAGTGGAAAAAACAGTAAACACTGCAATACCCGCTGTATTGCCATTACAAACTACTTTAGACATTCAGACATTAGCGGTACTTCAATGTAAAGTTTGTTCAAAATATCTTGAAACTTTCAAATATATTAAAAGAGTATTATCCATTATAGATATTATGACTTCGAAATGTCAAAATCGAACAATTCCGTAAAAGTTTGAAATTGCTTTCAATGCTAATGTAGACGTGATTCGGAACTTTTAATGAATCATTCCAGGTGCTCTGAATACTTGAAATAATCTCGCTATTGAAATTCTTGTAGCCTCAATTATTATTCAAACAATTCAAAATTTCGAGATAGTTTTGAGTTTGCATATTGCTCATTTCATGGTGATAAGAAAAGGCTAGTAATATATATATATATTACTAATAATTTCAGCTAGTTTTTGACTCAGAACTGTCTCATATAAGGGAAGGAGTCAAAGGAAATTTTGATAATTATAAGTATTTAATAATGAAATATTAACAAAGCAGGGATATCTAGCAGAAAATATTTTTCTCAATCTAGAGTAAAATAGATTAACATTAAAGACGTACCAATGCCTTAAAGAAAACAACACAGCCAATACTGCTTTCAGGTGGTATTTATTTATGTATTAATTCGTTATTCTGTTTTATTAATCCGTCAGTTTCATTATAATCAAGCTTTCAATAGACATTACTAGATCTTTTGTTTTATAAAAATACAAGAACACTAACAATACAAATATTAAATACTAGCTTCTGCGCGCGACTTCGTCGGCGTGGACTCCGCTCCTATTGGTCTTAGCGTGATGATACATAGCCTATAGCCTTCCTCGATAAATGGGCTATAAAATTTAAGATTTGAAAAAAGAATTTTTCAAATCGGCCCAGTAGTTCCAGAGATTACCGCGTTCAAACAAACAAACAAACAAACAAACAAACAAACTCTTCAGCTTTATAATATTAGTATAGATTTCTTTACCGATAAAAGCACACAAATATAAAGCCGGACTTATCCTAAAAAGGGATTTCTCCTTCGAAACACAAACTAAATATAACAATGGATATAGAAAATAACAAAATAAATAAGCATTTCAGAATTCCAGACATACATGTAAGTCCTCACGCCATTCAAACCGTCCATTATTATAAATCTTCACCGGTATAAGATAACCCTGTCGCCCCTACTCAAACAATTCACAATTACATGCAAATATTAAGGCGAAGATAAGGCGTTATAACATTACGTTAACGAGTAAGTGTCCGAGGGTAGGCATATCAAGATCGTTTTATCTCTTTCATTCTCAAGCTGTTTAATTTTCTGTTTCCCTCTAACACGTAATTTTATTTAAAACGAACAAGTGTCGTACTTTAGTTTCGCTAGGTATTGTATTATAAAGCTTCAGATAGAAAACTTTAAACAAATTAATTACGAACAACTCCTTCACACGCCAATGATGACAGCAATGTATTCAAGAATAAAAAGGTACACAAGCGTTTATTTATGTAAACGCACACTAGCAAAATTAATTTTTAAAAAAATTATCTCATTAAATTGTATTTATTTTTCTGATTTAAAGTACACTTTCAGACATTTATTTTACACACATGCAGTTTAATTGTGTCCGTTCATATACATACAGTCGCGCTCACGTGCACGCATATGTACACATACACATAAATATATTCAATACAAATTTGCCAATCTATCATTTAACCCAATCAACGGATTAGAAACCAATTCAAAATTAACATCAGGTATCCGACACTCGGACCACAGTGTAAGTACTTCGAAGACATCAAACAATTATCTCCAACTTCCAGCCATCATATCCTTGTCATTCTAAGCATGTTCTAAAGTACAAAAGGGTTAACGACACAAGTTACACAAGAGCTCTTAGCTGGCGAAGTTGTAGTGTGGAAAGGACTTTAGTAATCTCGAGAATTCCTTCGTCAGTTTAACTCAACTCTAAACTTGTCGAATTTATAATCTACTTTGAGTTAACATGTATAATATGTTTATTATATGACAATTTAGTTGTTACTATAGTTTGTTGAGTGTTCTTTGGAATTTTGAGGCCTGTTGACCCCAATTTTTGGTTTATTTTGGATATATTTATTAACACGAATTGGCAACGTAACACTAACAAAGTGACTGTATCTGTTTGTAAAACGCTTGCTGAAAAAGTAGTGTTTAACAAACTGTACCAGACTTACCAATTTATGCGGATTTGCAATGTAGCACTGTTCGAAAATGTTTTAAAATATTTAAAAAATACATCACAACCGTCCAGACCACGTCATCTTTAATTTTAAGGAACATCTTGTGCCACAGCTTCGATCGTTTAATAAGTAAACACTACTACTTTCAAGAATTTTAAACACTAACGTTTTAGGATTCAATTTAGTGTCATACCAAATAATTCAGAAGTTTTGTTCTAAATAGAATTCAATAAAAAGTTGCCTTGAATATAGCTTTTCATGTTTGTTCATTTGAAGATTCATCAGAATTGGTTGAATGGTTTTTGTGTGAATGAACAACAAATGGAACAATGGAAATCTATACAACCATTCTCAAAACTCTCTCATTTATAATATTAGTAAGATTATAAAGGTTTGAGTTTCAATTTCAATCGACCTTCTACTGAAAAGGCTATTTAAATGTTAAACGTATGAAAAGAAACAAATCAAGTAGACAAATTTTGACCACAAAAGCAATCGTGCCATTTGGGAATATTTAAAGGATTTATCTTATTATTTCTATAACATCATTCGATAAATGTCAATTTGATTGACTTAATAATATTTTATTAATCCTAGTCTAATATTTTATTGTCGACAGTCTGAATAAATAAATATATATTAAAAGGGTTTTCAAATCGCAATGTCCAAGAACCTAACGGTAGCCTGTCTAACAATGTTTTCAGCTTTATTATATTATAAACTGTCTAATTCATATTGTTTTACGACACGCAGTTATTGAGCTATTAAACAAAGATAAAACACATCGTACTACACTCTGATAGACGAGTTTAAAATGCTTATTCTACATAAATTCGAAACTATCAGCAACAGTAAAGACTCTTAACGTTGTATTTTTTTTTTTTATAGGAGAGGGGGCAAACGGACAGTTAGCTTACCTGGTGCTAAGTGAAACCAACATTCATAGACTAACCCGGTACATCAGAGGATTAGCGGGCGCGTTGCCGGCTTTTCAAGTAGGCTTTATGCTCTTTTTTGTTGTCTCAATATATATATAGCATACATTATAAAATATGTAGCATACAGTGAACGAACGCTCTGGTGTGCCTATGCCTTGTAGGCGCATAAACTGAGGTAGGGCACAGCAGGAAATTTCCTGCTCAAAATATGGAGCAGCCCGACTGCCTTTGTTAATTTTTTTCGTCTATCTACGTTCGATTACTTGTCGATATAATTTAAGTCGATTTTTTTCGTTTGCTAGCAAACACAATTATCATAATTAAAGACTACTCGGCTTAGATACACATTTATATCATTGGGCTGTATTTATTAGTATTGTATATACAAACAATTCGATCTAGAATCACGTCACATAAAAATGTATGACTCTTGAATAAATTATATCCACGCCTGTAACTTTTAAATTTATTCATGAAAAAAAATCTAATTTATATCGCGTATCGTAAACATTGTATCGTCAAAAAATGAATTAGCTGAGACCATTTTATGTTTATTGTTCAATATAGAAGCATTTGGTCTTGTAATTTAAATGATACGTTTGGAAAATATTGGACATTTTTTGTATTATCTACATATTAATACGTGAAGCAAAAACTTTGTACTTCTTTTATGAAAATTGGGCGGACGAAGGAGTATGAAATTTCGCACACTAGTTTATATAGAGAAGGAGTGCAGAATGCCAATATTTTTTTTTAATTATGCATAAAATATACTTTAAATCAATAAATAAAAATTACATACACTACCATTTATTTGACACACGCGTGTATATATTACTAGCTTCTGCGCGCGACTTCGTCGGCGTGGACTCCGCTCCTATTGGTCTTAGCGTGATGATATATAGCCTATAGCCTTCCTCGATAAATGGGCTATCTAACGCTGAAAGAATTTTTCAAATCGGACCAGTAGATCCTGAGATTAGCGCGTTCAAACAAACAAACAAACAAACAAACAATCAAACAAACAAACTCTTCAGCTTTATTATATTAGTATAGATTTAGACGCCGCCGACACGGCACACGTAACATTACATCAGAGCTGCGGTCGTCAGAATATAGAACCTCACATTTAAAATTTCCTCAACTTTATAAATTCAAAATGTGTCATAACAAATACTTTTAAAAATATCGACATGTAAGTGCAAAAGAGTGTCGCTACTTTAAATATCCACCTCAGGTATAAATTTACACTGGACTTTGAAAGGTTTTCAAGGATATACCGGCTGATGGATATACAATACCTATGCAGCGGTCAAGAGGGGTGGAAACGGGAGTTGGGTGAGTGCGGGGGTGTAAAAGGAAAAGTTCTTCATCCGTTCCCAGGTTGTATGAGCACGTTTCGGTTTTGTCAATGTTTACAGGCCATTACAACTTAATCCATGCCGATTTAATTAGATCAGATTTAAGAAAAAATGTAAGGATTTTTGAGTTGTGATGTCGAGACAGATACAACAATGATATAATTATCATTAAAACTATTATTATACCTATACCTTAAATTGAGTTGTATTATTCTATATTACAGTGCATAATAACATATTTGTGGGAATGATTTAATATAATGTCTTTTGGTTGTAAGTATGCGTGTAAGATTCATCTTTGTATACAAGCGTACACCAAACAAAATACTACTGCTATACTTTTAATTCAGCCTCACAAATTGGGGGTCAGTGGAATTATTTCTATAGATTTTATACGGAAATGCCTACCGCCTGTTTCCTATTTATATTATTCTTATCTATTTCTTTTTGGAAATTTCCAGACATTTTTAAAAACATAATGGAATTGGTGTCAAAAGATCCTTGTATATTTCTCTAGAAATAAAATCCCTCTCAAATGCTGCAAGAAACGTGGCTGCTACATTTGGGGTCCGCAAATGTCTGTACATCCGCCTGTCGGCTTCCTTCAAGGTTATATTTTTTTTACGCCGCGTTATACCGAGCAAAGGACTATATACATACAATTGTGTAGAAAGCGCATTGTATATTTTTACAAAAAAGTTTTACTGGTAACGCGTAAATATCTTAAATGCTGAAAAAAATGACGCCACAAGGCAGCAGTCAAGTAACCACAGAATATTTATGACGGAATTATTTTTTTCTGAAAGTTTTGCTTTCTGAGCATGTTTTAATACTAAGCAGTTGTATTCATATTTTACAAAATAAATAACGTCACAAATATAATTTACATATTTCCTCTAAAGGAGTTTAATTAATACATTAAAAATAATTAGTATCTATTGAAAACAAAAAATGTTTAAATTTATCTAAACTTATAAAAAACCTGTAACGAATCAAATTCTTTACATTTAATAGATTTAAAAAAAAAAACATTTGAAGAGAAATCTATAATTGAAACTGCGCTAAAGTGCGCTAAAAATATATTATGTTTTACTTTTTGTACGTTTGCCTGTTAGTCTGTGTCTTGATCACTTTGGTCGGTATTTTAAATGAAACAAGCAATCGATAATAATAAAACTGGTAATCAATAGTGAGGCAAACGCTAAATGCATTCGCTCATTTTTATCCCGAACCCTTCTCCTTGCCTCCATTGGGAAAGGAGTTAGAAGTTAAAATGTTTTCTGATTGATTATTATTAATTGTGTAATTCACGCAGTAACGTGTCACTGTTGGGCGTGCTGGCGCTGAAGGCCTCTTTTTCCATGTTAAATGTCAGTATTATGTCCAAATAACCTGAAACCCAAAATGTACAAAAACCTTTGGTCTTACAGTTCATTTTAAGCTGGTGCAAATTCAGCACCTTATGGTTTTTATTTACAACTAGGTCAGCAAAAAAGGGTACGGCTCACCTGAAGGTAAGCGACTACCGTAGCCTATGGACGCCTTCAACACAAGAAGCATCGCAAGGGCGTTGCTGACTTTTTTTTTACCCAGAGGAAATCCGTTATGAATCCCTTGCAGCCCCGCGGGAGCTAGAAGATATGGGGTGTTCCTTCGTTACGCCTGGGCGGAATCACGGGGACACTATTGCACTCGCGATCCCGCCAGCGTTTGCCTGAGGGCTCGTCGCGATTAGCAACTCCAACGAGGCTTACTCGTACACTAAGGTCGCCTCCGTTCTCGTGACTGTGCAATGCTGATAGATCCCCCGATTCATCGCCGGCTGGACCAGCGTTACGGAGGCAGATTGCCATGCATGTGGGCCCTGCGTCGCCGACAGCACAAATCGGAAGCGAGTCTTGTTTTCACTCCCGACATTGCTGACCCTACCTCTAGGAGCTCTGGTTAGCTGAATCACCACCGTCAAACAACACTGCTTGAAATCATTATTACTTAAGGTCTTAAAAGAATATATAATAAGAAGAATGGGATTGCAATCGTGAACGAAATCACGTGTACAGATAGCTTTAAATTATCATCAGAATGTTTTCCAATAATATTTTAATATCAATAACGTTAACATTTAATATAGTTATCGAATATTGCTAAGCAGTTAATGAAATAGTTATGATTATTTGTATTTACTTACGTTTATTGATATTAGTAGTAATCGAATAAGCGCAATGAGTATTTAGATAAAATATTAATATCAATTCAATTGTAATAATATTATCGAAACTAGTTTTAACGCGTTTTAATTTACCAATTTTACTTTTATTATAGTATATTTTTATCACATTTTTATAGTTTTCACTCTTTTATTAATTTTCACATTTTATATTATTGATAAAAAGTATATGAAATGATGGTTATTTGAAGTCTGTGTGTACTAATGCGCGCTTCAGCCTGTAATATCCCACTGTTGGGCATAGGCCTCTTTCCCCATGTAGGAGAAGGATCAGAGCTTAATCCACCACGCTGCTCCAATGTGGGTTGGCGGATTTATTCCCTACTATGAATAACGATCGCTATCAGGTGTACATGATAACAACCGGGACCGATGGATTAACTTGCTCTCCGAGGCACGATGGGGAAACCCACAAGGACTGCACAAACACCCAGACTACGGTAAACACCTGTATGGCCAATACAAATGTTGTCGTTTGCGGGGATCGAACCCGCAACCGCCCGCGCATCAGCCACAAACCAGTGCTGTGACCGCTGCGCCAACGCGGCGTCACGCGTCGGCCGTCGCGGTGTAATGGAATACTACTTATTCTGTTTTATTTCAATCGACACAAGATTTTATTCAAATAAGCCTCACTTAGACGTGATTAAACTCACTACAATTTTTTATATCACTAGGGTGGACAACAAACTTACGGACTGCCACGATGTAAGCAGTTGCCGCACCTCATGAAAGCCTGTAACCCTAAAAGTTTGTTGCTGTCTTACCCGCTGTCAACAAGGCGCACTCTCAGGATTACTTATTACCTCGCTCGCTACAAGAACCCAACACTACTTGAAGAAAGTAATATTTAGCTGTTATATTCTGTAAGGTTCCAAATTCAGCCATTCCACTTTTTAAGCAAGATGTTTCATGTTGTACGCTTACCTCATTTATATAATTATATAAAAGAGATTTCCACCCATATATTGACTCAACACGAAATCTCTGGAACCATAAGGCGTAGAGACTTGAAATTTGGTAGGAATATTCCTTTCACCGAGTAGAAGTCAGCTAAGAACGAATTTTACGAAATTCCACCCACAAGAGGGGGTTGCAGGGGTTAATAACATATATGGCAAAACAACGTTTGCGGGGTCAGCTAGTATAACCATATAATCAGTTCAAAAACGCCATAGCTTAAAATAACTTTGTATACCAGACATTGAACATTACAATCGTTTAACGAATAAATAACGTCAAATAACATGAAACGTTGCAAACACTCCATTCGTAAATATAAGAATATGAAATAAAATATATATATATACGTATATAAAAGCACACATCTTCGCGCTCTCTTTAGAATTAGAAAGAGGCCGAGTGCGATATTAAATATGAAATTCCTAGTCATCGCACGCCCGGTCCCTCTGTAGCCCGCACCAGCAGACACTCGTGCGAATATTTAATGCGCTCTCAGAAGCAACGCCAAAGCTCGCTACAGACGACGAACATAAAAGTTGATAATTTCTTATTTATTATTTTGTGAAAGGCAGAAGAAATTGAAACATTGTTAAATTTTTGTATACTTTAATTCTTTTCTCACCATTTCATTTATCCTGATTTTTTCCCGACTCTACACTGCAATTTTACATTACAAATTATGTTTATAATTGTAATAATTAGCTACACTGTAAGAATTAACTGCTCCATGAGACACGAAGCGTTAACAACTATGTAATAGGATACAACAATAGATTACCAATCATATAACGGCAAATATTATTAAATATTATTAAAATTATTATTATTATTATTATCATATTCACGAGCTGATACACCACATAACCTCAACCTGTAATACTTGAGGTTACAATAATCTTGTCACCATAGAAAGCTAACAAAAATTTTTTTTTAAATAAAATGAAAAACATTCCAAAAAAGTCACACAAAAACAAAAAATGTCACACAAGTCACCCGGTCTGTGAGTCCCCTAATTAATGACAACAGTTATTCAGAATTCATTCGACTTCCACGCCTGGGTAGAACGAAGCGAAACATTGAACCTGTTATGTTTGAAATTGACAGAGCTTTGTTAGAATTTCCACTGTTATTCTCTGTTAACTAAAAATACGCAATGTTAACCAAACAGTGACACGTTTTTATTTGAGATAAAAAAATTTGCTTCGTAATTTTACCATACTTTACTAGCCTCTGGTAACGAAAAAAATATTAAAAAAGTATTTTTAGATTTTAATGGAAATTTTTACTTTTTCCATTTATAAGACCATTTTGGGTTCTTTAGTACAACTTGGTATAGAATAAGTGCCTTAATTTATTAATTAAATAACTCAAGCGTAACTCAAGCGTAAGTATAGTTAAGTAAGCCTAGTGTAAGCCAAGTGCAACTTAAATTTTAATCTTTTAAAAGTAACAACTTTTGAATTCAATTTGAATAAATCAGTATGAAATGACATCTATCTTAAACAAAGTTTTTTTATATATATTAATAAACACATCCCTTTTAAATTTACAATACGTAAAATGCTGTCTTTATGCTTGTGTAACAAAATATTGTGATTGTATAATATGATTAATTTTAATCTATATATACAGGGTGTACTCTCTTACTTCTTAGGCATGTATACCCCATTCAAATTCCACGAAATTGTAACTAGAACCAGTTTTGGACACGTACTAAAAGTGATTACTGTAAACTACAATTTATTTAATTTGGTTCTTGTTTTGAATTAGTACGCAAATTAATTTTTTTTATGGATATTTTCCCTAGAGTGTTATACCATTTTGGAATCTTGATTAGTTGCGCCAACTTTTGAAAAAACTTGCCATAGTAGTGTTCATAAATTTTTTTTACACCACGATGAGTTAAAGTTGAGTAAAATTAAAAATCTTAAAAAGTTTTAGGGAAAAACATAAATTTGACAAATTTTTATGAAAAAAGTAGAGGCATTCTGGAATTTTTAAGGATTGTGGTAGATAGCAATGTTATTCAGGTTGCCTATAAAAAGAAAAAAACAGAAATATTTAAAAATTTGTGGTCATGGTAGTGAAAATGATCATAAGAGGTCTAAATTTTTGACGAATTTCGTTTTTTTCTTGTAACTTAAAAAAAATTGAGATAAATTTTTTTTTCTTTTTTTTTCCTAAGTAGTCATGAGTACGTCTATCCTCCAGTGTCGGCTTATCGTTGAATTTTGGGACACCCGTATAAAAGAGATTTCCACCCATGCATTGACTCATCACGATATCTCTGGAACCATAAGGCGTAGAGACTTGAAATTTGGCAGAAATATTTCTTTCGCCGAGTAGAAGTCAGCTAAGAACGGATTTTACGAAATTCCACCCACAAAGGGGGTTGCGGGGGTTAATAACAAAATTTGGCAAAACAACGTTTGCGGGGTCAGCTAGTATCTTATACTATTAAACGAGCAATTCTTGTATATATATATATGATCTGAATCTCGGAATCGGCTCCAACGATTTTCGTGAAATTTAGTATACAGGGGATTTCGGGGGCGAAAAATTGATCTAGCTAGGATTCATTTTTAGAAAATGTCGTTTTATTCCTATTTTTAGGCAATGAAAAAATGGCTAAAATATCGTTAGAATAGGAAGGTTATTTTCACAATTGTCGTTAAAGTTGTAATAGCTCAGATGGGAAATCGGACGGTCGAGATTGACAGAGAAAACCATGGTTCAAATCTCAGTGTCCAGATTACTTCTTTTTTCTTTTTTTTTTTAAATTTCACTCTTGATTTTTTATTTAAATAAAAATAAAATATAAAAATACCGAAAAAAAAAAACAAAATAAAAAAAAAATAAAATAAAAATGAAAATACCGAGCTAGGCTCGGTCACCTAGGTACTTCCATTAAATTGATTATCGCTTGTATGAGACGATTAATTGGGGCAGTGATTTCCGCACATCATATCACTCTTTATGTGGATGTTGATGAACACACAGATATTGTAGTTTGGATGTTTGTTTCAGCTTTTTGTTTGTTGAATGCGTGACGTTTATTTACTAATATTTAATTTAACCCACACCCACCCACAATAGTTAACTAGCGTGTTATTTCTTACATAGCAGCCTGTATTTCCATTTGGATTTGTCAAACAAAAATCATCATATTTTTATGACATTCCTGACAAATATGAGGATAAACATCAAGTTTTACGAGTTTTTATATCGTTCTCAGTGTAATAAATGTGAGATATGTTTGTTTGAAATCCAGCTTATTGATGAAGACTATTTATTGTCATTACCCAAATATAATCCACAATTTGTTCGTATTTCTGTTACATACTACCCGTACGAATTAACTTGAGACCCGGGCCGATGATGTAATTTTATTATAATCTTACTAACAATAACAGCTAACATAGTTTATAAGTAAATATGATTGACACACTAATACACTATGGACGTACAGTCCGAAATAAACTACTTTTATTATTATTTTATTATTATTGAATATAACGTCATCGGCCCGGGTCTCAAGATAATTCGTACGGACTATACGTCTAAATAGCCTAAATTAATTTACGGCCTTCTACACGTAGCAGAAAACTAGTCTATCATTACATAGTATAAAAAAGTCGCTCCCCGCCTTAGAGTATAAATAACTACTAAGCTCCCCGCTGTCTATATACTTAGATCTTAAAAAACTACGCAACGGATTTTAATGCGGTTTTCTTTACTAAATAGAGTGATTCCAGAGAAAGGCTTATAATTATGTATAATACATGAATAATATAGTAGAGGAACACTGATAGTTTTTTCAACCGTGCGAATCCAGGGCGGGTCACTAGTTATGTATAAATCTTATGTTATATTAACACACTAATTTTGTAGCTAACAATATCTTATACTATTAAACGAGCAATTCTTGTATATATATATATATATATATTTTCTGAATCTCGGAATCGGCTCCAACGATTTTCGTGAAATTTAGTATGCAGGGGATTTCGGGGGCGAAAAATTGATCTAGCTAGGATTCATTTAAAAAAAATGTCGTTTTATCCCTGTTTTTAGGCAATGAAAAAATATCATTAGAATACGAAGCTTAATTTCACCATTACTAATATAGCTGTTACAGCGTAATTAGGAAAGCGACAGATTTCAAATCGTTTTGACCCGGGTTCGAATCTCAGTCTCCAGATTACTTTTTTTTTTTTTTTTTTTTAATTTCACTCGTGATTTATTATTTAAATAAAATTAAAATATAAAAATACCGAGAAAAAAAAGCAAAAAATAAAATGAAAATACCGAGCAGGGCTCGGTCACCCAGGTACTAATTATAATGTAAGTAAAATATAGAAAGTACTTTTTATAGCTTAAGTATTTTTGTATCTTTATATCTCTTCTAGTAGTATTTTTGTCTCTTCTAGTAGTATTTTTGTATCTTTATATCTATCTTTTGTATCTTAACAATCATTTATTAAAAAATCTACTCTTAAAGTCCATTATATGCTACGCAAACTAAACAGCAAAAAATAGCTAATTTTGTATGCGCGTTTTTTCAAAAACAATTATTGAATAGAAAAAACAATTAGGTATTTTAGAATTTATACATTCTAAAATGATTTTATGGCTATCAACTATATCTATATAGTATTGATAGAATTATGTATTATATAATATTTAGGTAATATCAAACTACAATGAACAAGAGAAATAATTGTCTTGAATTACAAAGTAATAGAACCGAGAATGTCATCTCGTCAAGAAATTCAAATACAATTTTTTATATAAATTCCAACAATGTAATATAAATTGTACCTACCCATAACCGTATTTTATTGATTTATGGTAATATCTTTTACATCTCATTTCACCCCTTTTCAGAACCAATTTACAAAAAAATGATTCCTCTAGAAAATTTACTACCTCACATCGATGTTTTACAACATTTATAAGGGTTAGACATTCACAGCTACATGTCTCAACACTCTACATCTATACCTATCACTATAAATCAACAGACAATGTTAGAAATCCCTATTATAAATGTGAATATAAGTTTTTTTTTGTTACGCTTTGATGCGAAAACTACTTAAACGATCATCATGAATTACGCATATTCTTGGAGGTATTAGAAGTAACATAGGGTATTTTTTATTTAAAAAAAAACGATGCAAGCGAAGCTGCGGGTAAAAGCTAGTGAAGTATAAACGTGAAACAATCCAATAAGTAGGTAATTAGTCGTCAAATTTTTATATAAGCCATAATCTCTTTATTGATTATTTAGATTGTTCTTAAAATCGAATAATTTTGATTCTATAATACCGTGCTATATTTGTCATATACCACGTTATTATACTCCGGCCGCTCAGAGAATGCGTTTCTGACACCTGCCAATTCGTCATGACTAGTGATGTACAATAAATAACATTAATAATATATAGTTACGTTGTTTATTACATTCATTATGCATATTAATTCAATTTAATTTATATGTTGTTATTTTTATAGGATTTATATTTCAATATATTTGTTACTGTAAATGCGCGAATTACGGCAAATCCTAAGATTTAAGAGTAAAACCTAAGATTTAACAACTCTTAATGGTAAAAGCCTGAACAATTTTGCTATTCGAACTTTTACCACTATTCACTTGGTAAGTCATAGGATTTACATTAAAGGCACGGTAAATGTTAAAAAAGACACGTTATAAGTTTATAAGTTTATAACGTGTCTTTTTCAACATTTACCGTGTATATAAGTCTTTAGATTAAGACCCGCGTTAGTCTAATTTTGAAGTTAGATAGGTTAAGGTTTTTTTTGTAACGAAATTATGCCGATAACGGTCTACGGGTCTTAATCTAAAGACTTACCAATTTAAGTTTTTGACTGAAATATATGAATAAGAATTAATTTTTGTTTTATTCCCAAGACCAAATTTTACTAGCTGTCAGTGGTAAAACCTAGCATGTACTAAATTATAATAGTAAAAGCCCAAAAAAATGTCCCATTTTCATAAATCCTTACATTTACCAACTCATCTCGGTAAATCCTAAGACTTACTCTTAAATCTTAGGATTTACCGTAGTTCGAGCTTTTACAGTAAAATATTCAATAAATATTCAAAATATAGATAATTTTTAATGAATCAATTAATTGAATTGAATCGTAATTTCTGAAGGTAACGAAGAGAAAAAAATAAAAATGCTTTATTTATTGGAAAATATATGTTATGACTTGTGAAATACATTGTTTTAAGCCTTAAACCATGAAGACTATATATATCATTTTTTTACTAGAAATATATAGTAGTAAAGTAAGTAATTTTATTTTCAATGTTTTTTTTTAATTCATCTGACTGATATTGTGACACTATTTTTCTTAAGTTTTGTTTCGGCGTACCGTTATTATGTTATTAACTTTATTAAATACTAAGTACATTATGTATTATAAAATTATAACGTTTTATTTTATATTATATCGACAGATTTTATTAAGATTACAAAAATCTTCGATAACAATTGCCTCGTTATTTTGTCACATCACTACTATACAAAAACAAACAGTTGACATAACCTTGAAGCAGCGTCGTTTGACGTGGTTGGACTTTTAAAAGCTATTGATTTTATATTTTTTAATTAAGTAATTGTAATAATTTTAGGCCAAAATTAATACATTTATTGTAAGTTGGCAAAATTAATCGAATTTTAATGTTATCACTCGTTAATAAGGTAAAAAAAAAGATATTTAAAATTTTGCCGTAAATTGTACGCCAGTTCAAAGTTACATCGCCCAATCAATCACGATCTGTCAGAAACGCATTCTTTCAGCGGCCGGACTATAACTAAATTATTATCAGCTATGTATACGAAACATTATCTCGTGATTGTAATGGAAAATATTTTGTGGAAAACCGCATCTTTAAATATAAATGAAAAGTTATGTATAATTTGCTTAATTGAAACAATAAGGGCCTATGCAAACCGCGTTTTTTAAACGCGATACAGACGCGATGCAAACGCGCGTGTGACGCGATACAAACGCGATGCAAACGCGCGTATGACGCGATACAAACGCGCCGTCGACGCGCGTTTGAATCGATACAAACGCCAACAAACTGCTCTGTAGGATAAAAACGCGCCGTCAACGCGCGTGTCACGCGATACAGACGGGATGCAAACGCGCGTATGTCGCGATACAAACGCGCCGTCGACGCGCGTTTTAGAAACGCGCGTCGGCGGCGCGTTTAAAAAACGTGGTTTGCATAGGCCCTAAAGCTTAGAAGATAAAGAGCTATAAAAGTGTATATGTATACAAGGAAGTAGAACTGAAGTAAGGCACAGCAGGAAATATCCTGATCAATCTGGAGCAACCCAGCTGGGGAAGTAGCTCAACTTTTCAGAAGATCACTGCTAAATTATACTTGGTATTGATTTGTTTCAAGCACTGTTGTGTTATTGTGGTGAGTATGTTGACCAGAGCTTCTGGGGAGGGTCGAGGATAGGACCTGCAACGCGCTTGCAATGCTTCTGGTGTTGCAGGAGTCTATAGTAGTCTTGGGCTTAATCGGACATTGTTGGGTGCGCGCACTATTCGTACAATTCGAAAATTGTACTAGTACACCTTATTAGTACTTAATAGTACACAAATTTTTTGAAACGCGTCACCGCGTCACGAGTTACGAATTTTTAAACCTCCATACCACGTTGAACCGAATTTAAGCAACGTCGGGCGTGGTCAGTACTTGGATGGGTGACCGCCTGTGAACAACTGAACACCTCGTGACGTTGGATTTTTGTTTTTTTTTCAATTTTTTTTTTCAATTAGTTTGCTAAAAAATTTTCACTTCTGGCGTGTACTTTGTACGCACGCAATTTTTTTTTTCATCATTTTGATAATATTAAGTGTGTTAAAAACACTAAAGATACGATTGTGAAATAACAAACCTCATTATTATAATATTATACACATTTTTTGATTTCCCTTCATACTTCAACAGGCCTTTAGGACTGTCATTCTGTTATTATTTATTAACCATCACCGCAGTAAAAACACACACACACACACAAACAAACCTTAATAAAGAAATAATAAAATTTTATAAACATACATAACGTTAACAAATTCCTTTTACGTAAAAGCGTATTTAACTAGCAAACGAAAAAAAACCGACTTCAATTGCATCGGCAAGTAATAAATAATAAATTAATTAACAAACGCACTACTCGTTACTAAGATTTTCGAGAGTTCCCTTCGATTTCACTGGGATCCCATCGTCAGATCCTGGTTTCCTTATCATGGTACCTAAGTTAGGATATCCCCTTTCTAACAAAAAAAGAATTATCAAAATCGGTTCATAAACGACGAATTTATCCCCGAACATACATTAAAAAAAACATATATACGGTCGAATTGAGTAACCTCCTCCTTTTTGAAGTCGGTTAAAAAGTTTTTTAAATTAATAAAATTCTCAATTTTTACTAACATACGCTAAACAAAAACTATAGGTAGGTAACAAAAACAAGTTTACTTTTACGTAAAAGGAATTAGTTTATGTTATGTTCATAAATATTTAATTAAAAAGGGCACATTAAAAGTATTAAAACGCGAAATGCACGACGCGATGTACCTAGTACGGTCTTAACACAATTCAACAGCTCTGTTTCATTTTAGAGCTAACGAACGGTGTACGAATAATATCATCACAGTACAGTGTACTGTGATCGCCTAAGCGCCTAATAGGACCGTCGTCGGACTGTAACCGCACACCGTACAGTCGGACACTCGGACAGTGACACAATCTTAAACTTGTCGTAGCGCGGTGAACGTAGTTTAACAGTACTGTACTGTTACAGTGTGCTGTTAGTCCGGTTAGGTACGAATAGCGATTGACGTTTGGTGCTATTACATTTAGTACCTTAATATGTAACGGTACCTTTTAGCACATCGTACTTGTGCTACCCAAGACTAGTCTATAGGCTACGTTAATCACTTACCATCAGGTGAGCCGTAAGCTTGTTTGCCGAATTAGTTGTATAAAAAAAATCTACGTCTGGATATACATCTCCTTGATTTAATTAAAGAGGTTCAAAAGATCCAATTGTATATAGCTTATACTTTTATAGAAGAAAAGTAATAAAATAAAAGTTTTTATTATTACGATTGTTACTTACCAGGACAATAAGATCAGCACCAAGTTGTGCAAGTCGCCTTAAAGTTCTTCCGTTAAAACTTCCGTTACAATTAGTATGTATGAAACATTTATTTAATAACAAACGTTAACTTATGCAAAGTTAGACGCGGTATGAAACGCAATAGAAGACGCGACGCTCGGTAAGTTACCCAACTTTGTTTACAATTTACATCCAACATTCCACTGAAACGAAATCTTGTGTTTGTATCTGAGTGGAAAATACACTTGAAAAGCTTTGTGGCTACAGAAATAAACAAATAACTGCATATTCTGCAATATAGAGGAGATGAGAAAGAAGTTTATTTACGTTGCAAGAGTTGACCAGATAATATGAGGAAAAATAGGTATTTATAGAAAACTACATGAGAAATCTCTTTTGATACTTGTATTATGAGTACATTATTCCATTCATTGTAATACATACCATTACAATCATCAATAAATTCGTTATACAATGCTGAATGCAAGCCGAGGATAGAGGTATTCTAAATTTGGTAGAGTTATGTGACTTATAATCCAATTTTTCGTTTATAATGCTCACATTAAATTACAATTACAATACCTCTAAAAACATAATAAGCCGCGATAAAATCCGAAAAAGTTGTTTAATTTGTTTTATTCAATCTTGTTGAAAAAAGTCTATAAATAAAATTATTACACAAAAAAAAAACAATACGAAATATTTTGTAAAGCACATATTCACATTCAAAAAACACTAATACATAAATTTTACATAAAATCTACATACAGAATTAAACAATTAAAAATAATGACTAAAATTTTAATCTGTAAATAACTATTTGAAAGGGCTTTTGAATAAAGTTATTTTCGATTTTAATTTAGAAACATTTTTACCCATTTAAAAAAAATAATTTTATAATAATGTTGCTGTATTATTATGAAAAGACAGTTATTCTGTATCCTAAAAGTTACTTTCAGTGATACAATGAAAAGTTCTGTAAATACTGTATACTGTGATCATGTGTCCTAAAACTCTGTACCTACATACGTCCACTAGAAAGTTGGTAACATTTTGTTTGTGGCCATATTAAGTAAAGTTTATTGTAACAGTGTCACAATACGTTTCGACGTATTTTACGTTACATAAAAAGGGCTTTATGATAAAAGTGTGATTTATTTTCTAATTTATTTATTAGACTAGATGTCTGCCGCTGCTTGATCTGCGTCATATATTTATAATTATATATTTGTCATAATAATATTGATGACTTTGAAGTACGTATAATTTTGATAATATTTTAGTACAATAACATGAGTACATAATTGAGTTATTAAGGCAAAACATGGTTTATATTTATGAGAAAAAGATTAAATATTTTTTAAATCCGACAAAATGAACGCTCTGGTGTAGTGGTGCGAGTAGTCGCCTAAAACACCGACGGTTCGCGGGTTCGATTCCTGCGCGGGTTGGATATTTGTATTTGTATAAATATTTCTTTCCGGTCTGAATGTCTGTCCTTGTGAGTTTCCCCACCGTACCTCGGAGAAGCGTTAAGCAGTCGGTCCGGGTTGTTATTATAAATACCTGATAGCGATCGTCAATCATAGTAGGGAACGTATCCGCCAACCCGCAGATGAGCAGCGTGGTGGAATAAGCTTTCCTTTCTCCTATATGGAAAAAGAGATCTATGTCCAGCGTTAGGATATTACACACTGAATCAATAAATCAATATGTACTTAAATGACTGCAACACATTATTTCTAACAGCTATCTATTGCAAGAGATCTCAAAATTCATTTAACGTGATGCAGTACCTATCGCACATTGACTATACTCATCAATAAATTAAAAACCAACCTTATTTCCATAAAATTAAATTTTATATTCCGCTGACAATCTCGCAACATTATTGTCCAAACCAATTTAAATCCTACATTCTCTGAAAGATGAATATGTTTTGCGGTTAATGAAATATTTCGTTCTTATAATGACCCTTATTACTATTGTTTTAAAGGCGTGTGTTGTACTTTAATTATCAATTTTGACGTTAAAGTATAAGTTTGTTTCCAATGCACGTTATTGCAAGTGAATTTCCGATAAAGATTTTCATTTGAGTGGAAATTTGTACGATCGAAAGGATATCGCCGGTCGAACTAAACTTAGTTTTGAGAACACGGTATGCAAAGTTCCGTAACTGTACTTAGTTTATTACCCATTTTTAACCTTTTTTGCTTTCTGGTTATTTCACCGACTTGAAAGAAGGAAGATACCATTCTGGATTTTTTAATGTTTTGTATTGTGTGAAGAGAGTTTATTGTTTTGAAAGAAATTAAACTAAATTAAAGTTAAGTAATTGCGTTAGTTATGTTTCCCTGTAAGAAATCGCTTTTGATGATGAGACCTTTAATTAGTAAGCCAACATTTGCTTTAAATATTTTAAAATGAAGTAATATATGAAATAAACAAATGAATACATTGCTTATTATTAGATATATTAATTTTTGTAACATAATTTCTTGCAATTTTTTTTTTTTTTGCTAAGTGAATAAATCATTCATGGACATAAAAAATTCAGGAAATATAAGTCCTTATAACATAAATCGTACCAAAAGTTTATAGATTTAAATCCCGCCGAATCCAAACAAGTCCTGCAGAGGATATTGATGAAAAATGGTTGATGTGTCCTGATGGATGACGTCAGTGAGTGCACTTTATAATTGATCTCGATATGACAGATTATTATTTATCAACGGAATGTCTCATGTTAATTTTTCAATGTTAAATTTTTTTATTTCACGGCACCTATAATCAATTTCATTTTATAAAAGCAAAAATGTTTGGGGATGTTTGGAAGGATACTTTTTACTTATTTGTAAAAAAAAAAAAAACAAATGAACCGCTTGGAATGAAACGATTAATAGAGTTAAAGATCCAGATTGAAACAACGTTCTGCTCTTTTATTTCGAAATTTCAATGGGACACTAATGCGCTAAGACTAGAGCTAATTAAAATAGCGAATTATTGATGATCAAACTTCAGGTTTAATAAATATAATAAAAAAATTTTCATGGGCAATCGAAACCAGAGTTAAATAATACTGCTCACAAGTAAATAAGTGGTGTTGTGTTCCTGTGGTGAGTAAGTTCCGCTTGTTTGCTAACCTAGTAGTCTAAAAATAAGTACAAACTGTTTCAATATCTTAAAGGTTAATTTGTAATCAAATAATGTAATCAATGCATTGTATGTTTTTTAATGTTTCAGACGTCTATTTATCTAGCAGTCGTCAATTTATATCTTCAAATTCTAAACATTTAATTAAATAATACTTATCTTCAAATTGTTTTATTTAAAGAAAATATTTAAAGCTTTCGTACAAATTTTAATTTAAACAAGAATTACAGCAACCTTTATCCCTAAACCTAAAAAAAAAAATCTCTCTTTAATGAGTTTATTTTATAAAGTATCTGATAAACAAAAAACTCTCTTAGAAACAGTACTTTAACGTGGATAGAATAAAAGCGATCAACATTTTATTTCTTCACTCAATACGGAAGCGATCTTGTAAAAGGCAATCAATCATTCCGGACGCTCGAGAGGGTTAAGTATTCCGTAAAAATACTCCCCTTAAAATTATCAGACGCCACCTGAGGCTCGTTTTCATACAATTCAGTTCAATTTTCTCTATCTTGTACTTCTCACTAGACATTTCTTGCGGTTTCATTGACAGCTTTTGGATTAAACTTAGCGTTTTACGTTTTGTTTCTTTTTTCTTCTTTTTTTATGTAACTAAGTCGACAAACAAGCGTACGGCTCACCTGATGGTAAGTGACTACCGTAGCCTATAGACGCCTGCAACACCAGAAGCGTCGCAAGCGCGTTGCCGACCCTATCCCCAATCCCCCCAGGAGCTCTGGTCACCTTACTCACCAACAGGAACACAATACTGGTTGAAAACAGTATTATTTAGCTGTGGTATTCTGTAAGGTCGAGGTACTACCCCAGTCGGGCTGCTCCATATTTTGAGCAGGAAATTTCTTGCTGTGCCTGTGCCCTACCTCAGTTGTGCTCTGCTTATGTTAATAATGGCGTGTTTGTATAACTAATAATATGTATATTATATTTTAAAGTTTAAATTATTATTACAATATGTTATAAGATTGTTTTCTGGTTGAACCAATCACTTAATAAGGGCCGACCATAAATTACGTCACGCAAATTTCATGATTTTGGGATCCCTCCCCCGTCCTTGTCACAGATATACGACACCCCCTACCTAATATGACGTCACATATTTTGCAATTTCACACCAATAAATTCTTATTAATCAAACTAAAACATCAGTTTCGATGATACTTTTATTTATATTTTATTAACAATTAGATACATTATATTTTATACTGTGATGTGACAAAATTTTGGATACAATGTCAGACCTCTTCAACCCCCTTAACGTGTGACGTTAATTTATGGATGGTCCTTAATTATGTTACATTAAATTAATTTACTTGTAGGTACAGTTTTATTATTTCAAATTCAAACGTTATCGGACAAATAATTTAATTACGGAATTAAATAAATTTATTTTAATAAAATAAAGGCACATTATTTAAAAATATAAACATTGCTTATTAAATGTTGCATTCAACTGTCATATAATCGAAATGAATTCAGAAATCGCTTCGTTCTAAAACGGACCGTCACCCGGCGTTTATTTCTGTCCGGACAGCAAGAGGACTCAAAATAGAAAAGTCCACCATCTCTCCTCAGCGGCGTTGCACGCACGCAGTCACAAAATTAAAATACCCAAACTAAACATTTGTGTGTCTACGAAACCGTGAAATTAAATCCTGTATTCCATTTTCAAAGTGTCCAATAAAAGTGTTAAGGAATTAAGCGTTTAATACGTCTGCTCTCGATGAGGGCGCGACCGCAAATGGCAGCCATCTTGTTTTTATTTGCCATGTGGCTCAATTTGGCGTCGGCATGTGATATCGACATGGCTGTTTATAAAGTGACAATGAAATATCTGTGGAGTGAAGAGACGTTTCCTAAAGATTACCCTTTATATAGACCTAAAGCGCAATGGTCTTCTATGTTCGGTTTGTATAAGTATTCATAACTACAAATCTATACTAATATAATAAAGCTGAAGAGTTTGTTTGATTGTTTGTTTGTTTGTTTGTTTGTTTGTTTGTTTGTTTGTTTGTTTGTTTGAACGCGCTAATCTCAGGATCTACTGGTCCGATTTAAAAAATTCTTTCAGTGTTAGATAGCCCATTTATCGAGGAAGGCTATAGGCTATATATCATCACGCTAAGACCAATAGGAGCGGAGTCCACGCCGACGAAGTCGCGCGCAGAAGCTAGTATTAATATAATCGTGTAATAATCCTTTAGATTTCGTTTCGTTTATTGTTTTATTTTATTTTTCTCAATATAGTAATGCTTGACGCTCAACGGCCCTCAACAGTGTGAAAAGACTGTATTGGGGTCCAAAAACTCACACCACACAAAGTCAATAAAAAACATAATTATGTAAGCTTAAACAAATATTCGCCATGTATAGATATCGAGCTCGCTTCCCATAATATCAACTCGATACTTGACCTTTTATGAACAGTGAACACATCATTATTAAAAAAAAAACACTCACACACATTTTTAAAAAGCCTATACAGCTCACTTTGAATTAAAAAGCTCTCTCCTTGTTTGACCTACATAGATCGCTGCGGTGCAATCCATCAATGACATTCTTTAATCCCTATATCATCAACAATATATATTAATTCCCGATTATCAAACGTTCGGGATCGCGAATGTTACGAGTACAATAATCGATGGAACGTGTTTATCGGTTTATCCTTTCTGCTACACTGCCGTGCTTAGGTAAAAGGCAGTAAGATATTAAAGTCGAATTATGAGAAAATTGAGTCCTCAGTTTTGCATTTACTCAAACTAAATAAATAGTATTAAAATAATACTACAAATTTAATTAAGTTTTGTTAGGTCTTATTTTCTTATTATATTTTACAATTTTTATAATGGTCTAAGATCCGAGAAGCTAAATCTTCCCTCATCTGTTAATTAGATGAAACAATTTTTATAGGCTTATTTCAATATTGTGAATTTATAGAAACAACCTCTGCGACCTTGTTATATCCCGGATCTTAGACCATAATGAAAGAAATATTTTGGTATCAAAATTTTACAAAAGCAGTAAATGAAGGTTACTCACTTTTATCTAAGCACACAGACGACAGACGGTGAGATCAAACCAAAGACGAGACAATAGACAGGACATCCGTTAATTCTTTTCGATATATCGAAAAAAAAAAACTTATTCTTGATGACTAAGTTCATCGAAGCGGCGATTACACAAAAGTTCCGCATCCGCGAGCAAATTTTTTATCGAAAACATGTCCCCGCCGGAAACTTTTATTTATGTAATTAGGACAATCGAAAAGACAATCGGTGGAATGTTCTCGAAGGGGAACTAGGGAAGTTTTTTTTTTATCTTTGAAGATAAGTGACATTTCGCGGCTTCTCCCATTCGAGATAAGACGGTATTTATTTGTTCTTACCTTCAAAAGAAAAGGCGATGCTATCGAGAGTGTTCGATTTCACCTGATAGCTTTGACGTCAGAAATCTTTATGTTGTTTTTGATAAAGTTGTTGAACAAACGTTGAGCGTTGTACGTATTCGTGTCATGAAGTAAACAAATAAAAAATTTCCATTAATTTTTTTTACGTATCATTTTTACATTACGTACGTTTTTAGTGTTACAAAAAGAGAGCTGACATCGTTATAATTATTTAATTTTATTTCTAGTAGCAAAAAAAACTAAACTAAAACTTGAAATTCTCTCTAAACACTTTTAATTGATTAAGTCTTAACTAAAATTATTGTAGAGAACAGTAAAATAAGTCTGTATTTTTAGGGTTCCGTACCTCAAAAGGAAAAAACGGAACCCTTATAGGATCACTTTGTTGTCCGTCTGTCTGTCAAGACCCTTTTTTTTTTAATTAAAAAACTAATTCAAATTTTCTATCATCTAATAATATAAGTAATAATCTTTATAGGATTACAAATAACCTAAGTAGAATGAGCCTGAAATTTTAACGTTTAGAGTTTGCCCAGCGGTGGGACAGAGTGTAAGCGAGGTAAAATGAGAGAAATGAAGGACATTTACAATACGTACGAACAATACAAAATGTCACTAAACATATAAATACTCGGACACATTCAAATAAAACAAAGTTAACACAATAATAATCGGCCAAGTGCGAGTCGGACTCGCGCACGAAGGGTTCCGTACCATTGACTAGGTAAACAACAGTAGGTACCGTCGGCCAAAAAAGTGGTGTACCACCCTAAGGTTGAATGCTGCTTGCAGATTCATAGGTGATAAAGATTAGTTTCGCTTGCAGATCGATTTGACAACTTCTATTGCCGTCTTTATCTGATTATTGATAACGACTATTACTGTTTATAGCGTGACAGCTACGCTGCTATGGAACCAATGACGTCGTAAATTCAAAATTGTAAACAACAAGTTATTATATAAATCTTATACTATTAAACGAGCAATTCTTGTATATATCTATACTAATATAATAAAGCTGAAGAGTTTGTTTGTTTGATTGTTTGTGTGTTTGTTTGTTTGAACGCGCTAATCTCAGGATCTACTGGTCTGACTTGAAAAATTCTTTCAGTGTTAGATAGCCCATTTAACGAGGAAGGCTATATGCTATATATGTATAATCACGCTAAGACCAATAGGAGCGTAGCACCAATGAAGAATGTTTCAAAATCGGGGTTTTTTTCCTTTTGAGAGTTTCCGCGGCGTAAACGGTTAAAGTTTCGCTCAAATCATGTTTGACAGAATTAGTCCTATTCTACGGGGACGAAGTCGCGCGCAGAAGCTAGTGTCATATATAGAATCTCAATCTCGGAATCGGCTCCAACGATTTTCGTAAAATTTAGTATACAGGTGATTTCGGGGGCTAAAAATTGATCTAGCTAGGATTCATTTTTAGAAAATGTCGTTTTATTCCTGTTTTTAGGCAATAAAACAATGGCTAAAATATCGTTAGAATAGGAAGGTTAATTTCACAATTCTCATTTACGTTGTAATAGCTCAGGAGGGAAATCGGACGGTTGAGATTGACCGAGAAAACCATGGTTCAAATCTCAGTCTCCAGATATTATTCTTTTTTCTTTTTTTTTTTAAATTTCACTCGTGATTTTTTATTTAAATAAAAATAAAATATAAAAATACCGAGAAAAAACAAAATAAAAAAATAAATAAAATAAAAATACCGAGCCAGGCTCGGTCACCCAGGTACTAAAATTGTAAAGCCACAAGGCGAGTCCACAAATATACCTACAATTTCTGTAAACTTGTAATTACAATATGCATTTAATAAAACAGTTTATTTCAGGAAAAGTTTTTATTATATTGTCAGAAAGAAAAGCTAAAAATAAATTTATCCTCTTATAAAATTTCCACAATCACTGTTAAAATACTTAATATAAAAACATAAACATAGTCATATTCACATTTAGAAGAGGTTGGAAAAATTTAAAAATTAGAAACGGGTGTAACCGCCATTGGCCTTTATAAACTCAAAAAGACGAGACCTCATTGAACCAACAAGCCGTAAGCAAATATCGGTTCCCCACATTTCCTCCCAAATAGAATTGCAGTGACTTATAATAGCTTGTTTGGTTTTTTCATTTTGATGCGACCATATTTGGACAATAAGGCCCCAAATATTTTCTATAGGGTTGAGGTCCGGTGATCTTGAGGGCCACGGAATTACCCTTACGTCAGTGTTTGAACGAAACCAGGCTATTACGATCCTCGCAATATGAATTGAAAAATTATCTTGAACAAAATCAAATTGTGGCACTTCCTTCTCCAGATAAATATTACGGACTATCGGTAGCATTGCATTCTGAAGCACGTCGATATAATTTACAGCTGTCGCTTGAGGAGGTAGAGAGCACACTTTTCCTACACCATCCGCACTTATCCAGCCCCAAATATTTACGGAAATTCAACCTGATTCTCTATTTGGGATTATATGATCATCTCTACCTATAACGTATTGAATTATATCGTCAAAGGTGAAGACGTCCATGCTGACTGGATTTAAAAGTTTTTCCATCACAAAACACTGTATTAGACCAATCAAAATCTAAGTGCTCTCTGACGAAGTTCAGACGAACAAGTCTGTGAGCATCCATCAAATATATTTTCTTGGCGTAATGCCTGTGGTGCAACCCCATGTAATGTTCCTTATTGTTTGGGCACACACATCGAACAACTCCGCAAAATGTTTAGTCGGCTTAAAACCATTAATTTCATATTCCCGTCTCATGAATTCTCTGTCGTTATTGGAGAGTTCAGGCCGGCGACCACTTCTTCTGCGATTCAACAAACTTCTCTCCTCTCTTTCACGACGAATCCAAAACCTGACACAGCGTATTGATATATTAAAATTTCGCGATTTCACACTGATACTGCATCCCTCATTAAATTGGGCAATTATTTGTGCTCTTTCGGCAATGGTCAAGTTGGTAGGCATTGAAGATGATATTTATAAAAGCAGTTGAGTGAAAAATAACAAGGAAAATATATCGATTTTAGAGGAAAATAATAATAGAAATTACTTAAATATATTTGACAAAATGTCAATTGTTGACGTATGAATACTTATCAATTAGGTTTACGTCATTATTATACGTCTCTTTCAGTAATATATTTTAATAACACACCTTGTTGTAATTTTCGATGACAGGGAAACTAAATGAAAACTGGTACACCACTTTCTTGGCCGACCGTACATTTATTTTAAAGTTATTATTTATTATTAAAGTATTTATAAGTACGATTAAGTATTTCGTGAATATTTCAAGTGCCTACCTGTTACCATTTATTGATATCGAGCAAAAATAGGCAATAAATCGCGTTTGTTGTATGGGAGCCCCCCTTAAATATTTATTTTATTTTGTTTTTAGTATTTGTTGTTATAGCGGCAACAGAAATACATAATTTGTGAAAATTTCAACTGTCTAGCTATCGCCGTTCTTGAGATACAGCCTGGTGACAGACGGACGGATGGACGGACGGATGGACGGACGGACGGACAGCGAAGTCTTAGTAATAGGGTTCCGTTTTTACCCTTTGGGTACGGAACCCTAAAAATAGAGCAGAAAAGGTAAAGCAAATTTATGTTTGGACATGTCGTTATAAAAGGTGATAAAAATAAGTAAATATAGGTATTAAAACAATTAGAAACGAGCTATGATATATGAAAACATCGTTGATTTCATTGTGAAATTAGATGATATTGGATTACCAGATAGGAAACAAATCTTCGAGCTCGCTTTGTGATCGGCGTTTGTCCTTTTTTTATAAAGAAATCTTTTGCCTGTTTTCAATCAAAAAAGGCCAAGGGAATAGGGCTGTGATTCGAGTCTAATGATATTAAATAATACTAAATACTCACAGTATAGAAAATTACGTTTTAATTTCACTAATCAATTAGATAATAAGTAACATTAAAACACGATGTAAGAATATTTTCGAAGCTCTAAATACATAATGGATTTGAACGTTATGTCTCAATTCCATGTGTAAGAATGGCGGCTATTGTTTTACTACTATACTATACTATGGATAATATAGCGCTGGTTTATAGCCTACATTTCAAATATTTACACGACTAATATTAATATTATTAATCAATAAAATATTTTAAATATTGTTTAGTATTCAAAATGCAAATCGAGTGCTGTGACGCCGCGTTGGCGCAGCGGTCACAGCACTGGATTGCGATTGGCTGTTGCGCTGGCGGTTGCGGGTTCGATCCCCGCACAGAACAACATTTGTATTGGCCATACAGTTGTTTGTCGTGGTTTGGGTGTTTGTGCAGTCCTTGTGGGTCTCCCCACTGTGCCTCGGAGAGCATGTTAAGCCGTCGGTCCCGGTTGTTATCATGTACACCTGATAGCAAACGTTACTCATAGTAGGGAATATATCCGCCAACCCGCATTGGAGCAGCGTGGTGGATTAAGCTCCGAGCCTTCTCCTACATGGGAAAGAGGCCTATGCCCAACCGTGGGATATTACAGGCTGAATCGTGATCTATTCAAAATGAGTCAAAGTTAAATAGTCAAAGTTAGATACATAGTCATAAAATCGAACCACGATCATATATATATATATCAAAAATTCCATTATGTCATAGAAAACTTTCCACGTTTTATCAATCGTAAAGAGCACCTACCAACCTAGTAACCTCAAGTAAATTGGACTAGTTACGGAGTTCGGTAATAAATTGAGATCCTAATTTAGTATGGTCATATTTGAGAGATATATTTTCTAAAATTAACTTTGTAAGTCTTTCGAGCGTCTTGGGAATACATAACGAAAACTTACTAAGCTAATAAAGGTGAGAAATTTGTTTATTTGTTGATGGTTGGCAATTCGTCGGAAAAGTTATTAAAGGAAACAATAACAGCAGGAAATGTATAGAGTTGACAAAATAGAACGATAACTATTGTTAGTTATTTATTATTATTGCTTTTGTTGTAAACGTCATGATATCAGTCGGAGATTCTGTACATGTACGGGTTACAAACATGTTTCTGAACGTTTCGACTAATTTCTTAACTTTTTTCACATTAAAGTATCTACTTTTCGAAGTATCTACTCTTCGAATTATTTAGTTTTACATTCGGATCCAGTAGCTATGTGAAGACACGATAATATGAAATGGTCGCATTTTTTATAAGTTTCTGTATTATGTTGCGATAACTCAACGTGAGTTAGAAAGGGTCAAGTAATAGTAGGAAATGCATAAAATCTAACAAGCGCTTAAATGTATTTTATTTAAAAATATTGCCGTATCACTCTGTCAACCCTAAAAAAGGGCTCACTCAGCCACCGAAGATCAATATTTAAGGGTAACCTGTGTGTTACACCGAATAAAAAACGTATTACACGATGAGTTCCACGTCGGATGCTATTAAGGTCGCTATCCTTTCACCCTTTCTATATTATTCTTTTTGTTTAACGGAAAATTTTCTTAAAAAACTATGTAACTTATAACTATGTAACCTATTAAGGTGGGACAGATACGGCAACTATTTAACAAAGTCTCTTGAGCATTCGCGTTTAGAACTATTATAAAGTAAAATAAACAAAGTCTTATCTAAACCATTTTTAAAGTATGATGTCTGCCACTTTTCATATAAACAAAAAAAAATTGTCTAGAATTAATTAGACAAAGAATTAGTCTAGCTATCCAAAGGGGGAACGCTGCCAGTATCTTCGGAACCTTGCCTAAAGGGACTTCTTTTAATAATATATTTTAGGTATTATATTATATTTTTTAAGATTTTTAGTTTTAGTTTCGTTGTTTTAGTATATATTTTTATATTTATTTGTTTGTAATGAATTATAATTGTGTTTGCTCGCAAACGAAAAAAAAGCGACTTCAATTACATCGACAAATAATACAACGTAATAAGACAAAAAAATAGTCAAGTAAATACGCGCTATTAAAGATTACTTAAAAAGTTTTAATCAGTTTTCGATCTAATTTAAACAAGACTACAAGACAAGTATTAGCTTTCGACTAAAGTAAGAATCATCGAAATCGGTACACCGAGTAAAAAGTTATGCGGTATAATATAACGTAGGTCGACGAAAAAGTAGTCACGTAAATACGCATTATTAGATATAACTCTAAAAGTACTTGTCAGATCTCAATTAAATTAAAATGGGACCACATGACACGCAAAACCTTTCAATTAAAACAAAATTGATCGAAATCGGTCCACCCAGTCAAAAGTTCTGAGCTAACATACATAAAAAAAAAAAAAACATACGTGTCGAATTGAGAACCTCCTCCTTTTTTGGAAGTCGCTTAAAAATCAACAAAAAAATAACAACTTTTCTGAAATGACATGAGTTTGAGGACTTCGGGATATTATACTATGTCAACATATTGCATACGAAGCGTATGATTTCATATTCATACTAAGGCTTATTAACATCTTAACATCAGGCATATAAATAAATAGATTATTTTATTGCTTATTAGCTATGCCCGCTACTACGTCCGCGTAGAATTTAACAAAACAGTTACTTTTCAGTTCGCAGTTTTAAAATAAATAAATTTCTAAAATAAAAGTAGTTTAAATTACTCCTTATTATATCAGCTATCTGCCAGTGGAAGTCCCGTCAAAATCAGTCTAGCTGTTTCAGAGATTAGCCGGTACAAACGGCAGACAGACAGACAGAAATTCTAAAAGATATTATATTGGTATATGTACCGTGTATACATCCATATGCATTTAGTAAAAAGCGGTTATCTTAATATTACAAACAGACACTTTAATTTTATTTATTTTTATAGATATCTATACCTAATCTTCTGAAGTATTTACATGAACTTTCCCCTTTTAAATCTACGGAATGCAGTGAAATTAATTTGATTTCCTAACAGGTTCTATCAAAGTTTTCAATCTGTACGTCAGTTGGATGGGTTTGTTAGCTGTAATTTACATTGTCACTGAACGGTAAATGTACACAGCGTACATAATTAACTTTTGTCAATCTTATTTATATAAAAGTAGCTTTATTTTAACCACCTTTCAAAAAAGTAGAAGAGAGGAGAAGGAGAGTAGCGAATAGGAGGTTCTCAATTCGATTGTATTTTTTTATGTATGCTACATCAAAATTTTTGACTATATGGACCGATTTTGATGATTCTTTTTTCAATCGAAAGCTGATGCCTGTCGTGGTCCTGTTAAAATTTTTACCGACATAATATGATGACTACTTAAGTTAAAGTACTTTTATGTAAAAACTTATATAAAAGTTTACTGTTTTTCGTACTTGATACACTAATTGCCTTCGAAAAGCAACTGAGTAGAATACTAGCCAACCACTACAAAAAGATCAACGCTCATCAATATATCTTCTAATTGACTTAAAAATAACTTTTAAAAGATGATAAATGACTCTTTTCAATTACTAACGTCAAAAGCGAGCGGATTTCCCCGTTATAATAAGATATAGATATGTGTAGCTAATAATAGATAGGTCAATCACCTTTTAAACAAATTTGGGATTCGTTCCAAATTTTTATGAATTACTTCATCAGAATCAGTTTATTTTATACAATTTGCATTATTAATAGAAATGCTATTACTCGACTAAATTTTTTGAGCTTACAAATACTTATATATACTTATCTATACTAATATATAAAGCTGAAGAGTTTGTTTGTTTGGTTGTTTGTTTGTTTGTTTGTTTGTTTGTTTGAACGCGGTAATCTCTGGAACTACTGGGCCGATTTGAACAATTCTTTCACTGTTAGATAGCCCATTTATCGAGGAAGGCTATAGGCTATGTATCATCACGCTAAGACCAATAGGAGCGAAGTCCACGCCGACGAAGTCGCGCGCAGAAGCTAGTACTTTATATACGGACTCAGTAACGATTCCAACTAAAATTTGAAATCCGGATTTTGAGGGTAAGCTTTCCTGAATTGTAATAGACAGAAAAAACATGCAACGCTAAGGAAAGACGTGTTTCTTCAACAGGGAAAAAGAATTGGATTTTCTACTAATTATTGTTCTTTGTATTGATCACACACGCACGTGCATGTGCTAGTGTACAAACATAACTCTTAAATACTATAATTTTTCTATTTCAGGCCAATCCCACAACAGATCTTATAACCTCTATCATATAGGTGAAGTCTCAAGGCAATCTGTTCGAAATTTTGCTCAATTTGGAAAACTAGACGATTTAGTACAAGAAGGAGATAGTGATCAGAGAGTATATGATCAATTTTCGGCTCCATCAGTCGGAGATGGGACTGGAGAAACTGGTAATATGGTATTTGTTGATGGAGAACACAGCCTGGTAAGTGTTGAACTTTAAGTAGTCTGTAAAACGAATCATATCTTTAAAAAAGTTCATCGACTGTTTCGTTATGTTCTTCAGTATACTTTGTATATTAATAAAAGTTTAATTTCATAGTTAGACTTATAAAATTATCGTTTTCATCATGTAACCCTTACAGATTTCAGTTATTTCACGTATAATCCCGTCACCGGATTGGTTTGTCGGTGTGGACAGCTTAGATCTTTGTATTGATTCGTCTTGGGTCGATGAAATAACGCTAGATGTAAGTCCTAACTTTTATAAACATAACTATTACTATATTATAAAGAAGTCTTTGGTAAAAAAGTTGGTATTTTATATTGTGGTAAAAATCAATATACCACCATGGAAAGAAGCATCACATCCAAACTTGTTAACTTATATTAAACTTCTTTTTTTATATCACTAAGTCGGCAAACAAACGTACGGATCACCTGATGGTGAGCAATTACCGTAGCCTATAGACGCCTGCAACACCAGAAGTATCGCCAGCGCGTTGCCGACCCTACCCCCAATTCCCCCCAGGAGCTTCTGTCGTTTAAACAAAAAAAATCGACTCTAAAATGTAGTGACCAAAAGTAGTTCAAGATGATGTAACATATTAAACTAAACTGTAAATAATTAATCTCGCTTACAACTTCAGTTGAACCTCTTAAAACTTTAAATGTTACTCACTGTTTTATTTCCAGTTGGAACCCCTCGACGCTGGAGCTGAAAATGGCCTTACTTTCACATCACCACATTGGGAGACCATACCACCTGAGCCTGTCACCAAACACGGCCCTCGTCAGCCTAATCACCCAGCTGCTGGGTTTTACTATCCTAATTTACAACAATTACCTTCCATTGCAAAAATTAAAATATCAAAGGTAAGATTGATTGCTAAGAAATATAATTCATAATAGTACACAGTCCTCAATATAATTTAGATATATAGTCAGATCTAATGATATAGTCATTAGATGCTAACGGAATAGTTTTGATTTGTAACATTACATTTTTCCTAGTAACGACGTTGTATTATTATTATTAGTAAAAAATTAACAAATATTCCAACATAAGGTATTGAGCAGAAGTAGTAAATATTGAAGAATCTGAAATAGCTGATGGTACCAATTCAAGTATTTTAGACTATATTATACACTCGTAGTGCAAATGACATTACACACAATTTCGTTAAAGTTCCTGATCTCACCAACACTAAAATTACGCAGGTTAAAGAATATTCAACAAAAGAACTCAATGATTTAGCTCGAAAAGAGCTCCTTCTAAGTCTGAAGCTGAAAGACAAACGTAAGGGTTCTCCACGAAGAAGAGTCAATCTCGTCGACAACTACCAAGAACCTATAACAGACGCTACTACAAAGAATTCTGTTTATCAACTCAAAGACCTTGAAGAAGATGAAAGAAATGTACCTTCGTATAACTCAGCTGATAATAATGTTATCGTTGTTACTAAATCACCAATAACGTAAGTAATTCCAAGATTCCTTACTTTTATTGATGATGAACACATGTTTGTTTTTATATGCATTCATTAAATTTGCAGAAAAAAAATGCATTCCCAAACCAATAGAACTATCCACCACCACCACTTCAGCCTATCACAGTCCACTGTTGGACATAGGCCTCCACAAGTTCGCGCCCGATATTATGACGCGAACTCACGTGTTTTGCCCATAGTCACCACGCTGGGCAGGCGGGTTGGTGACCGCAGGGCTGGCTTTGTCGCACCGAAGACGCTGCTGCCCGTTTTCGGCCTATGTACTTCAAAGCCAGTATGGATGGTTATCCCGCCATCCGTCGGCTTTTTCATTTCCAAGGTGGTAGTGGAACTGTGTTATCTCTTAGTCGCCTCTTACGACACCCACGGGAAGAGAGGGGGTGGCTACATTATTTAGTGCCGTAACCACACAGCACCATAATAGAACCATATTTTCACCAAATAGAAGGTGTAACATTGCTTTTTTTGTGTAGAATTTTTTACATCTCATTTTAATATCAATAAAACAGTAAATACTTCTAACACAGGGTTTCTTAACCTTTTTCTAGTGATGGACCCCTTTAAATATTTCAAAGAGTCCACAGACCCATTCCAAAAAAAGGGAAAAAAACAACGATGCTTTACTGCAATCACCTTTAATTGTTTGAAATCAAACATTGCATATAAATTAAAAATTAGTGTGACGGTTGCTGCTCCTTATGCTAGATTAGAATATCAAATTGAGGAGCAATTTTTGATAACGCGCAAAGTGAAAATATTTACCCACAACACAGGCTTGCCATGGAATGGATTTTAACTGAGGTAGGGCACAGCAGGAAATTTCCTGCTCAAAATATGGAGCAGCCCGACTGGGGTAGTACCTCGACCTTACAGAAGACCACAGCTAAATAATACTGTTTTCAAGCAGTTTTGTGTTCCTGTTGGTGAGTAAGGTGACCAGAGCTCCTGGGGGGATTGGGGATAGGGTCGGCAACGCGCTTGCGATGCTTCAGGTGTTGCAGGCGTCTATAGGCTACGGTCTTACCATCAGGTGAGCCGTACGCTTGTTTGCCAACCTAGTTACATAAAAAAATGGACCCCCAGCTTTCATAACACGGACCCCTTAGGGGTCCATGGACCACAGGTTAAGAAACCCTGTTCTAACAGATTTCAAATACATCTATTTAGTACTCCATTTTATAAATAGAAAATTTGTTACGTAAATAAGTTTGTATGTACATTTTACAGAACAACAACAATCCAAGAATTTGACAGTGGTCTTAAAAATATGGACGACGTGGTGCTAGCTGTTGCCCACGGCAGAAAACTTGGTTTGGGCAAGCACCTTCCTAGACATTTTAGGTCCCGTTTACATCATGCCGTTAATAAAATACAACGTGAGTAGAAAGAAAAATGAGTTATTAGTGATTGAAAAATGTAAATGTTGAGGTGGTTCGATGGTTCACTTTTTACTTCGATAAATACATACAGTTGCAAGTATATGTTGAATTGCAAAGCAAAGTCTTATCTCCTTTTATAAGAAAGATTAAGCTTAATACAATTATGCGATATATGTATACAATAATGAATGATAAATGCTTCCTCTCACCTTTTTCCTCGTTCTCTCTTTTCCACTCTTTTTCTTTTCACACCTTTGTTTATACAATTTACAGTCAGATTTTCTAGTTTACTATTTATATTCTCAGCTGAAGATTGCCTCGTCTCTGAATGGAGTGATTGGACGCCATGCTCTGCGACCTGCGGTTTTGGTCAAAAGTTCAGAACTCGTAAAGTTATAAGGGAGAAAACAGGCAACGGACGCAAATGTCCTCCTCTGACTGATAGACGTCATTGTGGTAACGTCAACTCTTGCGCGCACATTGACTACTTCGAATGGTGAAAAATAAAATATAGAAGAACAGCATTTTATTGTTTACAATTTATAACCAAAATTACGTTACTTAATATTACTATATTAATATTTATGTTTTTGTTTTCTTTCACCTTTAAATAATATTATGGTAGTAAAAATCGGTCAGTGATGACAACCATTCTGTGGAAGTTACGTATTGGGGTTTCGTAATAATATAAAAAATGTAATTTTTGATCTGGGTGTATTGTGAAGGTCGGTTTCAAACGGTCGCTCCCAGTTGTTTATTTGGACACCTAATAGCGAGCCACATTCGTGGGAAATTATCCAGAAATCCGCAGTTGAGCAGCGTGGTACTTGTTAAGCAGCCAACCGCAGTTGAGCAGCGTGGTACTTGTTAAGCAGCCAACTTTCTCCTATGTGGAGAACCTTTTCTCCAGCAAGGGATATTTTTATTTTACAGGCTGAATCAGTTTAGTTTAGTAAAATTACTTATAATATGACGTTATATACTTTATATTATGACGTCATATAGTCTATAGAGGGCAATCGATACGAATTCTAATAAAACGACGTCTTAAATTTTAAATGTTTATCCCACAGCTAACAACTACGAAACCCTTGTTTTCAAATTTTAGACAATCATTAAATTTATAGAAGAAGAAAGATGATGATTTATATCACTAAATTATGTTTAAAGAAGAAACATAATTTAGTGATATAAATGTGGATCTCCAAATTTAATAGCTTCGTTCTAATTGTAAGCTATATTTACAAAACTAACGTATGGTATAGTTTATCTGTAAAAAAACAGACACAGCAACATTTTCTAAATCATCAAATCAATACTGTCTTTATTCATTGTGTTTAAGACGCTTTCAAATCCTCATTTTACAAAGTATGAATAAATATTTAATTAATTAGAGTTAAAATAAAACTAACATCGATTCGAAATGTAAATTTTGCTAAAAAAAAGTGTCGAAAAATTCTACAGTACTTTCTAAACTTTAACAATAGTCTTTAAAAAAGACTTTGGTTCTGGTCAGGTTGAGTAATATAGATTTAAATCTATATTACTCAACCATTGCAAACAAATGACAAAATAAATTTAAAACATTTTTTTTTTAATTTAAAGAAGAACAATGCTTTTGTTTTCTTCATATTGATATAGATATCAAATTATTAAACTACAGAATAAATATCATCTCTACAAATTGTTATTATTAACGAAGTATAAACTTCCCTATAAACACATGTAACTTGGCTATCTATTTTCTCATGTATTTCTAGTTACAACATCAGCTACAAAATACGATAATATTTTAATACAAACTAATCTTGATGATTGGTAAAACTTAATAAATAACCAACGCTTACTTCCCCTTTACATATTATGTACTAGAAAAGTTACCAAGAATACAAATAAAAAATATGGTTTTTCTTCCAACAAGCGGTATGAAGATCGTATAACCGTTACATAAATCAAATAATCGAGAACTTATTTTATTGGATCATGTTTCAGCCATCTTTCATTTGAAAGATAACAAAAACGCTTACCCCTGTAGTTCTCATCGTAAAGTGCGTTGAAAACGTATTTTTTCGATTACCTACCCTCTAAACCTAATCTTCCAGCAAATACTAGATTCTGCACATTTCGATGGCTACTTGAAAGATACCAATTTGAAAAAAATTCATATACATATATTAACTAACTATTGTAAACCATACAATAGGTAATCTAATGTCCTAAACTCGTAACAATGATAAAAAAATGTCTTAGGAAATTAGGTTTGGAATTTTGTACTAAATGATGACAATGTAAAAACAGGTATACTGATTCAATAAACATATTCTTATAATTATCTGCAAGTTGTGGCATTCAAATGTCCGTAAGCGCTATAATATAAATGAAGCACATGCTAAACCGACTTCCTCCAGTAATTATTTTATATTAAAAATTTATTATATTGTATAAATGATGCAAAAAACATTAAGAAAAATAAATAAGCAATTCAATGCTCATAACTTCCATCCATGTTGCTGTCTATACGATACTGAATTTTTTCCCACCAAACATTAATACAATTAAGAGATTAAAAAAATTGCAAATATCTAACATCCAGAAAAGTAGGTACATAAATCTCGCTAGAAGTAATTCTTAGGACAAAAATTAATCATCAAGGCAGATGACATAAATGATGTAAAGCGTGCTTTATTTCCATACAAATACTGAAGTCAGAAGCGTTCTCAACTTCTGAGTATCTCTTTATAATCCACCCCATTCCTGCTGACAATAATTCCTATATCGTAAATTTATCGGATGATATTTTTACGTGATATTCGAATGTTAAATTGACCGAGAGAAGAGTCCACTGGACGCGCACCCTGAGG
Source organism: Melitaea athalia (assembly GCA_905220545.2). Lineage (NCBI taxonomy): Eukaryota > Metazoa > Arthropoda > Insecta > Lepidoptera > Nymphalidae > Melitaea > Melitaea athalia. The sequence goes on from HG992188.1 coordinate 16,752,783, forward strand.
GTGAAACGTTCGATCGACGCTGGGACAGCTCATTTGTATTCCTGTCTTCGTCTTCGCAAAATCAAGGAGTATGTGATTTGATTTCTATACACTTATGTAATTACATGGAGTAGTAATGACAAGTGATGACCTATATACGTACGATTATTTTTATTACTCGACTAGAGCCCATCAAAGAATGGTACGTATGTATGGGAGGATGTCGGCTTATAACTCTAAAACTAATAAATGAATTTTAAGAAAAAATATATGTGACTAGGTATTGTAAAATATCGTTGCATACCGAACTTTGGGTAATAAAGAAAAACCTAAGCTTTAGTACACAACGCCATCTAGCGACTATTGTGATTACTTCTAGTTGGTATTATTTTTGAACCATTTTAATTTGTACAATAATATATCAATACATAAATAAAAAAGTCGTACCTATATAAAAATATATAGAAAATAAAATCTTTAAAAATTTGTAGCACAAGTGAAAATAGAGCTAAAAGCTTTACACCTTCTTCAATAAGGCGAAGTTTTGGTAAGAAGTGGTACGCTTACAGCTGATTCAGTCTAGTACAGCTCAATTAAATGTATCTTCAAAATTTGAGTTGACATTCGTTTTGTTATTGTCATTTATTAAAAGGTTAATTTATTTTTAATATTTCGATGAAAGCGGTTTTAACAAAAAATCTAATTATAATAAAAATAAAAGTAAGAAATTTACAACGAGAACTAATTAACTAATGTGTAATAATAATGAAAACCCGAGTAAGATAAAAATTTAAAAAAAAACATGCCTTTACTTCGTTCACTGCTAAGGTTCAATAAACTATAAAAAGCGTGGGTAGTATTTACTTTTTCATAAACATAAAACAAAACAATCCATGTTACAATTTAGAGTTGTGATTCTGCTTTTTGAATCACATTTCAATGACGAATTGGTGACTTGAAAACGTGAAAACGTAATTGTAATTTACATGGCACTATGATTACAGCAATTGGCTATTGCGCTACAGGTAGCAAGTTCGACTTCTGCTACTAACAAACTTATAAAAGCTATGTAGATTGTAGAGTAAGCCCCTGACAAAAATGTAATGGAATAATCGTTTATGTTTGTTTTTGGAATTTACTCCTTAAGAATCGATTTTCATATAAGGCCCCCGGTATGAAAAAAATATGAGGTGTAAAATCTGTTGAACGAATGACCTCGTTACGTTTTTTGTCGCTTTTATTGGCCTTTTCAAAAGGCAAATAAAAACGAACGTCGGAAACCACGAATACGTCGTCGATAGACTAATAATAGTTTTCTAATAGCGGCATCGCGCGGTAGATGGCGTTACTTTATTCGTTTATTTACCATTTGATATGGTATTAACCTTTTTCTTAAGACTAGTAAGTCTTTTTTGTACCTATTTAGACAGTCGATCTGAAGGGGTAAACTCCAGTCGTGCGTCGTAGCTGACACACACAAAATTAATCGGTTTTCAAGAATATTGTCATTAATAAATGACAATAAAAATATTTAAAAACCTTTAATCTATCATAGAGATTAATTTAATTTATCCTAAAGATAAATACTGCTCGATATATATACTTTATTCTCTCAATCGGAAACATCAATAGTGTCTCGTCGCTAGTTACATACTAAACAATCGGACTCTCTCGGCGACGTTAGCCTCTTGTCGAAACGGACAAAGTTACCGAACATACAGACAAATTATGTATTAATGTATATTAATATAACACCAGCTACATACCGTACATTATGGATCATAACGAAGGTAATACATTATGGTAGTGATGATGAAGTGTCAGGGGCGAAAAGAGGTTAGGTACATTTTGGTGTTATCACGTGGCATAGTAATATGTGGTAAAAAACCATAGTCACCTAAAAACACCAGTTTAAAAATAGTAGCAAAGAGAGCACTTTTTCTCTCTTTATATTGGTAGCGTGCTAAAGGTGATTGTGGATTAACTTGATTTATTTTGTAGTTGAAATTGTATTTTTTTTTTTGGTTCTTCATAAGTTGTACATTAACATTTACCCTTAAAATAGCTCGCCTGAAATTAAAGTGACTCCCTTGTCCCCCGGTCTTTTCATTGGGTACAAAAAGTAATATGCTCTAAGTATACCTATGTTAACGCACGAGGTAATTCGGTAAGTATATACGAAAAGACACATGTCTTTCATTAGGCTGGAAAAATACTAAATACACAAAAAAATTATATGTTGTACTACATTGTATACATGAAGTACATATTGTTTGTTCAAAAATCCCGCCAAAACGCCATGTTACGACATCTGACAGCGCGTGACGTCAATTGGAGGAAATAAACATAGAGTATATAAAGCACAGAGTACGTTGAACATACGGATAAAATAACCCGTGCAGTCAATGCTTGCTCTTTTCTAAAGTACTCTGTGGTTTGTACCGCCAAATGACGTCACGCACTCTAGTTGGTGTTTTAGTAGAGGTTAATAACATTGTAAATAGCAACATTTTATTTTTTTCATTTAAAAATATTTAAATGAATTATATTAAATTATTATTCGATAAATAATCGTAAAACAGTATATTTATTTTATCATATTACCTATTCATATATTATTAAATGAATTATTCCTATATTTTTATTTATTTCCGTCAGTAGTAATCTGATTGTGTAGAAGTAGGTAATATCTAATACAACACAGCGAGTAAAACAAATACTATTTGTAAATTCTAGTAATACGTGAGCATTCCGACGATTGCCCCGACATACCCAACCTCCCACACCCTCAGAAATACCAACATGCGCTTAAAATATTCGAGCTCTTTCCAGAATATTCTTAGAAATTTACGCCAACTACAACAATGGTCTCACGGCGAAATTATCGAGAAATAGTTGTTATAATACACACGTAGGAGAATTCAAAAAATATACCTGTGTATATTTTTAAAGTATTGTCTAGATTTATATGCTTGAAATTTAAAATAATACTAGCATTTATGTTCCTACAAAAGTTTCTTTAAAAAGAGATTCTAATCAAAATACGCTATGAAATTGATGGAATAATGTTTACCGCTAAATTAATTTTCATCATCATCATCATCATCATTTCACCCATGACATCACACTCGCTCACATCACACAATCTCCACAAGCTCGCGCAAAAATGGCGTGAACTCATGTGTTTTGCCCATAGTCACCACGCTGGGCAGGCGGGTTGGTGACCGCAGGGCTGGCTTTGTCGCACCGAAGACGCTGCTGCCCGTCTTCGGTCTGTGCAGTTCAAAGCCAGCAGTTGGATGGTTATCCCGCCATCGGTCGGCTTTTTAAGTTCCAATGTGTTTGTGGAACTATGTTATCCCTTAGTCGCCTCTTACGACACCCACGGGAAGAGAGGGGGTGGCTATATTCTTTGCTGTAATAATAAATTAATTTAACAAATACAAAATAATATGCGTGTAGTCGTATCTATCAGAGCTCAAATCGTTTAGCTAAATTATAAAGTAATCAAAGCTTAGTTATTTTTTAATTTACTTAAGAATTTTTGAACTTTTCTAAATACCTTATTTATGATGTTTTTGTCAACTTTATACATAGTATGGTAGAGTATAATCAAGACTCTTAAGTTTTATTTATAACCATTAATAAAAACGAAAATAACATTTTTTGTGTCAATCGTATATCTCACGGGTAAACTACGGCGACGCGGCGCTACCGCACATCATCGCATTGCAAATTTTCAATTTTCCAATACATTAGAGATGGTCTCGCTTCTACCGAACGTTACTAAGGACGTGTTCATCATGCTGTTTTAAACTACAATTTTGTTAAACATTTTTAAAAGAATATCAAAATTTTTCGATCCAGCGGGATTTAAACCCGCGCCTTCTGACGTGCCGTGTCAGCGCTCTGCCAACTGAGCTATGGATCCACATCAAGCTAGGTCGAAATACTTGATATGATGATTTTGGTTTTTTAAAGCAAACCTTGGCGCCGTCTATACATTACAAATTTGTTTATATAATACAATTTTGTTTATTGTTTTTGTAATGAAATAATTTAATATCGATAGTAATTGTTTATCAGGTACACAGACAGAATTATTTACTGTACAAAAATGTATTAAAAACTAATTACACATTTAATGGTACAAAAAAAAATATGGCTTTGTTAATAATAAAGCTAGAGCATGTGTAGTATATAATTATAGCTTCAAAAGCGTCGCAAGCGCGTTACCGACCTTACCCCAATCCTCCCGCCTCAGAGAGCTCTGGTCACCTTACTCACCACTGGAACATAGCACTGTTTGAAATCAGTATTATTTAGCTGTAGTTTTCTGTTAGGTCTTTGCTGTGTATGTGTGCTAACTAGATAAAAAAAAGAATGTGTGCTTAAGACCGCACGGCAGAAGTGAAAACTTCATTGTGAATATACTAAACACAGCGACACAACATCGAAGAGCAGCTGACTGTATCTTTCTCGCTCGGGTACACTCGGCGGTCCCAAGTTCATCGGGTCGAGCCTTTCACCTCAGAGGGTGACGGATCAGCCTAACTTACTACCGACGAAAAAATATGTGTGCGGTGGGCACCAAAAAAGTTTTCACTTAAAAAACTATTCATAAAAATATTGTAACACATCAATATGAACGAGGCCTTACATGATTGATTTCCTTTCCGGGGCGCAGATCCAAAGCTGATTGATTGTTTAAACGTAGGAAAACATAAAAAGTGCGATAATGCGCTTGTATTTAAATAAATTCCTCACCCAATGATAGATAGTCTGGCCCTTCGAGGATACGTATTGGGAGCGTAATTTAAGTTCGAACAGTGATCTTTTTATACTAATACATATATTTTTTGCACATTTTTTACCATACCAGTACCTACGTTTTTATGAACCAATTATTTTTATTCTATCGTGTATGTGTGATATTATTGACCTGAATGTTTTTAATTTTTTTAATAATATCAATCTCCTTTTCGTCTTTGTTTCTTAAGATTAAAAAAAAATAGAACCACCTTTTAAACTTTAGCAATGTTTTACTTTTACCTATATTATTATGATAATTACGCGTTGTTGAACAAATTTTGAATATTGTATAAAAGATGCTGTATCGTTCATACAAATTAATTTTTAATTAACTTAGACTGATGAGTTACCATCTCACACAATGGTATCGATGTTGTGTTGTCATCGATTTTATAATACCATCCGCGAGCAATGCCGATCACTATCTGCAAAAGATAGAAGTTCATTGTTCTTGATATTAAAAATATAGGAATAAACTGTAATTGCTAGAACCCGAAGATGGTCTAAATTATAACAGGATAACCCGCTTTGTTCAAACACGCTAATTATTATTTGTACATCGCTTAGTAACATCGTATACGCTTCAGTCTGTACTGTATTCCTATATGTTAATTTTAAATATAATATTATTTTTGACAAACATATTAATAAATATGAAAGAATATAAATATACTATTAATTTGTCTCACGTCATATTTTTCGAAAGAGAAAACGCGCTTCAGCCTGTTACTATTTTTGGACATAGGCCGCTTTCTCCATGTAGGAGAAGGATCAAAGCCTAATCCACCACGCTGCTCCAAGGCGGGTTGGTGGATATATTCCCTACTATGAGTAACGATCGCTATCAGGTGTACATGATAACAACCGGGACTGACGGCTTAACGTGCTCTCTGAGGCACGGTGGGGAGACTCACAAGGACTGCACAAACAGCCAGATACCAATGTTTGTCATTTGCGGGGATCGAATCGAGTAACATCGTATAAATTAGATTAATTAAAACTTTTAAAGTAATTAAATAAAAGTATATACCTAGTACGTAGACAGGTTTATTTTAAGACTGGAGTAATAAATCAATCAATTCGAAAATCTCATTACGACATTCCTGAACGTTATAAAATACAATTTTCTGCGACATTAAACAATTGAATTCCTGAACGTTCATAGTGCTACAGACGATAATGCGTCAGTAAATAATGGACAAAATTCTGGCATCAAGTTTTATTTACTACTTTCTAGCTTCTGCGCGCGACTTCGTCGGCGTGGACTCCGCTCCTATTGGTCTTAGCGTGATGATATATAGCCTATAGCCTTCCTCGATAAATGGGCTATCTAACACTGAAAGAATTTTTCAAATCGGTCCAGTAGATCCTGAGATTAGCGCGTTCAAACAAACAAACAAACAAACAAACAATCAAACAAACTCTTCAGCTTTATTATATTAGTATAGATAATATCTATATATAAAAAATGAAACGCTGAAATGTATATAAGGACATAAGGAACGCTTACATAAATCCAGATAAATCTGCGTTTGTTATTTTCAAGACAATATTTGTATATAGTAAAACAAAATAAAAAATTAATGAAAAAAAATTGGCGGTACAAAGATCACCGCGTAAGCTAATCAAATATAAAATAGTATGTACTCTATGTTTATCTGTTTTTTTCAAAAGTAATAGATACAGCTTAAAAATATATAGATAAAGTTCTAAATAAAGAAAACAAGAATTTAATTACTTGAAATGAAAGGGATGTTAATCCGGAATTAAGTCGGGAATACAACTAGTGAAAAATATAATATGTAAGGAATTTGATCAGTACGAATATCATAGGCCTTTACGTCTATTACAGACGATTCAATCAGTGCCTGAAGAGCATTTTTTCTGATGGCTGTACAAGCCGATACGGGAGCGGCAGACTCTACCACACACCGAACAGGGAAAAGATGCGCTAGTGTCACAATTGTCGCTGTTTTGATGTTTTTTAATTCTCCTGTTCGATAAGAGTCCAAACCAGGCTTCATCATGGTGTTTTTGACCATCCTTCACGCTCTTACGCCATTGGTCTCTGTTCTCGGCTAATTTTTTCCAGTTATTGTGGTTTATGTTAAAAGCCACCATATCGCGCTTGGCGCAGTCTTTAAAACGAAGCAAAGGCCTCCCAACGTCCCTCTTTGCATCCGCAATTGCGCCGAGCATGATCTGCCGTGGAAGTCGGGAGGGATCCATCCGGTGCACATGCCCCAACCAACGTAGCCGACGCTGTTTAAGCATGGCAGTTAGACTAGGTAGCTGCGCTATTTCTAGAACCCTCTCGTTGGTCACTCTGTCTTTCCAACTTATACCCAGGATGGTCCGTACGAATAGATACATAAGAAATCATGAATGTGAAAAAAAATAAAAAAGAATTGATTTAATCCATACAACATTAAGATGCTAGACGCGATCACGTAAGGATGATTTTAACGGGACATGCGCAGACTATGCCAGCTGTTTCTTTCAATTTGAATCGTCTACAAATCTAGATAAAGCCTGCCATTAAAAACAAGATAGTCTTAACATAGAAATATGAATACATTTCAAATAATAATAATTTACTGTTGAAAAAATCTTTTTGAAGTGAAAACTTCTTTAGCGGCGTTGTGCACTTTTATAAAATTGTTCGCAATTATTTCTAGGTAACTAAAGGTTCTATTCGATTAACGAGACTGTAGAGTATTAAAGTAGTTCAATATGCTTTAAGTTTTTGGCAGTTTTTTTTTTTTTTTGCTGGACCATAACAATATTCATAAATTACAATCGGCAAAAAAAAACAACTAAAAATAATTGTGATTGATAGCAACATTGTTAAGATTATTCATGTAAAAATAGTATTGAAAAAACATTTAAGGCAAAGACTACATCAGTCACAAAATGTTCAGAAGGAATAAAAAAGAAACACAATGCGTAAGAAAATTCATGCAACTGTCATGACGTGAACAGTTATTTTAAATCACATTAAAATTTTTATAGAAGTTAAAAAATCACGTTTCTTATCAAATCTAGAATTTCTAATTTCTATCTCGATATATCTCCATGTATAAATATATTAGATTTATTCTGCATGAGTAGAATATACAATGATTTCATAAACCTTTCCCATAATAATTATATAGATGATAACAACATTTCAACTATTAATACGAGTATGAGAAAAGGTTGTTTTTAGTTATACATTCGACTCTATGTCTTGCATCATAATTTCTACATCCTACCTATAATACTGGGTAACGTTGTTGTTCAACGGAGAAAAATTATTAATGTAGATTTATGTTAAACTTACCTTTTTAGTGTTTTGAGTGGAATAACAACATACCGACAACCGATGGGGAAGAAAGGTTCTTGAATGGCGACCGCGTCTCGGCAAAAGAATTTCAGGCCGCCCTCTGACCAGGTGGACTGACGACCTACGGAAAACAGCGGGAAACTGCTGGATTCAGAGGGCACAAGACCGAATGGAGTGGCGAGCATTAGGGGAGGCCTACGTCCAGCAGTGGATTTGTAAGGGCTGATAGATGGATGGAGTGCAATAAAGTACATAATTTTATAGTATTAGTACAAAATCGCAATATTTGTTTTCTGTTATTGAGTTTATGTCCTCCGTACCTCGAGCATGTAAACCTGTAGGTCCTCATTAATATCGCTCATTACTCATAGTATGGAATATACCCGCCAGCCCGGAACGTGGTAAAATAAGCTCTACCCTTCTCCTACATGGAGGAAGAGGTATATGCCCATTAGTGGGATATTACAGCCTGAATCAATCCAAAAAAACAAAAATTATGCAGTGTGTCCCTGTCACGACTTAATTCTGCTTTATTGCGTGTCGAAATTAATGTCTGTTTTAATTATTCTTCGTAGGGTTAAGCGATCATTTTTCACACAAATTCCGGAAGTATCGTTTGCATCGTCATTGCGAGGGGTTGGTAATCACGACCAACTTTTATAATTGGATACAAATCATTATGTCATGAATAGTTTGTTTACATACTAAACTATCATAGCAATCTACAAACCAGCAATAAGTAGAGAAATACGTCAGTTTAAAACGATATTGCCTACTCCTGGGTAAATATCTCTTCTTCTCTTTTCCGTATAGGAATAATAGTTGGAAATAAATCCGCCTTCCTGCATTACTGCGCTGTTGTAGATAATTTCTCTGAAAACGTCAAACAAAGACGAAAGTCAACGCTGGTAGCTTTAGGGCGCCTTCAAATTAGCCGCGCGGCGGCAGCGCGTCTGTAGCGCTGCTGCCGCGCGACGTTGTAAATGTATGTAAATAACAACGCGCGACAGCAGCGCGACAAATTTGAAGGCGCCCTTAATTGCATTCCAAGCTAACACACACACACACACACACACACACACACACACACACACACATACACACGCGCACACACACACACAAACACACGGGCACAAATACACACTCACGCCGTGACAGAATATAAATGTAGTACAATTTCCCCTCATAGCCAGACCGAATCCATATAAATGTTTCACGAGTCCCTTTCCTTGTACAGGATAAATTCAGAATGGCACTCGATACTACTTATACTCGTAGCTCGGGCAACAATCACCTGATCGTATTAATTAATTATCGTTGATACAAATTGGATATTAATTCGTAAATCGGGTATTAACATCAATCAATTATTACATTGAATATTTTATGAAACGATCTCTTAGTGGCTGACCATTTTAAGGATAATTATAAATTAATCAGTACTTGGAATTCAAATTTATAAGGGTAGATATGTGTTGGGTTTTTTTCGTGACCTTGTTTTAAGTTTTCAATACTTAGTACCTACAAGCGATTGTGTCCTAAACTATATGGTACGTAATTAAAAATCTCAAACTTTCACTATATAAGTCCGTACAATGTACATAGTATTTATTAATTTATAAAGCCATCATCCGTGTTATAAATGTCACAAGAAGTATATTATAAGGTATAGGCACATGATAAACATGTGTGTGTGTGTGTGTGTATGTTAATGTTTCCGACTGCGCAAAGTAAACGTCTCCTTTCTGGGTTATGGTATTCGCATGTATAATAAAATCCCACAAACAATTTTGGAATTGTCTCAACATAAATTTAAAGTTTTTATTAAAAAGAGATTAATAGATAAAGCGTATTATTCGTTGCGGGATTACATAGTTGATAAAGATGTGTGGACTTAGTGACGCTGTATTTCATGCACGATATTACTAATTTTGTACTAAATTACAATTTATACATTTTTTTTTCAAAAGAGTAACTGCGGAGTTTCTTGCCGATTCTTCTCTGCAGAATCTACATTCCGAATCGGTGGTAGCTTCTTAAAAAAACTTAATAATGACCTTAAATTAAAATTTTGTGAATTGACGATTCGAAAGTGCTCATGGGGCCTATTTGAATAAAGTTATTTTTGATTTTGATTTTGATAATGTAAGTACACCTCTATCACTCTTTGACAAGAGTGGAACCGCAGGCCAGCAAAGCTTCCTACGACTTGTTCGAAGTTTTACTTCTGCCGTGTATGAATTGCATACACACACTTTTTTGCGTTTATACTTAAGTCAGACAGAACATACTTCTATTATTACATAATTTTCACGTATTTAACTTCCTACAAAAATAAAATTAATAAATACAATAGCACCACATAAAAATTAGGTAGATACCTATAAATAAAACAAAATTCGCTAATAAATTCACCACAAATTGAATGTATAATTTCGCTGTAATATCACGTCTAGAAGCAGGCAGTAAACGCTCAAAGTAAGACAAAGGCCTCGTATTACGTTAAAGAGAAACATTGGGAGCTTAATCTGCCAGACTCCGCTGCGGATTAAGAGATATACATATCTGAGGATTGCTTACCAAACGCGTATAATTCCCCCTTCAACTATAGACGTCTAGATTTTCTGGTTTTCTAAACTAATTTATCACCGCATAGGCTGAATAAAGTCTACATATTACTATTTCATCAACAACCTCTCTAGTACAGGCTCTGACTGAAAAACAGCGCCTTAGCAGCAAATATTTGCTGCTAAGCAATGCTGAGTCAGAGACCTGGTTGGCCTTCTCCAACTTGTTTTATGTTTTTTTTATTGTTTTTTATTTATTTATTTTTTTATTATTTCTTATCTTGCTGTTGCACTTGTTTTTCTCTTTTTTTAATTTATTAATTTGTTCTTTTTGTTAATTTATTAATGTGTTCTTTTTTTTAATTATGATTAGACAAATAATGCTAAATTATTTTGTTTAGATGGTGAACAGTTATAAGAAAAAACCCAATCAGAGATCATGGGATGAAAATCTTATGGCACGAGCGATCAAATAGATAAACGATAAGCGTGGATCTGTTAAGTCTATCGCACTTAAATGTAATATCCCTCGCACTACTCTAATTTTAGGAAGACACATTGCGACAGGATCTGCGAAAAAGAAACTTGGGAGATATAAATTTAGAGATTATTTAATTAAAGATTGAAGATAAATTAATAGGTAAATTTAAGATTTGAGAAAAAAGACATATTTTGAGCGTGGTGTGGCGACTGTCCAGAAAACACATGTGATAAAATCCGAAAAAGTTGTAAAAACTAAAAACAATAAATAATTTAATTTAAATTACTTTTAAGAATTATATCGAGTTCAGTTAAAAAAACCTGTGTGGTTTTATGAAACCACGGTAAAAGTGAAACTTTTGCACGCCATCTATGTTTTAATAGGTAACTTACATCAGCTGTACTATGTTGTCATTAGTGTCTTAGTTCTAGGAAATGATAAGAGATGACCGACCGTCATGCGCCATGCAATACGCACACGAAAAAGTTTGAGACGATGTAATAAAAGTTTCACTTTAATAATGATAATAGCACAAAACTGTATCTGGTTAAATTTAAAGTTATTCAGAAACTGAACTAAGTTTAGTAGTTTACCCGTCTTATACTCTGTTGCTAGTTTAGCAACAGAGTATAAGACGGGAAAAATTAATACCAAATTTTTCCTTTAATATATAATGTTCTTTTATATTTTTTGGACATTTTTATTTCGTCAAGTATGTTAAATAAAAAAAAAGAAACAATTATACGCAGTATCTTTAGGGCTGGCCAATTTGCCCTTGTCCCCCTGGCCGCTTTAGGCGGCCGCTCGGGCAAAGCGGTTTTTTTACAAGTTTCCGTAATTTAGATATCATATGCTTATTATTTCAATTTTCGAGACACTAAATTTTACAAATCATAAATTTAATAAACTCTTTTCCCATCAGTATAAAATTCTTGTTGAAAATCAATCGTTTGATTGGTTTTTTTTTTACTCAAAGTTAAGGTGGCCGCTTTGAGCTGACTTCCCCTAAATATTTATTCTTAAACAAAGAAAAACGACTTTAATTTAAATAATACATAAATATAGATACAATCATGTCAGATCTCGCTTAAATTTGAAGAGCACAAAAAATGAGACCACATGACAAGCACCATCTTTTGAATAAAAAATAAAATTATAAAAATCTGTACATCCAGTAAAAAGTTATGAGATAACACATATAAAAATAGTCGAATGGGAACCACCTTTTTTAAGTCGCTTAAAACAGTAATTGTATAGTCAATTAATAAAAGTTTTACTCAAACAATAATATATTAAACGTGGGCGGAACCACGTCCCACGCTGTCGATAGCGATCTCCTACGCTCCATTGGGTCTTTTGTGCTTTTTTTAATATAACAGTCTGTGGTAGATATTATTCAGTTTATGCATTTTATGTTTTATCGTTAAATTGTAACATGTATTACGACCACGTAAATTTTAATTACTGAGAGTAAAAAATTATCATCAACATTATCATAAACTAGAACTGTATAGGTAAGTTAAGTAAGCGCCAGTAAGTTCAACACTCACTGGCGCACATTATAATAAAAATGTAGGCAACTTACATCTTTGTTTAAGATAACAACGCACTGATACACGAGTACTCCCTTTTTACCTAATAAATGCACATATATAATTAAAATAAGTACACTACATAATTATATACTCGGGCTGGGTGTCAAACACAACTCTGAAGCCAAAACTGAATCTACCAATTTTGACTTTGGACAAGTCTTGTCAATTAAGTGTATGAATTTAAGAGCGTGCATAATGCAAAATTACCATCTTCTATTTGTTTTGACATGAAAAGTTCCAGACCAAATCTTAAAATAAAAATATATGACAAACTACGTGATATTTGCAAGGGTTGACCCATATCAAAAACATAAAATAAGGAAATTTCCTCGATAAAATATAATCACGAAGTAACCTCTAATTTTTATATTTTTTCTATTTATACTCGATATGGTTATGACCATTAAGACAAAAATTTGATAATTAATTACATTTAAATATGAGTAAAGGCTATGCCAAGGCATTTAATGTAATTACTTTTAGTTTCGGAATTATATACAAAATAACATATTTGTCGTTTTTTACATTCGTAATGCGCTCAAAACTATATCGTCTATCGCACTCTGACACGAGGCTTTGTGTATATTTTGTTTCATCGGGCGCGCGGGTGAAATCTGATTTTTTGCTCGCCTTATGCACGCTCTTAATATAGATAGATAGAACGGTTAAACCAATAAATAACGAGTATCAATTATGAATCTCACAATTTTTATGTTCAATATAGCTGCACTAACGCCATAACGCAACGTTTCAGTCTTTAAGGCGTTAAGAAACAGAAAATATGTAAAAATACTTCCTTTGATATTCTTTTTGTCTGAGTTAAAACACCACTGACCCGATTTCAACTAAGCTTTGCTAATGACAACGCTTAAAAGACCTGACGAATATAATTGAAGCAATTTAGTTTTCTTCACGAAAAATGAAATTGAAATACGAGTATACTCACAATCATATTTTTATCAATTTGTGAGTCCTGAAAAATTATTTGAATCAGTATTCACAACTACCTACTATTATATATAACCTTATAAAATAAGTTAAACTAATTTCTGACCGCAACCTTAGCCACAAAATTAATTTTATTAAATTAGACAAAAAATAGTAAAAAAAAACTTTATACAATCCTTCCTCAGAAAACGCCTAAATTTTACTATTTCTATTATTATTTTTTAAATATAATTAGAAATTATAGAGCTATGCGTGACCCATGCCACATTTTCTTTTCGCGTGTAATAAAAGTTTCAGTGATGTTTAAAAATTAGTATTCTAAGCTCACACGAATTTTTAAAAACTTGAAGCATACCTAGCCACTAGGACACTTAAAAGCTAAAAAAAATATCTAACCGGTAGGTACTGTTTTCATCGTTATGGTTCTCTTAAGATTCTTTGAAAAAAACATTTGGCAAACACAACTTTTCAGACTTTTGCACAGTATGAAAAAAGATACATTAAGAATAATCCCGTAACTAAATACCATCATACCATGTAAATGAAACTACTGTATATACATATTTGTTTAATAATCATAAACGTTTTATTAAATTATAAATTATAACCCCAATAACCAGTAATGGTTATTGGGGTTATAACCCCAATAACCAGTAAACGTTATTGGGGTTATAACCAGCAAAGATCACTCAGTTCATAAATCAATTTCTCGAAAAAACTACGACTTCAGCTGATGGAGCGGAAAAGCGAAAGTTACAAGTCATTTTAGTCATTCATGGAAAAATCCATGCAGACAAAGTCGCGCGCAGAAGCTAGTGTTTATATAACCCTCATAACTTTTACTAGGTGTATCGATTTTGATGATTCTTTTATTGCTCAAAAGCTGACGCTTGTCATATTTTCTCATTAAAACTTGATCTGACGAGTACTTTTTGAATTATCTCTAATAATACATATTTATTTGACTATTTTTTCGTCTACCTACGTTGTATTACTGGTGGATGTTATTTAAATCCGTTTTCTTTTCGTTTATAAACTAACACACTTATATCCATCAGATATTTGTAATCCCACCCGTTTTTTTTTATGTAACTAGGTTGGCAAACAAACGTACGGCTCACCTGATGGTAAGACCGTAGCCTATAGACGCCTGCAACACCAGAAGCATCGCAAGCGTGTTGCCGACCCTATCGCCAATCCCCCCAGGAGCTCTGGTCACCTTACTCACCAACAGGAACACAATACTGCTTGAAAGCAGTATTACTTAGCTGTGGTCTTCTGTAAGGTCGAGGTACTACCCCAGTCGGGCTGCTCCATATTTTGAGCAGGAAATTTGCTGCTGTGCCCTACCTCAATTAAACTACTAATTAACTACCTCAGTTTTGCGGGTTCGATTCCCGCTCGGGATGGATATTTGTATTTGTACAAATATCTCTTTCTAGTTTGGATATCTGTCCTTGTGGGTCTCCCCACCATGCCTCGTAGAGCACGTTAAGTCGTCGGTCCCGGTTGCTATAATAAATACCTGATGGCGATCGTTACTCGTAGTAGGTTATATGTCCGCCAACCCGTATTGGAGCAGCGTGGTGGATTAAGCTCGAATCCTTCTTCTACATGGTGAAAGAGGCTACAGGTTGGGGGAGAAGGATGTCACAGGCTGAATACACTTGTACTCGCAAACTGTGAATCCAAAATTTATAACTTAATGTTATTTAAAAAAAAAAAAACAAAAAAAATAATTAAAAAGCTTAAAATAATTATATAAAAAGTTTTTCCGGTACCGGGAATCGAACCCGAGCCTCCTGGGTGAGAGCCAGGTATCCTAGCCACTAGACCATACCGGATTACACTCTTTGAAATAAATATTGCTATAACAAGTTTGCAACTACTTTTTATTGTGCATATTTTTTACATATTTTTACAGGAAAATATATTTATTTTCAATTTCCTTTTTTTTCACATAAAAATAAAACATTCCAGGTTATACTTGCTATCGACAGTAAAGAACAAAATCACGTTCGAACCAAGGATATAAAAATAGTCACGCCAAGATTTAACCCTATCAAATAGCTCTACAGCATTTTCGACCCTTATTTGCATATGAATAAGGGCTATGATGGTATGACGTAATATGTCACATCGAGTGTACAGTTTCATACAATTCTCACAAAGTTGTCTGATAAAGAAACAATTTGTATTCAATAAGCCTCATGAGGGTGTAGAGATCCAGTACAGCGGAGTTTTTACTTCACTATTCTTTCCTTGAAAATGTACACGAGAAATTGTAGAATAATCCGGTGTCATTTTATATCCCGTTACTATACAAAATTTTATGAAAAGTTTTTCTTTTTTTTATTTTATTTACCCTCTTCTTGTTCCAATCCTCTTCTTGACCTAGTTTAAAATATTCTAACTCGGTATATTTTGTTCTGCATTGATTATACTATATAGGTACATTACAGCAAACGAAAAGTTGACATTAAATAGAAAGTTGTTGGAAGAATCTTATTAATTACAGGTAGGAATAGTGGTGGTTAATATAGCGTATAGCATAAAAGTATAGCATGCTAAATGTTTATAGCATATAGCATTTGCTATACCGACTATGACTTCGCGCTAAATTTATAACGTTTCAAACGCTAAACGTACACAGCGCGCTGCAGCGAGGCTAGAGCGGGATAACATTACTTTTTAGCGTTTTCGAACTTTTACGTATGTCCACTCACGAAAAAAAACTGTTATTACCAATTTTTATTTTTATTATAAATCAATGTACGAATAAAATTTGCCTAATACAGTGACCAATAAAATAAACATCATAACACTTTAAGATGCTACAAAAATAACTTATAAATTCAAAATTCTACTTCAATACCTCACCTTTCGATAGTGGCAGATTTTTATTACAAACAACACAAAAATATTTACACTTAATACTTTTTATACACATTACCACTTATTATTATATAACACATATTTACACTTACCTATTGTTAATTATTATTTAATCACTGTCGTTGTCGCTGCAAAATCAAATTACACTTAATACTAACAAGTACCTGGGTGACCGAGCCCAGCTCGGTTATTTTTATTTTATATTTTAATTTTATTTAAATAATAAATCACGAGTAAAATTAAAAAAAAAGAAAAAAAATAATCTGGAGACTGAGATTCGAACCCGGGTCAAAACGATTTGAAATCCGTCGCTTTCCTAATTACACTATTACAGCTGTATTAGTAATGGTGAAATTAAGCTTCGTATTCTAATGATATTTTTTCATTGCCTAAAAACGGATAAAACGAAATTTTTTTTAAATGAATCCTAGCTAGATCAATTTTTCGCCCCCGAAATCACCTGCATATTAAATTTCACGAAAATCGTTGGAGCCGATTCCGAGATTCAGAATATACAAGAATATATATATATATACAAGAATTGCTCGTTTAATAGTATAAGATAAATAAAACAAAATTAATACTAACACTAGATAAAACAATTAAAACTAAATAAAACAAACTGAATACTATAACACTAATAAACTAATTACTAATTCTAATAATAAAAATTAACAACAATAAAAACGAAAACTTTTGTAGCCGAGTGTTAAAGACAGAGATAGTGGCACGAATACTAACGTGTGACTGAGACAGATTACCGTATACCGAGCATTTCCGAATAAGAACGAAGCTGTATGAAGTAAATAAGAAGGGATGTGCAATACGCGCGCCTGAGGGTGTTGTTTAATCGATTTTTATTGAAATCGATTAAAATTAAGTCATAAAAATACATTTATTTTTAATTTTAAAAGGTTTTAAATTTTCTCAAATAGTTGTTACTTAAGTAGTCGTTAATAGATAACTGATATTCAAGTAAATCGTGTCTTTCAACTGAGAAAATTTAATTTTTGTAGTTTTTTTTTTATTAATGTCGAAATCTCGTTTATTAATGACAAAATTAACTATATTTGTAAATCTAATAATATCTTAATCGTTTAATATCTTATATAAACAAAAATCAATAAATCTTTTATATGCTATTTTATATGCTATAAATATAGCATATAAAATAGCATGCTAAAAAAATTTAGCATTTAGTCTATAGCATGTTTTTAGTTTATAGCAGATTTGAACATCACAGGGTAGGAAGGAGAGAAATAATATGAGAATAAGATAAATAATTCCATAAACACTAAACAAAAAGATATATCAATAGTATCTTATTATTAATGAAAATACTAGTAAGTAGAATTTTAATGTAATATTAAAATAAAAATAACATTAATAAATTGTATCTTTAAAGATAAATTTTATTAATGTCGTTTTAATTCGTTAAAGATAGGTATGTAATTAACTAATTATGTACACGTGTAGGGATACCGTCAGTTTTGTAGACCGTGAGCAAAACTAATCGTTACTTGAATTTATAACGATTTTTTTTAAATATATAAATATTTTTTTAATAAGTGTAAAATACTTTTATCAGAGTCAACTGTCATCGTACGATTTTGACAACTACATAATTGTGTACATGCCCTTCTTTATTATCTGTACACTCTGAGGTATACAGATAATAAAATACGTTTCTTCTCTCAACAAAAATAAAATATAAAATAAAATATTTATTGTAGTAGTCGTTACTCGTTAGCGTGGCAACGCGACACAACTCACCGACGACGTCGGAGGCAACACAATAAATCGTAAAGTCCCTAATGCGCCACATTTAGCATTCGATACTCGATCAAACTCAAGTGCACTTGTATGCAAAGTTTAACCATTTACTATACAAAGTTTTGTACGTTGACTATCATCTACGTGCGTTTAATGTCCTATGAACATTTTGCATATAAGCATTACCTTCATAGTCTACGAAGTCCCAACCCTTATTTAGAAGATATTATTACAAAGTAAGTTTATAATGAAAACTGATCTTAACAGTCAAAAGTTATTGTGATAAGGTTTTATTACTCGCTACGTATTATTTTTGTAAGGGATTTGTAACAAAATTAAGAGATTTTCTGTTAATACGTTGTAGTATCCAAAAAAACGAGTGTGCTTTAGACCACACGACTGAAGTAAAACTTCTTTAGCTCCATCTAACTTATATCTCCTTCTCTACTTTCGTTCGCCTCACCCAAACACGCTTTTCGTAACGCTGTCGTCACGCATTCACCAGCTTACTCCCCAAGTCAAGCGTGCGTAAAAAAGTTTTACTTCAAAAGAGCTAATGAAGTAGTAACCATAGCCATAGCCACAGAGATGCAAGCTTGTGAAATCGTAAGGACCTCAAGTTATACGTAGATAAGGTAACGTACAAACATTTATAATCTCACGATAAGGAAAAAACGAAAAATAAAAACAATGACAATCAAGTAATTATTCCTAATACACACATAATAAATAACTAACAGCAATAGATACTTGTTACTTCATTAAAAAGTTATAAAATTAATAAAAAAATATTTTAATGTTAGACTTCTCACTCTAATTTCTAACTAATGAAAATAAATAATACAATTATATTTATGTAAATACGCGTAGTTTTGTAATTTAATAAAATTATTTTTAATTTAGCTACAACGATATCAAACTGTCCCAGAAATCCCTCGAGGTAACCTAGTTAAAAATAAAAATAACTGCTCTTTCGTACCTAAGTACTTTCTCGAGTACTAAGAAGTTCTCTTTTTTTTAAATGGCTCTCGCAGCGTAGAAAATTGAATAAAGTAAGCATAATTCTTATCCTTCCGTCTAGACGAAAATTTAGATGTGAAATGGTGGCACCCTTTTGTTTCTACAGTTCACAAACTGCGATAGGAACCCACAGGCCACACAAATTGCATTCACTGTTGTAGCTCACAATTCACTTAAATGAAAGTGTAGGACATAAATTTTTCCCCGAACACCGTTCTGATAATTCATACTCGTGTTACTAAACTTTAGCTATTCGCTGAACAGTTAGCAGAGCCATTTCAAAATATTGCAACCGATTTCTATACTTTACTGGTGTAATAACACATCGAAATTATAACTAAAAAAACTTTGGATTTGACATTTATTAAAACAGGTTTAGACATTTTATTTGCAAACGATTTTGAGAACAATCACAACCCATAATAAAAATCATACCAATATATATTTTTTAAATAAAGGTAAAATCTCTTAGAAATGGTGGTAGCTGTGGAGGAAAACGTTCCATGGAGTCCCAACGTAAATAATTTGGACTATCTCTCTTTTTATTTTTTAGTTTACTTTCATTTAATATTTTCAAATCGTATTCGTCCATATTATATTCTTTGTTGTAGGAATTAGAAGTTTTTAATAAATCACTTGGAATAGATTCATAATTATCAATCCCATAAGGACAGGAATCATTTAGGTCACAAAATTTGTGTTCTTGAAACACTTTGTCGACAGCCAAACAACAACCACATGGTTTTTTTGCTTCATGAGGGGGATTTTTTAGAACTTCTACTTCATCATCTCTTTTATACAATATAAACTCATTTGTATTATAGCTCTGAAAGCAATTTTCTTCATGTTTTACGTTATTTTTACCACATATTTTTTTATTAGTGTCACGGATAGAGTATTCCCAAAACCACTGTTTTGATTTATAACATAGGTTTTTACAAACACATTTACTTTTATCGCAAGAATTATCGTGACACCGAGCATTACAAGATGTAGCCATTGCTTTACTTTCAAAAATTTTAACATGCCCAATGTCTTCATTATAAGCATCTTTATCAACTGAGAAACCGATTTTGTCTTTTTTGTACAAATTTGAGTCACTATTAGACTTTATATCTAGTAAGCGAGAATTTTTTGTATTATCAGTGTGAACTTCTTTGCTTAGTGATGTTGATTTACTTAGAAGTTCATTAAGGGCATTAGCTGATATTATAGTTACTTTTGAATTTGGTATATTCGATAAATGATTGATATTTGATTTGTTGATTAATACATTCAAACTTCCAGATTCTGTTTTAACTATTAGTGCTTTCTTCGCATCTTTATTATGATTTTCTTCAAAATTCAATATAAAGTGTCCCGACTCAGAGTTCATTAGCTGAACATATTCTAAATTGCAATCACCTTCATAGTCTTTAATCACCTGCTTATTAAATCTTTCGTATTCCTTATCCAAAATTATTTGGTAATTCCCTGATCTAGTTTCTTTTAGTGCATATACTACTGAGTTTCTAAAATTAATGCCTTTGACTTCAACTTTATGTATTCTATGGCTTTTTTCACTTTCGTACTTTTGTTCCTTGGGTTTATTTGAATTCAAATTATGCACATCCTTTCTGTCAAGACAATTAGGACCCTTAAAAGGGACAACATTACATTCGCCTTCTCTCTTTTTATCATGCATTTTATCACACAATTCCTTATTTAGGTTATTAATTGACTTACCATGAATTGGCTTAAATGCTTCAAGAATTATATTTCCGGAAGGTGACTTTTTGGGCAAAAATACTTTATCATGATTAGCTATTGAAACATCAGAATGTATGCTAAATACTACTTTTCCGTTATCAGTTTTTCTTAGACCAACATATACATTAGTGCCTTGTTGTAAATTTTTATTAATTTCTTCGATAACTTTTTGATTTAATGCTATTTGTAAATCACCAGAAAATGATTTAAATATAATCGGGTTCATGTCATTTAAGCCATTTTCACTCGGTAGCGTATTTGTTATAGATGTTTCGTGTATTTTAACTTGCTCAGTTGGTACTACAATACTATTTTTTTCATTAGGTATAGGTCCAAATTGAATTTTGCGATCAATCGTATTTTCTTTTTCTGCTTTCACTTGTTTTGTATCTGTAAATTTTTAAAATAACACAAACTTTAAAGGTGTTCTTTATTGAACCCGAAGAATATGGGAGTACAAAACAATTGAAAGCAGTGCTATTTTATAACTGGTCTGTAATAATTCTTACTTGAATTAAAAGTAAAATTAAAACATACAGCAATTTTTTACAGAACCTTAGTCTCACTCAACTCAAAATATATTTTGAATATTTAAATTAAATTAGGTAACTATCGTCAATTGAAATAAAACTAGTGTAAATTGTACAACATTTATTTTGATGCCAATAGAATTGATGGATGATAAATGAAATGAGAGACAACAATTTATAAAAAGTTAAACGATACATTTTTCGAAGGCATATTTTTAGCATCAATGGAGTCATTGCTAATCATGGTATAGCTCACTTTCTCTATCGGCGTTATTTCTGTATAATTTCCCAAAACTTCCTCAATAATACGTTCTCGAGGACGACTCCCTAGATTTGAGATTTATTTTATTTTTATAATATTTGACAAAAAAATAAACATTAAAAAAGTCTTATCTTGTACTCCCATATCAATTAAAATTTATATTACACTAACCTTTATAACAAACATAAGGGTCTGTCGAGGAATGCTCACATTTACGTGGAACCTGAAAAAAAAACAAGAATTAAATGTTAAGTTTATTTTTAAAATTGGTATACTTTAATGGTTTTTAGAAGAACATTTTCCAGATATAAATACCTCAGATACTTGTATTTTTGTATTTGAGTACGTAGACAATGATTCTGGTCCAAGAATGCATTGAGCTGCACGCATATTCTTAAACTGGCAAGTTGGACCTTTATAAATAAAAACATTTCATGAATCAATATTACTACACTACATAATATAACCGTCCTTGCCAACTTTCTTTGTAAATATGATTTTTACTTGTTTTTTTTAAGTATAATAATATAAAATTCAAAAAGTAAATACGATTGTCGAACCATTCGATATAATTCTAACATTAGTAAAACGAGCATCAGAATTTTAAAAGAATGTTAACATAGAGAAAATCTTGAAGCATTATGATTGCATATTTATATTATATTGCAATTGGAAGAAAATTAAAACTGCTAATAGTCGTAGAAAACTTGAAAAAACTTGTACCCTGACAAGGATTAGGCTTCCAAGATGCCACTTCGCTTCCAACTGTGTTCGGTAGTTCATGCATTGCACAATCTGCTCCACAAGCGGTTGTTTCCTTATAAGGACACGATACAATTTCCCCCTACCGAGTAAATAAAATATTATGCAGGTATATCATATGTCATATGCAGTCAAGAATTATTTGAACACACTAAATATATAGATAAATAGTATGTTTAATATGAATGGTTGTCTGTTATTAAAATAGGTAACTTAATGAGAGATGAGATAACTTAACTGTATTTTAGGTAACAGTGGAGTATATACATTTATATATTTTTTACATAATACATAGTCATATAAAAACACACACACATCAGATGCCTCAACGAGCCAGTACAACGTATTTATCATTATACAATACACGCGTAATAATGAAAAAAAAATTACGCATAAATATTTTTATAATAATAAACTTTATATAAATAAATATAAAGCAAAATTCATCTTATCTAATATGTGTTTAAATATATTACGTGATAGAATTAAATCTCAAACAAAGGTGGTCTAGATCAAGAAGACCATGTTGTTTACCTTATCTTCTTTGTCTTCTGCTGGTGGACAAGTCGTAGGTTCATTTGAACGTTGCGGTGCTTTCTTTGTACAAATACACTCTTTAGGTCCCTTTGGACAATTGCATTCACTGGTACCACCCCATCGTCGACATGGTTCCTTAAATAAATTTGGTATAAAATAGGACAAGAGAGCCCTTGATAAATACCTATTAACGTTTATTTTGATCAAATTTGACGTAATTTAAGGAAGAAATGTGTAATACAAAGAAAAAATACTACAATATTTTATAAATACTATAACTTTAAAATTTACAAACCTTTTTAGATTCCGTTCCCTTATCGACTTTCACCGGTTTCGTAACTTTAACTTGTTTAAGACAAAGCATCAGCTGTTTGTAAGTTTCAGCGTCCATCTATAAAAAAATAATATGTAAAATATGTTTTTTATTCCCAGAACTTAATTATTGCAGAACGTAGTTAAAAGATTATTCTAAGTTCAAGAAACATCATTACCTCACATCTTGTTTTAACAGCGCCACCAACTATAGTCAAATTTAAGTTTTTCTTTACAGTTGTCAAAATGAAATCCTGTAGAATTTTTCTCGTCTCTGTATTTAACTTTCCATTTCTACTTCTTTTTAAGCAATTTAAAACCGCTTCGGCTACCGCTTTTCCTGAACCCGATGTTATTTGCCTTTCTAAGACAGTATACATATTATCAAAGACGTTATCCAGGAATTTCTGTTTTACTGTTGTACATACGCAATCCAATGCATTATCCGGACTACAATGATCGTCTTCATACAAACAATCTCTTTCATCAACACATCGTGGACAATCAATACAAAACTTTCTGATATCCATTGTATCAGTGCCTGCATGACATTGTATACATTTTACTTTGAATTCAGCAATTTCTTTATCGATACTCTTAATTTCTTCTTCGATTGATTCTTGCTTGCTTTTACATTTATCTTTACATTGATCATAATTTTCTTTCAATAATTCAACTTCTAGTAATAACGCATCTCCCTATAACATTAAGAAATAGATACGTAAATTATTTGTATAGTTCATAAAATACTATATTAATGTAAACATGATAAAACTATTAAGTATAATATTTAAAAAGGGGGAAATATCTTTAAAATAGTCTTTCTTTAAGATTGGTTTCTGTCTGTTCGTTCTGTTGCAAATAAATCAACTACCTAACAAAAACGAATGTGCTTTAGACCACACGACTGAAGTAAAACTTACGAAACGTAACTCTCTCTTTCTATCATCTCTAACTTATATGTCCCTCTCAACTTCCGTTCGCCTCACCCGATCACACTATTCGTAACGATCTCATCACGCATTCACCAGCTTACTCCCCATGTCAAGAGTGCGTAAAGAAGTTTTACTTCAAAAACAATACTTAGGTACATCTCAAACCTAACCAATACTCTAAAATATCTTTTGACTGACCTCTGCTAGCATGTCTTCTTTCTCTAGTTTTTTCTGTAACAATACTTTACACAGCTTCTGTAAGTCCTCTCTTGCATCTTTTATGTACTTAGCACCTTCTTGCTCTTTTAACTTTTTACGCTTTTGCTCTTCTTTCAAAACATTCTCTAATCTCGTGACTTCTTTGACAATATTATTAATTTTATTCTGAAACACGTTGAATAATTCGTATTATTTTTATTTTTGTGTTTTCCACACATGAGGAAATTATAAAATGTTACTAATTATCATTCTATAAATTTCTATCCAGCGGGATTCGAACCCTCACCCCTGACATACCGTGTCGGTGCTCTAGCCAACTAAGCTATGGAACGATGTCCAGCCGAACCGAAATTCTCGATATGATTTTATTCGGTTTTAAGCAACCGTGGAGGTCATCGTTTCATAGCTTAGTTGGCTAGAGCACCGACACTGGATGTTGGGGGTGCGGGCTCGAAACCCGCTGGATCGAAATTTTGATATGACAATAAATAACATTTTACTTTGAATAATATATAAAAAATACGTTAAAATTGACCTAAGTACCTACTGCCATTTAACTTTTGAAACAATAAATTAAATAAACTTACTTCGGAAACTTGTTTCTTTGTTCCAAAAGACTTCTTTATTGCCTCAATGTCTTTTTTATTACTGTCTATGCGTTTTTTAAAATCTTCTATTTCCACATCGATACAATTAATGTCACTACTTTTTTGATTTTTCTTCTCTATCATTTCTTGGTGACATTTATTGATATTGTTCATTTGAAATTCTAAATCCTTCTTATTTTTACGCCATTTTGTATTACTTGCTTCGACTTCTTTAAGCTAAAATGAATTAAGATGTACGTATTCCTGTACTGAGTATCTTAAGTCCCCAGAGAATTAAATAATATTTCGCGCTTAGGTTAAGTTCCTGTCTTTATTTACGAATAATTATTTAAATTACGTGATCGTACCTGCTTCAATAAATCTTTTTGTCTTTCCAAAGACTCAGCTATTTTCTTTTTATAAGTTTCCTCCATACAAGACCACATACAATCAGCCTGTTTCAGCAACTGAATACCGTCTTTCTCTCTTTGTTCCAAAACTTGGATTTGCTCTTGCAATTGCGTTTGTGTTTCTAATAAATCATTGACTTTGGTTTGACATTTCTTTTCAAATGAAGCAGCCTTTAAAAAAGTAGTAAAATTTTATTACAATCGACGAGGCCTTCATACTAAGATAATTCAGCTAAAGATGAAAACCGGAAGTACATAATTATGTACTCGTAAACTTAGTAAAAACCAGTTTGCCTTATTTTACAGTACGTAACTTCTTTCAGGATTATTTATCATCATTCCAATTTGTTGTGTTTATGAAGAAGCCTAACTACAGTATTTTTGAATTTGAATTATTTGCGAATTTCTTACGCAAATACTATCCTAAAACCCAAAATACCTTGTAGACGTTACAAATAAATTTATATCATATAAACTTTGCTCAATATGTACTACTACAACAATACAAACATAGTGAACATTTTCTCTATTAATCGCCACTTTAACATGGGACAACATGGGACATTTTGATAATGAAACTTCTTTCACCATAATAAAACAATTAGTTTAAGGATAGCACACAACATTAAGTCGCCGTTAAAAATAAACTATTTTTATGTTGTGAAGTTTACAATAAAACAGTTTAATTCTATTTACCTCTTTCAAATTACATAAAACTTTATTTAATGGTAACTCGTCAACAGGTGGTGGTGGTGGTGGTGATGTAGATTTAGATTTTGCCGCGTGGCATTTGTGCTTTTGTGTACTATCACTGCTTGGTTTACTACACACACTACAAGATAAAATAATAATTTAAAACCATAACTACTATAACATATTATATTCATTCCTTCTGCATTAATGGCTACAAACACTAATTGTAAGAGTTTTAATTTTACCTATTATTCATTTACAGCTTTATATTTTACTAGCTTTTACCCGCACCTTCGCTCGCTTTTTTATTAATAAAAAGTGTCCTATCATGATGATCGGTTAAGTAGTTTTTGCGTGAAAGCGTAACAAACTTACTGTCACATTTATAATATTATAGGGCTTAGGGATATAAACACATCAAAATAATTATATTCTGAAATTTTTTGGTCTTACTTTGTACTTGTTATATTTCTGCAAAAGCTTTCATTTCTTTTTGATGTTGTCTTGCCTTAACTTTCATAATTTCTAAACAATAGAAACAACTATTACTACTATTTATGTTCAAACATACGTTTTAGGTTTACTTGGAGGTTCTTGTTTTTTATCTTCATTTTTCTTACAACATCCCGCCATATAACAGCTGATGTGTTGCGATCCAAACAAACCGCTTCTCGTGTTCACACACATACGTTGCTGAACGGCATGCTATTAAATATACGTGATAAATATTTCTATGGCTTAGTTTCTATGGTCAGCAGTTTTTGTTATTGCGCAATATCATAAATTTTCACGGTTTCAAATAAAAATAAAAGCTTGTTAATGCCGAATATCTGGCGGTATTGCATTTTCAGCGTTTTTGTTTACGATTTTCGCGAGCAATATTCTACATCAGGGCTCTTTTGATAAATTTGTTAACCATTATACCAGTCGCCTCTCTTCAGCCTTTAATATCCCACTACTCAACATAGGCCTCATTCCCTATGTAGGAGAAGGATCAGAGCTTAATCTACTACGCTGCTCCAATGCGGGTTGGAGGATATATTCCCTACTATGAGTAACGATCGCTATCAGGTGTACATGATGGACCAACGGCTTAACGTGCTCTTCGAGGCACGGTGGGGAGACCCACAAGGGCTGCACAAACACCCAGACCACGACAAATGCCTGTATGGCCAATACAAATGTTTGTCATGTGCGAGGATCGAACCCGCAACCGCCAGCGCAACAGGCACGAACCAGTGAACCTTTGCGCCAACGCGGCGTCTAACCATTCACCTAATTGGTAGATACTATTAAGAACAAATGTACAGCTGTGTACTTATAAGGTAAATTGATTATGTACATGGGTCAATCAACTTTTAAGTGTACATCGATGATAAATTTTAATTTTTTTATTTTATTTGCCAATTTTTATATTTTAACATTTTTACTGTAGATAATTAATTATACTTTAAGAATTCACATAGAGCAGAACGATTTATTTAAGGGGGTCTCTAGTTTCTCGGGTCGAAAAAAAATCGTTTTTTTTTTTCTTTCATAAATCACATCTACAACATGTGTAAAAAACGTGTGCCAAAGGATTTTTCGATATTCAAAGTGGTTCACAAGTTACGGACCTGGAACGGAGCAGGTACCTGTATAGGTATCTGTGTCAGCCCGGCGCGCGCTCCATACGGAGGGCTGACAACAACCACAGACTATGAAACAGTTCTTGAAGTACGATAAATCGCTCATATGATAAAAATAATTTTACGTCATTTAATTATTGTTTCAATAAATTTTATTCCTCTGCTCTATGTGAATTCTTAAAATATAAATAACTAGCGGACCCGGCAGACGTTGTCCTGCCCGGAAAACAGCTACCAAATTTGATTGCTTACATACCGATAGCAGCGCCACCTACCGGGTCCAATTGAGATAAAAACTACCCCGTCTCTCAAGTTAGACCAAATTACGGATGCTTAAAAAATTTGATACAAATCGGTTCAGTAGTTTCGGAGTTACATACTGATAGCAGCGCCACCTATCGTGTCTAATTGAAATAAAAACTAACCTATCTCCTAAGTTGGACCAAATTACGGATGCTTACAAAATTTGATACAAATTGGTTCAGTAGTTTCGGAGTTACATACCGATAGCAGCGCCACCTACCGGGTCCGCTTGAGATAAAAACTAATCTATCTCCCAAGTTGGAGCAAACTACAGATGCTTACAAAATTTGATAAAAATTGCTTAAGTAGTTTCGGAGTTACATACCGATAGCAGCGCCACCTACCGGGTCCAATTGCGATAAAAATCTCCCAAGTTGGACCAAATTACGGATGCTTACAAAATTTGATACAAATTGGTTCAGTAGTTTCGGAGTTACATACCGATAGCTGCGCCACCTACCGGGTCCAATTGAGATAAAAACTAATCTATCGCCCAAGTTGGACCAAATTACAGATGCTTACAAAATTTGATACAAATTGGTTCAGTAGTTTCGGAGTTACATACCGATAGCAGCGCCATCTACCGGGTCCAATTGCGATAAAAATTACCCTATCTCCCAAGTTGGACCAAATTACGGGTGCTTACAAAATTTGATACAAATTGGTTCAGTAGTTTCGGAGTTACATACCGATAGCAGCGCCACCTACCGGGTCCAATTGCGATAAAAAACTACCCTATCTCCCAAGTTGGACCAAATTACGGATGCTTACAAAATTTGATAAAAATTGGTTAACCGTTAAGTAGTTTCGGAGTTACATACCGATAGCAGCGCCACCTACCAGGTCCAATTGCGATAAAATCTACCATATGTCCCAAGTTGGACCAAATTACGGATGCTTACAAAATTTGATACAAATTGGTTCAGTAGTTTCGGAGTTACATACCGATAGCAGCGCCACCTACCGGGTCCAATTGAGATAAAAACTAATTTATCGCCCAAGTTGGACCAAATTACGGATGCTTACAAAATTTGATACAAATTGGTTCAGTAGTTTCGGAGTTACATACCAATAGCAGCGCCACCTACCGGGTCCAATTGAGATAAAAATTACCCTATCTCCCAAGTTGGACCAAATTACGGATGCTTACAAAATTTGATACAAATTGGTTCAGTAGTTTCGGAGTTTCATAGCGATAGTAGCACCACCTACCGGGTCCAATTGTGATAAAAACTACCCTATCTCCCAAGTTGGACCAAATTACGGATGCTTACAAAATTTGATATAAATTGGTTCAGTAGTTTCGGAGTTACATACCGATAGCAGCGCCACCTACTGGGTCCAATTGAGATAAAAACTACCCTATCTCCCGAGTTGGACCAAATTACGGATTCTTACAAAATTTGATATAAATTAGTTCAGTAGTTTCGGAGTTACATACTGATAGCAGCGCCACCTACCGGGTCCAATTGAGATAAAAACTAATCTATCGCCCAAGTTGGACCAAATTACAGATGCTTACAAAATTTGATACAAATTGGGTCAGTAGTTTCGGAGTTACATACCGATAGCAGTGCCACCTACCGGGAATATATATATAATTTTATTTAGTAATTTATATTAAACAATAATAAATGCTCTAGCCTTTGCAAGATGCTCTTCAGTGACTAATTATTAAAAGAAAAAGTATTGCTTTATGCCGATTCTATCATTATTGTCTCTCGGACAACCAAAATGTCTCCTGGACAACGGTTGTCCGAGAGACATTTATCAGTATTTGTGCTTCCTGGTAATAAATAATGATATTTTGAATTAGGTCTTACGCGCAGTGGTAAATATAGATTAAATAGAATATATTTCACTTCAATTTACTACGATACATCAAATAGTTACGCTTTTGTGCTGGTTGTCCGAGAGACACACAAAAAAGCTACGCACTTTCTCAAAACACACTCGGCCAAAAGACGCCGCAGCCAAGATGAAATGAGAATGGCGGCTGGATGAATTTTGTCACCAAATCCATCGACTTGTTCTCCAAGGCACTAATCTCCATGTATGTTTTGGTTACGGAACTTTTTTACCGATTTCCGGAATAAGTCAGGATAATAAAATATAATAGGGACAAAAATGAACATCCAAAAAACTCGTTAAAATTATGAAGCAAACAAAAATCTATATGCTAGCATCATAGTAGACATTGTAATGAATAATTATGTACAAGCGAAAGTAATTGCCATATAGTATTTTTTTTGTATAAAGTAATGTTTCATTGTACTAAGCTACTGGGGGACAAACAAAAAAAGACTAATTCAGACGTTTTTGCACCTAGACAGCCATTAAAATTCCAGTTTAATTATGATTTAGTTAAAATAATTTACTCGTATGTTTGCTTAATAAGAAGACAAATGCAACATATGCCAACAAACCACTTAATTTTCTTTAGAACTGCGATTATTGGTCAGGGACAAAGCATAGAACTCACAGGACAAACAAAAGTTGATTGAGCCACTTAACAAAATTAAAAATATATATATTTATTTTACTTCAGCTACATAAGAATTCGAAGTACCTAGATATCAAACACACAAAATGTAGTTTATAATATGTTTTAGAAGGGAATCGAATATAAGTATATACTAGCTGTGCCCGCGACTTCGTCCTCATGGAATTTAAGAAAGAAGTTACTGTTCAGTTAGGTTATAAGAAAAAAATCTAAAATAAAAGTAGCCTAAGTTATTCCTTATTACATCAACTATCTGACAGTGAAAGTCCCGTCAAAATCGG
Source organism: Melitaea athalia (assembly GCA_905220545.2). NCBI lineage: Eukaryota > Metazoa > Arthropoda > Insecta > Lepidoptera > Nymphalidae > Melitaea > Melitaea athalia. The sequence continues at coordinate 16,783,889 of HG992188.1, forward strand.
CCTAGCCATTTTAGAGTTTAGCTGGAACCAACAGACAGACAGACAGACAAAAATTGTAAAAAAGTTATTTTGGTATATCTACGTACCGTTTATATATCCATATTAATTTAGTAAAAAGCGGTTATTTTAATATTACAAACAGACACTCCAATTTAATTTATTTGTATAGATAAAAAATAAAGTCCAGTTGCAACAAATAAGTTATCAAGTAAGGTTCGCATTCAGCCTGTAACATACCACTGCTGGGCATAGGCCTCTATCTCCATGTAGGAGAAGGATTGGAGCTTAGTCCACCAAGCTGCTCCACTGCAAGTTGATGGATAAGGTTATACAAATTAGATACTTTTTACTGTACTGTAACAGCTTACGAAAGTCCCGTAGTCAATTGTGATCAACCGAGCTGCTGCATTAGATTTGGCGGATACATATTTAAAAGTTATTGCAGCCGGTGCTGCAAATATCTTGCAAGTTTTGTTAATCTCAAGATGAAATTTTTAACGTAAGTAGGTAAATCAAATGAAATCAGTGGAGCTAGCCCAAATACTAATTTTAAACCGCAAGGTCGTGAACCTCTTGAGACATGGTAAAAACTTATAAATATAAAGCAGCAAAATAATTATATAAAAGTAAGATAACTTATTACTTATTTAGTAGGTATGTTATTTATTAAACGAAAATCACTTTTGTAGTTATATTAAGTAGATACTTACTGACAAATTGACATCAGGGTCATCTTTAAGTATATTCCAAAAATCGCATAATAGTCTGATACTTGGGTCATTCGATGGACAGTCAACATTAGGGTTTGGTTCAGAAGCATTTAAATCATCAATAAGTTTATCCAACGCTTTATAACGTCGACTTAGACATTCTGGTACATCTTGCATTTTAATTAAAATTGCATTTCAGCTATGAGAGAGTAATTCTACAAAACATTCCAGTGATAACAATATTATCCAATATTTTTAAAACGATTTTTACTGTAACTTATTTAACTCACTCACCTTCTATAAAAAGCAGTTACACTTTAACTATATTTCAAGGGATGATATAAAATAAGAAATTAATTATTGTATAATATTGCAATAAGTTACTTATTACGTAATAAATTTATACCCAAATGTTTTTGTAAATATGATTATTACATGTCATGGTTTGTGATTTTGAGCTTAATATTTTTATTTGCTATTTTCTGCTGCTAAAATTTGACGTGCTAGTTTAAAAAATTGACTTTTAGTTAATTCTGTAAAAAAGAAAATCTTTGATGGCCACATAAGTACCGTTTTTATGAATGCTAATTACATTTTAAGTATCGACTCATTTACGTATTTCTCGCATTAGAAAGACGTTAAAATCGTGGATTTGAAAAATATACTTATCTACCGTCTAATCTGAATTAGATAAGCGTGTTGCATATAAGCCTAATAGTTATATACTGAGCAGTAAGGCTTTTGCAGGATTTTACATTATAAAAATAGTCGATTTGCATTACAAACTAATTTTTGTTACTGTCCTTCATTAAGAACTTATTCGCAATGTTTTTCAAACCATTATAAAATGCCTTTAAATAGCTTTAATTTTTGCCAATACCTTGCGCAAAGATGACTTGAACTAACTATAAATAAGTAACGGAAACGTTTTTTAACATTAAGTTTACCGGTAAGGTAAATCTTTACTAACATATATAGCTGAAGAGTTCGTTTGTTTGGTTGTTTGTTTGTTTGAACGCGGTAATCTCTGAAACTACTGGGCCGATTAGAAAAATTCTTTCACTGTTAGATAGCCCATTTATCGAGGAAGGCTATAGGCTATGTATCGTCACGCTAAGACCAATAGGAGCGGAGTCAACGCCGACGAAGTCGCGCGCAGAAGCTAGCAGAATTATAATGATACCGATAACGTCATATCTGACGTCACTAAATAACGATACTTTTAGTGATACCTATTAGACGTTGTCGCTCCGTGCAAAAAAAATCATATCAACGCGCGGGAATCCGCCCGCAATCAAATAAATAAAAATAGGTATGTAAGGACTTCAATGTAGGTACTTAAGCTGTTTACATACCCTTAATTCAAACATCAATATTATAGATACGTAACTAGTATAAGTATATTATCATAAAAGTACTGTCTAAGTGATTCTAGTTCAATAGTAATTTCTTATACATATATATTTTTTTTTAAATTGTTATTTCAAAATAACATCAAATAAAATTTAATTTTCGAAACACATATTATGATAGTATCCCAGCCTAATGCCAGACTATCCACCAAAACCACCATCTGTTTTCCGCCGACATTAATGGGTACGCCATGAGATCGCATTTGTACACTACCACGACACCCTCGGTGATGGCCTTTTAACCCCGCGTCGGAAGGGACTCTCGAAATTTCCAAGTCAATCCCTCCGCCATCTGCAGGAGGCAGACGAGGTCCGGGAGCATCCCACCACCTGTGGTCAGGTAACGATAGCAATTAACAGTAACGGTATAGATATGTATACGGTAAAAATATACTGGTATAATGGCTCCTAAATAACGTTATTTATGGTATCGTTATTCGATAAATAACATCGTCTGCCGAAATACCTTACCGAATTTTTAACGGTATTCCAAGCCCGGTTTTATTCTCAAAATATTAATTACTGTCAACTGTCAGTGTCAGTCTGTCAAGGCACAACCGCACATGTCAATTGTATCGCTGTGGCTGTTCGGTGTTTTGATTGACAAAAATTTGATAACATTGCTCTAATAATTAACTATTTGAATATAAGTCTTATCAGCCAAGTTCAACACTCAGAGTTATCAGTATTACTTGTAACATTAACAGATTATTTTAATAAGAACGCGCAAGTAGACGAATTCGAAAGAAAGTACAAATAATTATGACGGAATTCGGACCTGTAAGTAAAAATTCTTATTTGATTTCAGTAAAGTTTTAAAAGAAACTGATCACAACCTAAACTATTTTATTTACGCAATTGTGATTTTATGAAATCGTCGGTTCAAAATGTGCAAGATTGTTTAAGTAATTGGTTTATTTTTCTACTTTTACGAAAAACTGTTGTTAATGCTGTCGTCATTATCACTCATGACTTCAGCCTATCGCAGTCCACTGCTGGACATATGCCTCCCTCCAAGTTCACACCAAAAATGGCGCGAAATCATGTGTTTTGCCCATATTCACCACGCTGGGCAGGCATATTGGTGACCGCAGGGCTGGCTTTGTCGCACCGAAGACGCTGCAGTTGGATGGTTATCCCGCCATCGGTCGGCTTTTTAAGTTCCAAGGTGGTAGTGGAACTGTGTTATCCCTTAGTTGCATCTTATGACACCCACGGGAAGAGAGAGAGTGGTTATATTCATTACTGCTGTAACCACACAGCTATGTCGTCATTAAATTGACATTAATTGTGTAGATCTTCAATGTAGGGTGGGTGCACCAGTAGCAAACCGATTAAGCAACATTTTGAAACAAATTCTGATGATGTTACTCGATAATTGCAACAATTATTGCAAAAAAAAAATCATCGTACTCCTGATATACCACATAATCATGTAGCCTATTCCGAATTTCCCAATAGCTATTGATTTTTTTTTAATTTAAAAATGAATGCGGCAAGTCGCCATGTGCCTAAGGTGGACCAGATTGTACCAGTAATAGACCAAGCATTGTGCCAATAGTGAACCAGTAAATAAAACGAATACTATTAATGAATATTTTTTTTTATGTTTAATACTAATCAATACAATTAAGTTTTTTAACCGACTTTAAAAAAGGAGGAGGTTACTCAATTCGACCGTATGTTTATATTTTTTTTATGTATGTTCGGGGATAACTTCGTCGTTTATGAACCGATTTTGATAATTCTTTTTTTGTTGGAAAGGAAATATCCCAAGTTTGGCACCATGACAAAGAAACCAGGATCTGATGATGGAATCCCAGGGAAATCGAGGGGAACGCTCGAAAATCGTAGTGACTACTAGTGCGTTTGTTAATATTTTCCGTCTATTTACATTGTATTACTTGTCGATGTAATTGAAGTCGGTTACTTTCGTTTGGTAGCAAAAACTATTATGTACTCAGTTATTATCAAAACCTTTAATAAGTCTATATAACTTTGATATAATCCTTAAATACTACAAGACTCGTAATAACGCTTATCAGGCTAATTTTGTAACTTATATTAGAGATTCATATCACTGACAGAACTGCCACAGTTTACAGTAAAATATTAATGAATAACCATAACACTAAATATGAAACTTAAAGGTTCTTAAATAAAAACAAAATTAACTTTTGACGAATTGCGATCTTCTCCTCTACCACCATATTTTATCACATTGTTCTGGCCAACGAAAAGTATTTCCAGCAGAAAATGTCATAGTACTTAAATAAAAATTTTCCGTCAGTATTTTCTAGCGTCCCTGGAAAATACCCCCCATCATATCTAACAATTACGTAATCACCTGTCTTTGGTTTTTGCGTGACTTCTATAGATGGACAATCAAAGAGACATTCTCATCATCAGAGCCTAATAAATTCTAAGCCGCTTAACTTTTCTCGTATCCTGTTTCTTATTTTTTTTATATATTTCTCTATTAGCTGCCAAAAAAGCTTTTTTTCTTCTTTTTATTTCTTGATTTTTCTTTCTATTTCTAATATTTCATCCATTCACTGCTGTTTACTGCATCAGGCATGCGAACCTGTTACGGTTTTTCTGGTTAGAGACTCAGACGGCCATACTATTGTTGTTGCAAAAGCAGGACTTATTGGTTGAACTTGAAAAAATTTCTTTTCGGCGGCATTATATCTGTAGAAAAAGTGTAGATGGTCAACTACTGGAACAAACTCGTAGTATAGACAACACCGGTAGTAAACCACTGGTCAACCACTGGACCAAAGTGAATTATTGTAGAGTTTATTATATTAAATTATTGCAGTATGATAAGAGAATATAAATGTAAAATAAGGAATAAAAAAAGGAACAAAAAGTTTTATCACCAGTTGTTGACCAAATGGAATAATACTGGAACATCATATAATTCGTGTTCCATTAGTTTACCATTGACAAAAATGAATGTAAACTAACATTTTTTGATAAAATAAAAAGTAATATTTTTATTATGTACTTTATATTATGTAGCTAACTTGAAAATAGGTTTCAATAATTGATATAAACTAATTTTTAAAAGGATTAAAATAACTTACCGTCGTACGCGTGCTTAGTAAAATGGCCGCCCGGATCAAAGTCAACGATTATCGTTTCGTATTGTGTGTTCTTTAGGGATGTAGATGGTGTGTATGCCGCTTTTAGTTACGATTATATGATTGGTTAAAGTACGGCAAGGCTACTAATTAAAAAAAAAATGGCGGGAAATACAAAAGGTGGTTAATATTTAGGTTTGAAGGTCAAAATGGTCTACTACTGGTTCCTGGTGTGGGACTGGCGCACCCACCCTACATCTTCGTGCACATCTTCATTTTTGTAATGCTATACTTTCCTATTTCTTACGTAAAGAAAAATTCTCAGGACTTTTTCAAACCATTGACATTAAATGCTACGTACTATTATTATGCTACACATATAGTATAATATTTATAAATCAAAGTTGCCTTTAAATAGCGACTTTCCACTATTTAAAAAAAAATTAAAATCAAATCTAAAATAAATAATTTAAACATAAAACTTAAATCACACACAGGAACACCCTCGGAACTTGATCCCTGAGCTCTGCAATCAGTTCTACCACTTGGGATGGGTGACTGGAACGGGTGGAGGTATTTCTATCAAAGAAGGGTAAGACCAAGCTTTTTATACATGTAGTTCCTATTTTATATATGTATATTTTTAGTTTACTTAGTATGTTTAATTAAAATTCATAAATTCTAAATAACAATTCTGTAATGGTGGAGCATAATAGATAAAGTTCAATTTCTTCTCCTATATAGGGGAGCTCTTGCTAAACAGTGCAGCGTTAATTTTTTTTATACAACTGGGTCAAAAAACAAGTGTACAGCTGCTCACCTGATGGTAAGTGATTGCTGTAGCCTATAGACTGCAACACCAAACATCTCATGATTTTTGCCGACCCCCGATCCTCCAGGAGCTCTAGTCACCGTACTCACCACAGGAATACAACACTGCTTTAGAGCAGTATTATTTTGCTGTGATCTTCTATAAAGTCGAAATACTTACCCAGTCAACCTGCTCCTGATATATAGTAGGATATTACCTGCTGTTACCTACCTCAGTAAAAATGATAAGCCTATTTAATGCAATTCAGTTAAGTTTATAGATATACTAGCTTCTGCGCGCGACTTCGTCGGCGTGGACTCCGCTCCTATTAGTCTTAGCGTGATGATACATAGCCTATAGCCTTCCTCGATAAATGGGCTATCTAACACTGAAAGAATTTTTCAAATCGGCCCAGTAGAACCAGAGATTACCGCGTTCAAACAAACAAACAAACAAACAAACAAACAAACAAACAAACAATCAAACAAACTCTTCAGCTTTATATATTAGTATAGATTTATAAATTAACTTTGAAATATTTTAAATATATGGGATTCAAATCTATACTAACATTATAAAACTGAAGAGTTTGTTTTTTTGTTTGTTTGTTTGTTTGAACGCGCTAATTTCAGAAACTACAGACTGGTCCGATTTGAAAAATCCTTTCAGTGTCAGATAAGCCCATTTATCGAGGAATGCTATAGGCTATTTTTTTTTCAAATTAATGCGTGTGAAACCTCGGGGCACAGCTAGTTATTTTTAAAGTCAATAGTAAATGAATAAGTTCTATTAGACAAGCCTGTAACACAGTTTTTTTTTAACCTAGCACAGGCTGCAGAGCTCTTAGAATATAATGTAAACTACCTACTTTGAGCAATGTGAAACAATATAATATAATTATTATTATATTTTCTTTTTAATTTTGCCTTTTCCTTTCTAGTGATAAAATTTATATAGCCCCATCCGGAGTCCAAAAGGAGAGAATGAAGCCAGATGATCTATTTGTTCAAACAATAAATGATGAGGACTTAGAATTACCACCCCCTGATAAAAAGTATGTAATATGATTCTTTTATATTCTTATTACCAAAAGATTTATAAATGCAGCAAAGTTTCTTTACCAACATTTGCATCTCTATCCTCTAAGGTTGCTTAGAGAGTTTTCAGTATAAAATTAAATTTTTATTTGATTAAAGAGTATTTAAAAATTGTACTTCGTTATTTGAATTATTAATATTTGCTTTAGTAATGTTATTAAATAAGATAATACCAAAGTAAGTTAAATCTTGTATTACCTAACAAGATATCATAATGAGCAAAGAATCTCATTCCCAATGTAATCGTTGCTTAACAATTCTTTTGATGACAGTGAAATCTATGTTCATCTTACATGTGATTTTATCCATGAAACTTTAATCTCAATATATTTCTATCTATACTAGCTGATCCCGCAAACGTTGTTTTGCCATATATGTTATTAACCCCCCTTAATCTCCCTCCCTTATAAGTTAGGGGTATGAAAAAAAATGTTGGCCGATTCTCAGACCTACACGATATGCACACAAAATTTCATAAAAATCGGTCTAGCCGTTTGGGAGGAGTATTGTAACTAACATTGTGACACGAGAATTTTGTTATAAGATAATATAAGTATAAAAACAAGTACTTTTCAAATTGTCTAAAAAGACATTTTATAATTTCAGGCTAAAGAAAAGTCAATGCACACCACTGTTCATGCTTGCATACAGAGAACGCAACGCCGGCGCAGTCATACACACACACTCTCCACACGCAGTGAGATGTACGCTGTTGTATGATAAGGAATTTGTTATCACTCACCAAGAAATGATTAAGGTAATTTAAATATAATACATATACATATAAATCACGCCTCTTTCCCGTAGGGGTAGGCAGAGACCACTTCTTTCCACTTGCTAAGTAATCCTTACACACTTGTTTCTCTTCGTCCACTTTCATTATTCCTTTCATACATGCTCTTCGGCTTAGGGTACCCTTGATCTGGCCTTTTTTTAAATATTATAATGATTTTAATATCTACTCGTACTTATTTATCATTGTAAAAGCGTTTTTGGTTATCTGTTATTTTTGAATGATTAATTTTTAAATTTACATTTTAATGTACTCAAATACTATATCAATCAAACAACAAAATGAAACATTACCTTTTATTTATTAGCTAATGAGTAATTTAAAAAATTAATTGATTTTTAATAGATTATTTTTGGATTTTAGAATATCACCACAATAATAAACGTCAATTTTTTTTTTTTTTTTTTGATATAACACAATGAGTTTTTCTCTTGATTTGTGTAAAAAACGTTTACATTACTATATTACGTTAAAATTATGGCGGCACGGAAAATAAAATTTATGCAATGTAAATATAATTAACTTACAGGGTATCAAGGACGCCAAGTTAGGACGATACCTTCGTTACGATGAGAAATTAGTCGTCCCTATAATAGAAAACACACCATTTGAGAAAGACCTCGCTGGTAGTTTAGCGGACGCTTTAGCTAAATATCCTGGCACTAGTGCAGTACTTGTACGGCGACATGGTGTGTATGTATGGGGAGATACTTGGCAACAGGCTAAAACTATGTAAGTATACAGAATCTATATATATAAAAATCAATTGCTGTTCGTTAGTCTCGCTAAAACTCGAGAATGGCTTGACCGATTTAGCTAATTTTGATCTTGAAATGTTTGTGGAAGTTCCGGAAAGGTTTAAACGGTGAGAAACATAAATAATATGTAACGGAAAATACTAAAAACGACGATTTAATTTTCCATTACAAAATGTTCCTAGCTGGGAAATTTAATGTATTTTGTCAAAAACGTTTTCAATTGGTTGTCAAATATTTATAGGTGTGTTCAGAAAGTGTTATGTGTGTATTTTTCACAAATATACGTAGGTGATACGAAGTTCACCGGGCCATCTAGTATTATATAAAACAGTACCTGGGTGACCGAGCCTAGCTCGGTATTTTCATTTTATTTTTTGTTTTTTTTTTCTCGGTATTTTTATATTTTAATTTTATTTAAATAATAAATCACGAGTAAAATTAAAAAAAAAAAAGAAAAAAAATTAATCTGGAGACTGAGATTCGAACCCGGGTCAACACGATTTGACACCCGCCGATTAACTAATTACGCTGTTACAGCTATGTTAATAATTCTGAAATTAAGCTTCGTATTCTAATGATATTTTTTCATTGCCTAAAAACAGGGATAAAACGACACTTTTTTTAAATGAATCCTAGCTAGATCAATTTTTCGCCCCCGAAATCTCCTGTATACTGAATTTCACGAAAATCGTTGGAGCCGATTCCGAGATTCAGATTCTATATATATATACAAGAATTGCTCGTTTAATAGTATAAGATAGTATTATAATTATTAGAATTTAGGAATATGGTGAAGTTTTGAAGACACTTTGTCCAAGTATCTTGTCAATAGTAGCTAGATTTTGTGAGGATAAATATGTATTAGAAATTTAGTTAGACAAGGCTAAAAAATATGAAAGATATTTACATTTGTGTACAATTAGCAAATTCAATTGCAGTTTAAAATATTAAAGTCCTAAAAGTATCATATATACTTTATATGATACTTTTAGGGCATATAAATTTGATTAAAAAATAAGATGTATAATATATAGAATATAGCCAGTCAACAACATACCTTTAAATAAAAAAACTAGTGTAGAACACACAACTGAAGTATAAAACTTCTTTAGCTCCATCTAACTTATATCTCCCTCTCAACTTCCGTTCGCCTCGCTCGATTACACTTTTCGTAACACTCTCTTCACGCATTCACCAGCTTACTCCCCTAGTCAAGCGTGCATAAAGAAGTTTTACTTAAAAAAGTATTACTGAAAATTATACCCCACAAATTCTGAACGACTGCATCAAATTGGATAAGTCGTTGTTTTGTTTTCGTTATTGTCAAGACAAAATTTTCGTTAAATAAAATGAATAAGAAGATATAACTATACTAAGTTCGTCGAGTCAGTTACTTTGTAGTAAATCATTCAACTTTTAATAGTTTTTTTTTTTTTTTTATTAAATTAAATCCACAATGATATTTACAGGACTGAATGCTACGATTATCTGTTCGAAATGGCGGTAGAAATGAAAAAACTAGGCCTCGACCCTACTTTCAATCCCGAATCGGTTGAAAATGGTAAAAGTTAGTTAGTTTTTTTTTTATGAAACAATATTATAGATAGCATTAACCCAAAACATAACTCGAATAAGATAAAAAAACTATTTTTATAGATACTATGTTGTTTGTTTATTAAAAATATTTTTGTTAAACTATCATCTTTTATTTCTAACCCAACGGATCATTTTTTATCAATTCAGCAAAAATACTTTCAGACACAGCATTTTTTGTTTGGTCCCTTTTAATTTCTGTTAAGCCTTTATCATTCTTTATAGTTCTCCTGTTTATACCATGTTTGCTAGTTGCACATTTATTGGTAACCAATTCTTTTATTTCTTCCAATTCAGCTTTTGAAAGACTTGTTCTGGAAGCTTCTAAGAGTGACGATTTTCGTTTGGCCATTTTATACAATGCCATTAGATCTAAGGAACTTTTTTCTTTCCTTGCAATTTTAGCTTGATTTCTTTTAAGTACTTTTTTAAGATCATCCAAATACGGTATGTTTTCGGCGATCTTACTATCAATTATTTCTATTTCCTTTTCGTTTAGTTTTGCTAAATCTTCATTGGTTATGTTAAAGTTACGTTTTATTTGAGATGGTATAGTTGACGCTGGTACTTCTGAAAATATTTTATGAGGTTATGTGTGACACATATTTATATACATATATTGAGAGCTCCTGTTTTCGTACTGTTTTTTTTTTTTCAAATGAAAGAACTCACGTGTACTTACGTAAAAATATTGAATTTATTTTAAGACAAGTTAAATTTGGGTAGTTTAAGGTGAAATATTTGTAGGTTGAAAATAAACATATGCAAAAAATTTACGCTAGACTACACTACGTGTAGGCATAGAAACTGCTAGAAAGGTAAAACTTTTTGACGATTAAATGAACTCCTAAATTATTTTACTTTCAACGAAGACAGATTAATTTTCAACCGACTTCAAAAAAGGAGGAGGTTATAAATTATGTGCAAACTTTTACTGGGTGGACCGATTTTGATGATTATTTTTTAATAGAAAGGTGGTGCTTGTCATGTGGTGGTTATTTTAATTTACTTGAGATATTATGATGGGTACATTTTTTATTCAACTAGGTCGGCAACAAGCGTACGATTCACCGGATGGTAAGTGATTACCGTAGACTATAGACTGCAACACCAGAAGCATCGCAAACGCGTTGCCGACCCTACCCCCAATCCCCCTGGGTCAAAAAGCACAAAACTGCTTGAAATCAGTATTATTTATAAAAGTTAATTTTTCGTTTGCGAGCATACAGAATTATCACATAATATGTTTAAAAAGTAGGGAATGCAATCCCGCGGATCCGCAATCCTGCAAATGCGGGATCCCGCATAAAATTAGCGGGATTACCAATGCGGGATTAGACCTGCGGGATCCGCAAGATTTGCAAGATTTTAATTTTCCAGCCTGAATTCGCTTAACAATGTGTACGGCACGAACAGTGTTGGATTTCGTAGTATGTATAATTATACTATTTGTACCATTACCATTATATGTACACCTGATAGTGATAGTTACATACTCATAGTAGGGAATATATCCGCCAACCCGCATTGGAGCAGCGTGGTGGATTAAGCTCCGATCCTCCTCCTACATGGGGAAGAGGCCTATGCCCAACAGTGGGATATTACAGGCTGAATCGTGATCGTGATCGTACCATTATTTCATGACTTGTAGTATGTAGTATCGTAAAGTAAGGATACTACACAAAAATACCATAATTTTACCTTCAGGTCGATTGACTTCATTTATTGGTCGAATCATTTTGTTTTTATTGTTTACCCTTCAATGTAAAGAAATTATTTATTAGGCAAAAACCAAACAGTCGTCAAGAAGCTTCGGTGATTCTCTATGTAATGTTTTACCAAGTAATTTGTATACTGGTAGTATTTGTACTTGGTTTACAGAAGATTACAGCTAAATAATACTGCTTTCAAACAGTGTTGTGTTCGGGTTGGTGAGTAAGGTGACCAGAGCTCCTGGGGGGAATTGGGGATAGGGTTTATCTACCTAGTTATATATTTAAAAAAATGTACCTACAAATCAATCAATTTTAGATTACCGCAAGTCGGCAGTCGGTACTCGAAAGGACAGTTTTCGCTTTTTTATCAAAAAATCGACGAAAAACGAAACGTAGTATAATTATATATATATATTTTTTCAGACTTTAATTCACATAAAACAATTTAGATTTTTGTCGTTATTTCTGATCAAAATATAATTACACTATTTGTTTCTTCTAAGTAAATTATATTTATTTAATTTAATTTTAAAATATTGTACAATCCTGCAAATCTTGCGGATCCGCGGGATTAATGGTCTCAATCTTGCGGATTTGCGGATTGTCTTTTGGGTGCTGGATTGCATTCCCTATTAAAAAGTACCTTTATTATCGCATGTTGGCTTTATAGAGAAGTAAGCTCTTAATTTCTGTATCGGTTTTTTGAAGTTGTCTTCAATATAACACTTTTCAAATACGTCGTATTCTATGCAAACAATCTTTTCTTCCAATTTTCTGAGTTCAACATCATTCTTCTTAAACTTCGAAAACTTCTCTACTATGACTTTTATGTTTGGTACTTCGGAAATATAGATATGGTCATTGGCGTCATGGACTTTGATGACTGCGTCCTCTGAAAATGTAATAATAACACTGGTCGGCATAAAAATAAGAGCTGAAATGTGGATAGTAGATCTGTACTCTGATTTGAACTTAGCAAACCAAAGCCAATAAGAGTCCAATTGTAACCTCTTTGCCTCGGTTTTTTTTGCCGACCAGTGTGTGTGTTATGTAATTAGTGTAATTTAATTTTACAAGAGAAAGGAAATTTGTTTTCAGTTATTTCAAATCCCGTTATGTTGCTTTAAAGGAAAAAAACAACAATACAACCACATTAAGAAAGTAAAACACAATTAACAACATAACCTTTGGGGATTTATTTTAACAAAGTTTGACCTAATTTGTTCTTTTTTTTTGAAGTTTACTCCTTAAGAATCGATTTTCATATAAGGCCCCCGGTATGAAAAAATATAGAGTTAAATCTACTGAACGAATGACCTCGTTACATTTTTGTTAACGCCATTGCTTTTTGTTGAACCCTATTGGGTTCCAATAGTTGGCGTTCTTTAATTCGTTTATTTGCCATTCGATATGGTATTAATCTTTTTCTTTGACTAGTAGTAAGCCTTTTTTGTGCCTATTTAGACAGTCGATCTGAAGGAGTAAACTCCAGTCGTGCGTCGGAGCTGACACACACACTTTTTTTAACAATTTATGTTTCTATTTTGAGCTTAAGTTCTCTTTATTTAAGTACTTGAAGATTATACGATTTATTCAATAATTACTATAATAACAATTAACCTTTTTCCGCGCTGAGATAATCCTCAATATCATCTGCAGTGTCTATGCTTTGCCACTGAGAACCATCTGCCGTTTCTACGTACATAGGTTCCCTAACCTTTGGATTGACATACTGTGAGCAATTTTCAACCTTCGGTGTTACACCACAGAGTACTTTTTTCAACTCCTTTAGTTGTTTTATTGTGTCAGGAATGCTGGGATCAAAGTCGTATTGTTGCAGCACAAGATTGTGAAACTGAAATTAGTTATTACCTAATTACCTTAGGTGCCTTAAGATAAACTGAACAAATAACTAAAGACCAGATTTCGTGTTTCTATATCGTTTATAAATGAAGAACATTAAAAAACAAAAGTACTTAATAGATATTCAAATATGGTTTTACTTGCATAGATCTATAAAAGCCCAATCCTTTGCTAATTTAGAGATATCTACTATTATAAAAGTCATCTAAAAATGTTAGTTTTTTTTTACGATTAGGTGGGCAAATACAGCAAAATCAAAAACAACTTTATTCAAATAGGCCCCAAGAGCACTTTCAAATCATCATTTTACAAATTAAAATTTTAAGTGATTATAATTTTTGTAAAAGTAAAGCTACCACCGATTCATAATGTAGACTCTGCAGAGAAGAATCGACAAGAAACTCCGCAGTTACTATTTTGACAGCTTACCTGATGGTAAGAAATTACCGTAGTCTATAGACGATTGCAAAGCCGCAAGATAAGAAGCATTGCAAGCGCGTTAGTGACCCTACCGCTGACCGTCCCCAGGAGCTCTGGCCACCTTACTCACCAGAAGAACACAACACTACTAGAGAGCAGTTTTATTTAGCCGATATTAGTCGAACATTCAAGTGAAAAAACGTACTTGATCATCGACTCCAGAAAATTCCGTCGACTGTTCAACATCCTTATAGTCGGGAGTCACATAACAACACCGATTTGTCATAGGCTTGCTTGATTTAAAAGGATTCCTTCTACTTTTAGGAGGTAACACTTCTTCGATTTCGTCATGGTTTAACTTAGTGTCTTGTTCTTTTGCATCAGCGTTGTTTCTTTTACCGATACCACGAGCGTATTTACGTTGATTGCGGTTCATTTTGTCGTAAAAAAGTCATATTCACATGATCACATTTTATTACGTGTCACAGAAAATTTTAAAAAGTGTCAGGGTAGTCATGGCAGATTGTTTCTGTGACATAGTAAAAAGTATAAACTAATCCTTCATTTTGGACAATTAAAGTTATTAATCTATGATTAATATCTACCTAATAATTCATGGCGAAAGTGACTAAAGCGCCAAATAAAATAATGTTATAATTACTTATTATATTTTCAATTTGGTGTTTGTGCTGTTAAGACCTGTGCCTATTTATGTTATTCGGGATGCAAAAGTTCTCCAAATATCTAAATGTTATTCTTGGAATATCTACTAAAACGTAGTGGTTATATATTCTTTGTATCTACCTTTTTTTAAATAAGCACTTTACCCAAGTTGACAGATTCTTTATACCTTTATAGGTATGGCACAGCAGGAAATTTCCTGCTCATAATATGGAGCAGCCCGACTGGGGCAGTACCTCGACCTTACAGAAGACCACAGCTAAATAATACTGTTTTCAAGCAGTATTGTGAACTATTGTGTTCCTGTTGGTGAGTAAGGTGACCAGAGCTCCTGGGGGGAATGGGGATAGGGTCGGCAACGCGCTTGCGATGCTTCCGGTGTTGCAGGCGTCTATAGGCTACGGTCTTACCACCAGGTGAGCCGTACGCTTGTTTGCCAACCTAGTTACATTTAAAAAAAAAAGTATTGCAATAAAAATATACAATCTAAATGCAGCATAAGTTGCAGAAAATGTAAGATGTCTCGTTTCAGCCTAAAGTTAACATCTTTTTTTTTTACTTTTCATATCGCCACAGAATATTACCACAACAGAAGTTTAAATGTAAACGGTACTTTACTTACATTTATCTACGATTATACGTTTCAGCCTGTAATATCCGACTGCTGGGCATAGGCCTCTTTCCCCATGTAGGAGAAGGATCAGAGCTTAATCCACCACGCTGCTCCAATGCGGGTTGGCGGATATATTCCCTACTACGAGTAACGATCGCTATCAGGTGTATATGATAACAACTGGGACCGACGGCTTAACGTGCTCTTCGAGGCACGATGGGGAGACTAACAAGGACTGCACAAACACCCAGACCACGGCAAACATTTGTATGGCCAACTTTGCCAAATTTGCGGTCTACATCCTCATCACATGCTACTTACGACTGGAAGCAGCATTAACAGATTCATTGATTCACTTGCGTATAATTAACAAAAAAAGCATCATACTTATTGTGCTTATTTTTGATAAAAAAACAGGTACCTACATTATAGTCATCTATACTAATATTATAAAGAGGTAAAGTTTATAACTTTGTATATACCGGATAATCTTCGCAAATACTGATCCGATCATGAAAATTCTTTCACTAACAGAAAGCTACACTATTCAGGAGTGACAAGATAAAAGGAAAAAGATAAAAATATATAAATATTTTAAATCACCAGGATTTGAACCTGCGTCCTCTGACGTGCCGTGTCAACAATTCAATCTAATCAAGCATTATTATTTGCCGTAGAAATTAATTGGTGATTTTAAAACATTTATATTTATCTGATTTGCTGAAAATAGTGAGAGGCTACACTATTCAGGAGTGACATAGGCTATATTTTATTGTAATTGTACAAAAAATTCAGTAAAAAAGAAAAATATTAAAATATATTATGAAACTGACAACGAAACGAACGCCATCTATCGCTGTTAGATTTAACTATTTAATACTCTATTTTATTTAGTGTTTATTTGAATCTATCGATGACGAAGTTTTTACGCTTTTTGATAGATGGCGTTGGAGCAACATATTATTTATTTAAGTGGTTTAAAATTTGTTCTTTATAGTATGTTATTTGGTTCTGTAATTTAAAATAATAAATACACGATATTATTACGATTTTATTCATCGCTGTAGGCGCCCGCTGCCGTTTATTTTTTATTTTATATATTTTCTCTTTACTTTCTGTTTTACTTTATCGGTACTCCGGACGTAGTTTTGGTAAAAAGTTTTCTTCAAAACTATTTTTGCATTTTACAAAAGATAATTAACGCCCAACGAAGTGGGCACGGGTCGGCTAGTAGTTTAATAAAACACTATTTTTGAAAATTGTTTATTCATTTCATTTTATTTATTAAAATTTCGTTCAAATAAGTACATGAACATAATTATACGGCATCAATTTATAATTAACTGCAAATAGATACAATCAACATTTTACACGAGGACGATAGACAACAGTGGTAGCCGGTTGGTGATCAGACGGTAAGTTCGAAGTGGCAAGTGTACGGATGGTAAGAAGTAACTTCTCGCTATGTGGTAAGCAAGTCAAAATAGCCATACATCTTGTTGGGCTGAATATCTTCTGAACTGGTCGACCGTCCACTTGCAGCTGGTGAGTAAATAAACATATTAATATTTTTTTCAAAGCTATAAATGAATGTCTAACTTTTTGTTCTGATGCTTTGCCTATTTGAAACATTTTGTAAATGAACCACATACAAATTGTATTGATATATCTCTATATATATAAAAATGAATCGCTAATTGTGTTGCTAAGCGCAAATCTCGAGAGCGGCTGAACCGATTTCGCTAATTCTTTTTTATACTATTTCTTGAAGCACGAGGATGGTTGTTACGTAGAGAAAAATTAAAAAAATTGCCTGAAAAAGTCTAAAAACCACTCTTTTCTATATTCCCATACAAAAGATTCTTATAATAATACTTAAAAGTTAATTTGAGCTTTAATACCATACCATAAAGTTTAAGTGTTAGTGGAGGGGTTCCGGGAAGGATAAGTATTAAAAAAATAATAATAATTAAAGAATTGACTGTTAGGCGGTACGAAGATCGCCGAGTCAGCTAGTGTATAATAAAAATTTCGTGTCACGATGTATGTTCCAGATAAACTCCGAATCTACTGAACCAATTTTTATCAAATTTTAAAAGCATCTGTAATTTGGTTCAACTTGGGAGATAGGGTAGTTTTATCTCAACTGGACCCGGTAGGTAGCGCTGTTATCGGTATGTAAGCAATCAAATTTGGTAGCTGTTTTATGGGCAGGACAATGTCTGCCGGGTCCGTTAGTATATCTATGTATATAAAAGAGATTTCAACCCATATATTGACTCATCACGATATCTCTGGAACCATAAGGCGTAGAGACTTGAAATTTGGTAGGAATATTCCTTTCGCCGAGTAGAGATCAGCTAAGAATGGATTTTACGAAATTTCACCCACAATAGGGACTAGCGGGGGTTGATAACATAATTATATGGCAAAACAACGTTTGCGGGGTCAGCTAGTATGTATATGATGATGATGATTGATTTGATGATTGACATGATTTTCGAGGTCTGGGGTTTTGTGTTTGTATCGTCTGTTTCTGAACTCCTGACGCATTAATACATTCAATTGGAAACTATTTTAGGAGCAACTCTGAACCAATGAAAAACAGGTACCTTTATGTGGCTTTTTTGTGCCAATTATGGCCATCAGGCCATGCCAATTATGACCACTTCGTTTTCATTTTCAATTTGTTAAGCGTGGATTAATTTTGGTTCGTTACTACAAAATAAAAAAATTACTAACCTCATATCCTTGCACGGAAGCGACTTCGCGCGGTAATCTCCACTTTACCATCACGGTGTGATCGGATATGGTTCTTATACCTATGAAAGTTGCTTTTAAACCATGGCAGCTGCTTTTGCAAGACTATGTATGTAAGGATAGATATTAATAATTTAAAAACTTGAACACATCAACAGAGCATACAAATGTTTGAGTAAAGAAATTGTCTTACATTAATTTTCGGCATATTTTGTGTATATCCTTGTACTAAATTTCGTTTCGTATATAATTCGTCTGATTTATAAGCCGCGTTGGTCAATACATTATCCGTCACTAGTTTTTTATTTCTTGGAAGATATCCCTATGAAAAAATTATAAATCAAAATTGACTAACAGAACAGTTTGTAAAACATAATAGTAGAATCCCTGAGAGTAACTTTGGGATGCTTAACTAAAATATAAGTCATATCAACACATTTAATGAGTCGTATTAATACTTTTATTAGATATATTTTTACAGAAAACAACTTAGAAGATAGTTCGAGATAATTCCATTGATTATTATTGAACTTAGAAAAATTTAAGCAAAATCATAATAATAATAATTAAAAGTTGCTAAAATTATTTTGGGTAAATCAATTTAAATCAAGTTATAACATACCTTTGATTGAATGAGATTACAATACGTCTCTTTATCGATAGGACTGAAATTTGCACGTGTTTGGGATGTAGCATCACTACTGGCAGTTTTAAATTCTAAATTCATTTTTTTCTAGAACAATAATATTTTAAAAAATAGTAATATATTCAAAATTAGATCTCGAGTTCATACAGTTTTAAGCCTATGGTATTACTTTTCTTCATACACTATTAGTGAAAAAAAGTTTAAGAAAACTTTGAGAAGCTTTTTTACGAATGCTTTGTATTAATTACACTTAATTATTATAAGTGATGTAAATATTTGTGTTAATATTAATGTAAGAGTTATTGATACACTTTAAAAAACCAATGTCCTTAAAAAATAAAGTTGTGATCACCTTGGAAAGATGACTCAATACTTCTTCTAATTCATCAGATTTTTTATTCGATTGTGATGATTTTAAAAGCGGCGAATTCAATAAGTCATTGACTTCGATCAATAATTTAGTCTGAAAGTTGACCAATTTAGTAATTAATATATTATTCATTACTTAATACAACATAACACATTACTACTACAAGGTACTACAGTTTGGATGCCCGATTTGCTAAAAATTCGCCGACTTGACACGTTTTTTTTTTTTTCAAGTACTTGCATACTGTGGATAGACCTTCCTCCTGAGGTTTTTCCTGAACACTATAATTTAGGGACTTTCAAATCTTTCAATGGAAACGGCCATGTACATACATCTACATCATTTGATGTTGTGTATCTCGCTTCTTCTTTATTATTTTTATTATATAAAAATTAATATGCTCAATTCGTTTTTGACACAACAATGGTTTTGATATTACATTAGTAAACGTAACCTGTAGCTTGATGAATAGACTTATTTACTACGTTCTCAATATGTTCTACTTTAAAATATAATACTATTTACCAAAGCATAATTGCCACTATTCCTTTCAATGTTATTGACAAGTGCGGAGGTTTGCATAGAAATTGATTTTAGAGACGTCTTTTTATTACGGAAATCTATCAACGGTATTTTACAAACATCTTCAATTTTCGTGACATAGGAACCATTGAGATATAAATTCTTTTTCATTATCGACCAAGCTTCTCGGTTATCGCCTGAATCAATATTCTGAAATTATGGCAGTCATTGTTATACCTACATTTAAAAACTCTGATAAGAAATGTTAAATAATTAAAAATATTTCCCGAATTTGTATAATGAAAGAATAAAGAAGAATATCATTCATAATATAATTAAAAGGCGTACATTATCTATTAATTCCACACAGGAATGACGTAGGTATCTACAAAAATTGAGGTAAATTCTTAGATATTCTAAAGTTTATCTCAAGGTATAAGTTAAATAAGAAAAATATATTTTTATCCAATTTAAATATTTTGACAACATGTATAATTTAAATATATTGATAACAGTATTTTGAGAAAATGTAGAATTTCTGTCGGAGATAGAACCCATAATTATTGGTAAATATAAGTTATCAAATTAATGTAATCTAAACATACCTGTGTTTGCGTTTCTATAATATTGTGCAAAACATCTTTGGTACTGAAAACATTGTGAGGTGTCATTGTTGAAGATACCGTTGTTTGCAAAACCGAATCTTTTCTTTCGTCTACAGAATGTTCTACATTTTCTATATTTTTATTATTCAAAGGAAAAATATCTCTTCCAACAGGTAGAATATCTTTTCTATTCTCAGGAACTTTGATACCTTTTTCATCTTCTTTCATCGCATCTTTATTTTGCTTCATTTTATTTAATTTAGTAAACATTTTATTGTATTTTTTACCTACACATTTAATAGTGCTTTTATAAGAGTTACGTTTTACAAGTTTTGTCTTGCTTTTGACTACAGTTATTCCCATATCTTTAACTTTTAACTCATTATCTAATGTATGACTCTTTAAACCAACACTCTCATTTAGTTTATCAGTAAATAAAGTTTCACAAAGCATAGAATCAGTAACAGTTTTATCATTAACGACTTTAAAGTCACTTTCCAAATTATTTGTAATACTTATGCTGTCCATATCGTGTATAACGTTTCTATTACTTAGCAACGAAGATGATTTTTTATCACATAAGATAAAAGTTTTCGACGAAACTGAATGTAATCTTTCAAAATTATGTTTTTCGTCTAAATTTTCATCTACACCGTCCACATTAGACAAAAGAATTGTATGAACTGATTCTTTAGGCGTAAGATGAATACACGGGACTTTTCTATCAAACCAGTCTTTTTCATCTTTGTCATTACTATATTTATTTTTTATTACATTCTCAGAATTCAGTACAAATTCATTTGATACACCAGTTTTTGATAAACTTTTCGTTAAATGTATAATTGTATCTAATAATACTATATCTCTTATAGGATAAGGTTTGTTTGCATTAAATATTTCACACAGTTTATCATCTACGTCATTATTAGTTTTTCTTTCAGAAAATATAGTGCTTTTTCTCAATACACACATTTCATCAACCATATACTTCGAATCGTCAATCGTTGGAAAACATTCTTTTAATATAATATCGTTTGGTGAAAACTTTGCATTTTCACAAATTACTTTATCACAAATCCTGTGATTTGATACAGTATGGCAAGCTCTAACAATTTGGTGACATGATATATTTGTACTGGAAGAATTATTTGCTGGAACATTAAAATAAGATATTTGTTTTGGTTTTCTTTTTAGATTGTGGTCACTTAGATTTATTGAACTTTGTTGTTGAGATGCGATTTCTTTGCCAACTTCAAACGTTGATGGTGTAAAAATTTTACCCTTTCGTAAAAAATGAGATTTTTCGCAAAAAAAATTATTCGTTTCTGAGAACGATAATCCAGTCACTTTATTATGGACAATATTTTCATTTTTAGTGTTCTGAATTCCTTTACAAGCAAAACAATCACATTTTTTACATTCGCATAAAGTTTTTAAATGTTCTTCCTTTCTTTTATTTGAATATTTGTTACTTTTGCTGCATATTTGGCATTCGCATGGTGAACACTTACAAGTATTAAAGGAATCAAGAGTTGGCTTAGAATATATATTTAAGATTTCACTGTGTATTCGTTTACTGTCTACACTATGATTCCCTTTCTCTTTGCACACAAGACATTCACAATTTGAGCAGAAACAATCATTGACTTTGCTATAAGAAATGGTGTTACAATTATTATTACATAACGCAAACGTGACTATGGTATCATTGTTATTAAATTTGCTCTTTGTACTTTGACGACTAATCATAGTACTATGAATATCATAGTCACGACTTGCCCTTTCGATAGGTTTCTTCATAACTTTACTTTGCATATCGCATCTACAATCTTCACTGTTTAACTGACAAGTGTCATTCGGGCAACCATCGCAACGACAGTTCCTATTCGAAATGATTTCCGTCGATACTTGATGTCTCAAGCTCGAGGCCATCGAACTGTAATTGTGTGTGCAGTTTACACAATCACATGGTTCGCATTGACACACATTATGTTGGATATTTTCGTGTGCGGGTGCAACTATAAATGTTCTGTTTTTTAAAAGAAATGCCCCTAATGCTTTACATTCTATACATTGACAAGGTTCACAATCGCATGATGTAGGAAAATCTTCAGCGCATTTCACGCAATCACATGGCACGCAGCTACAACTTATTTCGTCGTTTTTCTTAACAACGCCACGACAATCTTTCCTATCACAGCTAACGCATGGGCATCCATCGTGAGGTATCTGTTTTATATCATTTCTTTGATTTTTTATATTGTGAGTACATTCGTCACAATCACAAGGCTTACAGTTGCAGTCGTTACTACTAATAGGTAAAGATGTTGCAGTAATGCATTCGCAAACTTTACAACTACACGCATTATATATCTCTTTTAATCTGGTCAAAAAATCTGGTTTCATAATACCTCTAAAATCAAAAGACGATTTAGGAGGCGTGAAGGAATTTTTCCGGAACTTCTCAATCGATGGGTAACTCATCTCTATTGACGATGATTTTTTTCTTGAATTTTCAATAGAGAGAGAATCTTTAAGGTCTTGGTAAGGCATATTCATTATTTGAGCAGTTAACTCCGCTGTAGAATTTTTGCTTTCATTTGGCAAATAATTAACTGCAACGCTGTGGATGTACTTACGAGTGGTAGATTTATCATGAAATTTATTTTCCACATTCCAATCTATTTTACTTCTCTTTAGAAAAACGTCTTTACAGCTAAACTTAGTATATTCACGATTGTCGAGTTCTGTATTTGCAACTTTCGTTATTTCAGAGCATAATTCCTTTTCGATTTGTTCAATTTCATTTTGTATCTTTATATCAATAATGTTTTTGGAATCGGATTGTTCGTCACTAATATTTTTATTGGAACCTGCGCAAGCATCTGGGTTTTTACACATACTGCATGCGCAAGATAAAATGGACTTTCGATTTCTTAGTTCAAAGCAAGTAACTAGATCACACCGAGAACAGGAGCAACAAGACCCGCTCTGAACCGATTCTGATATATCTTTACCAGGTTTAGAAATTATTTCATTTGGTAAAAAACTTTCAGGGATAACTTTACCTATTTTTTGTGGCAACATTGTTTATTTTTTAGATCCGGTGTTGCAGCACTACAAGACAGGTTTGCAGTTTTGGGTATCTGTAAAATTTCATTAACTTTTATATTTTCAAATATAATTTTAAATCTTTTAATATTTAAACATTATTATAGATTATTCAAAATTTGTCTAAAAATTTGAATAGTATGCGTAAAAACTACTCATATCTACAACAACACTAAGATTAACAAACTACTAGTTATACATTCTTGCAATATATGTATTAAACTACTAATAACAATTTGCATACATGTAAATAATGTTTATTTTTTTCTACATTATAATTTAGTTTTATTATTTCTTTTTTAATATCCCAAAACACTTTAAGATATCATTGTCAGATTAATTATTGAAAAAATATTCTGTCAATTTAAAAAGATGACAGAACATTTAAGTATATTGACAGTTTAGAATTATAAACCTGGCAGACGGCCTGTCAACGAAATCTGTAAAAATAGGTTTCAAAAGAAAACTTCAAAATAAAATTAAATAATTATTTAATTCAATGCAATTCATATCATTAATATTAATAACATTCTTTTTCGATACATGAAACATGTAAATAAAATACAAACTTCGATTGTGAGTCGGAAAATTTGTTACATAATAATATCCCGTCTAATATTATTTACAGATAAAACACGATTGGCACGGAAATTATAAATTAAAAAAAATAAAACTCGTTCAAAAACCGTTAGTTCTCGAAAAAAAAAAAAACTTAGTCGAAATGAAGGTACGATTTTGTTCGATATGTGTTCGCTTAAGTTATATTACTTAGGTATTACTCATATACCTAGCTTAGTATTATACAATGTATATACATATACAGGTCGCTTAAACTCGTTAGACTAATCAAGGCACCAGGTTGAGGTCGGTGGAGGTTAACTGGAAGAAAAAAATATTATATTAATATTCAAAGACGTAGCACATATAAAATATTTTTAAAGTTATCAATGCCAATGATTCAATTACTCTAAATTATCGTGAGTTCTATAAAAAATGTACATTTTTAACCATATTTTTTAATCCAAATGAATATGTATTAGTTAGCTTAGGCGTTTAATGCCCTTTACATTACATATATAAATCAGATGAATAGTTTTTGAGATACCGTCGTAACTAGTTAAAATATTTGATAAATAAAATAGAGTTTGATGGTGAAACAGAAATAAATATATCAGAAACTTGTACTAACTATTTGAAAAATTTGAAAAATATAACACTCACATAAATAGCACGCCAGTCTAATTTAGACATCTGTGCTCCAAACTATCGCATTTGTACCCAACGCACAAGATGGACAATTCTGAAATAAAAAAATAGGGTTAATAATACAATAAAATATAAATTAGTAATAAAATGTTTTATATTTTTCTCTCATTATAATAATATATTATAGGTATGTATCCCTTTATTATTAAGTAGCTGCCCGGACAGACTTCGTTCTGTCTGTTATTATTATTATTTGTATAAAAACCTTAGTGGGATTTAAAGGAACATACAAAAAAAATAGCCGAGTTGTTCGAGCCATTCTAGCGCATTTCATTTTTATTATATAGATTACAAAATATTGGAAATTATATACATTTTTATACTTACAACAATACTTTCGATTGCATTCGCTAATTGTTCCTCCATTATTTTAACATCGCCATGTTCCAGCACTTCCTGAAATATAAAAAAACATATTATATAAAAACAAACAAAATAATATGAGACTATGGACATTGGAAAAGTTACTCTTGCAGTCACTAATTTGTATACCCGACTATTTCTCAATCTTTTAATTTAACGTCATCCACCATGGGCGTATCCACAACGGGGCAAGATGTGCCATTTCGCCCCACCCAGATCGCATCTAATAGTAAATATTTTAATTTTAATACGCAAAGGACATCCTCCACGATTCATACATTTTTGGTCCAAAAGTGAAAGTGCCGGCCAAAAAAAATTTTTGCTGTATTTAGCTAGAACTTGTCCACCTAAACATTTTTTATTATGACATCGAAGCTGTAGAATGATTGCCCTTGGTTTTATCTAAGTTTAAAAATCTGTATTTTTTCGATTATGTGAAATGTTTCTAAGCTATTTTTTTATATATTTTTTTTCAGTTTTTTTAAGTGTCAAAGAAAGAAATAAATTGTTCTACATATCCTATCCTTACTACAGATTTTAAAATTACCACACAAACAATACCTATTGCGAAGAACGAACATACGTGCCGGGATGTTTGTTACTACAGCAAGAGAGGAGGGTTTTAGTGGGTAAAAATCCTACACTACTTGCCAACAATATCTGACAAGTGTATTTTTGAAGATTTACCTCCTCTAAAAAAAAATAGTAATATTGTCCCACAAATTGCGTGGTACGTTATCCCAGTCTTACGCTCACAGCTGCTTTACCCCTATTACTTGCCGGCTCTTTCACTTTTGAACCAAAATGGATGATGTCCTTTCAGGTAAATTTAGCCAAAATCTCTGCAAGCTACTATTGATTTGTTACATTGTTTAGATAATACACGTAAATGAAAAGTTTCATTTAAAAAAGCATTTTTAATTTTCTACTATTTATCGAGCTTTACATTTATTTGTTTTGTCTTATCCAAAAAATCTGTGTCATCCTTACTCATAGACTATACGAACACAGATAACCTGACACTGGTTTACGACACACAGACGCATTTGACACATGTGTGAAGTAATGTATACCTTCCTGTACTTATTGATGACTTAGATATAATAAACTCACACACGCGCAAAATGTATGCTTGCATTTACGTGTGTATGTTGTGTGCGTTTTTTTTCTGAGAGATCGGGGAACACAGTTACGTGTTTCTGGCACGATTTTGCTCGATAAGTATTTACACGTCCGGTCTTATCTTATTCTACCAGGACATTTTAGGATAATACTAGCTTCTGCGCGCGACTTCGTCGGCGTGGACTCCGCTCCTATTGGTCTTAGCGTGATGATACATAGCCTATAGCCTTCCTCGATAAATGGGCTATATAACACTGAAAGAATTTTTCAAATCGGACCAGTAGTTCCAGAGATTACCGCGTTCAAACAAACAAACAAACAATCAAACAAACGAACAATCAAACAAACAAACTCTTCAGCTTTATTATATTAGTATAGATGTGGGACTCGGATATCGTTGAGACCCCAAATTCCCATACGTACAACACCTATAATTATCCTCTCGAGTTTTGACTTCGTAATTTCCTCGGCGGAACCTTCGCCTCAAATTCAAATTCAAAATTTGAATTTGAGGCAAATTCAAATTCAAATCATTTATTCATTTTAGGCTGATACAGCACTTGTGAACGTCAATGAAGCTACGCCATCGGTTCGCAAATCCTACGGCGGGAGACCTTGTAACGAGAAGAACCGGCAAGAAACTCGTCAAGGGCTATTTTTTTCTCCCTGTCATATTTCATACAGAGTCGTCAAATTGAAAAATGACTTTAACTTAATATATGTAAGGTCACTTTCCATCACAAATTTATCTTAAATTTATAAATAAAATAAAATACCCGGTAATCATTGCAGTAAATAATTTTCAATTAAAAACTAGACACCTACTAAAAGGTAGTTTCTTTAAAATGCGCTCCAAACAAATAGACAAGTAATTGTTTAGACGTGGCGAATAAAATACTTAAATAGATGCCTAACAAAAGTAATAAAACTTTGAATAGTTTAGGAACATAGTCAATAATAAGCAGTGCCATACAAGCCACGACAAAATAAAATATTATTTCATTACGAGCTATTAGGTTAATAGGGTGTGATCGGATAGATGACGGCCACTATCTCCGCATATGCCTGTGTGTGTTGTGAGAGAGTGAGTGAGTGAGAGAGAGAGAGAGAGAGCACCCACCTCCTGGCACGCGTTGACGGTGTCGGCGAGCGCGGGCGCGGCGGCGCACAGGCGCGCGGCGGCGCAGGCGCCCGCGTTGTGTGTGTGAGAGAGATAGAGTGAGAGAGAGAGAGCGAGCGCCCACCTCCTGGCACGCGTTGACGGTGTCGGCGAGCGCGGGCGCGGCGGCGCACAGGCGCGCGGCGGCGCAGGCGCAGCTGACGCTCGCCAGGCGCGCGGCGCCGCGCAGCACGCCCGCGTTGTGTGTGTGAGAGAGATAGAGTGAGAGAGAGAGAGCGAGCGCCCACCTCCTGGCACGCGTTGACGGTGTCGGCGAGCGCGGGCGCGGCGGCGCACAGGCGCGCGGCGGCGCAGGCGCAGCTGACGCTCGCCAGGCGCGCGGCGCCGCGCAGCACGCCCGCGTTGTGTGTGTGAGAGAGATAGAGTGAGAGAGAGAGAGCGAGCGCCCACCTCCTGGCACGCGTTGACGGTGTCGGCGAGCGCGGGCGCGGCGGCGCACAGGCGCGCGGCGGCGCAGGCGCAGCTGACGCTCGCCAGGCGCGCGGCGCCGCGCAGCACGCCCGCGTTGTGTGTGTGAGAGAGATAGAGTGAGAGAGAGAGAGCGAGCGCCCACCTCCTGGCACGCGTTGACGGTGTCGGCGAGCGCGGGCGCGGCGGCGCACAGGCGCGCGGCGGCGCAGGCGCAGCTGACGCTCGCCAGGCGCGCGGCGCCGCGCAGCACGCCCGCGTTGTGTGTGTGAGAGAGATAGAGTGAGAGAGAGAGAGCGAGCGCCCACCTCCTGGCACGCGTTGACGGTGTCGGCGAGCGCGGGCGCGGCGGCGCACAGGCGCGCGGCGGCGCAGGCGCAGCTGACGCTCGCCAGGCGCGCGGCGCCGCGCAGCACGCCCGCGTTGCCCGCCAGCGCCTCGCCGTGCGGCAGCGACGACACGGCGCGCCGCCACTCCTGGCGGCCGCGGGCAGAGCGGGCGTTTAGGTTTTGTTATATAACTTGAGACACCGCTCCGATGTATTGGTGTGTGTGGCGCAAAAACACCGGTGGTCGTGGGTTCGATTCTCGCTCGGAGTGGATATTTGCGTTTATACAAATA
This sequence comes from Melitaea athalia, assembly GCA_905220545.2. Lineage (NCBI taxonomy): Eukaryota > Metazoa > Arthropoda > Insecta > Lepidoptera > Nymphalidae > Melitaea > Melitaea athalia. The sequence continues at coordinate 16,812,415 of HG992188.1, forward strand.
TTTATTTCTAGTCTGGTTGTCTGTCCTTGTGGGTCTCCCCACCGTGCCTCAAAGAGCACATTAAGCTTTCGGTCCCTATTACTATTTCTGTGGTCCCGGCTGTTATCATTTACACCTGATAAGAATCGTTACTCATAGTGGGGAATATATCCGACGACCCCCCGACGGATCAGTGTGGTGGATTAAGCTCCGATCCCTCTCCTACATCGAGAAAATGTCGTAGGGTATATTTTTTATACCTCTATATTCTATATGACAGTGTTCTTACCTGTATGGAAGAACAACGTTTACTGAGTCAGCTAATATTTATAAAAAATATGGGTCATTCCATGTCAAATCGCCATTTTTTTATCTAGCCCCCTTCGCTTTCGCTAAAAAAAATATATCTTTTTCTACCCCCTGAAAGACATTTTTCAGAACTTTTTCCAATTTTTTTTTACTTTATATAAAAAACTTTTTTTAAAAAAAACCCTTTTTTTAATGAAAAATGTTTCTAAAATTGACCGTTTAGAATCTTTTTTTAGTTTGGTTTTTAAATGTAGTTTTAAGAAAAAAATATGAAAAAAATTTCAGTAGCCCAGGATATATGAAACATTTTCGTTTTTTTGAAAAAAAACGTCATTTTTTCAGTCCGACCGTTTTTCTTTTCTTTTTTTTTTTCTTTCTTTTTTGCTCTTGCATTTAAAAACAAAACAAAAAAAAACGTCACAAACGGTCAATTTTTGAAAAAGTTCTAGCATTTTCAAAAAATAGCGTTTTTTTTTTCAAAAATTCGTAACGCGTCTGAAAAAAAAATTTGAAAATTTTTGAAAAATGTCTCAGGGAGTAGAAAAAGATATTTTTTTTTAGCAAAATCGAAGGGGGTCACATGGAATTACTCAAATATTTCTGATCTAGGTACCTAGTCCGAAAAACATTTTTTAATTCCTTGACATTTATCTGAATTTCTAACTTTGCCAATTATAATAAGATAGTTTGAATTTGGATAAATGGGTATCATATCTTGAATTTCGGTTTCATTATTTTCCATTAACTATTTTACAAGAAACGAAATATGTGTTGCTTGTTTTTACTTTTATATTTTACTGTAAAACTTAAATCACTGCTTTAATTATTAATTTATTGAATATTTAAACGTTAATTTAAAAAAAAAACCAACTCCTTTCCCTAAAGCTAAACCTCAATTTGTCTAAAACCAACAGATTATAAAATTAGTCAAAGTTAGACACATCATCTAACGCAGTTAAAATTATTATTTTAGTTACAATTTTTTTATTAAAAAGTTTACTCACCTCACTGTCAGTCTTTGCGTCTGCGTCTCCTATCGATCTAATTAACTCCTTAGATATAGCCATTAGGAGGTAATTAGTGATCTTCGATTTAGTTTCCGTGGTCACTTTACCGTTAACCGGCGCGATTTCCTTACAGAGCCTGGTTAAATCTTGGTCGACCGTGTTGTGGATCCGGTCGAACAAATCCTCGATCAGTTGACCAACTAGTTGACTTCTCATCGACGGACACGAGCAACGAGATTCTGACGTGATATAGCTCATGCTGTGGTGCATTCTACTATAATCGGTTTTCTTTGGTACGGCCGTATATATTGAATATCCCTCATCGACATATTCGGTTCTGTCCGGCTTTAAGTCTATGCGAGATGCGTGGTACGATTGTCTCATAGTTTCGCTACGTAATTCTTCCAATTCCTCAGTCTTTATGGAGAGTTCGTGGCTCATAGTTTTAAGCTTATCGTCGCATTTCCTTTTGCACTGGTTAAGGGCTCTCTGTGTCAACGCTAACTGCTTTTCCAGAGATTCGACCTAGAACACACGTCTCCTTAAAAGTATTTTCCCGATATCCATGCAATATTTACAGGACACGATCCACTGGTGTTCGAACATGCACTTTCTTGGTGAACCGAGCGATCAAAATAAATTCATCTGACAAACATGCTTTGCCCAACGAAAGCGACAATAGCGTACCGTGTATTCTATTGCGTATTTGTTTTATAAAAGTGAATATTAAATAATGTTAGTAATTAAGCAATATATTCCATATTAGTATAAGCAGGTCTAACTCTACTACATATACAACTACCCATCAAACTACAAAAGCACTACATCCCATACCAAAAGCAACTAATCAAAACACATTCCATTACTTTCAAATTAAAACAATAATGATATTTTGAAAGTAACAGATTTACCGGTAACCCAAAGTCATAATTATGGTTACCCCATAGTTATACAGTTATATAAATGCATATTTAGTGCCATGTGATATATGAACCATGTTACCATTTAGGTATTTAAATCATTTTGACGCTCACTTATGTTTGCATATACTTGTAAACATGCGTATTTTTATGGGACAGTGAAACAATGTTTGTGTTGTACAAATACAGTCAATAAAACTAAAAAAAAATTATGCACAACTTTAAGTAATATCTAGTTTTAGTTATGGAAGTGCTAACTTGCTTTGTCACAATTGTTAACTTTTCGGGAGAACGAAAAAACCTGTACACTTTTATATGGGTACCAATTATATTGTATGCTTTACTTGCTTTGTTTTTATATGGTAAAACGACGCTACACTAATTCTCTCAATTTTATAGCAAATGTAATTGAAATTTACAATTTGGGCAAAAAAGAGATGTTACTAGAAATTCCGATATTTATAAACAAAGTTTTTCATATTATAATTTCATCAAGTACTATACAGTCGCAGTATTCTTCCAAGCAACTCCACTCAACAAACACAACAACACGCGTCAAAATGATTCAAAATACCAAACCACCATGTTGTTTCCCCCTACTTTTATTATTATTATCGTTTGTAAAATATGCAATACATAAAATAATATAAAAGGCAACAAAAAACCACTAAGGCTTCAAACTGTGCTACCGTAGTCTACTTATACATGTTCATTATTTATTAATGGTCACAGATAATGTAACGACTTCTCTTTCAATAATTAAAATATTAACAAAAATACGAAAACCATTTCTAATCTGTATAAAATTTAAGTAATTTTTAACTCAAAATATTGAACGTCGTTTTATATTTATTTTTAATATTTCTATTTGAAATATTTTTGTTATAATATTTATGTATTAAATTTTAAGCTATTTCAGGACACATTATATACAAATCCACATACCTCCTCCTTCAGTTCGCTGTTGGTGACCTCCAGGTCCTGGTTGTTCTTGCAGGCCCTCGTCAGTTCCTTCCTGATGCAGTCCAGGTCTCCCATGAAACTGACTTCCGTCTTCTTCGATACTTCCTTGTGACTTTTCAGATCTTCATCCAATTGCTTATTCATCTTTCGCAGTTGTTCGATTTCTCGCTGAATTTCCGAAAAAACATAATTGTTAAATTTATTGCCTTTAGTGATAAATGGATAATGGATAAAAGTTTTATGAAAACTATAGGTTAGTGATAAATAATTGAAGATTATTACTTTACAAACAATTTATAAACAAATTAACAAATAATATGTTTAAAACGCATCAGCCTGTAATAAACCCACTGTTGGGCCTAGGCCTCTTTTCCCCATGTAGGAGAAGGATCAGAGCTTAATCCACATCGCTGCTTCATTGCGGGTTGGCGGATATATTCCCTACTATGAGTAACGATCGCTATCAGGTGTACATGATAACAACCGGGACCGACGGCTTAACGTGCTCTCCGAGGCACGGTGGGGAGGCCCACAAGGACTGCACAAACACCCAGACCACGGCAAACATCTGTATGGCCAATACAAATATTGTCGTGTGCGGGAACTTTAATTTTATTTAATCTACTATTTAATTTAAATGTGCATCAAATTTAATTTTACTATCTTATATTTCTAAAATAAAAATTAAATATTTTTTCGTGATCTGGGCATTTATTGCTTGTATATTGAGTGAGTTTTTGGACCCCCGACACAGTAATAAATCTTAGTTTATTATTTAGCCTTTATCATTATTTATTACTCTTGAACTTACTTTAAATTTACTCTCAAGAGCTTTAACCGTAGCTTCGGCCTTCTTCGCGTCTGCGTCTGCTTTACTAAACATAGCGGTCAGGTTGTTATTCTGAACTTTGAGAGTTTTAGCGTCCCTTTCAGCTTTCTCTAGAGCGATCCTCATTCCCGACTCTGACTCCTCGATTTCACGAAGTTTCTTCTTTAGAGGCTCGAGGCAGTTCTTCCATTGATCTCTTTCCGTTTCTAGTTTCTTTATCTGTATAATAAGAATGATAAAAAAAATTTACACCATGTATTTAAAATATAATCTACTGAAAATTTAAAATAACAATTAAACGTTTAATTCGTATTATTTTTATTTTTGTGTTTTTTCATTCCCACACATGAGGAAATTATAAAATGTTATTTATTATCATATCAAAAATTTCGATTTGGCTGGACATCGATCCATACCTTAGTTGGCTAGAGCACCGACCCGGTATGTCGGGGGTGCGGATTCGAACCAGCTGGATCGAAAATTTGATATGATAATAAATAACATTTTAGAATTAAACGTTTGTTGGTTTTTAAAAAGAACAGTAGTACATAAACATAATTTAAATAACAAATCGAGACTGAAAATCTTTTAATTTCTCCTCGTTTTAAAAACGCTAACTTCGCTAACACTACCTTCCAAGTATCTAAAGTTTATCGAGTTTTTTCGCTTAACACATATACTTATTGCTATTAAGAGGGTTGTATTTTTTCATCGTCTCCTCCAAATCCTAAATTAATTTCGATAAATTCAACAATTTTTTCCTCTTTAGTCAACTTTAGCGAATGAAATGTTACCATTGTATCCAAATCTACTTCTCTATTTTTAAAAAATCCACTAAAAACACCTACCTTTCCATTCAACTGCATCTCCGTTGCTTGAGATTCTTCTATCTTCTTCTTGTATCCCCCCTCCATCTCCGCCCACATATCATCAGCTTGAGTTAACATTTCTAAATATGCTGTTTCTCTCCTCTCTAATTCTGCTATTCTGTTCTTTAACTCTTGTTCATTGTCTAATAGTGCTCGGATTTTACCACTCGTTTGAGCATCTATTGGGATCTGATGGGTAAAAAAAAATATATTTTTTTTAATTATATTTTTAACATATTTTTAACTTATTAATGTAAATTATAGTTATTTAAATAAGGCTGTGTCAATAAATTACGTAGATGTAATGTTAAGTTTATATTCTACAAGTTTTTCTATAGAAAAGCGGAATATCTCGACAGGTAAACCACTTATTTAAAAGGATGTCCAAGTAACGGTTTAATTTTACTTAAAAAAATTCTATTCTTTTTTTTATAGAATTTGTATAGAATTTTAAGAAAAGATAAAAATCTGTTCTACTAGGAAAAATTAATCGTACCAATCTATCTAGCAGATAAATGTGGTGTGGCTGTATTTATTAGATAACTTTTACATAGCAACAGTCAGTCAGTCAGTGAATCAGTCAGTCAGTGAGTCAGTCCACTGCTGGACATAGACCTCCCCAAGTTAGTTAACGTTAGCAATATAGCAACATTATGGATGTAAAAGATGTAATTGAATTCCATTTTAGTCAGTGTCAAATGAATGTATGTTCATTAGTTCATTAAAAATATGCAATTATTATATTTCAAATATTCACGGTAGTAAACGAGAACTATAAAAAACGACCATCGCCGTATCGGAATTTCAGTGTCAACATATCGTCTGAGAAATAACTGTACTACTCGTAAAGCATCAGTTGAATTATTATAGAAATCTGTCACGGCCAATGAATGCCCGAGATAATAATGTTTATCTTACGGTCTGTTTGTTTGCGTTTCTATTGTTCTATGTATTTTCATCATTTGTGTCATAAGCTACCGGTTCCCAGTAATAATCACATTTTTTTTTGTTTTGAAATTATGCAATTTGTTACATTTTATTAATGTATCTTTAATTATGATAATTTGTTCCTAATTTTTATTTATTTTGATTATGATAATTGTTCTAAATTTTGTTTTTGATTATTTTGGTTTTGATAATAAAGTGACACTTTTATTTATGAGGGCGCATAAGGCGAGCAAAAAATCAGATTTCACCCGCGCGCCCGTGACTAATTGATGAAACAAAATATACACAAAGCCTCGTGTCAGAGTGCGATAGACGATATAGTTTTGAGCGCATTACGAATGTAAAAAACGACAAATATGTTATTTTATATATAATTCCGAAACTAAAAGTAATTACATTAAATGCCTAGGCATAGCCTTTACTCATATTTAAATGGAATTAATTATCAAATTTTTGTCTTAATGGTCATAACCATATCGAGTATAAAAAGAAAAAATATAAAAATTAGAGGTTACTTCGTGATTATATTTTATCGAGGAAATTTCCTTATTTTATGTTTTTGATATGGGTTAACCCTTGCAAATATCACGTAGTTTGTCATATATTTTTATTTTAAGATTTGGTCTGGAATTTTTCATGTCAAAACAAATAGAAGATTGGTAATTTTGCATTATGCGCGCTCTTAATATAACAAACTAACTGCAACCTGCGTACGTTGCTAAGCTTTTTTATTTATTTATTTATTTATTTTTGTCGTACCAACTCAGAAACCTTTGTAAGCTCATGCACAACACTTTGCTGATGATCATGACATGATCAAATGCATAGTTTACGATTCTATAAAGGACATTAATATTATACCCCGTCCGGCAACTGATTAGCTTTTTGACAGCTCACGCCTATAAATTAGTTTTTTTTCCGGAATAGGTAACGTACTAAAAATTTTACAGTAATGTCATACATTATTGACGATTTGATTGATTGAGTGAAGTACCCTGTGCATAACAAACAACCACAGACTATGAAACAGTTCTTGAAATAATAAATCGATAATAAATCGATCTTAAGATAAAAATAATTTTACGTCATGTGATTATTGTTTCTATAAATTTAATACAAAAAAGGAAATAAAAATAGTATCTATGACCCCAAGATTGATTACTTGCAAGGAATTAAGTCGAAATCTTGAAATTTAATTGCAAACCAAGAATAAAGAGCAATAACTCTGTTAATTCATTTATTTATTATTTATATATTTCATTTATAATTTAAAAAAAAACTTATAAACGCATAAATAAATAATATTTTTAAACTAAATGTATTTAATTAAATCGATTGAAAGTTCTTCTTAAATAAAATCGATTATTATTTCGAATCGAATAAATAACGTGTGAGGCAGTCACTAATGTCAAAATTTCTTGAAGTGTCAAAAAGATCATTAGTCGCCGGACGGGGTATAAATACATTAGTATTATGTATTGTTTAATTTAAATTTTGCATAATATGTACCTATGTTGTAAGTGTGCTTTTCAAATAAATACATAATCAGCTAATTATTTTTCGGAAAGAATTCAACATGCAATACATATGTATACAATGTCGTAATTATTTTAGCGTGTCCGCTCGAATTAGTTAAATTTTTCAACATTATTCAATACGGTATTACAGTATGACGGTAATTTTTTGATATTTTGTAACTGAACTAGATATTATTAATATGATTTTAATTACCGTTACGCTTTTATAGATCGAAGCGTGACTGCTAGTAAAGGAAACTACTAGTTTAGTTTCCCGATTTTACTCGCTAAAGTCTTAGCCCGGGAACAATCTATATAAATAAAAATGAATGTTTGTCTATGTCCTTTATAGAATCGTAAACTATGCATTTGATCACGTCATGATCATCAGTAAAGTGTTGTGCATGAGCCCACAAACGTTTCTGAATTGGTACGACCAAAAAAATGATAAAAAAAGCATATCATCGCGCGCAGAGTAGGTACAGCTAATAAAAGCTATTTTTCATCTTGATCTACTCTTTAAAATATGTTTATTTAATGTCATTATAAACAATTAAACGTTTTCAATATTTTTTTATTCTGGTTAAATACTTTTATCTTTTAATTTTAAAATACCATGGCGATCGTTACCTGTTCATCTAACTTTTCCTTCTTGATTTTGCCTTCTAATTCGTCAATCTTCTCTTCTATTTTGTCCTTCTTGATTTCAGCTCCACAGATAGCAGCGGATACTTGTCGCTTAGCTGTTTCTAGTTCTTGTTCTAAATCTCTTACCCTCGCTTCTAGAACCTTCTTGATTTGTGATGTTTGCTTCTCTATTTCCTTCTTTTCAGATATTAACCTGGAAAAATATAAAATACATTTTTTGATTTACGTCTAGATTGCTTTGTAAGTCTTCTTTAATTTCGTTATTTAACTTTATATTAATACATAAATTAATTCAGATATAAATGCAGCTATTTATAAATTATGACAGCAGATTGAGTCTAAATTATATTTTATTATTTTCTTCAAGTTTATGAATTATTTATACAATTGCTAAGCCGACGTGGGCTTTGCGAATTGACCCACATTAGAGGTCATGGGAACAACATAAATATTTATATGAGGTATTTATAGCATATACATAAATTGTAATATTATTTTATAATACTAAATTATTTCCGTCTTGGCAACTACGACGGTATCATATAAACCAACATTATAACTATTGTTAGACTTAGGTATAGAATTATTATAGCATTTTTTTTTCACATTTTTTTAATTCCATGTATTAAATTACAAATTATTCTGCGTTTTTTCCATTGACAAATAATAAATTTCCACGTCATTTTTGAGGATACAATACGAAAACCATTTCATTTTTTTTAAATGTAACTAGATCGGCAAACAAGCGTACGGCTCACCTGATGGTAAGCGATTACCGTAGCCTATAGACGTCTGCAATACCAGAAGCATCGCAAGGACGTTGCTAACCCTAATTCACCAGTCACCTTACACACCAATAGGAACACAACATTGCTTGAAAACAGTATTATTTATCTGTAATCTTCTGAAAGGTCGAGGTAACTTCCATAGACGGGCTGCTATATATTTTGAGTAGGAAATTTCTTGCTGTGCCCTACCTCAGATTAAAATTCTTGCTCATCCACATAGTTTTAATCATCAACTTTTAAAAGTTAATTTAAGAAACGTAGTTATAAGACGATAACCTACAGAACGGCAGAGGTATATTAAGCTCCAACCTTTATTCTTCCTCAAAGAGGCCTTTGAAAAAAGTAGTACACTAAGGCAGTCACTCACGATTCATACAGTAAATCTACACAATTTTAAATACACTTACTTGATTATCTGTTGTTGTAATTCCTTCACACTATTCGTCGTTCCGTTGTTGATTTCGTTCCAAACGACAATTGCATTGCAACTCGTTCCATTCTGTTGATTTCGTTTTATTTGCGATATACCGGACTTTGTGTCGTTACCGAAACTACACATACGGTTCATTAGCGCCCTCTGAAATGTTAGTAAAAATTTATAAAAATTATTTGTTTGTATACCTACTTATTAACTACTTACACACGTCTTTTTAAATCTAGAATTCAACTTTCCCATATATTTCATTTAAAACCGTATGAGACCAAATTATTAAACTTATATACCTTGTGTTCAAATTCCTTATATTAATTTAAATTGACAAATAATTGAAATTTTCTGAAATCGAGTTACAAAACTCAAGAGTTCTCATCTCTTAAACTAAGCAACTCATATTTATTACTAACAAATCCAAAGATTCCTTTAATAAATTACATTTTTAGTTTCTTGTTTTTGTTTTACATAACTTGACTTGTTTGAAACTCAAGAGTACCCCCAGATAGCTTAAAATATTACCTGATTTCCTTTCGAAACGTTCACCCCGACAACTTGCAAGACGTTCCACGCTATGAGCGCTGGAACCGCCCTCTCTAAACCTTCCAACCTCGTCAGCAACTCATTCTAGAAATGTCAATAAAATCATATTTGTATATTAAAGATCAATATAATTACTTAACGCAATTTTAGATTTGTAATCGTAGCTTAAGTATCTACATTCCGAATCGATGGTAGCTTCACTTTTGATCTAAAATTTTAGTTGGTAATGACGATTCAGAGATGCCTTTGAAGCCTGTTTGTAATGTTATTGAAGTGAAACTTCTTTAGGCGCATGAGGGGTAAAATTTAAACGACCACTAACGTGGCAACGTTAGGGTCGGTCAGTACTTGGATGGGTGACCGCCTGGGAACACCGCATGTCGTTGGCTTTTTGTTCTTTTTTTTCAATTAGTTTTTTTTGTACTTTTAATTCGTTTTTTTTTTTTTTTAATAAATTGCCAAATAAGTTTTACTTCTGACATGTGTACTTTGTACGCACGCAATTTTTTTAAAGTTTTTATTTCGATTTCAATCTCACCTCTCTCGCCTTCAAAGTACACTCCCTCTTGGCCAACTCTGCCATCAACCGCTCCGCTTGCGCTCTAGAACATTCCCTTTGCTCCGTCATATCTCTTAATTGCGCTGAACACAGCTCATAGTCCATTTCAAGTCTGAAATATTAATAACAATTTGTTTATTATTGGGAACTAGCTTCCATCTTCCAAACATGTATTTTTTATATCGAACTAGGTCGGCAAACAAGCGTACGGCTCATCTGGTGGTAAGTGATTACCGTAGCTTATAGACGTCTGCAAAACCAGAAGCATCGCAAGCGCGTTGCCGACCCTACCCCAATTCCCCCCAGGAGCTCTGGTCACCTTACTCACCAACAGGAAGACAATACTGTTTGAAAAGAGTATTATTTAGCTGTGATCTTCTGTAAGGTCGAGGTACTGCCCCAGTCGGGCTGCGCCATATTTTGAGCAGGACCTGCTGTGCCCTACCTAAGTTGACTTTGCCCTATCTTAGTCATCAACACACTCAACGGCCCTCACAAAAATATACTACTTCTCGGGGGTCTCGAAACACACAGCCCAATACACAAGTACTAAGCTAGCTCAGACCACTGTAATCAACAATATCTGTATGGCCAAAACAAATATTTGCCATGAGCAGGGATCGAACCCGTAACGGCCATGCAGCACAAACGCTAGTACTGTGACCGTTGCGCTAACGCGTCGTCGACAAACAGTTTATACGTAGTTTAGTGTTGTTCACAAACGAAAATTGAATATCAAAGCGTCCTTAAGCCTCCGAAAATACAGTTTGCTAATTTATTATGTCACAATTTTTAAATACCACCAGGGGATCAAATAAGCGTACAATCCGCCAGATAATAGGCGGTTAAAATAGTTCAAGTCCTCGACAAATTAAAATTCTAACAATCAAAACAAAATACAACTACGGAAAAAATATTGACGCATTTCGCAAATAAAACTACGTAAAGACTTCAATGGCATTATTCACCTTTGGTAATTTGGTGGTACTTTAGGTCATGTAATGACAAATTCAAAATTTACCATGGAAAATACGATTTAATGATAACTTGATGTGGCATTCAAACTCACCCTAATACTAGAATGTTAAATAACATATACTACCGTAACTTTGTAAATTTTAAAAAGGATATATTCCCTACTAGTAACGATCACTATCAGGTGTATTGATTACAACCGGGACCGACGGCTTATCGTGCTCTCCGAGGCACGATGGGGAGACCCACATGGACTGACACCCAAACCGGAAAGAAATATTTGTACAAACACAAATATCCATCCCGAGCGGAAATCGAACCCGCAAACCGTCGGTGTTTTAAGCGACTACTCGCACCACTACACCAGAACGGTTGTTGCTATGTTCACTACAATGGCATGATCACTATGACAAACATTGAGTTTGTTAAAAATTTGTTTGGTCGATTGTGTTTGTCATTTTCAGACAACCGTCGCAAGAGTAAATTATAATTGGAAGCTGTTGAGTGTGTTGCGTTAACATATTTATAGTAGAGTAGTAGTTATTACAAATGCGATAAAACCCCTATAAATCTTATGATAATCTGTCAGTTCAGCAGTTCTGCAGTCCACTGCTGAACTTAGGCCTCCCCAAGTTCGCGCCAGACATCCCGGTTTTCTGCAATCCTAATCTTTGATAATAAATAATAATAATAATAAGAAATAATAATAATAATATATCTATGATAATAAATTAAACATTTAGCCACTCACTGCTGCCAATGTAAGCGTGTATCATTTTCGATCTCCTCCAGTTCGCAGCAATCCTCCTCTAGCCTCTCATACTTATCTTGAAGGTCTGTTAGCTGCGTTTCAAGTTCCTGTCGAGTTATTTATATGTTAATATCATTGTAACGCTTATTAATATTCATAATTATACCATAACACACTGCAGCATTGCGATTTAGATTGCACATTACCTTGGAAAGGCACGATTTTACAAACGCATATTTATAACTGGAAACCCTTTCAAAGAAGAAAAATAATCTTATTCATTAATCAAGAGTAACTACTACAACTGCACAAATCAATTCATTAGTTACTAACTGTATTATTTTAAAAAATAAAGTACACTGTACGCATCTAATGCGATAATACACAAATGTGTATGCACTTGTCTGTAATACACAAATGCACACAAAGTTATGATAAATAATGATGTTTGGTATTTTTATTGACAACTAACACATGCTTAGTAATACATTGCATAATATTTTACAACAATAACATATATTCCAACAATGGCACGTACCATCGATCAATGCGACATGATTGATTTGACGACTAAATAGAAAAGATACAACCTAGCTGATAAACCATGAGAATCTTAACCAAAGTTATTGAAATAGAATTGACTATTGCGGTAACTGACGTCAACTTACAAGAACATATAGGACAGTAAAACATTTTACAAATGATGTATTGAACATTACGAATACTGATTAATGTATATTTAAACTATTCTATACTAAGTTCAACTCATCTTTGCGCGCGGGTATATGTGTGGGTGCGACGGTCGCGTAGTGACGCGACCGTCGCACTGTCCCTGACCGTCTGCTACACAAATTAAAGCAAATTAAAGTTGCATAATTACAAGCGCACGCACACAGAGAGCCGCGCGCAAAGATGACTTGAACTAACTATACAAAGTTTAAATTTTTGAAGATGAGAAAACTAATACGAATATACACTTAAAAGAATACCTCTGCCGTTTCCTAGTTAAATTGGATATAATTTTGGTATAATCTATACAATTTTATTCACTAACATGTTTAAACGTTAAATTAGGATGATATACTAACTTGTATTCGATTTTCCAGAAGAAATTCCTTCTGTAGCCTCTGCGCTAGTTTTGCCTCCTTAACGTCCTGCGCTGCTTCGTATATAGATATTTTTCCCTCCAAAAACTTTAGCCTCCTCTCGTAATACTGTTTGTGTTTCTTTCCCAATTTAACGCACTTACATTCCAGACTATCCCCGTCCTCCTTAGTACTAAGCGTCCTATTTCTAACACCTTGCTTCTCTAATTTTTCCCTTATACTATTCAGTCGTTGTATTTCTGTATTTAATTCGCCGCTACATTCAAAACTGTCGTTGATTTCTGTCTGAGTTCCGGTCGATTCAGTTTCCACGCCCTCGAAGATGCCACTTTCTTGTAAGATGTTATTCGGTTTCCGTTCCTCGCAAAGACTTTCGAGTGATTCCGATTTGTAACCCTTTTGCTGGTACGGTGTGACGGTCGCTATGGCTTTGTGGGTTTTGTGCGATGGAATGTCGATTTCGGGTTTCAATCTCAGATCACATATTCTTCTCGGTTTCGTCTGAAAATTTAAATTTATCTATTTTTGGTTTTACATTGTAAATGTTATGATTGAAGGTTGAATGACACTAATGACAAAACAATTAGTTTTTTTTTTTCTCTTCATTTTTAACAACTCAGTGTAAATCGGAAAAGTTTTTAATAAAAATTAATTGCATACCTGATAGCATTCATCTTCACTAACAGAACTGCTCAATGCTTGAAAATTGTAGAGCATCATCAAAACCTGCTCCAAGCAGCTCCTGTCCTCCACCGAAGCCGCGTTCAAGATCATCTGTTCCAAGTGATCCTTGACAGGATTACTCTTTAACGAGTCACTTGTTTCCGAGTTTCTATCCAAGATATCGGCTAGTACTTGAGCTTTGGCGAAGTCTTCCTTGAAGTCATCGTGAGGTGTTGTGAGATGTCTCCGTGGATTGCAGGGGCTACTTGGTGTGTGGGGGGACTTGTAGCCGGAGTCCATTCGTTTGAGCTCGGGGGACGCGGAGTCCTTTATCCGAGAGCCAGGGGACACACAGCCCGAATCTGAGTCGGTTAGGTTGTCCCTAGCACCCTGGAAAACATAAGAAATTTAGACATCTTACCTCTAGCCATACTTATACACCAATACAGATACATTCTTGTTACATATTTATGATAAGTACATATTTTTAATCAAACGGCTTTTTTATAAATAATGAACTACTGAACTGTCTTAATAAATTTCCAGATAGAAAATCTACGCTCCATTTCAATCGCTTAGTGTAGGTAATAAAGGCACACGTTTTTAAATGTTAAGTTTCGACAAACAAATGATGCGATAATATCATTTTTGGTACACGAGTAGGCCTTACTATTTTCGGTGCTGGTTATCCTGCCCACATATCTAAATCCTTTAAAAGGTATTGTTATGAGTTACATTAGCATTACGATAGTGTGATTATGAATATAAACTCAACAAAAGACCGCTTGTACTCGATTAAGATCTCAAAGCTCCTTAGAAGGCATGGAGCTTTAAGGTAAATGTGAACAACGAAGCGGGGGCGCCAACCGTGAAATCACTAGTTTTAACTCAACAGTTTAATTAACTAGACGTGATGAAATTGTATTGATTGCAAATCTTAATAGGAAAGTGAGAACTTGTAAAATTAATTGGAAGTAATATAACTTGATGAGGTTGTTTACATCTGATAAAATTGATATATCTTTACGATTTAGAAATGAAACCGGTCACGCAGAAGAAGTGTGTGACTTCAATGAAAGAAAAATTTACATTTGTTTGACAGAAATACTTTAAAAAAATGTTAGTATCAACATTAGCAACTCATTACCAATGATAAATATGTAAATTATTGTTACAAGAAGTGATATACAGTTTTACTGCTTTTTAACTTAAAATACTTTTTGAACATATACTTTTTACAATCTATAGAATAACTCATCCACAGACCTACATACATAATATGTCGTTCACGCCATTTTTCGGCAATTTTTTTAATACTTTTTTTATTACGAGAATGCTTTGTATTATTTCTTTGTGTAAAAATTTTCTCAACAGTTAACCTAATCTAAATTAAAAATTATATACATGCAAGCACACATTTTTGATAAATACAGCTATGTATAACAAGAAAATTATTTTGAAACAACTTATTAGAAAATAACTCTAAATTAAATCAAATTACTTTGTAATTTTGAATTACTTAAAATCATCTTGAATGTTTTCAATAATTAATTATCTTTACGTTTTATAATATAGAAAAAAATGAAATATCAATCCTCTCTATCTATAGTAAAAAATAATTTTAAATAAGTACCTTTAAATAAGATCACCACCAGACAATTACACTTCGCTGAGTATTTGTAACGATAAAGCCGTAGAAATGCATAATCTCGTCTACCTACACACTATGGGTAGACGAGGTTTTAAAAAAGAATTTCTGAGAATATTTTGTTACAAAGATAAAAATGTATACAATTAGTACGAAACCCTATCTAAAAAAAGCTAATTTTAAAAGAATAATTTCAGATGAAGCAATGTTGAAATATTTTCTTGTATGATCAACTAAAAATATTAATTTAAAAAATAATTTGTCCTCACTCCTCAATAACTCAACAAAATCTAAGTAACAGTCGCAAAAAATAGTCAAATTCGCAAACGAAATCAACAATTAACATTACCAAAAATTAACAAACAATACAAATTAAGACAATGAAAACAAAACGCATTAAATTTAAGTTACACACACATGAACATAATACTATACCTACTGAGGGCCAGTTGCACCGTTTGTGTATAACGCTAGTTGACGGTTGAAGATATTCAACAGATAAAAGTTCCAGTTGCAGGAATAACTGTATCCACAAACGGTGAAACAGGCCCCAAGATAAGTTGCAAAGTATTTGATACGCATTACGGTACAGCACACAAATAGACTGTAATTGCGTTCGAACGGAAAGAGGAAATGGTAGCCACCGAAACTGACCATCTTGGTGAGTTATGACGTCACGATCCACTCGCGGAAATCGTTCGAACGGATTGAGGCTCGAGAATTGAAATTATAGAAGTTTATTTCTAAGAAGTTGATAAGATTAATGCTAACATATTTTTATATCATTAAAATAATAGGCATTACACTTGTATATTATTTGGTAACGTCAAAATAATATACCTACTTTTACTGGTAACAATGGTGTAGGTCTAAATATTTATATGAAATGTTCTTCAAGATACAAATATTTATCATTCAGATATAACGTAATATCACACAATATCTATCAGTTACTTGATCTCATATAAGAGAAGAAATAAAGGCTAAAATTTTATAACAATAAAAATGCTGTCCTCCCTTAGAGGCACTGATACCACCTGAAAATCTTGCTGCTAGGCAAAACCCGTCTCTTCTACATAGAAAAATAATTGGAACTTACTGTACTGCTTTTCTTGCCCTTGCGTAATTGCAGATAAACTTGTAAGATCAATATAAAGGAAATCAATAATACTGGCTTTGTTATTATCTAATAATATCGACTTCAATAGATTATTCTAGGAGACATTAATAATAATGCTGCTACGCTTCAGCCTGTAGTATCCCACTGTTGGGCATAGGCCTCTTTCTCCATGTAGGAGAAGGATCAAAGCTTAATCCACCACGCTGCACCAATGCGGATTGGTGGATATATTCCCTACTATGAGTAACGATCGCTATCAGGTGTACTGTGTACATGATAACAACCGCGACCGACGGCTTAACGTGCTCTCCGAGGCATGGTGGGGAGACCCAAAAATACTGCACAAACATCCAGACAACGGCAAAAATCTGTATGGCCATTTCAAATGTTTGTCATGTGCGGGGATCGAACCCGCAACCGCCAGCGCAATAGCTACAAACCAGTGCTATAACCGTTGAGCCAACGCGGCGTCAATAATGCATCCTTAGCAAAGTAATGTATCTTAAAGATACGCTCTAATAAACAATAAGAGTCGTGTTAACTGAATTACAATTTTAACAAATTAACGTTTTACACGTTACAGACAATTAAATACGCCTGCCGAATCGTTTCGCACATATCGACCAGACGTATTTGAAATTGAGAAAACGGATCGTAATCTAATAAAGAAAATGGTCTTGAATATTAAATTATACATATTTACGTAATTCTACAAACAAGAAGAACAAAGGTAGATTTTTATTAGTATTAACTCACAATATCCTTCAATAATGTCTAACGAGATAAACTTCCTATAACCTTGACAGGTATCCTTTCATTTCCATTTATAAGATTCTCAAACGCGAACTCCGCGCGATAAACAAACAACAACGCATTCTTTTAACAATATTTACAATTGCAAATACATATGTCAGTATTAGCTCATATTTCGAATTCCTTTAAACTTAGGTAGTTTTTAGGTAATTTTAACTGAGGTCACAGCAGGAAATTTCACCACATACCACACATAAAATAATTCAATCGAATTAAGAGCGTGCATAAGGCGAGCAAAAAATCAGATTTCACCCGCGCGCCCGATGAAACAAAATATACACAAAGCCTCGTGTCAGAGTGCGATAGACGATATAGTTTTGAGCGCATTACGAATGTAAAAAACGACAAATATGTTATTTTGTATATAATTCCGAAACTAAAAGTAATTACATTAAATGCCTTGGCATAGCCTTTACTCATATTTAAATGTAATTAATTATCAAATTTTTGTCTTAATGGTCATAACCATATCGAGTATAAATAGAAAAAATATAAAAATTAGAGGTTACTTCGTGAATATATTTTATCGAGGAAATTTCCTTACTTTATGTTTTTGATATGGGTCAACCCTTGCAAATATCACGTAGTTTGTCATATATTTTTATTTTAAGATTTGGTCTGGAACTTTTCATGTCAAAACAAATAGAAGATGGTAATTTTGCATTATGCGCACTCTTAAGAACCTCCTACTTTTCTTGAAGTCGGTATAAAGAACAATAAAATTAAAATTGGAATTAGATAGAGTTTGATCATCATCTCTTCTGGAATTATCATTGAATGTTTAACTATACATCTATACATATAAATAAAATTGGATTGTCTGTTTTTAATATTAAAATAACCGTTTTTTACTAAATGCATATGGATCTATACACGGTACCTACATATACCAAAATAACATTTTTTACAATTTTTGTCTGTCTGTCTGTTTGTTCCGGCTAAACTCTAAAACGGCTGGACCGATTTTGGCGTGACTTTCACTGGCAGATAGCTGATGTAATAAGGAGTAACTTAGGCTCATTTTATTTTAGAAATTTATTTATTTTATAAGTCTGCGAATTGAACAATAACATTTTTGTTAAATTCCACGCGGACGAAGTCGCGGGCACATGATTTTTATTTGATTCGAAAAACAAGATTATAAAACAACTGCTATATAAAATACAGCGTTGGCGTACCTATATTAATCTATAGCTATACTAATGTTATAAAGCTGAAGAGTTTGTTTGTTTGTTTGAACGCGCTAATCTCAGGAACTACTGGTTCGATTTCAAAAATTCTCTCAGTGTTAGATAACCCATTTATCTAGGAGGAATATAGGCTATACATCATCACGTTAAGACCAATAGGAGCGGAGCACCAATGAAGAATGAACCGTCTTTTCCTTCTAAGAGCTTCCGCTGCGTGCGCTGCGTATATATACTGTTAAAGTTTCGCAAAAATCATGTATGACAGAATAGTTCCTATTCCACGCGGACGAAGTTGCGAGCGGAAGCTAGTTAATTAATATTTGTTTTTATAAGGAAGGATTTAAGAACGCAAAACATTGAAACAAGTTTCATGTAAAAACAATAAATAAAAAAAGCTTTAAATACGCGGATATGACTATTTCAAGTATTTAAGTGACTTGACACTGAACGAGTATAAGTAAAATTAACTGGAGCTTAGAATTTGTTGAATCAGTCGCTAAGATGAATCAGGTTAAAAGAGTATGTAGGTACTCTATGTATTCAAATTAGGTAAGTAGGTACGTACCTAAAAATACTTTTAATACAATTAATAAAGATTTATTTATTTTAGCTCGTAATTTCTTAAAGTCAAATTACAATAAATAAATCGATTATAACTTAGATAGTAATTTTATGAACAGTTTTAGACTTTAACAGATTTTTTTTACTTCTTGCTCTACAAATAAATTTAAATCGTTATTTGACATGTAACATCATCAGATTAACATAAATCTATATATATATAAATCAATGCCACTTTTCGTTGTAATCTATACTATCTATACTAATATTATAAAGAGGTAAAGTTTATAACTTTGTATATACGGGGTAATCTTCGCAAATACTGATCCGATCATGAAAATTCTTTCACTAACAGAAAGCTACACTATTCAGGAGTGACAAGATAAAAGGAAAAAGATAAAAATATATAAAGATTTTAAATCACCAGGATTTGAACCTGCGTCCTCTGACGTGCCGTGTCAACAATTCAATCTAATCAAGCATTATTATTTGCCTTAGAAATTAATTGGTGATTTTAAAACATTTATATTTATCTGATTTGCTGAAAATAGTGAGAGGCTACACTATTCAGGAGTGACATAGGCTATATTTTATTGTAATTGTACAAAAAAATTCAGTAAAAAAGAAAAATATTAAAATATATTATGAAAATGACAAAGAAACGAACGCCATCTATCGCTGTTAGATTTAACTATTTAATACTCTATTTTATTTACTGTCTATTTGAATCTATTGATGACGAAGTTTTTACGCTTTTTGATAGATGGCGTTGGAGCAACATATTATTTATTTAAGTGGTTTAAAATTTGTTCTTTATAGTATGTTATTTGGTTCTGTAATTTAAAATAATAAATACACGATATTATTACGATTTTATTCATCGCTGTAGGCGCCCGCTGCCGTTTATTTTTTATTTTATATATTTTCTCTTTACTTTCTGTTTTACTTTATCGGTACTCCGGACGTAGTTTTGGTCAAAAGTTTTCTTCAAAACTATTTTTGCATTTTAAAAAAGATAATTAACGCCCAACGAAGTGGGCACGGGTCGGCTAGTTTTATATAACTCAAGAACGGGCTCACATATCCAAACCAAATATTTAGGCTTTGTTCGGACTATTAAGTAGATGGTTTATGTGAAGTTTGCACAAAATCGGTCGAGCGCATGGAATTATTATGTACTACGTACAACCGTAGTACATAATAATTCTATGGTCGAGCGGTTCTTCATTTATCACATTTTTTGTAACAAAGGAGGATCATTTTGTTAATAGGGAAATTTTGCTGTCAAATTGAAACTTTTTTCAGTGTTGACAGTACAAGCATGTTGTTATGTCATTCATTTCTGTCAAGAAACAAATCTAAGTACATCACGAAAATAATTAACGCCCAACGAAGTGGGCACGGGACGGCTAGTAAAATCTAAAAAACAATCACAAACCCACATACTTAGTACCTACAATGTCATTCAAAGTATGAGGACGGATTTGACACCTAATATGTTAAAATCCGTTAGACGGTTTAGTCTACCGAGAGATTAACATATATACACTTGATATACATACATATACTTGAAATACATAAACCTTTTAGCTATCAGGTTAATAACATTTGATACTAAGCAATACCAAATGTATTTAATGAAATGATAAGCATAACTTATTCCCCTAATTAACTAAAAAGACAATATAATTGTATAATTACACAATCATCCATGATAAACTTAAAAAGTACAGTACTTATTAGTGTAATTTGTACAAGCTGTGTCTCGCGGATCGCGGAAAACGTGCAGATATAAATTTTATAGCCTAGCCTCTCTCGATAAATGGACTACCCAACACAATAATAACTCAATTTCAACCAGTTTCTGATTAGCGCATTCAAACAAACCTCTTCAGCTTTATGATATTAGTATAGATGTGTGTATACTTTGTGTAAAAACGGTCAGAAATATTTTACACGTAATAGCAAACATGAGCTGCTATTCAATTCAATTCTTGCAGGAAGTAAGGATGACGAAGACGCACACATTTGGCACGTGCTGTGTCAACTGCACTTAATCATTTTTACGAACTTCAAAATCATGATAGGAATAATGAAGATATGATTGGCTACATCGATAACCTTTAAATGGCTAATCGATCTGGATATTGGCTAGTAAAGCCAGTAAAACAGCATTGAAGATTTGTACTAAATTATCTCTGTAATAATCTATCTGACTACTATAAGGGTTAAAAGAATATGAATTATGATATATATACTAGCGGATCCGGCAGACGTTGTCCTGCCCGGAAAACACCTACCAAATTTGATTGCTTACATACTAATGACAGCGCCACCTACCGGGTCCAATTGAGATAAAAACTACCCTATCTCCCAAGTTGGATAAAATTACAGATGCTTAAAAATTTGATAAAAATTGATTCAGTAGTTTCGGAGTTTACCGCGAACATACATCGTGACACGAAATTTTTATACTTACATATAGATTAATTCTTTTTTACCATCGAATACAACTTAATTTACGGGATATGATAGTTGAATCAAGCCCTGAATGCTAGCTATAAAAGTCAGTATCATAGCATTGAAGGTATGCCACCAGTTGACAGTAATGAAGTCAAACTTAACGGGTCCTTCGTACCAGTTATTTAAACTACCCGATATCTTAATCAACGGGAAATTTAATTGTTTTTCAAACAATACAAGGTAATGGTATCCGTATACGAACAGCGCGAGAAAATAACAACAATGAATGATATTACGTAGATGGGGACAAATTGTTTACAGATATTACGTGTGCAACAATTTTTGACGATTTTTTTTTAAATTAATTGTTAGTGTTACGTTTTTTTTTAGAAATCATATATATATTTACAATTTATAATATTTACAACTAAAGATATTTACTATGTTTGTTTCGTCATGGTTATTAATTTTTCAATATTGGCGTTAAATATAAATCATATTAATTTGATAAAAAAACATGGCTTTGTTATAACTATAGCTTATACGTCAAAGATTTATAAAACATCATATTATTATTAAAATGATAAAGTGAGACATATTGCCCACGTAATAGTTAAATAATTTGCAGCACTAATAGAATGTATTTGCAGTAGTAAACATGATTATATTATGTTATTAATTCAAACTATAAATTTGTTATACTTAAATGATCTTGTGAATATGTAATCTAAGTACCAACAATTTACTGTGTAATTAGTAATTACGTAGTTACCGCTCCGATGGCCAAAACCTTCAAATCGGAGATTTAACAACAAAACATTTACTGTGGAAATTTACATGACTGCAGTAATGACATTAAGTGTTGAAGTTATGACTTAATTTTTAAAGAATATTTGAATATATTAGGTAATTATAATATAATTAAAAAATTATTACCATTTAACGATTTGATTACAACCATTAAAAATAGACCGCAAATGAAAAAACCGTTAAACTCAATCGCCTTTTGAATCACTAATTTTTACGCGGAAATTAAATTTTTTTTTTTTTTTAACTCGAACACACTTTAAAACTAAGACAAACCTTATTACACCTCATTTACTTCGAATCACAAAACTACGAGAACATTATTATTTAATTCCTATATTTACACTTTGAATTTTCACGTTATAAATTTTCCAAAACTATTCCAAACTTTTTTAACACAACACGAAACCAAAACACTTTTACCACATTCCTCATTTTTTTTTTTTAAACTCGAGCACTCAACACACGGACTAAGGCATACCTTATCGGGGCCGGCGTCCTCCAGCTCGAGCAGCCTGAACTCCATGAGCTCGAGTTGGTCGCGAGCGTCCCGCAGCGCGTCCGCGAGCCGCGTGCACTCGCGCGCCGCCGCCGCCGCCCGCTCCGCCGCGCTCCGGCACTGCCCGCACGACTACGGGCACCGTGAACATCGTTTACAATGGACACTTCAAGGTTTCATACTTTCTAAATACTATTACACTTATATTGTACTCTTATTTAAATCGTAAAAGCGAAATTTATGATTAGGAATGCTATATTTTATATAATAAAGAAATATGTAGTTTTAATGATATATTTAATTGTAGTCATAAAATAAATGTGATGTTGTCTAAATTTTACAAAACAGGTAGGTAATTTTAAGGTATTTTACTTAACATAACTTACATACGTCAAAATGGGTGTAAGTTACTTTTTCAAATAAACAAAATCAATTGTAATTTAACACTACAATTTCGTATAAAACTATTGTTCATACAAGGCCTGTAACAACAATATAACGCTGTATACAATAAACTCGGGCAAAACCAGACTTTGTCACTAGTTATTTTCTACAAAAGGAACCGCTCTACTCTCGTTTCGGTCTGCTTAATTGATAAATAATAATACAATTTTCTATCGTGTTAAAGTGTAAATTGAGACTTTAATTGGTCTGAATTGCATCTGCGTTGTAATTGCAGGATATAAGCGTTTATATACATTTTAGACTTATCTATCTTGTATATGGTAAGGTGTGATATTTAGGTCATTGTACATTGCCAGGTTACTATTAAATATAATTTGACGTTTAATATTTACTTGTTTTTCTTTTTAACGAAACACTTGTTAAGAAAAAATAACTATATTATTTAAAATTAATTAATAATTATACTTTGTCCACTAACTACCAGATACTTATTTTTAGCGCTACATCGAAACATTAAAAAATGCATAAATATTAACTATAAGAAATTATACGCTATAAAAAAAAACAATGCACTTAAAACCTTGTCACCCTAAACAACAATAGAGCTGTGATGTGACGCAAGCAACAAGCGCCAATAGTTTAGTGGGTGACACGCTATCGCAATAATGACATTACCGGTGAACGATGCTCTTATGATATTTCAAGGCCGTGAGGTTCCGAATTCCTCACCTCATGACAACACGACCTCATGACAACACGACCTCATTTGAATGTTAACTGGTAACTTTGTAAAGTAATCAGCAAAATCAAAACAACTAAACAGTTATTTAATACAATTCATTTAATTATTAACTAGGCCTCATGAGTTTACCCGCGTTACTTTTGATCCCTTAAATTTTTCCGGTTGCGATTTCTGTATATCAATAGTTATCTGGAAGAGATCGCTACAAAGCGATAAGACAGCCAGTTGCTGTGTTAGCTATTGCCAGTATTTTTTATTTTTACTTCTTAAAAGTATTAAATAACAATAACAAAAAAAAAATCAATATATAAAGTAGTTTATGTATTACTCCGAATTTAGGTGATTAATATAAAGAGAAAAAAATTAATAACAAAATATCTACATAATTATAGGTACATCTATTCTCACAAAAATTTATACCAAGTAATACAATTATGATAGGAAGTAGGATATCATTAAATCTTCTGCTTGCTCATCTGGCACAAATCATTAGTCGCGTGCTGTCTACTACGAAACAATTGCATTTTCAACTTTATCCTTTAAACAATATGGTTTCAAAGCTGCAATAAATGTGAGTTTGAATCCCTACTTGTCCTACTAAGTTTCATAAAATAGGTTTTCATCAAATATCTCCATTGTACAGTAACAGTCTATAACGTAAACCATTGCTGGTCTATTCTTCTAGGAAGAAAAAATGAAGAACAATCAGCCTTGATGCTTGACATTGGTTTAGTGGACTAAAAGGTCTTTGGAGTCAAAATCTCATTATGATTTATCATCATCATGATTTCTTCATTGATTTTATAACTATTCTCTGACTCAATAAGAAATTAATATAACAATACTTGAGTTTTTTTTAACATTATAATGTCGATAATATGACAAAATCTGTTTTTCATTAACGTAATATTAAGATGACTTCCTATGGTCGTTTCGTCATTAAATACAGCTTAAAACGATTACTATTGTATACAAAGCACTTAAAAAACACACCTTAATATCTTCCGTCATTATGACAAAGACTCTATAAAAAACATAATAATATTTTTATTATTCTATTTATATATGAAGTATTTATTTATTATTTTTATGTTTCTACAATTGTAGCAAACAATCTCACAGTAGGCTGGGAAACCACACAATACACCCCAAGAAACTCTAGCTGCCATACTCTACACAGGAACAAAATACTACTGAGAGCAGTATAATGTGGCCGTGATCTTCCGTAGGGTTAAGTTACTTCCCCAGTCAGTCTGCTCTATTTTGTCCAAATTGCTGTGCCTTACGGCCTACGTCATAGTTCTTAATACGACCTATGTCATAGTATTTTAATTGTTTTCGTAAGATACTCACCCACATTTCGTTGAGCGGCTGAGGGGAAAGAGAGGCGGGCGCGGAAGACACCGCGGAATCTTCGTCCGACGGAGCCTCCTACAATAAATGAAAATAATAATATAGAGAAAATTTAAAATTTTTAACAGTACAAAAGACTATAAAAAAAGTGTCTAGTTCCTGGTTAACTATCATACCTATAATTTTCTGGGAGTAGCTTCATTTTGATGAGACAAACAAAAAATTCCTCTTCGAAAACTCTCGATTGTGGTAGCTAACAGAGATAGCAGGAAATCGAGCAGCAGTGAAGGTAAGACCGGGATAACGTACCACGCAATTTGTAGGACAATATTACTATTAAATTATATAGATATTAACTAACTAAAAGAAAAAAAATCAGCTGGTTAGTAATAATTTTTGATGACTGTACGAGGTCATCAAAAATTGATTTTTTTCTAAATTTTTTTTTTCTTTTAGTTGGTTAACCTATACTAATATAATAAAGCTGAAGAGTTTATTTGTTTGTTTGTTTGAACGCGCTAATCTCAGGATCTATCTACTGGTCCGATTTGAAAAATTCTTTTAGTGTTAGATAGCCCATTTATCGAGGAAGGCAATAGGCTAAATATCATCACGCTAAGACCAATAGGAGCGGAGTCCACGCCGACGAAGTCGCGCGCAGAAGCTAGTATTTATATAATTTGATGATAATATTGTCCTACAAATTGCGTGGTACGTTTTATCCCGGTCCTAAGCTCACTGCTGCTCTATCTCTTTCTAACTCTATTATCTACCGCAATCGAGAGTTTTCGAAGAGGAACTTTTTGTTCGTCTCATCAAAATGAAGCTACTCCCAGAAAATTAGCTTGTTACTAATCAGGTGAAAAAATGTACTAGGGAGTCTAGGGATCCCTACCTATATGTATATCTTGTTACAGCTAAAAGCGCTGAGGCGTCACTCTCGCGTCACTGCTGTTTTATTGTTTCACATGATTTCATTCCCCATATTTTCGTATACCGAGCACCTTACATTGTTTGTTAAGAAATGAACTCCAATTAGGAACGTAAAATACATAAGACACTCTTATTCTAATGTGTGTAAAACTGGAGTCAATCGAGCAAAAATATAAAGAAGATAATTTAAAACGTATTTAAACTCATAACCTTTACAGTCTCCACGAGGGTAAAGACTAAATTAATATAAATTATGTTTTCAGTAAGGTCAGTTACCAATGTATGTACTTATTATAGAGAGTTACAACTTACCCTATAAAAGCTTTCCTTCCGATGTTGTATGTCTGTTTTCAAATCTTCTCGGTTGCTCTTTTCTTTTGCCTGAAACAAAGCAAAAGACTAATTAAAAATGTAAAACTATTTACTTTAGGTATATTTTACAAAAAAAATCGAGTTTTTGCTATGTAGAAGTATAACTTAGATAACTGTAAATAATTAAAATGAAGTTTTTTTTTTGGATAAGTAACTACTAGGTACGTTTTTTTTTTTGTTCGATATAAAATATTGATACGTAAAATAAATAAATATCAATGTCATTCTTGCAATATTGCTACGGCTACTGTGAAAAAATAAATAAATGTACCGTACTGTTATGCTAAATATTTAGATACCTAGCTATTTGGTTTTTCAGTCGTATAGGTACATTTTTAAGAAAAAAAAAGAATCACTTAAAATTTTTAACATCTTTTTTAGTTTAGCTAGTAGTAGATTTTCCAATAATTTTTTTTACATCAGCTACAGTAATAAGTACATATTCTATATGTATGATGTTTTATTTTAAAATAAGTTAAAAGTTAAAGCTTACAAAAAACTTAATACACCAGTTTTATTTATTTTTAGAAGGTTGTTATGATCACGAATCTATGGCTATCATAATCAAATATAATTCTATTGTGATAACATCAAGCTGGTGAAAGGTAACGGTTACCCGAAGATGGGTAATTTTATATTATACCGACGAGTATAATATACGGGACCTGCTTACACTTACTATACTAACTGTAACTTTCTATGAAAATTTATGGTACAACAAATTTGTCAAATACGGGTGGAAAAGGTCACTAACCTGAAATAATCATCTACATACTTTAATAGGTTTACAAAAAAATATATATTACATCGAGATCAACGCTATGAAAAAAGAAGATCGAGATGGAAAACAAGTGGAAACTTTTTTATCTCTATCACTCTCTCAGAGTACTTAAAAAAAGTAAATGATATATATTTTTTTTACTTTGGTAAACTTTCATACAAATTCACTAAAGAAAATTGTATACCGGTACTATTTATTTAATAATAGTAAGTTGTTCCAAAAATTGTTTTTTATATGTATATATAAATATAAATTTTATATGTATATTGTTTCAATGAAACCTTCTCCGGTACCAACTTCCAAAGAACAATGTTTTATTTATTTCCACGTATAAACTTTACTTTTCATTGAATGAATAGTAATTCTGTATCCGCAATGTAGGACAGACTTCATCTGTCTGTTCCTACAATCGAAGTGACCCTTCTATCCATTCGATCGGCTTTCGCTAATCAAATATTGATATCTATCAAGGAATCCGGACATTCACGGTTGTATTGAACCACGAGTTTAAACAAAATAACATTCTAATTTTAAATAAATAAATATAACTTCAATATAACACAATATTCTATTTAGGGACACTTAAAAATAATAGTTTTCGTTAATTGTTAAGAATAACTACATTTTATTATCTCGAAATTAAAAATAAATAATAATTATTAAATATTATTACTTAACTGTACCTTACCTTCATTTTAGTTACAAATCGTACAAAAAAAAATACAAAGTCTAACACAATTGTTCCTATTTATTTATACTGTCAATCATTTCTTTTTCACTGTAGCAAATATAAAATATAATGATGAAATGAAAGTTAAATTAATAATATTAAAAAAGCATTAAAGCTAAGTATGTAATTACCCCATGACACTCGCGTCATTATTACAAATCTAATGACAAACTATTAACCACATGACGTGCGTTTGTGTGTGTCATGTTAAATACCACCATTATACCTTATGCGCATACCTTTATCTTTGATCAATCAAGTAAACTGACATAATATTTCGAAATTCAAATACCAAATGTCAAATTAATCGCAACCATATCCTGCGATCTGAAGTTAATCACGCAAATACGATTTGAAACAATCGAAAATGATTCCCGAATCGTGAAACATTGGTCGGTCCTTAAGCAGCCATATCTCTTGTTCTCTAATTTATCTCGACACGATTAATAAATACTTATTCACGGCTTATTAGGATAGTGAAATATTGGATAGTTTAGTAATAAGACGTTAATTGGTCGTTGATGGTAATATTGATTCAAGTCTCGTAATCGGGCTACATTGTCTCGGTCATCTTGGCAACGAAAGTAGTCTACCTGTTCTGAATGTAATCGAAATTGGTTTGTACAATATGAACATACTTTCACTACTTATTGTTCTTTATAGTAACGCTAAACAAGACTATAACTATTTCTTAGCCAGTTACAGGTCTTTTTTGTAATGTCGGATATTGTCTATGTCAAAGTCATTCTTTGTTTATTTATTTATTTATACTTTATTGTACACCACAACTACATTTTAACACATTTATAGACATTTACAGACTGTGAAGTACAATGGGCGGACTTATGGCTATTTAGCCATTTCTTCCAGACAACCCACATGTTCCTTAATTTATCGCAATGAAAGAAAAAATTTATGAAAATATTCTGCAGAAATGGTCGCAAAAAATAGTAAAAAATCAGAAGTCAGTAAATTAACTCATTTGAATTTATTATTAATTATCTACTTATATCTAGTAGTTAACAGGGCACAGCTAACGTTTAAAAATTTTAATTTATAAATTTAACATATTAAATCGTATGTTATTTCCTGTAATTCCAATACGAGGTGTATAATACATATAAGAGGTGTTCTCGCCATTGACAGGAAAGTCTTTTATAAATACATTGTTTTATATTTTGTAAGCTATTGGCTGTTTATTTCTCTAAGCCTACTATTGTTATTTTTATTGGAATAGTGACAGAATATAAATATAGGTGGCTTACTTGATGACATGTGATCACTAATCATAATAAGTATATAAACAATTAGCAGAAATAAATTACTAATTTAAAAGGGTGAACAGAAGAAGATTATTTAAAAGTCGAGTTGGAGAAAGTAGATGGTGGTTGATGCCTTCTACATCTTTCAATCGTTTCGAAATCCAGCTATAATTGTAGCTACTTCAAATTTCTGCGAGGTTGTAACTTGTAAGTACTACGCTGGTCGAGCTATATATACACGAGCTGTAGTAAAATTTACAATAGCATGACTCTACTATTAATTATCTACTTATCTATGTATTCAATAATGTTGTGCTCGACTGGAGGTATATCACAAGTAAATTATCCTCTAGTCCGCAGGCTGGTTGGCGCTCACTTGCCCCAGTTCCCAAGCCGTTGTTATTAGCCCGCCGTGACTCGCTTTGTGCGCTTGCGCATGATATCTAACAGCAATCTGGCTATTGATTGGCGATGTAAAATATGCAATTCTTTTAATCTAATTACATACTTTTAAACTTTTTTTTTGGACTTTATTGTAGATTTATGAAATTACATACTTTTACATTTTTTGAGATGAATATTAATTAAAAACGAGGTGGCGTTGACGCGTGAAGTATAAAATACTGAAAGCCTTTATTTAATATAGAATTCATCTTAAAATATTTACTAATATTTTAAAGCTGAGAAAATTGAATGATTAAACGAGCTAATCTCAGGACCTACTGGTTCGAACTGAAAGTTATTTTCGTGCTGTATAGTCCGTTCACCACGGAAGGCTATAAGCGATGTATGAAAATTGTACGTTCTCACAGTAAATTAACGCGAGTGAAACCGCATGGTACAGCTAGTATCTAATAGAATAAAAAGAACAAGATTCACTTGCTTAAAAAAAAACATACGACGTGACCGACGTGTGCTTTATCTAACGCCACGCCGTCTAGTTCTAGTATCTCGAAAAGTTCTAACAAAATTCACACACTCGACAATAGATGGCGCTGTTAGTTAGAGTCCAACAATAAAAATTAAAATAATATCTACTTCGTATTCCGAAAAAAAAATCTATGAAACATCGTTTATTAAAATCAAGATAACATTTAAATTTAAACTTAATAAATCTAGAGATTTTCTAGTTTCAAATTACCAAGTCTCTAGACTCTACAGAGAGATAGAGTTAAAAGCGTTTAAGCAATAAGTATAGGTACTACAAGAATAGCGTTTAATAGAATAGAATATAGAGTAATAAATTAAAATACAGATCAAATAAACAAATATCGTACGGCCGTGCCGCTATAAATTAAATAAAACGTATTCGTCGCAATCGCTAATCGTCGAATATAAATCAGCGGACACGATAAATAGCGATATTTCACTTTAACGTAATATTTCAAACGATATCGATCGATAGGTAATCAATAGGAATAAATCGGGGTCGTTGAAAAAATATTGATTTATTATAAGAGTAAAAATATAAAAAAGAAACTATTAAAAACAGTTAATATATTTATTTTGAAGATTATATAATACTTGTACTTTTATGAAATTATAACTAGTGACTTGTGACAGTATAGTGTGACAACAAGCGGTAAATAATTTGTTAGTTTATCTATATTTACAAACTAAATAATAAGGAAAAACTATCAAATATACATTTTAAATTAATCTTTTACGATTAATTTCTAACTATTATAATTCTAAATATCTGCACTTAACATAAAATTACTCTAAAAGCTGTAATTTATTAATTGAGGCGAAACAGTTCCTAATGACCTATTCTACCTCCTGGTAAAAAAAATATAATAAAAAAAAACTACAAGTAAAACTAAACTAACTAAACTCTAGTTAAACTCTAATTGTAACTTATATGCACGTTACCCTTTATCCATAACTGGTGAAACAGTCCCTGAAAGTAATAATCAACCTTTGATAATATTTTATAGACAAGCACTTCAACAAAGGGATTGATGAATGATGCATTAGTAGGCTGTATAAAAGCATGGGAAAGTGTGACCCACGTTGAACTGACCTACGATTATGACCACGACACTCAGATCGCTATGGTGACAACGATTTTCGAATATATTTTTCATTAATTTAGTTTTGAAGGAGCTCTGAAGTTTCTACTAGTTTAATGATGTGTTGACTTAGTGTTATTACTGGAAAACGCGTAAACAGTAGCAGGTTCAATCCTGGTATATGACAAACGACCAGATACTTGTAAACTGTCAAACTCGCGAAATCGAAATAATACTTATCCGATTTTTTTTTCAATTTTCTGCCCATATTCCTTATTTCTTCATTATATAAAAAACAATTTAAAAATTTTTTGCTTAAAGTCCAACCAAGTCGTTCACTAATTTAGCAATATGAATTATAACGATTTATTTTTATTTCTATAAATTTCATAATAACATCACATACGTATAGGTATAAAATATACAATACTAGCTGACCCCGCAAAAGTTGTTTTGCCATTTATGTTATTAACCCCCGCAAACCCCTCTTGTGGGTGGAATTTTGTAAAATCCGTTCTTAGCTGACCTCTACTCGGTGAAAGGAACATTCCTACCAAATTTCAAGTCTCTATACGCCTTATGGTTCCAGAGATATCGTGATGAGTCAATGGGTGGAAATCTCTTTCATATACATATATAGAAGACTAGCCGACCCGTGCCCACTTCGTTGGGCGTTATAATCCATTTCACATAAGAAGGGTACGGTGAAATTTGATATGTTCCAATACACTTTCACTATTTTCAGCAAATCAGATAAATATAAATGTTTTAAAATCACCAGTTAATTTCTAAGGCAAATAATAATGCTTGATTAGATTGAATTGTTGACACGGCACGTCAGAGGGCGCAGGTTCAAATCCTGCTGATTTAAGATCTTTATATATTTTTATCTTTTTCCTTTTATCTTGTCACTCCTGAATAGTGTAGCTTTCTGTTAGCGAAAGAATTTTCATGATCGGATCAGTATTTGCGAAGATTACCCCGTATATACAAACAAAGTTATAAACTTTACCTCTTTATAATATTAGTATAGATAATATAGAAGAAGATTGATAAAAGACATATTGTACTTTGCTAATATTGAATGGTCACTGTCGTGTCACAAGTGGCAGCGATCAATTCGATTAAGAATAGCCACAAAGTGTAAATTTCGAGAAGTGGCATACATTAATTTTGTTATTCGAATATAACTACCTACATAATATAATCTATTCGTGTTAACAAAATAGTGATTCATCGGTGTCAAATAGCTTAGCCACGCCCCTTGACCATTTGATCAAACAATAGTAAATTAAATGCCGTGTTCAAATTGACCAGTTGTTAGTAAGACATTCAAACCAGCGTTTTTAAAACAATAAATATATTTGATCTGTTTAAACTATTAGAAATAAAGATACAAACGAGATTTACAAAGTAAATATTGTATCTACTGATGCCTGTTATTTTGAATTTATTTGTATAATGATATTTCACTAGCTTGTGCTTTAAAATGGAGAGGACACACAGAGTGGGCACCGTACACACTTTATTCACAGACTCTACAAAATTATGTTGGAGAGCAAATAATAATTGATAACATACATATAGAGCATATACCACTTCTGTTGGTAAACTAGTCTATGACTATCCCGTGACATTACTGTTTTCGCGTAGCGGAAACATTGTCCAGCACATGCATTCATTTACACACTCACACACATAAACATATATACATAAATTGATAGTAATACCGTGTGAAAGTGCTAAGAGAATAATAAGCAGACCATTTTGTCCCTGACTGTTATGGACTGATGTTATTGAATTGTATTGATAGTTCTGACGCCGCGTTGGCGCAGCGGTCACAGCACTGGATTGCGATTGGCTGTTGCGTGGGCGGTTGCGGGTTCGATCCCCGCACACGACAACATTTGTATTGGCCATACAGATGTTTGACGTGGTCTGGGTGTTTGTGCAGTCCTTGTGAGTCTCCCCACCGTGCCTCGGAAAGCACGTTAAGCCGTCGATCCTGGTTGTTATCATGTACACCTGGTAGCGATTGTTACTCATAGTAGGGAATATTTCCGCCAACCCGCATTGGAGCAGCGTGGTGGATTAAGCTTCGATCCTTCTCCTACATGGGGAAGAGGCCTATGCCCAACAGTGGGATATTACAGGCTGAATCGTGAATCGTGATAGTTCTTTTTATTGATTACATGTTGAAACGATCATCGTATCATTAATAAATCAAATTTTTATAGGACCAAATGGCAACTATTCCGCATCAAACTAAAAAGAATCATGTCATTCAGTTCAGAAATCTCGAAATACCATCCGAATTGAGAACCATCACATCACAGAAATGAGATCACTATAATTATGTCAGAAATCAGGATAATATTTGGCATGTAAATATACAAATAATAATTCTGTCATTTAGTAACAAACAAAAATCGTCAATCACTAATAAAATGCTTTAAAGGCCTATCCCATCAAATACTATGTGACTCACAGTTAATGTAGATTTTTCTTTGTTTCATATCTTTTAGAGTGTCAGCATAATATAAGTGGGTATCATGTTCAGTTCTTGCCTCACTCGACTCTATCTCATCCAAATCCATTAGTTCCATCTATCACTGTACGTTTCAAGGGCGATTCATCAAAAGAGCTTTCATACTTTATCAGTATTTTGTAGTACATTCTAATCTCCAAACAATTCAAGGATATTTGACCGATTTAGGGGTACCATTCTCTGACATTTTCAAGTTAATTTATAAGGACAAAAAGGGACAAATGCCACTAACATCATGGTTATACTAGAATTTATTTAATAATGCTAGCCATTGTTGCATTGTAATATGCACATCTCAGTAAAATTGAAAACATAATATGTTAATATGATACAGAGGCT
This sequence comes from Melitaea athalia, assembly GCA_905220545.2. Classification (NCBI taxonomy): domain Eukaryota; kingdom Metazoa; phylum Arthropoda; class Insecta; order Lepidoptera; family Nymphalidae; genus Melitaea; species Melitaea athalia. The sequence goes on from HG992188.1 coordinate 16,846,797, forward strand.
TGATAGGCTTGATTTAAAATATAATTACGGTATTCTGAGAATTTCTAAAGTACTGATTCTACTGTCATTCATCATGTGATACACAATAAAGTCGTTATTTTTTATGTTTTTTAGTCTACATCTACAAATACATTCCGCTTATCACTGAAGTATGTGACATTCTGTTAAAATGTTTAGAAAGTATTTCACTCATTCAGATAGGTATACTGAATAGATAAATAATTTATGTAAATAATATTCAATGAGTTCGATAAATATTTTATTTCATTGTTATTTATTTATGCATATATTATTTACTGTTGCTACGAAATAAGGCTATAAACTAGATGAAGAATGACGACGCGTTGGCGCAACGGTCACAGCACTGGTTTGTGTCTGTAGCACTGGTCTGGATGTTTGTGCAGTCCTTGTGGGTCTCCCCACCGTGCCTCGGAGAGCACGTTAAGCCATCGGTCCCATTTGTTATCATATAAACCTGATAGCGATCGTTACTCATAGTAGGGAATATATCCACCACAACGCATTAGAGCAGCGTGGTGGATTAAGCTCCGATTCTTCTCCTACATGGGGAAAGAGCCCTATGCCCAGCAGTGGGATATTACAGGCCGAAGCGTGTCATTATGTTAAAACGTTTGGAAAGTATTTCACTCATTCAAATAGGTATAATGAATGGATAATTTATGTAAACAATATTCAATAAGTTCGATAAATATTTGATTTCATTGTTATTTATTTATATATACATACATAATTATATTATTTACTGTTACTACCAAATAAAACTAAAATAGGTACATTGACATATTATATAGCAACAAAAAGAAAAGATAAAGCTATCTATAATAGCAGAATCTATTTAGTAACTAAAAGAATAAATTTTAAATCCAACTTGTCTATTTTTCTAAAAAACAAACTTTTGCCATTCTTTAAAACAAATAGTCTGATTTTATATATCTCTATATATATAAAAATGAATCGCTTAATGTGTTGCTAAGCGCAAATCTCGAGAGCAGCTGAACCTATTTCGCTAATTCTTTTTTTTATAATATTCATTGAAGTACGAGGATGGTTGTTAGAGAAAAATTTAAAAAATTCCCTGAAAAAGTCTAAAAACAACACTTTTCTATATTCCCATACAAAAAATTCGTAATAATACGTAAAAGTCAATTTGAACTTTAATACCATACCATAAAGTTTAAGTGTTAGAGGAGGGGTTCCGGGAAGGATAAGTAGTAAAAAAATTGAATTGACTGTTAGGCGGTACGAAGTTCGCCGGGTCAGCTAGTTTACGATATAATCTGGTGTAGCGCTGCGAGTAGTCGCCTAAAACATCGACAGTTTGCGGGTTTGACTCCTGCTCGGGATGGATATAATATAGTATTAATTCTACAAATATTTCTTTCCAGTTTAGATGTCTGTCCTTAGGGATCTCCCCACCGTGCTTCGGAGAGCACGTTAAGCTGTCGGTCCCGGTTGTTATCATAAATACCTGATAGCGATCATTACTCATGGTAGGGAAGATATCAGCCAACCCGCGGTAGAGCAGCGTGGTGCACTAAGCTCCAATCCTTCTCCTACATGGAGAAAGGGCTGAATCGTGAATATGAAATAAAGTAACTTATTTATTTAATTTAAAAATTAAACATTTAATGAGATTTATACCGTAGATTACAAAGTGTGGTACCATTCAATTACATATCAAAAAGGAGTCAAAGACTCTACTACGATAATATTCTTACAACAAAATAATAATTACAGCATAAATTATCATCGTAAAACGTGTAAAGAGGTCGCTTAGCGAGAAACACATTAACGAAGCTTAAAATTCATCATTCGATAAGAAAAAATTACCTTTTTTAAAACTTCGATAAAAATGTTGTAAAGTAGGAAATAGTTTTGGGTCGCGCGATACGCATCCACTTTCACATCTCGAATTTCGTACATTCGTGTTCGATTGCATAATTTTATTTAAAAAAAAACGGTTATTTTTAATTTTATGCACTTTTTGTGTCATGCCCGCGTGTTATCAGTCAGATGTTAATCAGCTGTTTGTTAGTTGACTAATTCGTTAACAATGTTTTGTATGTTTAACGTAGATTAATAAAAAATGTTTTTGTTTTTCTAAATTAATGTTTAGCCAAAAAATGGCTACAAATAAAACGGTTTGAAAAAATGTATCAACTTTTGATCTCGACTGCACCGAACAAACTCCTCAGTGTCTTCTCCGTTCTAACTTTGAAAATACATATTTCAAAATGTTTTTTATGAGAGAGGACCGAGGTGGGATCCGCGAGATCCCTGAAAGTATAATCCTTAACTATAATACCTAAGACGTTTAAATTAAATAAATATTTTCTTTGATTTCCTAACTGAAAAAGACAACAATTACTTCATCTTAATATGTATCTTAAGTAACCTACCTAATAGTGTACTTAGAATAGTATAACGAGGTAATAAAAATTCTTTAGTCGTAAGTCGACACCAGCAATTTATACTACGCTAACTCGAATTTTCGAAAATTCGTTTTTTTATGCGAAGTTGCTTAAAATGTGGTTTTTTATAAGTAATAAAAAAATTGTGAAGAAATACTCAAAAATAACGAAGTTATAAATCTTATACTACGCTAACTAAAGGTACTTTTCGAAATCACTCAAATTAAATTACGCTAACTATTATTAGCGGAGTATACACGGGGAGCACCGAGCTTAAAGTCCGTGTAACACTACGCTAACACTAGTTAGCGTCGTTTAGTGCGTTCGTGTATACTTGATCGTTTATAAAATGCACTACTTAGCGACTTTACTTTTATAAATACTTATGTAAAAACGTTTATTAATTCATTTATTGATGGTACCTCGACTATATTTTTAATGTACCTACATGTTTTTTTATATAACATCTATACTAATATATAAAGCTGAAGAGTTTGTTTGTTTGGTTGTTTGTTTGTTTGTTTGTTTGAACGCGGTAATCTCTGGAACTACTGGGCCGATTTGAAAAATTCTTTCAGTGTTAGATAGCTCATTTATCGAGGAAGGCTATAGGCTATGTGTCATCACGCTAAGACCAATAGGAGCGGAGTCCACGCTGACGAAGTCGCGCGCAGAAGCTAGTTAATCATAATTATGATTTCAATTCCTCAAATTTTCAATTTCAAATCCTTCTCCCACATGGAGAAGAGGCCTATGCCCAACAGTAGGATATTACAGGCTGAATCGTGATCGTGATGATTTCAATACATTATACCTCGATATTGTTATAGAATCGTCGCCATTACCTGCCTAAGTTGATAATCCCAAATTCGTGGCTTTTTATAAACACGTCATCTTTGATGAGCCTATTCAAGACCATGATTATTTTATATTCAGTTCTCAGGGCTCCTAATACTCCACTTAATATTTATTCACCAAAAGTCTTGATTTCAATCCAAAAACCTTCTCAATCGACATTAACTCAACAACCAAGTATCGAACTTTTGTTTTCGGTCGTTACTAATGATTCTTCTGACACCATAGATAATACCCCTGTACATTCACCCTATTGTGATTTTTCGGCATCTTCACAAAGTTTAAACGATAATTTAGTGCCGACTTCTTGCCAAGATACCGAAAATAGAACACTCACACCTTAAATCAATACGTCCTTCTAGGAACGTCTTCTCAATTCGCATATGGATAACGGCCTCAGCAGCAACACAGATTCAGTATCGGCAATATCTACTCTTAGTAATTCAAATTCCTCGTCTGCAACGTTCAATGATGGTGACTATTCTGCAGTATCGACCCCAAAAAATAATAAACATAAATCTAAAAAAAAAAACTGATGTGGGAGGTGAAATCTAAGGAAAATGATGTTGTGGTATGCACTGCTATAATAAAAAAGCCAAGAAGTTCGTAATAACTTGGTTAATAAGTTCTGGGATACTGTTAAGCATGCGAAACAATGGTAAAATCATTGCCAAGTGTGTGATACAACAGAGTAGAAGCATTTTGTTATATGTGAGATGAGCAAACAGCTAAGAAGGGAGGCTAATGAAGTGGTTAGTTGCTCATACGATTTTTTAAATAAATTAGATTCTAAGAGGGTTCACGAAGTCAATCTATGATCAGACAATTGTGGGGGACTAAATCGTAACCGTATTGTTCACTATATATACTTACGAGCTGACCCCGCAAACGTTGTTTTGCCATATATGTTATTAACCCTCGCAACCCCCTCTTGTGGGTAGAATTTCGTAAAATCCGTTCTTAGCTGACTTTTACTCGGCGAAAGGAATATTCCTACCAAATTTCAAGTCTCTACGCCTTATGGTTCCAGAGATATTGTGATGAGTCAATATATAGGTGAAAATCTCTTATATATAATATATATAGAAGATTAGCTGCTAAAACTTTTAAAATGAAGTTTAGCCACCATTTTATGGAAAAGGGCCACACACAGAATGAGGGAGATTCAGTTCATGGTTTAATAGAAAAGACTGAAAGAGGTAGAGAGGTATATTTGCCAGATGAATGGTTTCCACTAGTCACTAGTGACTAGTGCATAAGTGCAATAGGCAAAGGTTAATGGGAATACTAATAATGTTATCGAGGTTGACCAAAACATGATATTTGATTTTAAAAGTAATATTAGCAAAAAATAGGACTAAAAATTTAAATAACGATTACAAGTATAGATTAAGTGATAACTGATAACGAAAACAATCACGAACGAAAGAACCTTTTCCCGAAAAAGCATGTACAAAACTTTATTAAAAATTAATGTACATAAATATATAGACTTTAATTATTATTGTGATAAAAATATCGTACCCGAAAAGTATCATACATTTTATAGGAATTTGTTAATAACTGAACATGATGAGAAGAATGTAAGTGATGATGAGGTTTTAATGTTTATAAGTAGGTACTTAATGATAACAACATACTATTTAAATTATGTTATTTATTTAGAAGTTTTTTTTTTAATTAAGATTAACAATAATAGTACATAAATAAATCTCTTATCGTTAACTAATAGGTAAGTACTTACCTGAAATTTTAAATAACAGTTTATCATTATACTACTTTTGTTTTAATTATGTTATTTCCTACAAAAAACTATATTATCTACAGAATTTTATGAAGAATATATAAAAATCAACGCGTATTATAAGCTCAACGGAAAGTTTAATGATACGCTAACTTATGGCACAGATCGATGTATAGTACGCTATGTGTAATTTGGCGGCTTTTAATACGATATCCGCCAGTGACGCATGTGCAGGTTAAATAAAGCTAACTTTAATAACTTCTTATTTAGCATAAGAATTTTTAATAATATATCTTTTGAATATATATAAAAACCTAAGGTTATAATTAATCCACAATATATTTTAAAATTATTATTGCAATACAATAAATAAAACACTTCTTTAGTACTATGATCTCCCGTAATACACTACGCTAACATTAGTTAGACGTGTTTAATATGTAAAATCTTTTTGAGGAATTACGTGTACATACGGCTAACTTGCGCTAAATCAAAAAATATAAATAATTAAGAAAAACTAAATATGAGAAATTGTAATGAATAAATTAACTATTAAGTATACCAAATTTCAAATAAGTATCTTAATTAATATAAAAGTTATCACGTTTTTCCCTTTATAAGCCTCTCCTGTAAAGTTCACTTTTATGAGTTAGCGTAGTATAAATTGCTGGTGCGAAGTAGTCTTCGCAGTAGGCAAGCGGAGACACGCCGCGCCTACAAACACATTATGTATGTACATATATACAAAACCTCTATATGCATCAATACTTAATAATTTAAAGCCCCTCCTTATTAAGAAAAAAAATTGGTAGAATGTAATTAAAATTAAGATTTTTAGGAGTTATTTGAGCATCCTAAATTAATTTTATTATTAAAAAATAAACGAATTATGAAATAATACATTTCAATAAAATGATGGTGTTAAAATGTTATTGTCATTTTAAATAATAACTCTGATAGGTAAAATATATTTAAATATTTACAGCCATAAAAGAAATTTCATAATGGCACTAAGCTTCTTACGAATGCAGAGCTATTATGAACTGCTAAAAATTTTGAACAGCAATTTCTCAAGTAGGTGTCTTAATTGATGAAACACAACAGGCGCAATACTAATGGTAATAAATAATCTAAGGTTATAATGTCATTTCTGTTTCACAGTTTTAAATGTCTCATTTATACAAGCGTCGTCGTACGTCGTTAGATCCGAGATGCGAGGCAGGTCGAAGGTCCTCGGAGCATACTTTTGTTATTTAGTGTTTACAAGACGACGAACACTTTACAAACATTTCATTATTCTAACCACTGGCGGATCCGGGGGGGGGGGGGTCACGGGGCCATGACCCCCCCTGGGCTGTGTCTAGGACCTAGGTGGACCACTAATTAAAATTGTTAAACAAGATTTTTGTCACAATATAGGTATTTACCTACATTGATTAATAAAATACCTACTATTTACCTGTATCTATCATTATAAAAATTAAATTATAACTTCTTTTTACTTGACCAAGACTATGTGACCCCCCCCCCCCTGGTGCCTTGACCATGACTGTGACCCCCCCCCTGGCGCCAAAGCTGGATCCGCCCTTGATTCTACCATACATACATATATTTTTGTAACGATTTTTTTTTTCAATTTCGGAACCTATCCATTTCGCCCTACCCATCACGAATTTTGATATTTTATAGCCTACCACTCTCTTAGGGCTATTTTTAAACTCGGGATAGATGAAACCAAAACTCTGGTAAAAGGAACGCTGCTAAATTCGTTAACAGGCTAGTCTAGATATATTAAATACGTCTGAAAATTTTTAGTAAGAATATTCAATTATGTTTATTAATTTATCTTTACATTTGTAGAGAAATTAAACAATACATCTACTAAGCTTTGGTTTTAGTGAGATTATATATGTAGATGTATATCATTCTTATATATTAGGCTTAGAATAACAACAATAGAAAATCAAAAAACCAAAAAGTCAACCTCGTAACCTTAAGATTACTATTGTTTTAAATATAAAAAAGACTATCCTTTTACGTAAAGTAACAAAGTAATAAAAAAATAACTTAAAGAACTTTCGAAAAATAAGTAAAACCTCGTATTATGGTGGATAAGTTATATGTGATGTTTGAGAGAAAGCTCAGAGAATCCTTACGAGTTCAAAGTGTGGAAAACACGTGAGAATGTGAGGGCTTCCGGCGACTCTTGGATGTATGACTCATACACGAACAACATCCATCATATATGTCTGATTTTATAATTATATCATACAGATTTTACATTTAACCCTTTTATTTCTTACCCGACCCGAGCTTGGTGCCATATTTTTTTTCGCCAATATATCGATTATAATTTAAATTTTCCAACATTGTCATAACAATAACGAACACATAAAAGGAATACTCTAATTTATTTCAGTCGTGGATCGTCGTGGTGTCGTCGTCCAACGAATGTAAAATGAACAAAATTTAACACGCCACTGTCAATTACAACAATTTTTAGATTAGAGTAAGATAATAAATAGTATTCAAGGTCATTATAATTTAACTGAATATAACGACTGATGAGTGACTAAAAGTCGTTAGACTTTAAACGACTTATTTTGCTGCGATGAGAAATCTTCAAAAGATACCAGGCTTCAGGGAACAAGAACGGGTTATTTGTAAATTTTCCAACACTGTCCTTGCGATAGCTGTTCTAAATTCATATCTGAAGTAGTCAAAGAATATACAGCTCTTAACGGCTTAACGGCAAAGCTTCTCTATCATAATTATATTTCTGTAAGCGATTACCTATTTTTAACCGGCTTTAATAAAGGAGCAGGTTTCTCAATTCGACCGTATAATTTTTTTTAATGTGTGTTCGCGAATAACTTCGGAACCGATTTTGCTGATTCTTTTTTTGGTAGAAAGGAGATATCCCAAGGGTGGCACCGCTATTGGGAAACCAGGATCTGATGATTGCATCCAAGATAAATCGAGAATCTTGAATATCGTAGTGGCGACTACTACGTTTGTTAATTTTTTTCGTCTCCTTACGATGTATTCGGTTTACGCACGGTAGTACTTCTGTGGTCTGTGGGTTTACGTTAGTCGGTTTTTTTTCGTTTGCTAGCAAACACAATTATTCTTAAGTTCAATGCCTACGTACCCATATGTTTTATTTTACTCAGGATTGGTTAATTACATTGTATATCGAATTACATCACTGCAATTACATGAACGAAGTTAATTACGCCACCTGGTCGTAATACTCCAAGGATCAGATTTAAATCTGTACTATTTCTAATAGTATTGTTACCGTAGTATTGTTACTGCACAGTGGTTCCTAAAAATGGTTGGCATGTTAAATTTGTCTGTAAATGCTGATATAAAAACAAAGTTTCGTTTTGCTCACGAACCGTTCAAATTCGAACACGACATGTAGACGGGAATACAAAAACCTGCTTTTGATAAGGCAATTATTTTAAACTTACATAAGTCCATAATTACGGAAAATACTTTGGTATTGTGTAAGTGTAGGTGGACGATTATTTGCGTATTTTGTTATAACATTAAGATAGCAAATAGCGTACGGCCCGTTTGATGGATTGCGGTTACCGTAGCCAAAAAATGCCCAAAAGCATCACAATCGCATTGCCGAGCCTACTGCCTACTAACAGCCTGTTAACAGTCAGTTCAGCAGTTGCACATCCCTCGTTGTGGCAACCATACTATAGATTTTAAGCAAAATTATTCCATTTTCCTACTCGTGTAAAGTTCTATTGTAAACAGACATAACAACAAATGTGACTTCAAAAATCGTCACTAAAATAAAAACGATTGAAATATTGATATGTACTTTTTATTTATACCACAAAGCCTCTGCAATGTGTGACATAGATAACATCTTACTTTTCTAATTGTCCTAAATTGATCTGAACCAAGACCGGTAAGTCCTGCAAGTTAACTATGCCCCACAGACGGATCCATTGAAAATAAAAGTGCGTGTGTGTAATTCACACTTCGAAAAGTAATACTTTTGAAAATTCTTATTAAAGTAGGCTGTTAAGATTTGTTCTATCAATGATCGGTGCCGTGAAAAAGGCCGTAAGCGCCATGCAAAACGCGTCACTTACGCGTTTTGAGCAATAATGTATTCTATCTCATTCTCTCCTATACATTTATGTGTTTCTTTCTTTATCGTGACGGATTTTCGTTTCATCGAGTTTCAAATCACAACGATTTTAAAGTTTCACATCAAAGATAATTATTGAAGTACACTAAATCATATTAAAGATCCGTTTTAAATTAAGCACATGATATTTCGAATTCCCGCGAATCATTGACTCCATTATATAAAATGTAAAAGTTCTTTCATCGCAACATCATTACCACATTCCTCCTGTCACCTCAGTTAAACGTATTTATTGCCATTTAATTTACCATTCATAAATACATCGATAATTCACAGCTATAACCACAATGATTCTTTATTTATAATTTATGTATTTTGTGAAATTGTAACGGTATCATCGCTTTAATATTAATGTTATGTGACAACGCGTTAGCCCAGTCACATTTCTGGGTGGTATACAAACATTTGTACCACGGGGTGCAGAGATGTTTGTGGTCTAGGCATTAGTATTGTATTTTTTGAACCCTCGACATAGGCGTTTATTCTTATTTTTATAATAAATGTTTTTAATATTGAACTAAAAATTTAATTCAGGTGAAAATAAACTCAGATGTATTTAGTGTTTCTGACATTAATTAAGCTTTCAGTATCAATGTTTGTATACAAACAAATTTACATATTTCTAATCAGAACATAAAATCGGACCTATTTTGAGCTAGATCTCTAATATGATCCTATTAATGTTATAAAAGCGAAAATAAGAACGACTATTTGTTACTCTTTCAAGCAAAAGGTATTCAGCCTTTGCATTGAACTTGGTTATTACGTAAGTAGATGGAGGACAAGAATAAAGAATAAAGTAGTTACTTATTATCTCGATATTCCATTGTAATAAGGTTAAAAATCTTACTGAGGTTAGTAGGGCACAGCAGGAAATTTCCTGCTCAATATATTATGGAGCAGCCCGACTGGGTAGTACCTCGATCTTGCTAAATAAAACTGTTTTCAAGCAGGGTTGTGTTCCTGTTGGTGAGTAAGGTGACCAAGCTCCTGGGGACAATCGGGGATAGAATCGGCAACGCGCTTGCGATGCTTCTGGTGTTGCAGACATAAGCTATGGTAATCGCTTACCATCAGGTGAGCCGTATTCTTGTTTGCCGACCTAGTTACATATAAAAAAAAACAATAAATTTTCAATTTATATATAATATTTTTAACTATTATTATAACAAATTTTACATATTTTAAGACATGGTATGTAGGACATGACACTCTTTCTACTACATCAGCATTATATTAGTCACTAAATTTACATTTTTACCTTATTTTATATAAAAATAAACCAATCTCAACCTGTTTTTTTACAGAAGTCATGTGGTGTATTTTTCGGTTATTAAGGTACAGTTGATAAACATTAAAATACTACCAACTTTAGGTTCGGGGAAAAATTTAAGAAATATAAGTTTACCTATTTAAAACTGAAAGCTTACGACTCCTTTCTTGTCTTAAAAATTAACTTACATATCTTATAGTCATATCAAAAATATTATTACGACTATTTTTATCTACTAAAATAAATAAGACCAAATGACAAGCACCATCTCTAGAATAAATATATTTTTTATCAAAATCGGTACAGTAATTTACCCAGTAAATATGTGTAGTCGAATTGAGAGCCTACTCATTTTTTTTGGAAGTTTAAAATAACATGTTTTCAAGATGAATAACTATTTTAAAACAAATTTATTGAGAAACTGGAAATGCTAGGTACATCCAATCCTAAAATCCTGAATCCCTCAACCTGCCAAGAAAATCCTGGCTCCGTCCATGCTACTAACTAACCAAAGACATTAAACACGAGACCGCATAAATCGTTTATCAAGTTATAAATTTCAAGTAAAGCGCTTCCTCTTAACATTTACCGTTCTGACCGGTCCTCGGCCGGTCCGGTCGCGGTGATGGATGATCGCTGTGACGTCAAATCACCGCTCATGGGACAGGTTCGAAAGTGGGCTACAAATTTCGGTGTTATAGCCAATTTATGTTCTTCTTTTTCTCTTTGGAGTTACTTTGTGACATTCTTTATGATGTTAATGGGATTCTAGAAGGAACGATTTATTACGGGTGTTTTTTTTTGTGTATAACCCAATACAAACCAAATTTTTACATTTTTTCTTATACAAACGTTTAATACTCAAATACCTCCAGAAAGAAGACACTGTGTGATGTGTCGAGGGTACAGAAACATGCACCACATGCAAACACAAACGCCTAGACCACGACAAACATCACTTGACCCTTACAACTATTAGCCATGTGCAGAGGTCAAGCGCTTGCCACCAGCTTGCAATCAGTCTGTCGGTGTGCGTACTACTGCGAGGCGTCATCAATAGGTCAATATTGATAATACTAGTGGCCCAGTGGTCGAAATTCGACCATAATTAATTTAAATTATAAGTTTGAACATATTATTAAGGTTCTGTTGTCAAAGACTATACTTCTATTATCTATAATAATAAACAAAAGAGTATATATATGTATACGTGTATGTGTCAAATACGTGGTAGTGTGTAATGTTTTTTTTATTGATTTAATGTATTTTAATGCACAATTAAAAAAAATTGCATTTTGCACTTCTCTATATACCTAAACTATAAGTGTGCCAAATTTCATACTCCTCCGTCCGCGCAATTTTAGTAAAAAGGGGTACAAAGTTTTTGTTTCACGTAATAATATAATAAATAGTTTTCAAAAGTAAACATAATAAAATTCAACCTACACACAATTTTATTTCCTAAATCAACTCCTAAATCCTAAATCAACTGCTAACGCTATTAGACGGAACCCGTTACACGTAAACTCGTACACCATTCAGCTGCCTGCTTCCGAGCCTGTGAGATACTTGACAATTGACATTGTTTATCATGGGAACTGATCTTGTGCACATTCAGGTTTATCGGTCAACCTTCAAAGATATAACCACTCATACTACTTACTACTAATACTACTTCTTATTGCTCTGACTTGATATAACTCTCTTCCACTTCTATAACTTAGGAAACCAAAAATAATGTGATTGTCGTTCTATATGATATAAATAAATTTTAATTGTAACTAGTATTTTATCTTTTGTTTAGCCGTGTATCTTCCCACGCATGTCATTTTAAGGTTCCCAATACTTTGTCGACGTTGCGGACACATGGACCACACTGCCAGAAACGTCCCATAAATTTCAAGAATCTCAAAACGATAATCGCTGTCCCGTAAAAAATGAAATTATAAATGTTAATTTTTTACTCGGCTGGTTCTTATTTTAATCCCAAGCCAAGCCAAACATACAAATGTTTGTTTAAACCGTAAAAATGTACGGCAAGCGTGAAAGCAAGAACTGGTATGAAAGAGTAAACTGAAAACATAGACTCGGATCACGTCCGGGGGCTAGAAATTAAAAAAAAAAAACGTAAAAATGCTAGTCGTGCTGTAAACGTTTGTGATTATGTTGTGTGTGTTTTAAAGCCAAAGATATCACCATACTGAAAATCGTTGAGTATGAAGCGTTTATTATTTATTGCTTAAAATATAGGGTATAGTAATTTTACGAACATAAACGCCCACTGTTCATAACATGTTTACACCTTGTTACATTGTAGAGAAGAAATCAAAACGTCTTAAGCAATAATATATCAAGTACTTGACAAGATGGTGTCAGAGATAGGAGTTCTTGTAGACAGGTAGTATACAACACATGTTTGGGTCTCCCCCGGATTTGTGCTACTTTGGTGAAATTAGTCAAACTTTTCTAAAAAGTTTTGATTATAAATAGAACATAATTACATAATATTTATTTTCTAAAGTGGCAGTAATGATTTACAAAGAGTAAAAAATGAAACAGAAAAATGCACATTGATATCTAATTGTATTTTTACCATTTTATTATTGATTAAATATTTATTAACATAATATATTTATTGATTGAATGTTAAGTACCTACCAATAAAAGATAAAACAAGAAACATTTATTAAAGTGACACACAATACTGTTATTAATTTTACTTTATGATTAAAAACCCAAAGAAAGGAGGTCGCGTCTCTATTTTCGAGGCAATGTGACAATTCGCACAGATAAAAATTTAAAATGTGTGACACTATAGAAATGAAATGGGTTGTATAATCTGTGATCATTAGAGAGCTTACTAAATATGGTCGTAGAAATTTTAACAACTTATTGTTAAGCTTATAATGTTGCCATGAATATTAAAAAATAATTGACACTATCTCGATAAAATTTCGCAATTATACATAGTTTATGATGTGTTGCAACTTGCAGTCATCAAAATTAAAATTATAATAAAACAAAAAGAAATAAAAGACAGTCCCAGTGCAATTGTTATTGTACAATTTAATATGTTTCTTAGGAAAAAAATAGTCTTAATGATAAAACAACGTCACAATATTTACCGCGAAACGTGAATGTTAAATTATTACAATCATATTTGATAAAATATTTTCTTTCTTGCACTGCTATAAATCATGAACCTTAAAAAAATATAGTTTATTCCTTCGCTGAATCTCTACGTTAACATGTATGTCCGAAAATGGACAGCTCTTTTCAAGTGTCTACTTGTCACAATTCCAGAAATACAATCTTATGAGTAGCGATCAGACAGACATCAAAGGGTTATTAAATTAAAAGGATTCCATCAGCTACAAATAAGTGTTATAAAACGCTAAAAATAAAGATTTTTTTTTGCGTTATATTTTTAGATGTCCATTTTGTTTCCGAAAAATTAAGTCTGTCCTGTATCTAAAATACTACTTTTATTTAAATGATTTTTATACAGTTTAAAAATAGTAGTAGGTATTAAATTATTATTAAAAGGTAGGGTTATATTAAAAATAGGAGTAAGTGGTTTCGTTTAAAGTAGGTACATATAATAAAAGTAGGTATTAGTATTGTATCGTACAATGGAAAATTAATTGCATTACGCATTATTTGTTTATTTGAATACAAATAGAATCAACTATATTGTATTTTAAAATAAAAAACGGTTGTACTTTAGACCACACGACTGAAGTAAAACTTCTTTAGCTCCATCTGACTGATATCACCCTCTCAACTTCCGTTCGCCTCGCCCGATCACACTTTTCGTAACGCTCTCGTCACGTATTAACCAGTTTACTCCCCAAGTCAAGCGTGCGTAAAGAAGTTTTACTTCAATAAGGTCAGAAGAATGAAATCGTGAATCAAACCTAGATACAACTGAAATTACATTTTAAATGATATAATTACACCGAAACGAGCACTAAATTGTCAATATATATTAATTTGTCATACTTATAGAATCTAGATAGCAATGACAACTGTTACAGTTTGTTATTTGTAATACTATTATGAAGAGAAAAAATTTGTTGTTTTTTTTACATTTTTTTATGGTTCCAAAATCTATTTGTTCCGTGATCAATTTCTTTTTCGCCACGAGAATGCTAACGTTATCTGTGAGTGATACAGGCTATATTTATCAAGAGAAAATGGAAAAGTCAAAATCGTTTAAGCCACGCGAGCGGAAAGTTATTTAGGTACAAAAAGTAGGTAATGCATCTGTACGGTCCGTACACGCCTTTATTAGCAGGTGTTCATACTCATTTCTTTTCATTTATTTTGTTTAACGGCATCCAATGGTGTTTTTATAGTAACTGACTCTTTAGAATTGCATAATATGACAGCTGTCAAAGAGCGAGAAAGCCTAATGGCGCGCACTGTCATCGGGTGAAATGCCAAAGGTTTAGGACCAGTGCTTTTGACATTTAACTTTTTTATATTAGCCTGCCTGCTCAAGATGCGAATTTATAAGTGGAACAGCTGCGTCTCTCGCTTTTCCTTCATAACTTCCGATCAGAATAAGATCGAAATATTGGAACACAAATAGCCTAAGTGTTATTCTGTACCTCCTATCATCTCTATAGATCATTGCAATTGGTATAGTACTTTTGCATAACTAAAATTCATTGAAACGTTGGGATGTATACTCGTATAATATTAGTAGCATTGACAGTATATATGTAGGTTATGTTGTCCACTGCATTAATATTTACATATGTATAGTAAATTAGTAGTGTCGTAAATGCGAAACAGTCCTGGCTATATTTTGAAGAAAGAAAACTCATTTGTAACGGAAATAACTGATGAGTAAAAAAGTCACACTAGTTATAATTTTCATCATGATATCATGCTATACACAATGAATTTTATAGTAAAAAGAGTTTCACACTTATACCTAATAGGGAAAAAGAAATATAAATTTTTATATTTTAACTAATCAGCTCAGGTTACGTTCATATTCATTTAATTTTTAAAATATTTGAGTAACTTAAAATTTATAATCTGACTCTAATTGTATACTTTTTTATGCTTACTTAATGATTAGTCCAAGGTTTTATTTAACCGGTACCATTGTTGGTTGACAAATGCATATTGCAGCAGTTATAATTAGAACGGCGCGCGTTATAATAGCCCTTTATGACCTTTTAAGTAGTTCATTACTCAAATGTGCACGTGGCTTTATTGATTCGGAATATTTACTGCTGGGGTATGTGTTTTATCAGCCAAGTTAACTCTAAACTAAAGCCACTTTTGAAATTATTACTTGATTTGGCCACTAATAACATGAAAAACCAAAACATCATTTTTGTATATACTTGTATTTTTTGTGTTGCTTTTTTTCAAAAACCGCTGAAAAAATGTCGTAAAATGTATATGGCAGAAGACCTTTAACAAGATAAAACTTACAAAAACAAATCGTAGAAATCCATTCATAATTAATTAGCGAAGTAATAGCTTAACAAACAGAAAATAAATAATAGTTTATAAAAAAACACGCTTTTATAGATTTAAAAAAAAAAACAAATGAAAAAGGAATAATCTCATCGTATTTCTGTGGTCTGTGATCTTATCAAATTAGTGTATTGTCATCGGTCCTCGATAAGTGTACTAAGTTTAAATGAAATCTGAACGTTTGAAGTGGGTCAAAATGAAGACCAAAGGAGTCGGTTAGAAACATACAAACACATAGGTAAAGCGACTGTATATTTTTACAGACTTTTTAGTCTGTAAAAACATACAGTCGAATATAGAACCTACTCCTTTTTTTTTAAATCGATTAAAAAAGGGAAACTTCAATAACAGAGTCTTTCACCATTCGAAAGTCACAGTAGGTATATAGACCCATAATAAAAGTACTGCACGTATATATACTTATCACCTTAAAGACCTGTCACCTTAAAAACCTGTCACTGTTAACACATGTTACCTAAACAGAAGCCGCAGGTAGCGAATAACTTTCAATATATCAGCGAGTGACAGTCGCTTGCGTAAGTATCTCGAGTTCATTACGTAAAGGGTCATTTCTCTTGATTGTTATCGATGCTTAACATTCGTCGATACAAATAAGGAAAAGACATTATTAAGTCTCGTGAAGAAACTACGACAAAGGCTATAAAAGATTAAGCTTTGTTTGATAGCTCGCTAAAGATTAAGATGTTTATATTAATGTTTTATGACAAATTATACAACACTGATATTTAGAAGCTACTAGCTGACCCCTGGCGAACATATTATTAGTACTACTATATTTATTTTCGTGAACGCATTTTCCTGACACTAAAAAGCACAAATAATAAAATAGTAATTTTAAAAAAACCGCCTGCGTGACGAGCAACTAATAGAAAATCAACTGAAAAGGCTGGAACAAGATAAAAATTCAATAATTACAGACAGCCAGTAAAATAAATCGAAACAATATCAAATATTATGTACTGTACACTTCAATATATCAATACGGTAGTCCTTCGAAATTTTATGCAACATCGTATATATATATAACATGCAGTTGGAGATATGCACAAAGAGATAATGATTTGACTTATCCTTCAATTTCATGCCTCCGACTGCATTTGCAGTCGGGTAAAAAAAATAGGTAGATATCCAATTTAGGAGTAGTGAGCAGTCGTTTGGAAGTTACGCGCGTGCATACATTACGTAGATTCGATTTTATTTATATAGATTTTTATATTATACTGAAGACGTGTTGGAGCAGTGGTCGCAGTCTGTGCATTGTGTTTATGTTGTATGTGTTTCTGAACTTCAGACACAGGATTCTCATTCTGGATAGTTGATTGCGAGTTGAGATAATTAACATTTATGCTAAATAAAATAAATCTTACTTGGTCACCACGTCTTTTGCCGAAGTCTGTGGTTCCGCACTCCATCCTTTGCGCCTGTAAATAAAACAAAAATAATGTTAGTTACTATACAATTAAATAAATTATTCCTCTCACTAACTTCGTTCGGCAGTCGGATAATACAAATGAACTATTTAGGAGATTATGCTTACTACCTCAATAAGATTTTACAGACAAAAATAAAACTTTTGAGAAACGATCTTATATAATTGTTAAAATACTCCTAGGTTTTTAGATTTAGCTAATAGCTAATATTATATGCATTGTTTGGCAAAAATTTGTTACACAACAAAACCTAATTTATATAGATAAAAAAAACTGATGTTATCTTTTTTACTAAATGTACTCGTATGTGGGACCACCATATAATTATACATCATTGATTAACGATATTTTTACCAAAATCAGTTTACAAAGGCTACCATGTTGTGTAACATAAAAATAAACATCGTTTTTAATGGTATTAGAAAGGGGAACTAAAAACCCGTGGATGTTCCTAAATTTAAAATAAAAAAATAAAAAAAATATTGACCTAAAAACGCGGAAAATATGTTTCTTGTGTGGTTAGGAGAGTTTAAAATGTGTTTTTAATGTGGTCTTACGGTTAACGGTACAAAAAATGCCTGTGACAGATACATTCAAAGACAGCAAAGACAGATTAATCTTAGTACTTATGTACTCGATCCTAAAAACAAGCTTATTCCTTCGTTCGTGTCCTAAAGCTATTAACGGATAAAACCGTTACTCTACTTACGTCTAATATGGTTAGAACTAACTGATGGCCATCCTATGTCTGCAGACAAAAAACATCATCCACAGTAAGACAGGAAAACGTAGCAATGACTACTGCATCCGCTTTTATTCCAAACGCCTTTAAATTCTTAAAACACAAACTATTATAGCCTTTATTACTCTATTAATAGAGTCTTTACGAAATTTAGTTATTATAAGCCGGTGATGATACCGTTATAAGTCTTAAACCTTATTGTTTAAAGGATAAAGTTGAAAATGCAATTGTTTCGCAGTGGAAAGCACGTGACTAATGATTTGTATTATGAGGATGCGAGTAATGGCGCACGAGCGGAGATTTTCATACGCTTAGACAACTTTCAATTGTACGCCAGATGAGCAATCAGAAGATTTAATGATATCGTACTTCCTATCATAATTGTATTAGTGAGTAAATACAATACAAAATCAAGTGAGAGTATTGTAATAATAGGAGATCGAAAACAACACATTTTATCCAAAGTTTTTCCAGAGATCGAAGTAAGCAGTTACGCTGATTACGGCGTAACAACAATAAATGATAGTATAATTGTCTATCTATATCTATTAAATAATAATAATATTTATCTATATCTATTACATTATGAAAAAGAAATTATTGAGTTAAATTACGGACTACTCACGGCAGAATAGTCTGCGGTAGCTGCACAATACTATTTATTTATTTATTTATTTATTTACACTTTACTGTACACCACAACTACATTTTAAACATTAAACACATTTAAAGACATTTACAGACTGTGAAGTACAATGGGTGGACTTATGACTATTTAGCCATTTCTTCCAGACAACCCAAAAATATAATATTATTATTTCATCGTTGAAATTATTTTTCATCATTTCGTTGAATATTATATTTCATCGTTGTGCAAAGACAATTGAAATTGATTATTAAGCCTACTTGAATAAATAAATTTAGACTTATTGATTGATTGATAATAGTGATTTGTTTGAAAAGGTCAGTCACATACATGTGATTCGTAAGTCCACATGACGAAATTAATAAGCGGTTACTATCTAACTGGTCGGCACGAAGCTGTGTGCCTTGAACCTTTATATCGAATACTAGTCTTTAACCGCGGCTTCGCCTGCGTGGACTATGCGATTTTGACTAGTCCCGTTTTTTCACGTCAAAATAGCCACGTATGTTACTCAGTGATAGCTTAGTAGTCTCTTGGTGATTTTTTCGTTCAATCAGTAGAGTCATTTTGAGCTTTTCCTTACAAAAATACCTACACTAAAATAAAAAATAAAAAGAAATATTTTCGTATAGACAGTACAACATAAATATAATCGAAACAAGATTGATATTATATTACTTCAACTAATTATTTTCTTATTTTTTTATTCATATCTTTGTTATGTATTTACGTAAAGTAACAATTTCGAAAGACAAAAGCTTTACACGAACTGTTTGTACTGTAAAACTACGCGACAGTAATACTGAAAACCTGATAATAATTAAAAAATAAGGTTTAACAATTAACACAAAAAAATAATATCATATTTTTTACTTTTAAATATATTTGATATGATTTCTACCTGCAGAAAAATATTTATAATTTTGAAATAAAATTTTTTAATTAAAAATTCAACTCTTAAAAGCAACCTCACATTTGTCAGGACAACGAATCTGATGTTATTCTTAGACAAAGCGACGCCCTGGCACGTGTCCTGCATTTTAATTATATAATAATAATAAAATATGCAATTTGCAACTTTAAAACCAATGTAATATAATTATATTTTTGTATATATTATATATGAGTCAGGGTAACAGCGACATTTATACTGTTGGGCCTTGTTGTATTTTTAGATGTGATCACATTGTTTTGTTGCAACAGTATTTTTTATAAATAATTAGTTATATAAGTTTGTGATGATAAATAGTATTTCATTATTGTATATTTTAGCGTTTGCAAATAAACAAGATTGTAACCAACCGCAAATCACGCTCTGAGACAGTTTTGCATCAGTGTATATTTAAGTAAATAAATACTTCACACCACGTCCTCCAGGAGGATGAGAATCAGTCAGTCAGACAGTCAATTCAGCCTATTGCAATTTGCAGTCCACTGCTGGACATAGGCCTCCCCAAGTTCGCCAGACATGAGAATCATGTGTCGAGAACTCCGTACACAATACAGTCACAAATGCCCAGATCACACACAACAAATACATGTATGGTGTAAAAAAAAACCGGTGTGCTGTGTGGTTACGGCACTAAAGAATGTAGACTCCCCCTCTCTTCCCGTGGGTGTCGTAAGAGGCGACTAAGGGATAACACAGTTCCTCTACCACCTAGGAACTTAAAAAGCCGACGGATGGCGGGATAACCATCCATGCTGGCTTTGAAATACACAGGCCAAAGACGGGCAGCAGCGTCTTCGGTGCGACAAAGCCAGCCCTGCGGTCACCAACCCGCCTGCCCAGCGTGGTGACTATGGGCAATCCACATGAGTTCGCGTCATAATATCGGGCGCGAACTTGTGGAGGCCTATGTCCAACAGTGGACTGTGATAGGCTGTAGTGGTGGTGGTGGTAAAAAAAAACAAACATATCATGCGCGGGGAACAAACCCGCGGCCGCTAGCGCATCAGACAGATGCTAAAATGCGCCCATGCTAAGCCAAATTTCTGTACTTTGTAATATTTAATGGACTGCGAAGTCTTACTACTGGTGTTCCATTTATGTACGGAACCCTAAAAATTAACTGATAAGCAATAATTCAACGTCGATAGATCTCTAAAGAACCAACGCGTCACCAATAAGGTTTTGATAAAATAATACAAATTAATCGCCCCTAAGTGTTGCTAAGTGCAAAGCTCGAGAACGGCTGGGCCAAGTCTAGCTCACATTTTTTTGTTTTCTTATACTTTTTAGAAGATTCTTATGAAATGGAAAAATAAGGAAAATAAATTTCATCTTAGTGACAGGACGTCTTTGGGTCAGCTAATATGAATACAGATTATTATGAAATCGGAAATGTAGTTTCGTGAAGGGTTCGCGCTTGACCGGTGTTTATGTCAGTTATGCCCTGTTTGTCGCGGACATGCAATACTTTACGATATTGTATAATAAAATATGATACCACCAGACACGGTGCATTCGAACCTAAATTGTATAGAATTTGTTTCAAGAAATGGCAATATTTAATCATTCAAAAGTTTCTCGGTGACCGTGAGTTAATGTAGGACGAACGACAACAAAATCCTTACTAACTCAAGCGAAAAAAAAGGAAAAAGAAAGATGGTTTGGTTTCATATGCATATAGTACGACATACAGAAAAATAACATGTCATACATATTATTGTATACCTAATACATATTATATAAATTTATAGATAAATAGAAAGCCAAACAAAAATGATATAAAGAATTTTTTAATAGTTTTATTGATATTTTAGTTATAGTTTACGGCGTTCAATTGTTACATTTTTAAGTAATATGTTTTACAATTTTATACCAACAGCTTAAGGTCTAAATGCAAGAGAAGCCACACTCGAAAATCAATATAATATCAAAGGTAATAAAGTTTATTATTATATTAAATAAACACACTAAGTGGCACAAAATAAAAATTCAGGGAGTGCCATAGAATTTGCTAAATATTTCTTTTCGGTGTACAACAATGAGTGCACGGCTGACCGTGAAATAAATTTAATAAAAATGAAACGCGATCGCATTGTAAATAAAAATTTGTCAAGCCTTAATTAGAAAACTAACGGCACTCGATAGTAAATACAATATATACTGCCTTATATTTGAAGGAATTTATGGAAACTGTGTCAGTTCTATATTATTTACACAGACATACTTCAGACTAACTTAGTGTACCAAATAAAGATATTGCACATACAAACAACAACAGACAAAAAAAACACGTACTATTAACAAACTAAAATAAACTGTGCATTGAGTAATTTTACGTACAAGTATTATAATGATTTGGCTCTACCATCGAGAGCGAGACGAATTTTAAATTTAACCACTTGGTTGCGACCTTTTAAGATAAGGTAATTTCAGATGTGCAATATTTTTATCATACTATGCAATGCAATTGCGTCAAAATAGAATCGTCATATATAGCATCGTTGATGTAATGTAAGTAATTTTATGACGGTTATGATATTATGATAAGATCACTCATCACTTCAGCCTATGTTTGGCGCGAACTTGGGGAGGCCTATATCCAGCAGTGGATAGGCTGAAGTGTGTAGTGTGTGTAGAATGTCCCTCCGAAATGAAAAATTAAGAAAATTGTAAATTTTCAAAAAACGTAAGCATTATTTCAACTTCACGAGTTGATTTTGTTAGTACGACGACGGTTCGCAAGACATGACACCGTCCTTACCCTACCGGGCTTAAAAGTAAGTATGAAATTCGCTCGCTCTCCGAAAAGTTGGCAATTTTGACATACATATCTGAATTTCAACGATAGGTTGCTCCATCAATTCTCACACAAAATTAGACCAATTTGCTTTCACACATAATTACATAAGAAACGAAATTGTTTTAAATGATTTTATTGACGATGATTACAAAACGAAAGTTCTCGTTGATAAAATAATCCGTTGATCATAGAACGGATAATTACTTCATCTCCGCCCACATTATCCGTGAAATAGATATTATATAATATCGGTAAAACGTTTGTAGCGATTGAAACGTTATGATTATTAACAAATAATATTAGAAAATGTCTTTTGTTTTTGTTTATTTAACACGCCTAAAGATTTTTCTAGAAACTATTCACTCACTTTATCTGCTTACTACGCTTGTATTAGTGATTAAATTAAACAGAATTCCATTTGCAATACATCTGTTTACATTTTGAATGCTGAAGTTTATACTTATACATAAAATGTACCCTACTTTCATTGGGAATAAAATATATTTTATATTCAAAAGGAAAAAAATATAAGGATTATCCCCTACATAAATAAACAAACAAACTCGTACATTTTTCGTTCCCTAATTAATTAGCAGATTGGCTCACGATTTTTTATAAACTTTAATATAGATTATTATAAATACATTCCGTACTCGGATATCAAAAGCAATATGTACTAAAAATTTCATTAAAATGTTTGTTTCGATTTTATTTATTTATTTATTTATTAAACTTTATTACACAACACAGAAAAAAAAATAAAAAAAACAACATAACAACACTTCGAGATAACAGGTTGCGCAAAAGGCGGACTTAAGGCCGTACAGCCTTATCTACCAGTCAACCTTAAGGCGTAAAGAAAGTAAAAAGTAAGTGTTAAGGTAGGACTATACAACAGTAAAAAAACAAATTAAACATAATTATGCATAAAAGTACAGAGATATATACATATATACATACTACAAACAAGATATTAAAAAAAAAATACGTCTATACAAAAGTAAACACACGAAGAAATGTCATGACATGAAATTATATTTAATGTAGGTAAGCCTAAGATAAAGAGAGTAAAATGATAAATAAGGAAGGGCTATTGACAAAGTTTGTTTAAGTACCACTTTTTAACCTGGGTTTTAAAGGAAAGTTGAGATGGGGAGTTCCTGATGTTTACCGGTAACTCATTCCACAGTCTGATGGCATTAACTGTAAAAGAATTAGACATAAAACCAGAATTATGAGAAGGTATGCTTAGGGTAAGATTATGAGAAGAACGGAGATCCCTAGAATGAGTGTTAGAAAGAAAATTAAATTTAGATTTCAAATAAGAAGGAGCAAAAGGGTTGGAAATTACAGAATAGAGGGTACAAAGAATTCTCAATTTTCGCCTTTCTTTAATCGGCAGCCATTGCAGTTGGGACCGGTAGGACGAAATATGGTCGTATTTGCGCAGCCCATAAATGAAGCGAATGCAAGTATTTTGTAGTCTTTGCAACTTGATCAGGAGCTCCTCGTTTAAGTCAGGGTAGCAAGCGTCGCCGTAATCAATAATAGGTAAAAGAAAACAATTAACTAAATTAATCTTGGCCTTCATGGGAAGAAAATTTTTAAAGCGCAAGATAGAATGAAAGAATGCATAAAACTTACGAGATATCTCACTAACCTGATCTGCCCAACTGAGAGAGCAATCCAAAGTCACACCCAAATCCTTAACCTTAGAGGAAAACGGGATAATCGCGTTATTGAAAAAGAGAGGTGATGTAGGTTGTTGAATTTTTGACAGTTGACGAGAACTCCCAACAATCATAGCCTGACATTTAGAGGGATTGACATTAATTCCAAAATTTTTGGTCCAGACCGAGATACGCCGAAGATCATCATTAAGCTTAGCAATGGTATCATCAAGACGGTCGATGCTAGTTTGTACATAAAGCTGCAAGTCATCAGCGTAAAGGTGGTACTGACAGGAAAGTATAGAAGTGATAGAATTAATGAACAGTGAGAATAGTAGTGGGGAGAGAATTCCACCCTGAGGAACGCCCGCAGCAACGTCGCACCAATCAGAACGCTTAGAGCTAATGCATATCGCTTGCTTGCGGCCCCAAAGATATGAAGAAAACCACTGAAGAGCAACGTCAGAGATGTTAATCCGAGATATTAGAGCGAGTAACAAATCGTGATCCACCGCGTTAAAAGCGTTACTAAAATCTATAAGTGTCAGAATTGTCACGGCTCTGTTCTCCATTCCCTCTCTTATATCCTCGGTCACTTTAATCAGAGCAGTAGTAGTACTGTGGCCTACACGAAATCCGGATCCGGAAAATGATTCAGTAAGTTACAAGATAAAAGATATTCAGACAATTGGCTGTGGACGATAGATTCAAGAATTTTGGAGAGAAACGGAAGAACAGAAATAGGACGGTAATGATTCGGAAGGGATGCATTAGAAATTTTTGGTAATGGGAGAACCAGAGCCCGTCGCCACAAGTCTGGAAAGGTGGCCGAAGTTAGAGAGAAGTTAACAATGTGAGTAACAGCAGGTAGTATAAATTCCAAGATATGAACAATCATTGTCCGACCAATTTCATCACAACCTAGAGCTTTAGATTTAAGTGACAACACACGTTTCCGTACATCGGCATCACTCACTTGTGAGAAACTAAATGTGGACTTATCACATTTTGGCAAGCTTAGGATCATAGATAAAGTGTCATGTCTGGTGTTATCAACAAGAACATGAGAAGCATTAAAGTGACGACTAAGGTCATCAATATGTACAGAAATATTGTTATCAGAGTTAGTGTCTTTGCCCATGCCTAAAGATTTGAGAAATTTTAAGGTGTCTGTAGTTGAGGAGTTACAGATTTTATCCGAAATAAAATGATTTTATCGCGGTTTATTAAGTTTTTTTTTTTAGATGGATGCCCGACGCTTCGGATACTTTACAGCTACCATGGCCACGGGAGGACTGTAATAAACCCTCCATGAAATGATTTACTCACTGTATACTCTCAAATTTGTATAATACTCGTAATCCCAGCCCTATTTCAAATTATAAACATTGACATTTCAAACCATAAATATTTATGTGAAACTTTCTACGGAAAACGCTATAAACATACTAGAGCCATCGAACTCTTGTCATCATTTAAAATTATAATTTCATTTCGATTATGTATACAAAAGCCCTCGTAACGGTCAAATATTCTATAATATATTTATAGTAAGTATTTACACGCGTCCGTATTATGTAAATTATGTCATAACAAATTTATTTTTTTATTTTGAATTTCCTATTTGTCGAAAACGGAAAAGTTTATAAAAATTAACATAAGCAGAGAGATTAGATAAGTAAGAATATTTACAACTTTAAAGTACTCTCGCTGAACTAGTTTTGACTAGACCTTCACTTTCATCGTATTTTGTGGTCATAATGTGATATTTTATAGCCTACAAAATTACTTAATAGACATATCTACATAAATATGTTAAAGTAACTTTTTAAATATTTTTTAATGCTATAACTTAAAAATATTAAAAATTCAATTTCAAACAGTATACTAGTAGATATAAATAGCTATAAACAAATACAACGAAATATGCAACATAAAACTAACCACAGTCCATGAACAAATTGCCTTTTATTGCCTTCACAGACGATTAAACAGTAATAAGTGCCTATTACTTATTATTAACTATAGTTAAGTAAAGTATAATTAATTATTAATATGTTTAGAATCCGAAATGTTTCAACATTTTCGTTTTAAAACGAAGTTAAAAATTTACTTTTTACAAAACTACGATACTTAGTAGCTCTGGTCACCACAGGCACTTATAAATACAGTATTATTTAGCTGTGATCTTCTGTAAGGTCGAGGTATTTCCCCAGTCGGGCTGCTCCATGATTTGATCAGAATATTTCCTGTTGTGTGCTACCTGAGTTACCTGATTTAATTATCTTATTGTTTACTAGCTTCTGCGCGCGACTTCGTCGGCGTGTACTCCGCTTCTATTGGTCTTAGCGTGATGACACATAGCCTATAGCCTTCCTCGATAAAGGGGCTATCTAACACTGAAAGAATTTTTCAAATCGGCCCAGTAGTTGCAGAGATTACCGCGTTCAAACAAACAAACAAACAAACAAACAAACAACCAATCAAACAAACTCTTCAGCTTTATATATTAGTATAGATAATATTGTATCATAAAAAAAAAGTAAAATAATCGTAATTAAAATGTATTTTGCAACTACTACTACTACTACTTACAGTGTACAGTAAAACCATTTATTCTTTTTGTTACACTGTTTGTCAGGTTTTTCCAAATTTTTGTTTGTTATATTTAATCTTTACATGACAAAGATACTCAAAGTTTATCATATTACGTTTACTTACTGTTTTATTTAAGTCCCTAATTATTGACACACAAAACCTCATGAATCATTGCACGGTCCCTCCTAACACCGTTCTCGTAACACTAAGCACGAAATTAATAACACCATGGAGTGAGCTTTCAATTTGACAATCAATCGTTTGACGTGCTTGTACAGTTAGTGATTTTTATTACGCAAGAGTTGAGCTAAACGTATGACGAGATGCTGGCAAAATCGTTTAGATGAATGAAAAACACTTTGACTAGCCCGTTGGCGCAGTTTGCCATGACCATTCTTCCTGTTCCGGAGTTTGTGCATTCGTTTACCAGTCTGGGTCTAGAGGACTAGTCTCTTCGATCGTATGTTTGATAGACACATACACTGCTGATATCATCACTACATATTACAAAACAAACTAACAAAGTCTCTTCCCGTCTGTCTGTCTGTCTGTAGGGTAGACTGGGTACGGTTGTGACAATTTCGGTTTGACCGCCAGTAATTTTGTTAATTTACTAGTTAGTTGAGACAAAAATTACTTAAACCGTAGCTTATACATTTGTCCACATAAAAATACTGAAATTTTGTCTCAAATTATGCTGTATTACTTATAGCATCAAATTTGAAAAAAAAAGGAAAATGTCACAACCGTCCTCACCCCAAGGACGGTTGTGACAGTGGTTGGGGTCAGTAGTGACAGACATAAACATTCACAGAAATGGTTTATAATGACTTTATTGTTAGAAATGTTTAACATAACACAAAATACTTTTCTTCTATATAAAGTTTACACCAGTTTTATCAATATTATATGTATGTTGTGGCTCATATAGGTGTATGTCCAAAATAGTCTGCAAGTTGTTATAAAAAGCTTCAATATTCGTTTTGTTAAAACTTGTAGCTCTTGAAAGGCTTGTAGCTTGAGCTACGCGTACAGACATGAACGAAACCATTCCTCGCCAGCCATCTCATTCTCATCCCAAGTAGCAGGTCGGTTTATGTTGTATGTATTTATTTGTCAGTTCAAAGGCCAGTTTCCGTACCTCTCTTGTAGTAAGGCCAAAATATATTTCCGCGCAACGTGTGGTAGGTACATGTATTTTGATAACTGCTCTTTTTGCTCCTTCGAAAATACTTTGCTATGAGCTGCATATTACATGCTGAAGCTGTTTACATCGTGATTCGCACCGACATCATCATGTTTACGAATGTATCGTAACAACGACATGCGATTAATATTATGCATTTCCGCAGCTCTCCGTAAAGAAGTCCCACGTCTTACTTCATCCGCAAGCGTTTTCTGGGCATCTAAAAGCAAAAACATAAAGAATATACATGTCACAACCGTACCCATCTACATTTGTCACAACCGTACCCAACGCATACTTCTGAAAACAATAAAACATCATGAGTAACCTAAATTATCTACGTAAGAAGTAATCATTTGTAATTAACTACTAACATTCAATTGACAACAAAAAAATATTTGCTATAGTATATCTGTATACCAATAAAAGTAAATATTAAAAGAATCTGAACAAAAAAACTTACTTTTGGCTGTTGAAAAGCAATGTGGCCTCCTGCTTTTGTTTGCGTCGTGCACTGCCTAACGCAATACTGGGCAACATGTGTAGACATGCATTGCGCTTCTTTTTTTCCTTACACTCTTCCCCGCATTCCGTATAGTTTCGCGGTTATAACGACTGTCACTACCGTACCCTGGCACAACCGTACCCAGTCTCCCCTATGTATGCTTAGATCTTAAAAACTACGCAACGGATTTTGATGCAGTTTTTTTTAATAGATAGAGTGATTCAAGGGGAAGGTTTATATGTATAATACATGCATAATATAGTAGAGAAACACTGATCATTTTTGCAACCGTGCGAAGCAGGGGCGGGTCGCTAGTAAATGCATATTTTTAATTTTTTAGTAAATGCGCATATAAATAATACGCGTATAAGAGTGTATATAACGCTCGGACTCGGAAAACATGGTCTCTGCTATCTATCGAAGCGTTCCAATGTACGTTTAGCTCAAATGCTAACGTTAATCATAACCGACTTGTAATATATAATTTATTTTAATGATATTCCAAAATGCCCGGGAAGCGGCAGTACACAGTTGTGTTGTGAGAAAGCCTCTATATCTACATGTGTAATGCATTTATGTAATTTAAATTGTTTGACATTATTACGATTTGTAGTAAACCTACTTATTATTGTAAACGAGATCAAAAAATTTCCGTCCCCGGTTTGAGTGTAATTTTATCTAGGTATATAAAATTCTCGTGTCACAATGTTAGTTACTATACTCCTCCGAAACGGCTGAACTGATTTTTATGAAATTTTGTTTGCATATCGGGTAGTTCTGAGAATCGTCTAACATCTATCTTTCATACCCCTAAGTTATAAGGGGGGGGGGGGGTGTTAATAACATATATGGCAAAACAACGTTTGCGGGGTTGTATCATTGAGTAATTATCAAAAATAAAGGCTTAAGTTGCGCAAATACATACATAGGTTACTATTTCCCAGACTTAAAAGAAGCCTTATGTCTTTCGAGCATCTGTATCTATTATGTACTATGTATTTGTGTATTTGTATGAAAGTAAGGAAGTACTCTATATTTGACCACTATATTTGACTGGTTGTTTTATAGGTTTAAGCTTTGTACAAAGGAGCTGTTTGCATCTGGTATGTATGAAATGCACGATTTAAACTGCATTTATAATAATAGATAGATTTTGAACATCAAGCGTAAAGCGGTTTAAGCGTAGATATAAAATATAATACAATTAGATGCAGCGGCAATATACGATGAGAAATTGCTCTAACATCCATAAACAAGTCTTGTCTGATCAGGACTTGAATTTTTTTTTATTGCTATTGAAGACAGGTGCTAGATAATTGTCAAATTAAATATTCTCAAAAAACCGCGAAGCACGAGCCACCTGCAATTAACTCGAAAGTTACATTACAACTTTTTATGTAGACCTACATATTCTAAAGATGTTTTATGACTCCAGATGTAATGACACGCCATGTCGAATATTCAGTACTGACAGAAGTATCATCGTAATTGGCGAGTGTACCGTTGAGTAATTTACTTGAAAAAGTAAATATCATTGTTGGGTAAGGTCAGGTTGTTAGCAATAATTTGATATATTTTTTGTGTTCTTTTGGGCTTCTAACGGATTCTTTTTTATATTAATGTATAATTTTATCCGTTAAAAGTTAAATTGTAACGGTATTAGGTTTCATTCATTATTCAGTTTTCGTGCAAAAAGGTGCCATTTAATATTTTAATAGTGCAGAAAGAGTTTTAAATTTTTATACGAATTTATAATCGACTACAATATAACTAAATATTTTTTTTTATAAAATTATGGTAGTCCGTTACTAAGGTAACTTAATGCCTGAGTTTTAGTTAACGGCCAACAGATACTCGTAGATATAAATACAGCGCAGCGGTTAGTGGGACCTTATGTAAGGTTGTGAAGTCTTTCTTCAGACTGCCTAGTGAAGACTATTAAAAAGATATTTAATGTAGTGACGTTCAATTTAAAATGTTTATAAATAATTCTTTAAAATGAATATACCTATTTTATTTTTAGATAAGTAATCTTATATAATGCTTAGCTGATACCTTGTGAGCATAAATCAAACTCAATTATTTATATAAGTAAATATAAAAATAATAAATGTGTTTGTTAAACGCAAATGTAGAAAATGGCAGAATTAAAAACACTAAGTCTGTTAGGTCAGTTAGATATTAATATAAAAAATTAAGACTATACATAAACCTTATATTTTTTTCCTAATGAGTAATCGAGGTCATATCACCTTTCCAAATATTTGTGAATTGTCAAAAGCATTAAGTTTACAAATATTTCACAAATATTTGTAAAGGCTCAAAGCTATTGTTTTAAGAGTTCAGCAACGAATTCATGTAAGATATTGACATTACTATTTTGTATGCATCGTCTCGTCTGTATTGTGAAGTATTCGTTTGAATTTCTTTAGTATCGTTCCAGTGACAGGTTTTGGACGTTTGATGTTTAAAAAAATTATGTTATAATATTTATTATTATACCAATACAAAATAAAAGTAAACAAAATTTGATTATCTAAATTTTGTAACACTAAGACGAATTTTTTTTTTTAATGTTTGTAATACTTGGCAAAGACTTCTCAAGTAATAAAAGGCTTAATATTGTACAGTTAACTATGGATTGGTTCTCATAAATCATCATCATATTAATTATACATATATTTTGTTCTTAATAAATAATTAAATACGATTGTTAAGAAAAAGTTATTTATTAATTACAAATTACTACAAAAACGCGATTGATAAAGTCAGTCAGATTATTTATGAAATAAATTTAATTAAAGTCGTTAGAACTATCAGATAAACTTCGTAACTGATAGAAGAGATAAAAAATACTATGAAAGAAAATAAAAATATCTAAAGTCTTTATAATAACTGTAGTAAAAAAATTGCAAAAAGTATTGTGTGTATGAAATTTATCGTATTGTTAGATTCAAACAAACGCGCAAAAATCAGAAAGTATGTTGATACACTTTCTACACATGACATTTTTAGCTCCTTTTGACTACAATTGCTGTCTTGTCTATCACTATTACATCCGTATTGTTATAATTTTAAATTTAGTACTCTTTTTCTTAGCATCAAATAAAAACAATTTACAATTTATTTAATAATGGTAATATTAATTGAATCTATTCATCATTCACTCATAGATTTATTCTTTCATTCAATCATTTACGCATTCATTTATTCATTCATATAAATAATAACTACCAAAGCAGTCTATACATTTTTTATTTTGCTTTTTAAAATTTCATCAAATTATTTCACGTTGTTAGTTCATAAAATTTTATTATTAAAGTCATATAAGTTGGCTTCTAGAAAACAATAAAGTTGACTGAGTGCTTAATGCCCTTTTTATGAAGAGATAACAAGAATTCTCCTACCTAGTTGAAGCTTAGAAATTAATATTCGATTAAAATCTAATATTAAAAATAAGACATTAGTTTTCGAGAGAAAACGCTTTGTAAAGCATTTTTAATTTTTATATAATTTAAAAATAGAATAACGCAACATCGTTCGCTAATTTTAAATCATTTGAAAATGGAACGTTAAAGGATGAACAAGCACCATATAGGAGTTTGAGAGTAAAAGCAGTACATCTAACTAGGCTATGGGTTTCCGTGAGAGTGCCTTACGTGTTCTTTATCTAGTTTTAACTAGTTTTCATTACTAGACGTAGTGTGTGTAAATAGGGATTGTTTTCTACCATATTAGTTAGGGTTGCCAAGTGAAATTTTTGGCAATTGATTTTTTTTTCCATTAAAAATCGCTTGACTCTTACTATTTATTATTCTTCTAACTCTCGCGTAATAATGTGTGGCTTTATATCCTAAAACCAATACCAACAAACAGGCTTTCTAAAACGTTTTACTTAAATTAACACGTTCAAAGAAACTTTTACCCTGTTTTATATAAGAAAATATACGAAACTGTTATACACATTATATTGAAAACATATAATCGTTTTTCAACTTTCATTCAAACGTTTCAATTAATCTTAATATATTTAGCATTTTAATTGATATTATATCAGAAAATTTCACTTTCTAAAACCCTTTTAGATGACAAGATTATGTGCGTTTATATCACGCATACTAATTAACATAAATTAATTTGATCTAATAATATATTAGCTGAGAATAAATTATCTAAAAGATCGCTATCTCATTTTTCGATCAAAGGCATTCCACCGAAGCACGAGCAGCGTCAATGTTGCATGCAAACAGCATTCTAATCTAAACGTGTAGTAATCTATTCTATCTCTTCTTTTCTTCTGCAGTAGATCAGCGTGATGAATTAACTTCTAGACCTTTTCCTACATAGAGAGAAAGCCTTCTCCAAATCCCAAAACCAATCAGTACAACAGTTTTTCCCACACAGTAAACAGTAAATAAGATGTAGTGACAAAAATTGAGAAAGGTATGCTGAGATGGTTTGGCCATGTCGAGAGAATGAATGAAGAACGATTGACGAAAAAAGTGTATAAAGCGAGTGTGAATGGAAGTATTTTAAGGGGTAGACCTAGGCGGACGTTTCAAGACCAGATCAGAGACGTCTTGAATAAAGGCCAGGTCAAGAGTACCCTAAACCGAAGAGCATATATGAAAGGAATAATGAAAGTGGACGAAGCGAAACAAGTATGTAAGGATCGTAGCAAGTGGAAAGAAGTGGTCTCTGCCTACCCCTACGGGAAAGAGGCGTGACAAAAAAAACGTCAACAATTCCTCGGTTACTCACCCATACCTGCATCAATGAACCCTGAGTTATCCGTTCAGAATTCCAAATCAGGGTCAAAACCCTTGCTCATATGATAAATAAACAATTAAACATTCCTCACGCGAACTCTCCGTGAGTGAATTTGGTTATTAGACTTGTCAACATTATTTATATTTTTGTTGCGTTTTTCGCGTGAGAATTCTATTTTTGTAACATTCTTTTTATATTGCATGAATGGTAGTTGGAATGTATGGTATTTGAAGTTTTATATAATGTTAAGTATTTATTCAAATTTTTCTTGTGACTCCCTATTACTAATGCTTAGGTCTGTCACAATTTCATTCAATCCCTATTGTATAGTAGCTCCTACTGGCCCTATGATTTTTATATACCACCTTGTGTACTACAAGTGAGGCAAACAAACATACGGTCCGTTTGATGTTAATGGGTTCGCTTCGGCCTGTAATATCCCACTGCTGGGCATAGACCTCTTTCCCCATGTAGAAGAATGGTTAGAGCTTAATCCACCACGCTGCTCCAAAGCGGGTTGGCGGATGTTATTTGGTTACTATAGCTGTATAGCATAAAGAGTCCTGCAACACTAGGATCTACGCAAGCGCGATGCCGACCCTGCTGTCGACACAGTGCATGACCAAGAACTCTGACCACCTTACTGACCACAGGAACACAACACTTGAGACACTGATTACTTTAACCATTATAATATGCTTGTAACAATAAAATATTTAACAATTCCTCGTAATAAATTAATACAAGATTTATTTATTTTTTTAGTTACGTATTACAAATTCAATGTCAATAAAAATAAAAATAAATCCTTCTTTTTATTAAAACGTCAGCAAGCCTTACCTAAATTAATAAGAATTTATTACCAGGAGTGTACAGAACTCTAAAATCTATACCAAGTAAACTTTCACAATTCACAAAATCACACAGCGTCTATTTAAAATTAATTGCACAGAAATTTTAGGAATTCAATTTAAAACCCGTAATTACAGGCGAGTAGTGGGTTAATGTTAATTAACATCGAACAATGGGGACGAACCGTCGTGTGACCGTCGCCACTTCGCACGATCGTGTCGCGAAAGATTTGAGAGTCAAGTGGTTACAATTTAAATACAACTTTGTACAGAGGTACTAATTACAACTAAATTACCACAGACCTATAAATTACAGTAGGTACTTCTGTAGCTACTTACATGCTTTTTAACGAAGCATGGAATATGTTACCAACGTTTAAATTCTTCATTGTATTACTACTATTTAGATACTCTAAAAGTACTTGTCAGATGTCATTTAAATTTAAATGGGATCACATGAAACGCACCACCTTTCGAATAAAAAAAAATCATCAAAATCGGTCCACCCATTCAAATGTTCTGGGTAACATGAATAAAAAAAGTACAATCGATTGGGACCTGTCACCGGACAATTGAGAACCTCCTCCTTTTTTGAAAGTCGGTTAAAAAGGGATGTCGAACAAAAAATATAATTGATTGCTATTAAAATGAAAGGTGTAAAAATATCGAAGTTTCGTGTTAAACGGTGTTCTTGGATCCGGTTGCTTCAAAGAAATCTTGTGGTTCCATTCAAGAGAAAACGCGGTAGAAGTTATGAGTTATAAGCGATTATTTTTTTTTTTAGATTTAATTAATCATGAAAAATTTACAATTTGTATAATTAAAGCAATATGATACACTACTAATAAAGAACCGAATTCCGAACTGAAAGTGGAATATTAAAAGTATTTTCTTTTTTCATGAATTTGTCTCATTCTGAGCGATGCAAAACAACTTTGCCGATACTCGAACATTTCGGATCATCACGTTAGCAATTCAGTACTCGTGTTACTAAGTTGCAAATAAAACTTAACCGAATAGAAACATAACAAAACTCTTATCTCTTTCATTTACACTAGATCTCAACGAGTTAGAGAGACAAAACGTCATAAAGTTTCACAAACATTTACATTAAATCAAAATCGCTAGAATGATCTAACTTGAAGCAAGCTACCATTTTAACGTGAGCTTAAGGATGGAGGCTTATGTGTTATGTAAATAGTAGAAAAGGGTCCGTGGGAAGAGCAAATAGTGAACTTGTGAACGAACAGTTATACTACTGGACTTATTCCAATAACACTGGTGCTATTGAATGAATGAACGATCTGTTTAGTGTGGTTACCACTTGTGTATAAAGCTTGTTTGGTAGGTGCGAGGAACAGGGTGTTAAGTCCCTCATCCACCACCGCAAAGGAGGATCCTCCGACCAGACGGGCGTTGTGTCTGGTGGGCTACTGCCCCGACGGTTGTTGTCGGGTTCTTGTACATATGTTTTAATTGCTCAGAAACTTTAAGATCGCGATGTAGGACACGTCAGTTTATGTGTGGATATGGCGATAGATGTCGCCACATTTATCCTGCAAATAAGTTATGATTTGACTTTAACGGCAGGAGGTAGAATTGACCATTAGTACTTGTTTCATCTAAATTATTAAACTATAGATTTTAGATTCATTTTTACGAATAGAATTATCTCTTAAATACAGTGGATATTCGATGGTGTAAATGAATAACACATCAAACCATTTTTGACAGTTGGATATCATCATAGATTGAATCTTAAATCTGTGGATATCCTCATCCGTCAAAATATAGCGTTATCCACTACTGATGAAAAGAGTCCTTAGTCTTATAATGTAGGATATAAGTTAAATATACTGCTACTATAAACTTTAACACTTTATGTATTTATATTAATTACAGTAATCAAGTCAATGAAGTTTAAGAAAATAAATCTGTACAATATATGTATATAGATATGACGATAAAACAGATTTTTTTTTTGCTAGATTTCTAAAATCTTGTAAGTAAATTACAAGAAAAAATACTGTACGTAACATAATAAAGCTGATTTTTTATTACAATTCTTAAAAAATCCTTTCATAATAGGAAGCCTATTTCTTAAAGATTACGATAAATTATATAAAACAAAACGTTCAACAATAACACATAAAATTAAATTAGCTAGCGAAAAATTGAAATTATTTTGCACAAAAGAATTGGGTGTCAAAAAATCAATTTTTACTAAACTGTATCCAAGTGAAACACCGAGAGATATCATCTATCATAGCATAATAACCAAACAACCATTATGTAATTAAATCAACATAGTAACCTACGATACAGAAATCTATACTAATATTATAAAGAGGTACAGTTTCTAACTTTGTTTAATACTGACCCGATCATGAAAATTCATTCACTATCAGAAAGTTACAGGAGTAACATAGGCTATATTTAATTGTTATTGAACAAAAAATTCAGTGAAAAATAATAGTACATGTAAATCAAGTCGGAGAAATGCGAGCGAGATTAAAAGTTTAAGTTTTAAAATAATAATTAACGCCCAACGAAGTGGGCACAGGTCGGCTAGTAAATTAATAAACACATCTAAACGTTAGAAAGTGCGTATATTCAAGGTGACGCATGCTCAATTGCTCAGTGGCCAGTCTGATCACGTATTGGAAACTGCGATCCGCATTATCGAGCATTTCATGATAATTATCATTACGATTCATACACTCGTGCGAACACGTATCGAAATTACTAGAATCATTCATATAAAAATGTTCACAATTATTTTTCGTGAATATATCGACTTTTTTTTGTACAAACATGATAAAGAACCAAAAAAAATAACCAAGTTTGTGCAGTCAGCAGAAGTAATTTTACTTCTAAGATATTGTAACTTATATCAATATTAACAGCTCTATATTTCACAAAATCTATTGTTAGCTAAAAAAAAACATATACACATAGTCACGAATAATAAGTAATTGACTAAAACTGTCTTTGGTACTATTTGCAAAAAACGAGTTTGCTTTAGACCACACGACTGAAGTAAAACTTACGAAACGTAACTCTCCCTCTTGACCTCTTCCTATCTTCACTAACGTAAATCTCTCTCTCAACTTCCGTTCGCCTCGCCCGATCACACTTTTCGTAACGCTCTCGTCACGCATCCACCAGTTTACTCCCCAAGTCAAGCGTACGTAAAGAAGTTTTACTTCAAAAATTCGCGATGATTCATTATTTATCTATAGTACCATCGATAGACATAAAGTGCAAATAAAGACTCCAACACCTAATTACCATTATCATTAATTACATAAAAATGTAAATATCATAATAAAAAAGACATGTAATTCGTATTACGTAAACGGTCAACATATTCTGTTCTCAGACAATAACTATTTGTAGACACAGTTATTTGTACCTACTGGTGATAGCTTAGGAGTTAGGCTTCATTCACACGGCATTGTCCTGCACGTTTTTTTGCAGTATACGTCTTAACGTATAAATAGTGACTATACAACGTCCACAGATCCATTCACACGTCGATTGTACTGCAAAAAAACGTATACCACTTATACGTTTAAACGCATACTCAACGGACTTGTCGAGCAAATCGAATAAACTTTGACGTATTCGGTTCGCAGTGGCATATGGTATAGCTTTGTCTCCTTCACACGACACGATGTCATACGTTTTTTATCGAATAGCAACCGAAGAAGCGTTTAGTACCACTACTCACTAGTACCAGAGCATCTTCTGAACGGGTGGCACGTATTTTATGTTTGATTTAGTTGAATATTCAAAATGGCGGCGAGACCGGTGGCGCCTTCGATGCCAATATAAAAGTACAACCAACCGTGGATCCATCAGTGACGTCTACTCACTGTGGCAACTGTGTGAAAACTGCGGCTATTCGATTTTACACGAATAAAAATTTACCATATGAACACCAGGTTGACTATACGTTAAAAAAACGACTTCAAAAAACGTGCAGGACAATGCCGTGTGAACGAAGCCTTATTGACCACGTTGTGCAACAGTCACCCACGCCGGCGAGCATGCTTTATAGTTTTAGACATCAATCTTAACTTATAATGAACAATATTCTTTGATACCGAGTTTAATGTTACACTTTCATTTGAGTTACATTTTTATTATTAAAAAGTTACATTTTTTGCGTAACAAACACACACGATCGTCTATTCCTATATTATCTCGAATTTGTTTCTACATTATCTTTATTTCTATAGCTAACATTACATACTTAATAGAAGAACTACCTAGTTCCTACCTAGTAGGTACCTACCTACTATTGATTGAATTGAATTTATTATTATTGAATGATCATAGATTAATATAAAATTCTTATTTAATTAACGACAAATACACTATTCTGATTTGCCAAATACAATTTAAAGTCTATTAAAATTTTATAAAAACTTACTCTTTAATGTGTGTAGATATGATATTTTATATGGCAATCTTCCATAATATATATTTTTAATGATAATAACCACACTGCACTTAGCTGAACGAGAGAAATCCTAACGCACAGTGTTGGTGCCATTACACTTGATACTCACGTAATCAATGGAATATGCACATTCTAACATTGTACAGAGATTAATATAATTTTTCAAGTTAAATTAAAAAATATAAAGTTTTTTTTCTTACTAAAAATATTCAATTCGATTATTCGTTGCATAGATTTTAATATTAAACTACTAGAGTTAATTGGCTATCGACGTTGCTAAAAGAGTAGGTATAAATAATTTTCCCAATATCATTTCGAAAAGTAAAGCCTAGCGTCGACTACATCAGAAGCGCGTCGAATCGAAGCGAATCGCATTTATTCCTGTGCGTCTATCTGTGACGCGTCGAATCGAATTGTTCATTCGTCTCGAACTCTTCATGAAATTAAGACGTGTTTGCATCATGGACAGCTCAGATGAAGAGATGTTTTTATTTCAAATACTTTTTGATAAAGAAGAGGAGAATACGTAACGAGTAGCCGTATTCGAAATTCGAGAGAAATTAAACAGATTTTTTTTTTGTCTAATGCAGGCTCCGTTCCATGGAAAACAAATATTCCCAGGAGAGGATTCCAGCATCATAGTTTGTAAAAAATATGAAGGTTATATATATACTAGCTCTGCTCGCGACTGTTATTGTTCAGTTCGCAGTTATAAAAAAAAAATCTAAAATAAAAGTATCCTAAGTTACACCCTATTACATCAGCTATCTGCCAGTGAAAGTTCCGTCAAAATCGGTCCAGCCGTTTCAGAGATTAGCCGGAACAAACAGACAGACAGACAGACAAACAAAAATCGTAAAAAATGTTATTTTGGTATCTATATAAATACCGTGTATAGATCCACATGCATTTAATAAAAAGCGTTTATTTTAATATTAAAAACAGACACTATAATTTTATTTATTAGTAGATATATATAGATATATAAGATACATATATATATATATAAGGATATATAAGGAAGGAATATTATCTTGTTGAATGTGTGTTATTGTATGACAGTGTATTATTTCTCTTACAATAATATATCTCTCATAATAATTATGTTACTGTTTGGCACTAAAAATTTTAAAAAGAAATAGGTAGGTATATTATCATCTTTATATTTTATGCTTTATTTTCTTTTCTGAGTTATTGCTAATGTTTGATCAAGTTTTCTTCTATAACAGGATACCTATTTGCATGTCGTGTTTGCTTTAATATGGTTATACATGGAAGTGTAGTCAATAATAAAATTAATATTGTAATGTACCATAAATGTAACAACTGCTAGCAAACCTTAATAATTAAATAAATAAATATAAATAGGTAAATATTTTCACTAATAATAAAACAAAACTCCCGAGTTTCATTCATAGTTCTCCCGTTTTCTTCCCATATATTCATCCGACGCAGGTCATCGTGAATTCGTGATAATGTCGATCTTCGTGATTAAACAATTCTGTATATTGTTGGACCAGTGATATTAATAATTCTTCATTCATTTTTGTTGAAGCTAGGATTTTTATAAGTTTTTAAACGTATTAAAACTTGATACTAATAATTAAAAATACGTTGGCGAGCATCCGCTTCTCCGCGTCGACTGGGCAGTGTTGCCAACTCTTGAAAAAACTTTTTCCTAAATCCTTTAATAAAAGCCCCTAAATTAAAAACAAAATCCCCTAAACCTAACCTAACCTAATTGAAGTTATTTAAAAAAAAGACATATTTATTTTTATTAATTTTTTATTTTTCAATGGATTTTAAAATAGAAAACCAATTATTTTGTATACTTTGCTTTTGTATGTTTATTATTTATAATTTTGTTTCTATGTTATTTTTAATAATTTTTTATATTAAAGTATATTACGTTCTGACGATTAAAATTCCCAAAGAAATACCCTAAAAAATGTCTCCCCTAAAACTTTCCCGCTATTTGCAAAATATCCCTGAATTTAGGGGAAAATCCTTAAAGTTGCCAACACTGCGACTGGAGAGTGGGGCGCGCCGAATCGAACGAAGAAAGTCGCTTGTCGAGCGACTACCTCGGTCGATTCGATTCGGCGCGCCGCGGCGCGTCGCTAATGGACGCAGTTTCATAGAAAATGTATAGTGGGCGACTTTTTGCGATTCGATTCGACTCTGCTCGGCAGCTAGTAGACGCGGGCTTAAGAGTCGTGCGACTCCCTCGGTCGATTCGATTCGGCGCGCCGCGGCGCGTCGCTAATGGACGCAGTTTCATACAAAATGTATAGTAGGCGACTTTTTGCGATTCGATTCGACTCTGCTCGGCGAGCCTAATGGACGCGGGCCTTAATAAATCTATTGGTACCATAAATTATTGAAAAGTACAAAAACAGTGTGAAAAATTCCGTAATCTCACATTTCACCCAAATTTTTAGTTGTCAGTTTTTTTATCATTTTTTCGATGGTTTTTTTTTTTTTAATTTTCTTTCATACAAACCTCGCACTGACTAAAACAAAAAAAGAAGTAAGTATACAATTTAGTTCACTCATTCTTAAGTTATGCGCGTACATCGGCGGTTCATTTTTATTAATATAATTTGTCCTGTTAATTTTTTTTTATTTTAACATGAAAAGTCGCGTGCAGGAGGTCGTCGTCTTAATGATGCACTTAGTGTCTGCTGTCGTTGCTCACGACACAACAAATTACACGTGAGAGCGGCTCTTTTGATCGCTTTAATACGCGTTTAGATATTTCCTGCTTTTATATAAAAAAAACTGTGTTTTATATGACGTTAATCGTTAATACTTAATAGGTGTGTAATTTGTAACAGAAAGTTAAGGATTAATACTTTTGAATTAAAAAAAAAAAACTAACTATTGAATTACTCTTTGAATTCGATTTCATTATTGGGTTTAATAATTTCCAGTTGTGCCAGACAGACACAGACGATATCACCAATATTACGTATAATATAGAACATACTACATTTTACAAATATCTTTTAAGTTTGAGCAGGAAATTCAAACAACCAGAAGTTTTAAGGGCACCATACGGTTTTACCCAGGTATACGGTTTTGGACAGGTCTCCCCTATAGATATTTATCACAAATCACAACAGAAGTCGTCTTATAACTATGACACAAGGAAAACATTCCTTCGGTATGGCTTTACACTTCACAGGGTAAAATTGCATAGTGCATGGAAATCGATAGTCGTTACAGGCACCGAAGCGCAATCCGAACACGATACCCCTGAGTATAACGTTATAGAAAAATTACATTCACCGCAAACATAATCTTAAGCTCTGTTAATAAAGATAATTTTCGTACAGCGATAATAACAGTAAATATTGTCATGTTTGCCATGTAATATTTATGTTATGAAACTTCTTGTTTGTGTTGTCTCTGAAAGCATAGGTTTGTAATTAACTACAATAATTTATTAAAAATATGTGATAAATCCTGTAAATTGTGTACAACTTTTACGCAAGTTATTACGTGCCAGTCCACATTGAAACAATGTGATGGACTAAACTCATAATAGTTTGTACTCGAGTAGTCTACAAAACAAGACTGCTACACAAATGAGTGGTCATTCGAACAGAGATAAATTACATACTGAAAAACAAATAAGATTTTGATATCCGGTCAGATATTAAGACAACATATAATAAGCTGTTTTAAGACCATGATATAAAATAAATAATCACTCTAATTTCTATTATACTCACAGAAGTCCAAATTTAAAATAGTATTCATGAATGTAGGAATTAAACGAATTTGGTTTTTTATCCCGTCCTGATTTTTTAATCAGATTTTATTAAACTTTTGAATTTTAGTAAGCGTATTAATTTTAGAAAATAACAACTTTCAGTAGTTGACCTAAATAAACAGTTCACACTCAACGGGCAGTACTAGATTGTGAACTCTGTATTGGGAGTCCAGAAATACAAAACACACAAACACATACTAACAAAACACAACCAAAATCTGTGTAAAGCTTGCAAATCTGTTACTTGCTTGAACTTGAAACCACTGCGCCAGCGCGTCGCCACACGTATTGAATTCATCGTTACTTTTTTACTATATCGCCTTAATACAAGTAATAGACATTAACACAAGCATGAAACCTAGAAACAATCGATGAATCTAAAAATAAAGTAAAATAAAACTGAAAACGCAGGCCTTTTAAATTCGATTTAATAAAACAAAATGCCATTCAACTGAGAGCATAAATAACTTTCCTCGCGATAATTACAATAAGGCGCCTCTAGATTCGAATCGGACCTAATGTTATTGAAGCCGCGGGCGAAACTAGTCTGATTATAATCTGTATCGGAGTAATTACTATGAATCAAAGAAGTAGAGTTAGCAGATACAATACATTTTGTACACCTACCTTACAATGTTTCTTGAGCTGGATTTGGATGTATAATCCGTCTTTTGTTTAGACTATTTAACCGACTTTCAAAAAAGGAGGAGGTTCTCAATTCTATTCTCATTCTCAGTCGTTCTTACTATATGTGGAAACTTTTAATTGGCCTTTATGTACCTATTTGTATACCTAAATCTATGTTATTTAGCTGTAAGTTTTCCTGTAAAATTAAATAATGAAATAAATTAAATTAAATAAATAGACTGTATTTTTTATGTACCTATTATACGGCATAACTTTAAACTTAGTGGACCGATTTTGATGATTCTTATTTATGATCTAACTACTTTTACATCAAATTTATTGATTGCATGAAAACAAAAATAAAAATCATGAATATACAGCAATGTCAATTTTTATTTTAAATCAACTTAAATGTAAAAATAATAAAAGCAAAATAATAATATTTCTCTCTTATCTGTTGATGGTACTATATATGTGTATGTATGTGTAATGTATAATGATGTAGTCAACACAACGCCTGAAGCAAGACCTAGGTGAACGGAGTGCGATAAATTATTAATTGATTTGCTTTGAAAATAAATAACACTCGACACATAACGACTGCAATAGAAGCTTTTTACGTAATATGTGATGATAAAATTCTTAATAAGAACAACTTTCATGTGCTAATAGCAAATTATCAAAAGGCAGAGCTAAGCGCATCCACAAGGTTACTTATTTGTGAGGTCTTTTGATAAATATTATAAATTATTTTCAAATTATAGATGGTACTTTATAATATAGATTATGTGCTTATCCTCATTTAGTATTTCACATTAAAAACACACATTGATAAAAAAAACACATGTAAATTATTTTTGTATTTTTGGTATACTTGCCGTCGCATTTTTATTTAGGTTATAGATTTCTAATTAATATTTTTAATCTTTTTCCTTGTAGATATAAGCTTATTAATTAATTTTAATAAAAACACAATGTACGGTTGCGAAAGAGGATACTATATAGCGATAAAAAATAATAAAACTAATTTGTTTATAGTTAAGCTAGTTACGCCTCATTTAAAAAAAATGAAATCATTAAAATGTCTAAAGTCGTTAGATCAATAATATTAACAAATACGTCATCGTTATCTCTCCTAAAGTATATATAAACATGTCACTGTGAATTATTAATTGAAGAAGTTAAATTAAAGTAGTTACATAAAAATTATTCTATCACAATTAAAAGCTTGAAAACGTACGCGAATAAACAGCCGAATTCTGTAATTTTTTGATGTCGGTATAAATGCAAAATAAATTCATTGTTAATGTAATTATCTATACTAATATTATAAAGAGGTAAAGTTTATAACTTTGTTTGTATATACGGGGTAATCTTCGCAAATACTGATCCGATCATGAAAATTCTTTCGCTAACAGAAAGCTACACTATTCAGGAGTGACAAGATAAAAGGAAAAAGATAAAAATATATAAAGATTTTAAATCAGCAGGATTTGAACCTGCGCCCTATGACGTGCCGTGGCAACAATTCAATCTAATCAAGCATTATTATTTGCCTTAGAAATTAATTGGTGATTTTAAAACATTTATATTTATCTGATTTGCTGAAAATAGTGAGAGTGTATTGGAACATATCAAATTTCACCGTACCCTTCTTATGTGAAATGGATTATAACGCCCAACGAAGTGGGCACGGGTCGGCTAGTACTACAATAAAACTACATTCTTGTTCTTCAAATAATGTCGTTGACTTGTCAA
Organism: Melitaea athalia; assembly: GCA_905220545.2. Taxonomy (NCBI): domain Eukaryota; kingdom Metazoa; phylum Arthropoda; class Insecta; order Lepidoptera; family Nymphalidae; genus Melitaea; species Melitaea athalia. The sequence goes on from HG992188.1 coordinate 16,891,579, forward strand.
TAATAATCACAATCCAAGCATGGAGACTGGCGGGCGCATATTAGGTAGAATTAAACAATTCACAATAATCGCGCTATCATCGCGCAATCGTATGGTTTATAACCGTCTTATGTAATTTATCAATTGAGCCCTTGACAGCTGTCTACTATGTGTCTGCTTTTGATAAAACTATCATCAAAATACAATTTATTACCAACTTGGGCTAATATTTCAATTAGAAGTATGAATACATACAGCAAACTGTTTAAAAAACAATTTGACAGCAAAAATTGCATAATTATCGCTAATTCGCTACTGCTCAGTTATCGCTATTTACGCAATAGCACAAACTAAGTCTCAGAGTATAAACGAAAACAAATATTGTAATTAATTAAACTGCATTTTAATTGCCCAAGTTACATATTACGAAATTATATCTCCTTTGAAGATGAATAGTTTAATTCATAAAAGTATTTCGATATCAATTTTATATGTATGCCAGATGATAAATAAATACATTTAAAACCTTTGGCTATTAATAATAAATATTTCTCAATTGCTTGCAATATAAGATATATGGATTAACATTACAATATACATACATAACTGTTATGTGAACACAAGTGATTTTTTGCCTCGTTTGAATTATTTGGTAATAGTATGATGAAGGTGTCACAATATCAGCCCTTAGGGTAACATAGTTTAATATATCAGTAAAAGTATATCTACATATCTTGCAAAGAAAATTATATACTTGTTTGTAATTTCACATTTATTTGCAATTTAATAAATATATACGTGTTTCATAATACTTCGTTGCAAGATTTTCAGTAGTTTTTCTTCTTTACCTTTCATCCTATCTACGGTCTTCATGCTTTTCCACCAGCGTCTTTGAGTTGGATATCTAGTTCTAGTCATACTTAATATATTCTACATACGATTGCTTGTTTTATTTTACCCTTTATATACATAACATTTAAGGTTCCATATTCTCACGTATAAACACTTCCGCGTTGGCCGAGAGAAAGACTTTTCAAGTATGTATTAATTAATTAATTGCAAAAACAGTTGATTGTAGTCAATCATGCTAACGGTTCAATTCTTTTCTCGTAATTAGTTCGAAGTTTACAATTTAATTGTTCTAAGTTTCACATCGTTTATTTTACATATTTTTTTCATTAAAATACTAAATGACCTGCACAGTTTTACCCTTCGCCGTGGTTACTTCATCGCTCCCACGAATTGAAACACGAGCTTTTAATAATTTATGAATTAATTTCATATAAATGTCGTCACACACAACCTTTGTTTATCTATACATTTCTTTGTTTATCTACATAAATAAAAATTAATCGCCGAAATGGTTTTTCACGCTTAGTTCTGCGGTCTTGGAGCAGCGTGGTGAATGCCCAGCAGTGGGATATTACAAGCTGAAGCGTCTGCGGTCATTTTTTGTGTTCGTTATTGTCAGGACAATGTGGTTTGTATTATAAGAAAATTAAAAAAATAATAAGTTGATACGAAGTTTGACGGGACAGGTAGTAATTGAAAATATAATGAACTTTATTATAACAGTAAAAGGAAATCATTTAGAAAGAATAAGACATTAAGTACTCTTAAACAAATTTAATATTCTAAGGCCTAAATGGTTGACCTGGCATGACCTTAGTTTTTAAGTGATTTCATCACTCGGTAGTCACAAATGTGGTCAGGCTTTTACGAATGACACCTCGGTGGTCGTGACACTTGAGTGCACAGATGTGTTCACATTAAGTTAAGCAGCGTTAGCACGTTGCAATATAATTATGCTGGTTTTGTTAGATAATACATTATATGTACATACTGTAAGTTCAAAGTGCTAGAATCGTACTAGACTATTTATAACTAGCTGACCCCGCAAACGTTGTTTTACCATATATGATATTAACCCCCGCAACCCCTCTTGTGGGTGGAATTTCGTAAAATCCGTTCTTAGCTGACCTCTTCTCGGCGAAAGGAATATTCCTACCAAATTTCAAGTCTCTACGCCTTATGGTTCCAGAGATATCGTGATGAGTCAATGGGTGGAAATCTCTTTTATATATATATATATATATAGATATACTAGCTTACCCCGCAAACGTTGCTTTGCCATATATCTTATACTATTAAACGAGCAATTCTTGTATATATATATATATATATATATTTTCTGAATCTCGGAATCGGCTCCAACGATTTTCGTGAAATTTAGTATGCAGGGGATTTCGGGGGCGAAAAATTGATCTAGCTAGGATTCATTTAAAAAAAATGTCGTTTTATCCCTGTTTTTAGGCAATGAAAAAATATCATTAGAATACGAAGCTTAATTTCACCATTATTAATATAGCTGTTACAGCGTAATTAGGAAAGCGACGGATTTCAAATCGTTTTGACCCGGGTTCGAATCTCAGTCTCCAGATTACTTTTTTTTTTCTTTTTTTTTTTAATTTCACTCGTGATTTATTATTTAAATAAAATTAAAATATAAAAATACCGAGAAAAAAAAGCAAAAAATAAAATGAAAATACCGAGCAGGGCTCGGTCACCCAGGTACTGCTATTAATCCTCCAATTATTTAATTATCCAATAAAACAGCGGAAATTACTAAAAAACTTCGCAAAAACAAAAATTTATGTCCTATTAAGATATAAACAGGACATCTAAGATTGACTTAAAAATTTATTGTACGAAATTTTTTCAAGGCCGATTGTCGATAATCTAATTGGGTTGTTTACAAAGATTCCGACATAATTACAGTTATAAAAAAGGATATGAGCTAATGAGCACATAATCCTATTAATATTACAAACGGAATGCAGTTTACCTATAACGATTTAAAAGTAATAATTTGAGAGACCCATGCTGATGTTGTTTAATTGATTCAAACTGCAATATTCCAGCTTGTTACCGGGACCGACGAATTTGCTGTTTTCAGAAAAATATAAACACAATATACTCTTTTAGACAATGTTACGTAACATTCAAAAGTCAATATCAAATAACTCTATTCAATCAGTCTTCGAAAGCACAATTAAATCGTCATATTATAAATTAGAAATATATGTATTTTTAAGTACTAACACATATACAAATATTTAATGTATAAAATGGATACGTTACACATTTATCGTGTGTATGTTTGTCCATTTCTCCTAACATCCGGCACGCGCTTTCGTATACTTTATTATTCAAAGTGCCATGACTTTCCTAGAACGATGGCATGATGGGAATCAATCGTATACATACTAAATACATTTAAATGATTTTGAATCTTATTGCTAAAATTGTAAGGAATATTTATGAGGAATATTAATTGAGAAGTTAAGGCATTATGGTTCTGCTTTATGAGTATGTTCATTGTTATGAGTACATATAGTATTATTGGTAAAAACATTTGTAATTCGATGCATATTCCAAAGGATTTTTATTAGTACCGTATAAAATGTTTAATTGTATTGTATATATTTCTTGGTAGTAGTTGTAGTTAGTAAGGACATCATAGCCTTTCTTTTTATTTATTCAAAGGCTGTTAAATCTTACACTAGAAGCAGCACGTATCATATCAATGGTGACAAAAAAGTAAAATCAAAATATACATATAGTTAGGTGATAATTCGAGTTTTTACTTCGCAAATCCGAACACAAGATCACGCACACAATTGGATGTGAAAACATATTTGTATATAGAAAATATATGCACATTATAAATAAGTACATGCGTGTCAAACGTGAATATATGTCAGTTGGTGTGTCGTTAGTTCTTTGTATTCATAAAATGCAAACGTGCAAATTCGGTCACGTGAACATAGGAACAATATATTTATATTAATATGATAACATTTTTTTTTTATTATACAAGTAGGTCGGCAAACAAGCCTACGGCTCATTTGATGGTACACCAGAACTACCAGAAGTATTGCAAGCGCGTTGCCGACGTTACCCCCAATCCCGCAATAGCTCTGGTCACCTCACTCACAACAGGAACGCAACACTGCTTAAAAAGCAATATTATTTATCTGTGATCTTCAGTAAGATCGAGGTGCTACCTCAGTCGGACTGCTCCAGATTTGAGTACATACATATATCATGTTACTAATCGATTTATTTCCATAGGTCATAGTTACATAGTTGTCGGCGCTACTACCCACACTAATATTTCTGCTCTGCCCCTACAAGTCACACCGTGACATTTTTATGGCCTATGATCTTCCGCCCACCATCGATTGCATATTTTGCTTAAACTTTTTAAGATTAAACCAAATTAAGATAATTAAAGATTCTTTTAGGAAACCTCTGATTGAATAAAAATAAAGGACCAAATCTAGTAGGTACTCAGTACTGGAGACAATATAGCATTATTTTGCAAACAAACAAATAACCGTTCTGCATCAGACATAAGGTAAAGAAAATAAAGTATCATGTGACTGATCGATTTATTTCCATACCGGTCTACCGGAAAAGGGTGGAATGGGGTTGAAAGTTTCCATAGAAATCAATATTAACATGGGGAATTGACGAACAACACTCCAGGTTTAACGTGTGATTCATAGAATCAAATAGGTGTTTAATATAGGTACATATATGGAATTAAGCATTTAAAAAAAAAACAATATTTTCTATAAAACTAGATAAAAGACCCTTTATTATTTTAAACAATGTAAAAAATATTGTTGAAAATTAACTAGTCACTTAGACAAAATATACAGATAGAAAGACACGTAATAAAATCCTACAGCCAATTTTCAATAAAAAATTAATTAATTAAATAAAAAATTTGTGTTTGTATGTCTATCTCTTACTTAAATTATTTTTCATTAATTGTAAATAAGATGAAATGTATATCCAATTATCCACGCATAATTTCCAAACAACTGCAACAAACTGGACAATTCGAATAAAAAAATTATTTTTACGTTGGATAGTCCAGCCTTCTTCGGGAAGCTAAAGGTATAATACTAGCGGCCGCCCGCGACTTCGTACGCGTGGAGTTAGTTATTTTCAAATAATTTTTAATTATATTCGAAAAAGCTAAATACCTAATGAAAGGAAAAAATAAAAAGTAAAATAATAAAAGAGCTAGAGGAATTTTTAGAATCAATAAAATCGATGGATATTATTTTTCATTGGACTTTCATACAAACTCCCATCCCGTTTTAACCCCAGAAGAGGGTTGATTTATAAAAAAATATTATTAGTACACCTCAACACCGTCTATAAAGCATACATTTTAAATTTTTAAGTTTCTTATTTCAAAAACATAGGACTTTCATACAAACTTCCAACCCCCATTTTACCCCCTTAGGGGTGGAATTTAATAAAACCCGTTCTTAGCGGATGTCTACTCCCTATAAGGAACCTACGTGCCAAACTTCATGTTTGTAGGTGTTATAGTTTCTGAGATTTCGTGATGAGTCAGTGACCTTTCACTAGGAGAAAGATAGATTTAGGACCTTTTTTTCTCAAAATAGGGTTATAAGGAGCCTGCAGAGTCATCTAGTTCATCATAATTATTTTCACAATATCATAAATCTAGTAAATAAAGTTACAAGTCAGTATATAATGTAGGCACTCATTATGGTAAACGTAGAACACGACAAATTAAAGTTATACGTATCCATCATGTACCCAGCTCTGTTCAACGATTTGATTAATGAAGCATCTCAAACGTTAACATTCTGAAAGTGATGTATAATATTATGATGAATGTTAACACGATATTGTATGGAGTACAAATCTGCCGGCGACGACTAAAGAGTCACTATAATCGTAATGGTCAATTCTTTTTTGTTGGATTAAATTATTACAGCAATTATTAATTGCAAGAATGTTAGCAGCTTTTCATGCATCCAGATTGAGGTCGATATCGAATCAACGCTGGAGCGATAAGCAGGATCACTGCCAACCGCGCCAACGGGTATACAAAGAGAATTACCAAAATCACCAGTATAAACTGGCTGGACCGATTTTAGTAATTCTCTGAGGATGATTCTTTGAGGATGATTCTCTGATGATGAGGATTTAAAAAGCATTCGAATTGAGAACCTCTTTTTTGAAGTCGGTTAACTAATAATTATACGTGACATTGCATTTATTAAGAAAAGCGATTGAACTCTTTCTCTCCCTGTTTGAAAATCAATAGATGTGATTAATGAATGCATTTGCATTGTACATGTAACCGTCTGCATACCTGCTCGTGAGAACGTTGCCTGTTCTCTGCATATGCAAATTCAGCATACTTCACTTAATTACATGTTAGACTTTGTATGAAAGACACCTCTGAGCACCTTACTTCAATTGTGTTAACTGCTAGCTAAGGTTACTACTAATTTTTATTTAAGAATTTATACCTTATTTATATACAAATAATAGTAAAATGTTATTATATACTGTATTGTAAATATGCTGGCAATATTCCATTGAGAGATTGTATCTAATTCTGATTCATACTGAATTTTCTAATAATGTTTCCATGTAAAGACTATAAATATCGGCTAATTTTGTTTTCGAAGTTTTCTAATATTCTTTAGAAGATTCTTATAAAATGAAAAACTAAGAAAATTGTGCAGAAAATTTGTAAGAAAACAGTAAACGTAATGATTATTTGATACTTCGCAAGGCAGAATAGGTGAAGTATATCGAGTCATCTAATTATAACGATTAATATAATTAACAAATCAAAGAAAACTTACGCATTATGTAGATTGTAGATAATAATAATATATTCACCTGAAACAATTGACACATTTGTTATTAAAATTAAATAAACACATTATTATAATCACACATATAAATAAAAGGCAGAGCGTATAAATACTCGTATAATAGTACTATTACATAAACTTCATATTTCACACGGATTGCTTTTAAGTAAGAAACTCCATTAGTAGGTAACTGTATCTTAGTTTTTTTTTTTTTTTGTATTACGTTACTATGACAACTACACTGATGCATCGTCAAATTGTATTTATTTATTTACATTTTTTTGCACACCAACACAAAAAGTAACAAAAATTTTAATTAAGTAAACAAAAATAATAATGTTGCATAGTTGCAACAGGCGGTTTCTTCGCATTTAACGCACATTTACAGCTACATTTCAAATTAATAAAAATCACATAAATTTCTAATTGTTAACACATCTATCATTTCACTAATAGCCATTCAAAACATATACAAAACATTTAATTAATCATACACGCGTCCGATCAATAAATAAAACGAAACCGAAACAAATTTCACAACTCCATAAACATGTTTAATTAATTCATATGCATGCGTGTTTCGTAATGAGTCCTGCCCAAAGTCTAGACAGCCTAGATACATAAAATATGAAATTGAACAATTTAATTAAAACCTAGGTGACTAAATGTATAATTCTAAATTGTGTCGCATGTATTTTTTCTACTTATGAAGCCGACCGATGGCGGGATAACCATCCAACTGCTGGCTTTGAAATACACAGGCCGAAGACGGGCAGCAGCGTATTCGGTGCGACAACGTCAGCCCTTCGGTCACCAACCCGCCTGCCCAGCGTGGTGACTATGGGCAAAACACATGAGTTCGCGTCATGATGTCGGGCGCGAACTTGTGGAGGCCTATGTCCAGCAGTGGACTACAATAGGCTGAAGTAATAAGTGATGAATTTTTTGTAAGTATATAAAGTAATAAGTAAGTAGAGTGGCAAACAAGCCAAGAACAATCTATTAGGCAGACCGGCTTGTTCGCCACCCGTAAAATAAAGGAATAGTGACCAGACGGGAGCATTGTGAAGGGTTAAGTTTGATCCATCCTTATAAATGAGAGGCTTCCAATAGGAGTTATAAAGATTCAACTCACAAGGATAGTCACGAGGTGAGAAACGGATATTGAGATGAGAATTTGTGTCGATGTAGTATTAGGATGTATGTATATTCCAAATATTTCTATTGAATGGCCTGTAGTTTTGTCATGTTAGAAATTTTCGACCCTGAGGTCTACAGCAAAGAGGTGTAATAGGTAACATACCCCGACTAGCACGACCACGCTCTCTCAAATCTCATATCGGTATTTTTTAATTAGTGTATGCCCTTGTTAGTTTAGTTCAGCACTAATATTTTTGAAGAAAAACTTTTTAGGCGCATGAGGGGTAAAATTTGAGCGACCGGTAACGCGGCAGCGTCATCACGATCAGTACTTGGATGGGTGACCACCTGGGAACACCGCGTGAAGTTGGCTTTTTGTTTTTTGTATTTAAATTGTAAGTTTCAGCGTTAACGATTACTTTTTTTTAATTAGTTTGCCATAGAAGTGATAGAAGTTTCACTTCTGACATACGTGTACTTTGTACGCACGCAATTTTTTTTAATATTTTTAATAACAATTTTTTTCCATATTTAAGAAAAAATTATAATTAAAAACCTACCGTCGTGCGTCGTACGTACAACGTTAAAGAAACGCCAACCGTCTAGAAAGTATGTACACCCTAAAACCTCAAACTATTTCTCCATTGTTCCAATGTTATTGTTTTCGAAAGTGTATTACATTGAACGGCTGTACCTGAAAAGGTGCGGTTGATCGTGATCGACAGATACGGACAATGAAAGCAACCCGCTGTCCCACATGCGTTGCTATTGTTATTCATTATTTGTTAATTGATGCTTTAACCGACTTTGAAAATATTGGACGAATTATATGAGAAAATTTTATTGAAATTACATTATACTCCTCTATATCTTATACTATTAAACGAGCAATTCTTGTATATATATATATATATATATATATATATAGAATCTGAATCTCGGAATCGGCTCCAACGATTTTCGTGAAATTCTGTATACAGGGGATTTCGGGGGCAAAAAATTTATCTAGCTAGGATTCATTTAAAAAAAATGTCGTTTTATCCCTGTTTTTAGGCAATTAAAAAATATCATTAGAATACGAAGCTTAATTTCACTACTGTCAACGTAGCTGTAACAGCGTAATTAGGAAATCGGCGGGTGTCAAATCGTGTTGACCCGGGTTCGAATCTCTGTCTCCAGATTAGTTTTTTTTCTTTTTTTTTTAATTTCACTCGTGATTTATTATTTAAATAAAATTAAAATATAAAAATACCGAGAAAAAAAAAACAAAAAAAAATGAAAATACCGAGCTGGGCTCGGTCACCCAGGTACTATCTATTAAAAGCTTTGATTTAGCATAATGTCATAGTACAAAATCCGGTAAACAAAGATTTTATTACAGATTTTTCAATCAAGATAAAAAAGATAATTTTCATTAGGAATAAAAAATATAAGTTTACAAGCCATAAGCTATTGCGTTACATATACATATAAAAACAAATAAAAAAAAACAATCAAGTTGAGAACCTCCTTTTTTAAGTCAGATAAAAATACAAAACAATCTCCATCTTGACACAAAAAAGCAGTACAAATAGGTAACTTTCTTAATTTCACAATGTCTTAATCCGTAGTACTTTCAACAAACAAATATAAAACACTGTCTCGTGACGTGGGAAACGAAAAAAGTCATCAATGACCGCCGAAAGATTAAAAGAGAAACAAGAGAAAAATTATAGTGATGGTACACGAATGACATTCGATAGTCATGCGCTTTAAAAACAAAACGTCAAAAACAAAGTACCTGCCACTGTCACTGAATTATTCTGAAATTAGCACGATCGGGCAAAAAAACGAAGGAACAGATCATTAGAGAAATATGTTTTCAAACAAATTAAAAATAAAAATGATAGTAAAATGAAATTCATATTAAAATAATTATTAAAACCACGCAACATTAAAATACAATGCCGTCTCTCCATCATCTCTACATGTCAACACACATTTACTTTAAAATGAAATTTATTCTTAAATTGATATTAAAGAATCAATGAATCAAAACTTTAAATCACACGATCATTTCGTCACTTGACAAGCACAACGCGTTAATTAAATCACAATTATGTTACAACACCCGAGGTCTATAACAAAAGGGTCCGAGTCGATAATTTTATCGGCGTTTTCCCATCACTAGCGATCGGTCAAGGCTCTGACGAGGTTGTAGTGTTGTTCGTGATCGACGGAGCATGAAAGTGGTTGAATGAAGTGTCGATGGGAAGCTGTAATCTTTATGGTACATCCGTATTTGTGAGATACGGTCTTGTAAGCAAATTGGATTAAACGAACTGTAAATTTTAACATAGTATTTTTTTAATTAATTGTTTTTACTTATTTTTTCTTAAGTTCAAAAACTAGTTTTATCGACTTACATAATTTTTTTTATTACTTTATTCCACAATACATTATTACATTGCATAGCTGTAAGGGCTGGATTAATGCCAAAATAATTCTAATCAGAATCTATTAGCCAACCAGACATAGGTACAAGAGCGGAGGCTTGTAGCTGTGCAAAATCGGAAACTAACTTTTCATACTACTTTTATAAGCATAAAAAATTAATTTAATTACATAATACTTTCTAATTGTTTTTCATCTTATATTATATTCAATTTTACAAACCGACTGCACTTTTTTTATTTGATTAATTCAGCCCATAACGTCATAATGCTGGCGTCATTTTTCATGTAGAAGAAGGATATGTACTAATCTGTGCTTGCAGGTTGAACTTCGCTTGCAACCAAAAAATGTTATAAAATTACATAGTAGGTATTTATTAATTTACCGTAAAAAAAATTAATTTATTACTCAATTAACTAAATACTGTAAATACCTTTAGTACGTATTTTTCTGTTTATAAAACAAGTGATTACATTTCAATCAAGATACCACAATGTAGGCCGTATTATGTTAGTTGTCATGTGATCTCTATCTCTATTGCACGGAACGTAGGTGTAGCGCGCGCAGTCGCTCACAATAGGCGCTAAGCGGGTCATGAACGGCGTATTATTTAATACCGTGTCCACAGACAAACACTTAGTCACTTATTAAACACAATTGAGTTGCTACGTCTGAACATCTTATTCACTTATTAATATATTTTTTTATAATTTCTTAATTTATTTTAAATTTGTTGTTATTTGTACACTACGAATTCTTTAACTGTTATTAAGCATATCACTATATATGTAGCAAGATTGTGTAGTACAATAGGTGGGCTTATGGCTAATTACCTAAATATTCTTCTAGACAATCATAATATAATATTACTGTAAGCGATTACCGCAGCTTGTGTACGAGTTCACCACAGGAGCATCGAAATACGCAAGCGCGTTGCCCAGCTTACAGTAAAGTTATATATTTATTAGTTACACAACTCAGTACAGTTTTTCAAATATTTTATGTAAAATTACGATATAAATTGTTTTAACAAATTAATATAAACTGGTAATAAGATTATCTCAATGTCATACAACTAAAAACACTAAAACATCGGAATAAAAACTGTTAATATGACTAATAACATCACTGTAAATGAAATATACATATAATTGATACGATTAAAATTTGGTATTCAGAACAAATATTATTATAAATTTTATCCACCTACATTCTTAAACAATTTTTTGTATATTCTCTGAAATGCAATTATTCTAGAACCGTAATTTAGTTGATTATTTTTGTATAAAAAGTAAAACTTAAAATTCGCACTTAAACAAAAAACTTAAAAGTATCTTCCTACTACCTGTTGATGAAGTAGTAACTGTTAGTTACGTAGGTTCTTATGTTTATAATACCTATAAATTCATGACGAAAAAAAGACAGCAAAGTTTCATAACTAAACTTTATCTTATAAATAAAATACTTTTTACACTTTTATATATGTATATGTCGCAGATCAGAAGTAGGTAGGAGAAGAACGGACAGATGACCGAACTGGTTTATTATCAATGTAAGTTTAACACAAGATAGTTCTAACTATTTAGTATTCAATGGACTCACCGAGCGGGTACCGGATCTATCGCGTGGCGGAGAGACAACTCAGAGGCAGTGCCCGGGAGTTGCGACCCGAGTCTAGGTTTAAGACGGCCGTCTTTATAATGCGCATTAACGCTCGCCTCCACTGCCCGAGTTGCCCACAATATAATGTAACAATTAATTCGTGTACACAAACTAACCCTTACAAGAGTCGAGGTTAAACTACTAGCAGGATACACAAGTGCACCGCGCCACGCCAGAGCCAAGACTGCCCTAGCTGCGGCCGCATCGGTCTTTTATGCACAAAGGAATGACTCGAATAATAGAATGAGGGTAGTTGAATATCGACAATAGCGCAGGTACCGACCTACAAGTCAGAATAACTCAAATAATAGAATGAGTGAGGGTAGACGAATAACGTATGTACCGACATTAATAACTATCTGCATTGACTCTCCGACACGGCCATCCTGACAAGTCACACGTCCCCGTGTGATGCCGTAAAAAGCAAAAAGGTACTGCGATACCAAAGTCTCGTCTCGGCCTATCCTGACTCACACTTAAACAAGAATAAAGCGATAGTACAACCACTTTTTGTTGACACACCATACAACCATACGCAAATCTACCATTAAATCAAAATTAACCAATCGTTTTGGTATAAACATTACTCCATTATTGCTTTCCACATATTAGTCGCCACTGTCACCTAAATCGAGTGACAGCAGCTCATGCCACCTCCATCGAGTGACGATAACCAACCAAAAGAGTCGCTACTGTCACCTAAATCGAGCGACAGTAGCTCATGCCACCTCCATCGAGTGACGATAACCACTAAAGTCGCCACTGTCACCTAAATCGAGTGACAGCAGCTCATGCCACCTCCATCGAGTGACGATAACCAACCAAAAGAGTCGCTACTGTCACCTAAATCGAGTGACAGTAGCTCATGCCACCTCCATCGAGTGACGATAACCACTAAGTCGCCACTGTCACCTAAATCGAGCGACAGCAGCTCATGCCACCTCCATCGAGTGACGATAACCAACCAAAAGAGTCGCTACTGTCACCTAAATCGAGCGACAGTAGCTCATGCCACCTCCATCGAGTGACGATAACCACTAAAGTCGCCACTGTCACCTAAATCGAGCGACAGCAGCTCATGCCACCTCCATCGAGTGACGATATTGCCTCCATCGAGCAATACAACCAAAACATGTTTCAGCAATGGATACTTAAAAACAATGGCACCAACAAAATTAATCTCAATAAAATTGGTTGTATAGTGGTCTACATTGCTACGCTAGTTGACTTTAATCACAAAAAACTACCAATCTATCCTATTCGTACACAGACGAAAGGTTCCTCTAACCGTAATTAAAAAATAAAGTTTTATTATTGACACCTTAAGATCACATACAACTCTCATGGCCTGGCTGCCTCAGCAGCTAGTGACAACTACTATTGCCACCCATATCGTCATCACCTCATGTGATACGACCAACACATATCGTCATCAACTCATATGATACGACCAACACATATCGTCATCACCTCATGTGATACGACCAAATTAGCATCAACAACATTAAAGAAATCTAATTCAGCAGGTACATAAGTAAGAGGAATCCTTCGTAAACGATCGTGAACATACCTATAGGTTCTATTACCAGACAACTGTTTTAACAGATAGCGATTGCCTTCAAGCAATTCCACAACTTTAAACGGTTCCCTGTATTTAGAACTACAATGATCTGAAAATCTAAATGTCGTTAAACCAATTATAACTAATCACTTTACACAAATACCACAGCCATGTACCATCGACGTCATCCCAACCAAAACTATAGACGTACTCTACTTCGACAACAAGTTACAACCAAGCTTGCAAAATCCTCGAGTAAAGACCTCTAACACCACGGCTCTCTAGACGAAGAGCATTCACAGTACATGTGTCAGTCACGCCTGTGACTACACGCTACGGTCTCAACAGACCACGACTTCCGACAGTAAGTTAAACTTTGCACACCGCTAACCCACGGACTACTTGGGTTGCCCCAAGAGACAATTCTACCGGGCTATGACTACGAATAACTAAACTGGTACAGTTGAACACATTACGGTCGATAGAGTCATTCACTCGAGTCTTTCCCTCTACTTAAACTTGAACATCATCATTATCAACAAGATTATAAATTACATCAATATCGTCTGGTACATGACGTGTTAGCATTTTCTTTAACCTTTCGTGAGCAAATTTGTAGGTACGTTTATAATTTAAAGCTTTGAGGGTATACCGATTACCTTCGAGAACTTCTATTACGCGAAAAGGGCCTCGATATTTCGGATCAAGTTTTATTTGATTACGCTCCTCATTTTGTAACAAAACAAGTTTTAACAGTTACTTACAACGACTACCCGTAATGGGCCCACGATTGTACCAAGGTGTTATCAATTAACTCTCTGTAATTTAAATGTCCTTAAAGAGAACAACTAAAGAAACTTTGAAACAGTTTGAATAAATCAATCAAAGGTAGAAAAAGACTGAAAACCCTCGATACTGCACAAAAATACTCGTTACAGAGGGTAATTGGAAATACTCAAGCTAATACGATATTAATACTTTATCACAAATAAGTGGGTAATCACAAAAACTTAAAACTTTCAATAACCAAACTCTTTTTCTACAACACTAACAGCTACGTAAGCCACCCTTATCCAACGAGCAATTACAATTGCTCCACAATGACTGAATCGAAACAAAAACTGAATCTCCAAATCTGTCACTACTCAACTACACAACAATAAAACTAAATTCAATAAATAAACCGGTAAATCGAATTACGTAATCGAACACTGAACAAAAACCACTTGTACACCGATAAGAATAAAACAGAAGGACCGAAAAGAACTAAATTATCGATGTACCCACTAATCGCCACCAAATATTGCAATTTACTTGCACACTCGCTAAAATAGAACTTAAAAGTTCAAAGAAACCAAAAACTCTGAACTAAAAAAATTATTAACAACAGCAAACAACCAGTGAAGTGGGCGTAATGAGATCTTATCCCACTTCTGATGTCGCAGATCAGAAGTAGGTAGGAGAATAACGGACAGATGACCGAACTGGTTTATTATCAATGTAAGTTTAACACAAGATAGTTCTAACTATTTAGTATTCAATGGACTCACCGAGCGGGTACCGGATCTATCGCGTGGCGGAGAGACAACTCAGAGGCAGTGCCCGGGAGTTGCGACCCGAGTCTAGGTTTAAGACGGCCGTCTTTATAATGCGCATTAACGCTCGCCTCCACTGCCCGAGTTGCCCACAATATAATGTAACAATTAATTCGTGTACACAAACTAACCCTTACAAGAGTCGAGGTTAAACTACTAGCAGGATACACAAGTGCACCGCGCCACGCCAGAGCCAAGACTGCCCTAGCTGCGGCCGCATCGGTCTTTTATGCACAAAGGAATGACTCGAATAATAGAATGAGGGTAGTTGAATATCGACAATAGCGCAGGTACCGACCTACAAGTCAGAATAACTCAAATAATAGAATGAGTGAGGGTAGACGAATAACGTATGTACCGACATTAATAACTATCTGCATTGACTCTCCGACATATATATCTTTATACTATATATTTTTGTGATTATATCTACACTGATATAAAACACGGCGTAGGTTTCGTACCGTTATTTTTTGTGAACATAAAAAAAAATTCTTTTACACAAATTTTGTCCTGACAAGAAATAGCACAAAAAAATCCGATACACCACTGCACCAATGCTGTCGTCATCTGGAAGTTATGCGAGTACATATTTTTATTTATTGTAGGTAGATTGTTTCTTAAATAAAGTGTAAATCATTAACAACCCAAAGACTGAGGTAGGGCACAGCAAATTGAGGTAGGGCACAGCAGGAAATTTCCTGCTCAAAATATGGAGCAGCCCGACTGGCCACAGCTAAATAATACTGTTTTCAAGCAGTATTGTGTTCCTGTTGGTAAGTAAGGTGACCAGAGCTCTTGGGGGGGGATTGGGGATAGGGTCGGCAACGCACTTGCGATGCTTCTGGTGTTGCAGGTGTCTATAGGCTACGGTCTTACCATCAGGTGAGCCGTACGCTTGTTTGCCAACCTAGTTACATTAAAAAAAAGACACGAATCAGCAATAAACGCTCTCGTCTGTAATCAACCCTGACAAAACCTTAAAGGAGCCTAGTCCTTTATTATTACCGTGCGCTTGGAATGGGTTCTCAAATTCTCACCAAAAAGGACACTACGGACTACGGGGTCAAACGCTTGCAGAGGTTTTTTACAAAAACATAATTATACAAAGTCAGTTTCAAGAAACTTCATTATAAATCAGTCCCGACCTTTTCAAATGTCAGAGTCCAAGATAAATTGTTATTATGTGAATTTAAAATAACTGAATATAAGGAAATAAATGTTAACACGATTTAATAATTTACTAATTGATTCGTGAATTTATGTTGTGAGTTGACTATATTTGTAATTGTTATTTAAAAATTGTTCTTATTACAAAATACCTATTATTAAACTATCACAATTTTAAGTAACAAATAATTAAACTTTTTTATTTATGAAATATATCGTAGGTATATTATTTAAAGTAGCAATTTAATAACAATGAAGATATACGAATTTACCCAATTTTATCCAAAATAAAATTTTAGATAAAATAAAGTTATCATATCCTTGCACCACAATTCTCATGTTTTTAATGTTTTAAATACGCCACTTCCATACTACCTAATAAAAGCAAACGTGTAAATATTACACAGTCAAGTTGTAAAAAAAATATCTCTAATTGTTAACAATGACCTGTTTGGGCGTGAAAAGGTCCAATAAAACGCAAGGTTGTAGTGAATTTGACAATTGCGTCACGGTACATCATACCGTAATGCCGCACCTCCACACGGCCATTACTTGATATTTTTCTAGTTAACGCGTGTCTACACATTACGCCCAATTATACGGTAAGTTTCAAAATAGTATTACTTAACACGAGTTTTTATTTTTGAACTGTCACTTTCATAGGTTTTTTAAGTTTATTTTATTTATTTGACAACTTACGACAACATAAGAGATTTACTCTTAAGTTGTCGTCAGTTGTCAACTGCCTAGGTAATGCCTAGGTAATGTCAAAAAGCTATTCATTAGAACCTCATTAGAACACGTGATAGTATATATTACCTATTATGTAAAACGCCTCGTATAACCTTACCAAAGTATTGAAATGTCAAAATTATTTTGCATACAGATGCAAATTATAGCGTCTGTGTACTCTTGATTAAATACTTAGGTATCAACTACATTTGAGCTCTTTCTTTTAAAAAAGAAAATAAATTATGACATTTCTGGTTAGAGAACTGAGTGCTGTGCTTAGAAATTTTCCGATTTTTTATTAGCTTTCTATTTTCAAATTGTATCAAGAACAAAGTAAAAAATGTATGGCTAATGTAACTCGAAAAAAATTTGAATCTTACTAAGATTCATTTGAATAATGTTTAAATATTTAAATTATTAAACAGTTTTTTTTTTTTAAATTAAAACTGACAGGTCTTACTTTTATATCTCAACACAACAAAAAAAACTACTGAATATAGATTGCGCATGTGTTGTTTATGTACAAAGCTAATATTGTATAACAGGCACACGTAAACACACACTTAAATAACTAATAGTATAACATAGTATTGTATATCTAAGTGTTTCACTTCGGATCAAGTGTCAAAATGCTTTTACTTGCAGATGCAAATTATCATACTGATCGATATCATCGCTTCAGTGCTGATCTATCTATGCTTGCCATCTATATTTAGAGTAAGCTTACATGAAACATTTTCGTTATAAGCATTCTGACACCAAAGCAAAAACAAAACGCATAGGTACCTACTCACAAAAAAACAAACAAAAATCAATTTTATTTTTCTCATTTTTTTTAACAAATTTTGTTTAGACATCGTACTTATATATATTTTTATACATGTCCTTTTAAACCCTGCATTTTTATACCACACTCGACGTATTTGAAAAAATAAGTTTTGTATTCTAAATTATAGCGCCTAAATTAATAGACTGTCAGAATTTTTCTATATTTGTGTCCTTGACAGCACAAATTAATTTATAGAAATTAATTAAAAACAATCGCTCAGGGTTACCTCGCAATACAACCTCAATGTATCTATACACACGCGATACCAACATTATGTGTTATTAGATAATAATTGTATTTTAATTCAATTGAAACTATTTATATGATAATCAATTTTGACTAACACTTTCAACTGTCATTACTAAAAAAGCATAAAGTAAAATACTTACAAACGTTTTTAATAATCTATCTTTTTTTAGTTTTAACGAAATTTCTACAATACTTAGAAAAGTTTTTTTAGCACAGTCCTGACTATTCTAATTATATGTAACAGAATATAAATATCCTGCTCAAATCTGGAGCAGCCCAGTACCTCGACAAGAACGACCTTCTGGTAAGCAGTGCTATTTAGATTATTGATCTTCTGATCAAATCTAAATAGCACTGCTTTCAAGCAGTGTTGTGTTTCTGTGGTGGGTAAGGTAACCAGAGCTGCTCCTGGGGAGATTGAAGGTAGGGTCGGCAATGCGCTTGGAATACTTCTGGTGTGGAAGGCGTCTATAAGCTGCGGTAATCACCTACCATCAGGTAAGCCGTAGGTACGCTTGTTTGCCGACCTAGTTGTAAAAAAAAAACTTACTGACAGTTAGATAGTGCTATTAAAAAATTAACACATAGATAAATATTTATTTTAAGCATTGAATTCTCATTAGAGCTTACATAACACTGTCTAGACCCGTTAACATCAACACAGACCACTTACTCTATGAAATACACAATTACATCATTAAAAGACTCCGAGAGCAGATAGCAGCCTTATTTAGACATCATTTGTTACAGACACGGTAAATGTCAGCACATTGCGGGGCCCGGTTAAGAAAATGAGCCTAAATGTTTATGAAAAGGGCAAGATGAGCTTATCTAGTTACAAAATACTCAATTACACGTTTTAACTCAAATTTAACTGTCATGTTAGGTATGTGGATCTGGTGTAATAATACTGGTGATTGAAGAACAGATGCCTGAAATTAAGTGCCACATATTTTATTTTATTGCGACCTATTGCTACATAATTGATTTTTTTAAGCTTGTTTTTTGTATTATCTAGCAGTAAATGCATCTGACTCTATAGACACTAGTAGCTTTTTTATAAAAATTGCTTTAATCGTTAAATCCTGAATAAATACAAATACGATTAAAATGTATATCACTTTTTTATTTAACTTCATAAAAATTTACATTTGTCGATGCTACTCTAAGGCATCAATTTTTGGCGCGGCTAGCGCGCCACTGCAGCGCTTCCTCATGCCTCTAATTCGAAGGCGCCCTATATGATTACATAAGGTTCAAGGTTACAATTTAGAACTAAGTATCATAATTTGGGTTTTATTAAGAATATATTTTTATTAAAAAAAAAAGGTGAGTGTGCGATTCATAGTTCACACACGATAGAAGTGAAACTTCTTTGGAAAACTAATTTAAAAAAAATTAATTTAAAATTAGCGGCTTGCAGCGCGGCGCGCCCTTCCTTGTCGTTTTTGCCGTTGCATCCGCATCCGGTTTGAAATCACAACGATTCTAAAGAAGTTTCACTTCAATAATGAGCGAAATATTGATAACAGTCATGTTCTAGTTATCTAGTATAATAACTTAAATTGATCACATTTATTCGAACGACTTCCTCGAAGCGTTTCAAATCATGTTATTTGGTAATATTGCATTGCATGAAATGCTCTTTTAATTTGGGTAATATGTAATAACAAAAAACTTACGAACTGTTCTGGCACAGTGGCTATAACATGCGCCTGTGTTGTTTTACTTGAATATTTCTTTGTAAAAATATTTATTAATCAATGTTATTACAATAAATATACAACTTAATACTGGTGTTTCAGGCATCGATAACCGCTTAATTTGAGGAGGCTCGGAAGCTTAATTGTCTACTACTACCAAAACAATGCAAGTTATTGCGTTATGTTGTCAACCAAACTGACGTGTATCAAACACGGTTCAAACCGGAAACAATATTATATATTTTATAAAATAGCTAGCTGTGCCCGCGACTTCGTCCGCGCGGAATTTAACAAAATACATAGTTATTGTTCAGTTCGCATTAAAAAAACTAAAATAAAAATAGCCTAAGTTACTCCTTATTTCATCAGCTATCTGCCAGTGAAAGTCCCGTCAAAATCGGTCCAGCCGTTTCAGAGACTAGCCGGAACATACAGACAGAAAGACAGACAAAAATTATAAAAAAAGTTATTTCGGTATAAGCACCGTGTATACATACATATGAATTTAGTTAAAAGCGGTTATTTTAAAATTACAAACAGACGCGCTTCAATTTTATTTATTAGTATAGATAATGCTACATTTTTAAGATGCGCCGCTGTTTCGCACAAAGAAATATTTTTAAGCATCTTATTACAAGCAATTCAACTCACCTCAAGTTATTTGCTCTGCGCTCCGGCAAGACATTTTAAGAAAAGAGATTCCTCACCTGGAACAAAAACGTATGCATTTAATAAAGCGTCAATTTACAAAGAAACATACAAATAGGTATCATAATTTAAGGTTTCTTAACATTAATTATATAATTAGCGCAGTCCAATTTTTTCCTCTATAATGGTTATATCTTGCATAACACCGTTTAAATGCATCGTCGCATTCTTTTTAGAATCAATGAACTCTATCTTCATATTTGATTTATAAAAATATGTACTTAAAACTTCCATTGATTAGATTTCTTAATTGCTTTTTGTATCTGTATTTTACCAAACGTAGACTAAGAGCCCATATACGTTTTACTACGTCGCTAAATTTAGTGTTGTAATAAATTTATTCTATATGTAATCTGTGTTCATCTTCCATGTAATATGTACTCTGTGGTGTTGTGTCTCTTCTATATTCTATGTACTTATTTAACGTTACAGATAAACAGCATTAAATCAAATGTTCTTGTCGTCTGTTTTATAAGTGTTAGGTTCGTCACACCTAATGTTAGTTTGTGAATACTGTCTCAGGGGCCAGAAAACACACAACCCAGACACACTAACGACCAAACAGCGACATCTGTCATCATCTGGATTCCTTCACAAGATTATAATACAGCCAAAAGCCTACCTTATGCTATCGACTTTTTAGGTTTTAGGCAACTCCGTTAAAGCTATAATATAATCTACAACAATCTAATCATTAAAATATCTTCAATGCACGTATCTATAATCTAGTATAATATTATTTCCGATTACAATATTTGTAGGTAATTAAACTACATAAGAGAACTAATTGAACCGGTTTAAACTAGATCAAAACCGCTTCAATCGAGTTTATTGTGTGATTTAAATATTTGTAAATTAGATAATTGACACGCTCTTTTTATATATTCATTAGGTTAATCTTTTGCTTCCTGTTAGAAAATATAAATGTAATAATATCAAAGTTTTTTTTCTTTGATTTGAAACTAAAAAATCCATACTAATTTTTTATTTGTATTTATTTACCAGTTACAGAAAATGAATTAGGTTTTTTTTAGTGACATTTTGAACATGTTTTATGATTTTCTATAAATTGACATTTTAATTAATTTCATTTTAAATAACAAAGCCTTTCATAACCTACGTTTATGTTATGTACATTATTAATATTTTTTCTCAATAAGTAACTAGGCCTCAAATCAGAGTATTTATATTTCTAGATAAAACATGGTACATTTTCCTATCGGTTTTCCGTCGATTTACATAACTTTGAATCAAAATGAGAACGACATGATAACTTTTTAAATTTAATTTATTAATCTACATATTACGCGCATAATCTAAAAAACTTACAAGTGAATGTAGTGTTAATACTAAAGATTTTAATTCTTTCTCAAAACATTAACAAATCTATAAAATTATAAAGTAGTTTTTTGTTCGTTTTGTTTAATAATAACAACGAAAAGAGCACAGCTAAACTGAGTGCAAATAAAGTAACTAAACTGAGAATCTCTTATTATTTTCAAAGAGTTAAAGTTCACTAAGTAACGAAATAAAGTCTAAACATTTTACGGTATTTTAATCGGCCTAATTGAGCTTAACAAAACTGTAATAAAAATTCACGCTACAAACAGACCGACATGACATGACTGTGATTATGATAATTATGACAAATTTACCTTTTTAGTCGTAACAGAACGAGGTAGGTAATTATGTTTAAAAATAATATTTGTTAGTACATCTGTTCTCTTACTAAAATTATTTAAAACGGGATATTTACCATGTTTTTTTTATTAATTAATTTTGCGGGGCTCGATATATCGACATTATTATATACGAATGTCGCTCGCGACGAGCTCGCTTGTAACCATGTTAACTTAAAATCTTATATCTGTTCCCTCTGTTTCTTTGCTGAATGTATACAAAAGTATATGTGATATAAACAAATAAAAGAAATAAAGTGTTATTATAATATCCATTGTACCAAGATTTTCATACCAGACCAGCAACGTTAACCCCATGGGTCAGTCGCCTTTCGCCTATAATGAAATTTTCGTGTAAGTGAAATTATTCTAGATGTGGCTCAGAAATCATCTATCGAAGCTTCTATTATCTGTGACTTGAACTGAGACATCAATCTGAAATACAATAATAACGCAACAAAAGCTGGTTACCGATTTTCTTGTGCTGAGGAGAGAGAATTTGTTCGTAACTCGAGAACGCTGGAGGATTAAGATGCGGGTCGAATCAAATATTTCGCGAGAAAATTAAGTGATTTTATATGTAGGTAACTAGGTATAATGTAGATTGTAGGCTCTATTTGTAACTGGAGCTCGTTTAAAATTCATTGATAAATTATGTTAACTTTAATTGTTTGGGATCAACAATTGCGAATCTTTTATAAAAAAAATTATCTAAAAAACATGAATTTATCTATGCACTAGCTGCTGCCCGCGACGTCGTCTGCGTGCGTTCACTGCTCGTTCCCCGTAGGTGATAGCGTGATAATATATAGCCTATGTTCTGACCCGACTTCTTAATAATATTCGTGCCAAATTTGAAGTAAATCCATGCAGTACTTTTTGAGTTTATCCCGGACATACATTGACTTTCCTATCATTTTATTATATGTATAGATATTTTTAAATATAAGTACATATATACATATAGTTAATAATCTACGAGTATAATATTATGCTTATAAGAACACTTATTTCGTCATATTAGTACAGTTAAAGAAAAAACATTACTAAAAAATTAAATGATTTTTTTTTCTACATATATAGTAATGAATTCGCGTGTAGATAATAAATTTTTATGGAGTGCGTTATTCGAAATGTAACCAACCGACTCTGACTTATGTAAGAAAAACTTTCAAATGCAATCACTCGTTTCTTTCGAACAACAATATATTAACGGTTTATTCTAATACAATATTCACAAAAGATAAATAGAAATCTTTGAAGTGAGAGTTATCGATACTTCGTTTAATTTATAAGTCATACTTCTACTGATGCTTCGTAACCGTTCTATAGAATATTTAAACTTTATAACATACTACTTTTCGCCATTGCGCGTTGCCAAAAACTCTACTAATAATAATTGTGTTTAAACAAAAAAACCGACTTCAATTTCCAAGTAAGTCCACAAGAATACAACGTAATAAAACGAACAAGACGTAACGTAAAAGAGGTAAAGTTTTTGACTTTGTTTGTTTGTAGAGGGTAATTTTCGCAAATACTGATCCGCTTATGAAAATTCTTTCACTTACAGAAATTTACACTATTCTTATAGGCTATATTATATTGTTATTGAACAAAAAATTCAGTGAATGTTATTAGTATATGTAAATCAAGTCAGAGAAATGTGAGCGAGATGAAAATTTTACTATAATTATATTAGCATCACAATTAACGCCCAACGAAGTGGGCACAGGTCGGCTAGTGTTGTATAAATATGACCCATACAAGCCACAATAGCCATGTACAAGTACACAGCTTTCCCTAACACGCCTATATATCCACTTTCCTCGATGCCCTTACTCGCTTAATTTTCATACTCGCGCTCTTTAATAAACGTTTTCTATTTACAATGAATGAGAGAGGTTAATCAGTGGTGGGATACTCTTTATAACTAGTGATACTAGTTCTTCTAAAATAGTTTAACCGAATTGTTTATAATAGTAAATACCAACAAAAGTAAAAAATACAGATAGAAAAAGAAATAAAAAATCAATTTATGCTATAGACATTTATAACAATAAATATATAATAGGAAAAATACCGATTTTTATTTATTTATTACATTGTTGCACACTTTAAAAGTAAATAGAAAATAAAATGTACAAACTTAATAGAGTTCAATGGCGGTCTTTCCACTGCTAATGATTTAAATAAATGTTTCTATTGCCAATATACGTAGGCACATAGTTACAAAACCTTTAATAAATGGATTAATGCTTTCTGATTATAAAAAAAAAGTGTAAAAATAACTTCCCGCGCAGCATCAAGGCACGCCCGCCAACGCCCGCGATAAATAAGTCTTGTACTCGTAAGTACAAAAAAATAATGCAATATTTTTATTACCTGTCTTAACAAATACGAGTAAAATGCACGCTTTCTTTTATCTGTGAAAGTGCCCTTTTATCTATAACTAGCTTCTGCGCGCGACTTCGTCGGCGTGGACTCAGCTCCTATTGATCTTAGCGTCATGATACATAGCCTATAGCCTTCCTCGATTAATGGGCTATCTAACACTGAAAGAATTTTTAAAATCGGCCCAGTAGAACCAGAGATTACCGCGTTCAAACAAACAAACAATCAAACAAACAAACTCTTCAGCTTTATATATTAGTATAGATAACTTTGTATAGTCGTATAAATGAAAATTTGTTTTCAACAATCAAGAAGGAAATAAAAACATAGTTACATAAACTTTTTCTACAATTTCTGATATTATTTCGTTATAAAAATAGTTGAACGACGAATAAAAATATACATATGAAATAAAATCGTGTAAATACGTAGGATAGTTTTAAAAAGTTTAGCGATAATATGCTATATAAGTATATAGTATATACATATAGGTACATAATAATTCTTCACAAAAACAGTTTTGTTCCATCCATTCTAGAAACATAATAAATAATATTCCAATTTTAAAAGTTCAAACACATATCGTTTTTTTTATCTTTTCACCATTGTGCATAATTTAAAAATATTTTATAACAAAAAAAAAATGTTATAATTAAAAGGCATTAAAAATTACAATAGCGTCGAGAAAAAGTTTATACTCGATTAAATTCAATAAAAATATAGCACACCTAGACATTTATCCGACCACACCCGCCTGCGCTTTCATATATTTAAAATAACACAATTCTTTCTAACATATTTATTTATTTATTTAAAAGTATATCTTAACTTAACTAGAAACATTACTATTTATCGGTGTGACAAAAATCAATGTTGATTTATCCGCACACCGGCATTCGACATCGTACGCTCATAATATCAAAAATATATCATAGCAATGATAGCATATTATAATAAGTTAATATTAACCATAACAACAACATTTTTACATACTACCGTCCAAGTTTTACAAATGATCGAATCCATTACAAAATAATGTAGTCGGCTAGTCGCAGTAGCTTGTGAGTACACACGGGGTGATTTACGTTGTAGGATATTAATTCATGTTAATTATTTTTTTTTAATTACTTTTTTTTTTTTTTTTATTAACGATAGAAAGTATTTTTTTAATTTATATTTTATATTTGTTTTAGTGATTTCATTTTTTAGTGTAGATGGTAGGTCGTTTATTAATTTTGGTATTTGATATTGTAGTAGCTGTTTGCCATAGAGATTATTGTATCTCGGTACTTTTAGTTCGACTTGAGATGCACTACGTGTTTGGTAGGTACGCTTGATTATATGTTGGTGTTCACCATTATGAAATTGCTCAAGCAGTAATATGTATTTGACCTGATCGTGTATTGGTATTATGTTACAATAATAAAAGAGCTCATGATAATTATTTTCGTAACAGGTTTTTATTTTCTGAGGTATTATTGCTTTCATAATTCGTATTTGTAAGTTATATATTGTATCAAGGTTTGATTTACACGTTCTACCATAGCTACTCAGACCGTAAAATATAGTTGTTTCGCCTAAAGCTTTATATAGGTTTAATAGAATTTTATATGGAATTTTTCTTTTAATTATAGCTATTTTAGCCATTATAGTACGCAGCTTATCACTTACGTAATTAATGTGTTCAGTCCATTTTAGTCGATCGTCAATTACAAGTCCTAGATATTTTTGTTTATTGACTATTTCAACCGGCTTACAAGAACAGTTGTGGAGATTAGCGTGTAGACATTGGTGACTATGTGCTATTAGTTTTAAGTTGCTATGTGGTTTCCTATTTTGGGTAGAACTGATGTACATTAGTTTAGTTTTATCGGAATTTAGAACAAGTCCTACATCATGTGACCACTTTAACAACAGGGTGAAATCTGTTTGTAAGTCCCTCAGAGCTGCATCTAGATCGTTATTTGCAGCTATAAGACAGGTGTCGTCAGCAAACTGATAAATTTCACAATTAGATATTAGATTGACGACATCATTAACGTAGGTTATATAATGCAAGGGGCCAAGTACGGAGCCCTGCGCTGTTCCGTCTGATACTCGTATGTTTTTACTAGAGATATTGCTAATCTTCACCACATATGATCTATTATTAAGATAGTCTTGACACCAATTGTTTAAGGGGCCCTGTATACCACAGTCATTAAGTTTCTCGATAAGTATGTCATGTTTTAGCGTGTCAAAGGCTTTACTATAGTCGATAAAAACTACCAGAACGTGTTTTTTATCGTTGAGGTATTTATAAATATTATCTGTAAATTTTGAGAGTAATTGGGTTGAGCTCTTACCTGATTGAAATCCAAATTGTTTATTTGTTATTATATTGTTATCTTTATAAAATGAGTTAATTTGTTTTGAAATAACTTTTTCCACTATTTTATCTATCGCAGAAAGTATGGTGATTGGGCGATAGTTGTCATAGATGCCCTGGCTTCCTTTCTTATGTATAGGCTTTACTATTCCAGTTTTTAGTTCATTAGGATAAATACCTTGTTTGATAGTTGTATTAATAAAATGAGATAGCGGTTCTGCAATTTCAGTATTTATAATTTTTAGATCTTGTGCTCTGATTTTATCTATGCCTGGTGCTTTGTTTTTGTTTAATGATTTTATTTCTTTCAAAACTGTTTCAGCCCGTACTTTTTGGTATCTATAGCATAAATTTTTAGGCAAGACATATGAATTTTTATCTAGTAGTTTTATATTACACTTCGGAACAATTTTATTTACACTGTTGGCAAAAGTGTCTGCAAATTTATTGGCAATATTGACCGTTGTGTCGTAATTGTTTAGAAACGCGTTTAAAATTATTGTATCGGAAAGACTTTTTGATCTACCAGCGATTTCGTTTAGTATTTGCCATAGTTTTCTTGGATTATTTTTATTTTGATTTAAATCATTATGAATTTTTTGATTTTTTGTTTTATTAATTAATTTATTTGCATAGTTTCTAGATAAGTTGTACTTTTGTTTTAAGACTTTATTTGTTGGGTCTGTGAGCCATTTTTTGAATAGTTGATCCCTATGTTCACATGCTTTAATAATACTTTTATTTATCCAATGATTGTTAAGTCTATTTTTATTATTACGCAATTTAAATTTTATTTCTGCTTTATCATAACAATTATGAATATTATTTATTATAATTTTATAAATTTTTAAAGGACATATCATTTGTTTTAACGGTTGCCAATCTATATTTTTAAGGTTTGTATTAAGTGTGTTATAGTCGTATCTCGTAATGTATTCATTTTTCACCCGTGTGTCCCGACTTAGTGCACCAGTCACTGCGAGAGCGATCACGCGGTGATCGGACAGTGCAGTTCCAAGCGCCGCCGTGTACAGGCTTAGTGAGCGGGATCGCGCATAAATGTGATCTATACAAGTACAACTAAGTCCATTCTTTGTCAGTTCAATGCGTGTACATTCAGTTATCCCGCACGCTAAGCCGTAATTGTACATAGTGGTGTTATACGTATGTTTTACAGGACAATCATTGCGTAGATTAATGTTGATATCTCCCAACACGTATAGATCGCGAAAACGATTCATACTGGACAATAATGAGTTTAGTTCTTTTAGAAAAAGGTGTTTACTATAACTTGGTGGGCGATATATACAACACAAATATGCGGTATAGCCAGAAGGTGTAGTGATATATCCCATTAAGATTTCACTGTGTTTTATATTATGTTCGTGTACATGAAATTTGTGTTCGTTTTTTAAATAAATTATTACACCACCACCCCTTCGGCCCTCCCGCAGCCGCGCGTACATTTTATATCCGCGAAGCTGATAAAGATTACATGCAGTATGGGAAACATTAACCTCAGTTAGCATTATAACGTCAATAGCTCTCGCTGAAGAGTTGATACACTGTTCAAGCGCTGCGAAGTTTTTAATAATTGAGCGAATATTCATATGGATACATAATAATTCAATATTTTCTGTAACATTTTCTAAGAATGATTTAAGATTTATACAGTTTTTTATTTCCACTATATCATCCAATATCGGGTCCATTTTATAAACAAATGATTATAATGGTTTTTTTTTTCTTTTTTTTTTTTTTTTTTGTAATTCCGGGAGTATGCGTTTTTACTTAGGAGTGATTTTTGAGATTAGATTTTTTACATCTTCTTGAGAACGAATAATGTAAGCCTTCTGCTTGTCTCCTTCTTTCCGCACACGAAGTATTCCTTTCTTTATCCATATGTATTTGAAATAATTCTTCAGTTCTTGTTTAGTATACCACAGCAGTTGCTTATTGTAGGGTGTTAGGGCTTCGCATATAAATATATTTTTGTTAATTTCCAGAGAGTGACTTTTAGGTAATATATTAGCAATAGTGAGTCCTTGGTTTTGTGATTTAGTTGATAACCAAGATTCCTGTGTTCGTTCACTATTAAACTTTATTAGTATAGGACCGGGCTTGTCATTTTTTCCAGGCAGGCGTTTTACGTTTTTGACGTCTTCTACGTTTTGATTAAGCGCTTTTGCCACATTACCTGTAATTTCAAGTACATTTTCGCCTTCAGTCATTGGAAGGTTATGAATTTCAATGCATTTGCGCAATTGCTTTTGCTCCATGTCTTGAATGCGTTGTTCAAGAGCGCCTACCCTCGTTACTAAATTATTGTTCCGATTAGTTAGAGCAATAATATTACTTTTCATAGTCTCGATAGTGTTTAACAGTTCATCCATTTTATTTGAATGATATTGGAGAGACTCAGTGACATCTTTTAGTTCTCTCTGTATAGTTTTCTCCATTTCTTTCGAGATGTCATTCAGGAGCTTTTTAACATCCAACTGTACTGTTGCCGGTGATTGGTTTTCATCTTCTTCCGCTTCATCGTCCTCCGGAATGATTATGGAGCGTCGTCTTGATGTATTTTGACAATCTTGGCAAGTCCATTCCAGGTTTTCTGTCGCTCGAACAGCAGCGAGTTGCTTGTTGGTAAGGGCAGTACACTGGTTAGTTAGATGCACAATTTTTTCACAGCGATTGCATTCTAGACCCGGTCTAGATTTTGTTATATTCCGATTGCAATGATCGCACTTGGTTTGCATAATTATAATTGTTAATACTTAAGGAACACAGAATATAAAGAACTAGCTAATGATGAATTCGAGTGAACCCTATGAGCGCTCGATGCGAACTGAGACTATCGTAAACTTAACAAACTGCATTAATTGCTCTTTTTATTACACTACAAATGTATTAAGTTTCATTTCGTCAAGTGTGTGTTATTTTCGGCTACAGTGATATACTTACATATTATGTAAAACATGACGCCTCTCGTTTTCACTTGCCTTAAACAGTTAGTACGCCAATTAGTATTTGCTTTAGTTAAATGGATAATTATGTAAAGTAACGCACTAAAATATTACCTACCTACAGTAACTACGTCTTAATTATGACGTAAAAAGGAACGGGGCTAACTTTAGTGACGTAAAATATTTAAAAAAAAATTACTATGCTTTTGAATATCTCAAATGTGTACAAGAATAAATAGTTGTGATTGATCGCAAATGAAAAAAACGACTTCTGTTGATGATGAGATGCTTAGGTAAGGAGAAGAGTACGACCTATACAGACATATATCGTGATCGGGGAACGATATTATGTACTTTAAGTCAAATAAATTTATATTTATCAGTGTTCTTAGTCCGCTAGCACGCAAACGATATTCTATGAAGTTACTTCAATAATCCCACAAAAGAACTTTTAAATAAAAATTAATTACCTATATAGGTACTATACATTTAACAAAAGGTATCGACAACCAATCCAATAAAGTTTTTTTTTTTTGCTTCTAAAACAATATAATTTAACATATTATTCGTAAAGTAATTTAAATCAAACAAAATGTAATAAACAATCTTGATCATTGATTGTGCATGTGTGCGTATTCATTTGTTTTCACGAATGAAAATGCACACATGCGCAATCAAATCGATCAACACATCTAAAACTTGAATCATAACTAAAACATATGAAAATAATATATGTACGTAAGTTACACCTATATAATTATGTAATACAACCACACCCTTAATCGTGTTGACAGGTGAAGTCAAGTGACGGGTAACGGATTAATAAATAATTTATAGCCACTGCAATCAGGTCGTACCTACATGTTCATTGCAATCATTGCGAAAATTTAACAACTATCAAAACTGTTTACGCTTCATTAACGTGCAGTATTTGTTAGGTTTTTGTAACGTCTTATATCCTTTTAAGTAATGCCGGTAATAAGTAAATAATTTTATGTTAGACCCTAGTCTATCTATACTAATATTATAAAGAGGTAAAGTTTATAACTTTGTTTGTATATACGGGGTAATCTTCGCAAATACTGATCCGATCATGAAAATTCTTTCGCTAACAGAAAGCTACACTATTCAGGAGTGACAAGATAAAAGGAAAAAGATAAAAATATATAAAGATTTTAAATCAGCAGGATTTGAACCTGCGCCCTCTGACGTGCCGTGTCAACAATTCAATCTAATCAAGCATTATTAGATATTTGCCTTAGAAATTAATTGGTGATTTTAAAACATTTATATTTATCTGATTTGCTGAAAATAGTGAGAGTGTATTGGAACATATCACCGTACCCTTCTTATGTGAAATGGATTATAACGCCCAACGAAGTGGGCACGGGTCGGCTAGTGTTTAATAATTTAATATACATTTTATTGTATAATATGAATTACTTATCTATACTAATATATAAAGCTAAAGTTGTTTGTTTGTTTGTTTGAACGCGGTAATCTCTGGAACTACTGGGCCGATTTGAAAA
Organism: Melitaea athalia; assembly: GCA_905220545.2. Taxonomy (NCBI): domain Eukaryota; kingdom Metazoa; phylum Arthropoda; class Insecta; order Lepidoptera; family Nymphalidae; genus Melitaea; species Melitaea athalia. The sequence continues at coordinate 16,922,995 of HG992188.1, forward strand.
ATTATTTCAGTGTTAGATAGCCCATTTATCGAGAAAGGCTATAGGCTATGTGACATCACGCTAAGACCAATAGGAGCGGAGTCCACGCCGACGAAGTCGCGCGCAGAAGCTAGTAGTAATATAAAGTCGTCTGTTACCTAAAGCACAAGCATTATATTGCTTACAATTGAGAGCAAATTACCGTTAACAGACAAAATAAAACATGTTTTATTTTTAAAGAGTAACTGTTTTAATAGTAATTCTTATTAATATTCCGAATTGGTGGTAACTGGTAGCTTCAATTAGACAATAATTAATTTAAAATAAGTATGATTTTAGTATGTAAAAGTCTACTTGAACTAAGTAACTTTTGATTAAATATGATTTTAATAATTAACTGTCAAATTATAAAAGATTAAGAATCATTTTGAAACTTCAGAAAAGGCGTCACAGCAATGCAGACAACATGGGTTTGTTACCGTAAGTATCGTGTAAGTAAAAGCATTAATAGTTACATCGAAAGCATAAAATCTTTTACAATTTACATACTCGAAAAATGTTTTGATTGAACTTAACGCTCAAAAGTTTTTATTTTCTCCCTATTTAACACTAGATGTTGCCGCGGTTTCACGTGCGTTAATTTGAGGGGGAAAAATAGCTTCCTTCCTCGGTAAATAGGCTCTCCAACACAAAAAAGTTTCTTTTTTGAGATTAGTGCGTTTAAACAAACAAACAAATTTTTTAGCTTTATAATAGAGCATAAAGTATCTGCCTAAAAGTGTTTGTTACTCCTAGAATTAAGTTTTGTGTAATATTTTTTTTTATTTTAATGTACTGATGTAAACATTTTTGGTTAATGAATAAATAAATATTTTACGAATATTACGAAACCAGTATTTGTTTTTAAATGTTGTTTGTATCCGTGTGTCCGTGTTCCGAATATGACACCAGCTCAGTGACATAACAATAAATTCCTTAAGCCTGTTGCTTTCCTTTCAATAATTCACAGTTCCGGTTATGCCCATCAATCTTATATATTTGCTATTTCTATGTTAATATGTCAACAAAACATATATATATATACGTTAAATAGGAAGTTAGAATGTTTTTCCGCTAAATATTTTCTTGTTTTGCTTTACTTATTGACGTAACGATTTCAAATACATAAAGGAGTTGTAATGATCTAAATGGATATCAAATTTGATGTAAGTACTCTTTATGCTACTAATAGACATTTAACTATCTGTGCCCCGTGGTTTCCCACGAGTTAATTGAAGTAAAGAATACCTACACTCAATAGCCTTCCTCGGTAAATGCGCTAAAAATTCATACTAATATATAAAGCTGAAGAGTTTGTTTGTTTGATTGTTTGTTTGTTTGTTTGAACGCGGTAATCTCTAGAACTACTGGGCCGATTTGAAAAATTCTTTCAGTGTTAGATAGCCCATTTATCGAGGAAGGCTATAGGCTATGTATCATCACGCCAAGACCAATAGGAGCGGAGTCCACGCCGACGAAGTCGCGCGCAGAAGCTAGTTAGTAATATAATTATTAATTACTAGCGACCCGCCCCGGCTTCGCACGGGTGAAATGCCGATACTAAATATACTACACACTTTGAATTTCAAGTCTCTTACTTCAAAAACATAGGACTTTCATGCAAACTTCCAACGCCCCGTTTAACTCCCTTAGGTATGGAATTTCGTAAAACCCGTTCTTAGCGGATATCTACTCCCTATAAGAGACCTACCTGCCTAATTTCAAGTTTGTAGGTGTATTTTTAATTCGACTTTCATACAAACTATCATCCCCTGTTTTAACCTCAAGAGGGGGTTTATTTCTCAAAATACATTATTAGTACACCTCAACACCATCTATAGAGCATACATTTTGAATTTCAAGTCTCTTACTTCAAAAACATAGGACTTTCATACAAACTTCCAACCCCCTTTTAACCCCCTTAGGGGTGGAATTTCGTAAAATCCGTTCTTAGCTGACCTCTACTCGGCAAAAGGAATATTCCTACCAAAATTCAAGTCTCTACGCCTTATGGTTCCAGAGATATCGTGATGAGTCAATGGGTGGGTTACTCTTTTATATATATAGATTATCTTACAAAATGTTCGAAGTCAACAAGATCAATCGAATTGAAAGTCTCTTCTTTTTTAAAGTCCGTTAAAAACTTTATTAATAAAATTGTACTATATTAAATCTATACAAATATATAAAGCTGAAGAGTTTGTTTGTTTGGTTGTTTGTTTATTTGTTTGTTTGTTTGTTTATTTGTTTGTTTGAACGCGGTAATCTCTGGAACTACTGGGCCGATTTGAAAAATTCTTTCACTGTTAGATAGCCAATTTATCGAGGAAGGCTATAGGCTATGTATCTTCACGCTAAGACCAATAGGAGCGGAGTCCAAGGCGACGAAGTCGCGCGCAGAAGGTAGTAATTTAATAAAATAAAATATTAAAGAACTTTGATTTCATAACTCAAAGTTAAAATTAGTTAGTTTGGTTTTTTTATATACATATATTCAAAACTTTTTTACTTATATTAATTTCGTTCTTTTTATATATTTTTTTTTAATCCAGTTTTATATTTTTCAACTTAATTTGATAGTTAAACTGAAAACAAAAATAGCAATTTATGTAGGTACGACACTTTTTATAAAAATTGTTATTCTATTGCTCGACAAACACAAGCTTGGATTTAGAACAGTATCAGTGTACATTATCTTGTGGTCGGTTTGTTTGTTAAGTATCAACATCAGTGTTGCAACATCCGCTCTGCTTTGATACACTGGTTCCTATGATATTACCTTATATGGGAATTTATTTGATCTAGTTTTAGTAATATAAAATAATAAAAGAATATATCTATACATATTATATTCGTCTTTTCGAGATACACTCAAAAACTACTGCTACTGAACGGATTTTTATGCGGTCTTCACTTGACCAATAAACAGATTGATTACTCGTATGATGTCTGTAACTCAAGCTGTTCACCTTACCACAGATTACTAAATAGTTACTACCAACTTACTCACCACAGAAACACAACACTACTTGAGAGCAATATTTAGCCTAAGGTACCTATACCTTTTTCCTAGTCGCGCTGCTCCTGATTTTGAACAAGATCCTGATACTTTAATAATACAGTGTTGTTAAGGGCATAGCCATAAATAAATAGTTTAGTGTATTGTACACATATTTTGTAAACCTAAAGCATCAAAATAATAAAGACCGCCATACAAGTAAGTTACGTAACATAATGCCTTATACAAAATAGTAAAACTCGTTAAACCGTGACGCATAGCACGAGGACAATGGTGCGTAGGGCGCAGCTTCCAGGATATGCGTAGGGTACGCCCTCAAACTTTTAGTAACTTACACAATGACAGCTTGGGATTTGTCTAAATGACAAATGTAGACAAGTTAAACAAAACTTGACTAACGAAACGCCGTGTCAGTAGAAACTTAGGCTCTGTATATCTCATAGAAGGTACTATGTTGATTTCTGACAAATAAATCCCACCAAAAACATTCTGTAAAAAAACTAGCCAAGTCTCGATGGAGCTGCTTATTTATCTCTAAAAAGTAATGAAATCTAGACAAAGTCGTACCAAGTCTAAGGTTCATTACTGCGATTTCTTTATTATTATAGTTAATGTTGTGTCACTTGGCCGTTAAAGGGTACACAAGGGTACAAAACTAAGAATAATATCCCATACTGGTATTGGTAATTGGACACTAGTGTCTCATTTTAGGCGGTTGTTGATAACACATGAATTCAGCATTGACAATGCTGACTTCTGTTCTCTTATTTTTGGAGCGTTAAATCGACCACCGATGTAACCTAAAATAGACGTACAGACGGACTTCTATCAATGATTAGAAGTCCGCTGGTACTGGAAATAATTTTTTATACAGTTTGTTTCAGGCTTGCCTATACAAAAGTATTATTGAAATACGCAGCTTTATCAAGCCTACAATTGACTGGTTATTCAATCAACGTTTTCCAAGTGGCAATTTTCCATCGTCAATGGGTAGCGGTTCTGGCGACAGATTGGTGCAATGGTGTCATGTAGCACCTGGTTTTGTACCCTAGTGTACCCTTCAACGGCCAAGTCACACAACATTAACTATAATAATAAAGAAATCGCAGTAATGAACCTTAGACTTGGTACGACTTTGTCTAGATTTCATTACTTTTTAGAGATAAATAAGCAGCTCCATCGAGACTTGGCTAGTTTTTTTACAGAATGTTTTTGGTGGGATTTCACTTCTTTTTGTAGAAAGTAGAAACGTGGGCATATTCAGGCATATTGATTTATTTTTTAGAATTTCTTATTTGACACATTTTTTTTCTTTTTAGTAACAGTTTTTATTATTATTACAATACAAATGTTTCTTTTCCTTTCTTCCGGTTCTGATTCTTATACTTGACGTGTTGGTATCACCACCACTCTTAGTCCAATGCATTATATTTTGACCAAATTTTGAGCGAAATTAATATTTTAGTGTAATTTGTGTAATATTCGAGTAGAATTAAGTTAAGAGAGCAGGCAGAGGGGAGGCATTCGCCCAGCAGTGGGACGCTATAGGCTAGATTAAATTAGAAGATGTGATCTGATTTTTGCAATGACAGTCGATTTTTTTATGTACCAACTAGCTAGGCCTCGCGGTTTCACACACTGTGATTTGAGGAAAAAAATAGCCTTCCTTCTTCTTAAAGCATAACCTTTCTCTTTAAATAGGCTATCCACCTCAGAGGAATTTTTCAATTCGAATCAATAGTTCTTGAGATTAGCGCGTTTAAACAAACAAACAAACAATTCAACTTTCAGGTTTACAATATTAGTATAGATTAGTACAGATTAAGATATATAAAACATATCTTTTACACTTCCGCGGCGAAAATATTTATATGATTTAAGACTTTGATTGGATTGACAGAATAATCTGGAATTTTTCAAGGAGACCAATCAATTGAACTTTTTTTTGTATCTAATTCAATCAATTGAACTTTCTTTTTTGTAATCTAATTCTTTTGTACATTTATTATTTATTGTATATTTAAGTAGCTTGATAATTTTCCTTAGTTTACACTAAATAAATTTCTGAACGCTCGCATAAATAAATATTTGACAACCAATATGTATAATGTCAATCCGTTTTCATTACTGACATTATTATTAATTTTTAATATCTAAAATACGCCAATATCCGTATATTGTGGATATATGTTGTCGATTCGAAACCTTTATTTAAATACGTTCTTTAATTTAAGGGTAGAGTTTACCATATCGACGAGATGAACATTAAATGTTTGACAGTTACGAAACACGAATATTATATACATATACTTCCATACGAATTTTCATTCCCACCTTTCAACCCCTTACACCCTGTTTTTCGCATTATATTTTATGTAAAGGTGGTATATCGATCTCTTCTAATAGTTTGATTGGGCTCTTGTGTTTTTTAATCAGGGTCACCAGGTACTCCAGATCTTCGATTATCCTAGTTTTTATAGTTTTCCCTTTATGTAGCCATTAAACCCTAACTCTGTACTAAATTTCAGCTCTCTGAGTGAATGGGAAGTACTAGTTCTATTTTGATGATCATGAGTGAGTGAGTGAGTGTCGTAAATGCGAAACTTTGCTTTCGCTTAACTTCTGAACTAAATTACCTACAGACTTGAAATTTTGGATTTTAAGTATGTGATTATAGCTTACTCGATGACGAAAATTTCAGCGTTCTGGTCTTATCCAGAGGTTCTCAAATAGGGGCCTGAAAATGCGGCGAAATGGTTCGGGTAAAGGATGGTACGGCAGTGTTTGCTTCGCGCTCGACTTGGCGGGGGCACTGCCGTGCCCCCCGATTTAGCATTATCGTCATCTAATCAATACATTTTATTATCTTAGGTGTTAAACAATTTTTTTTTTTTTTTTTAGGGATACGATAAGGCACGCGAGCGAAATGGAAAAAAAATATGGGGAGTGTAGGTAATCATGTGAAACAAAGAAGCTAGCACAACTTTTTATTTAATTTTTCGAATTTAGAAAACTAAAAGCGCAATTCAGCAATATAATTTTAACGAAATAATATTAAAAAGTTTTCAATTGAAATCAACCACAGATTGAATAACTAGCTAAGTATAACAATCACGGTCGAACGAACAACAATTACTTTGTTAAATTACACTTAAAAGGCACAAATATCATTGCGTGTAAAACAAAAAAAAACCAGATATTGTATTCAATCTATTATAATATATTTTAGAACACAGCAAAATAATAATTTGAGTAGAGTATTTTTTTCAACAATAATTTTATCAATTGACTTTTTATTTTATCAGTTGATTTTTTATTATTGAACCATACTATACATAACTACATGCGAACTATGACAGCAAAAACATACCTACTAATACAAAAAATAGTATTAATATTTGGGATATAATGGATTTCACTAGTACCAAGATAGCACAGATTACTTCTTCGAAGACAAAAAATTGGCGCCAATAACTACAAACATCAAACATTACTCAACAGATAAAATACAAAAAAAAATTAATCCCTCATCCAATTTGACGATGTGAATTAGGAGTGCACATAACAGTTATTAAACCTCCTTAATTAGTCACAATTACATAAAAAACCGTTAATATCCCATTTCGAGATTTTCCCACAAGAATGCCGGTTGTTACTCGAAGTCGGTCATTTAAAAAACTAGCCGTCGATGCATCATTGTTCTTTGTGCTCTATTTATCTAACCGCTATTCCGTATTGGAGTTCCTCGATAGTGAAAAAACATTAAAAACTTTCTTGAGGTTTAATTACAAAAAAAAAAATAAAAAAAAAACACCTTTTTGGAAATTGTAATTATTGCGATTTTAACACTTATTGAAGGTTGCATGTTGCTTTAAAAAAAATTTAACCAAAATTTTCAATATTAATTAGTAATGTCATATGAAATAAATAAATTAATATAGTTTATCATACATACGTTCCCTAATAAATAAGTTTAATAACAACCAAAACATTTAAATATATAAAATAACCAAAGTATTTAAAACGGCTAACAATACTTATAAAACATTTGCAAAAAACAAACTCTTTATCTCGCTTCAGCCTGTAATATCCCACTGCAGGGCATAGGCCTCTTTCCCATTTTGGAAGAAGGATCAGACATTAATCCACCACGCTGCTCCAATGCGGGTTGGCGGATATCTCCATATTACCAAACTAATATATAAAAAAAACAACCCTACAAAATTTAAACAAAATGCTAAAACACCTTGTCACCCGCTATAAAACTATACTGAACCCAAGCATTAACAAAACGCGTCATATTGAATACAATCAAGTAGTACATAAACTAAAAATGCAGATCTCGGAAGCTGATATCTTAACATTCATCTGAAATCTAGACAGACTCGTCACAAAGTTTACGACTGTAAAAGGAAAGACGAGACAGTTTATGAGTTACTGAGAGGAAACTGGTTCGACAAAAATTCTAACTAACTTTGTTATCTGATTTCAAATTGCTCCGTTCTGTTTTTGATTATGTAGATTTTGAGAATTTAGGCTTTTTCTTCTACTACAACTGCTATTTTTGATCTAACAAAATTTAGAAGCTAATACAGTAAATTTTTACGAAGCGCACATAAAAATACAATTTTTTTGACAAGTGATTACACCAGTCACACACCGATATGTTCTTTTTCTTTTTCAAGAGACCACATGTTACTAACCCAATGTAAATATATTAAGATGCGAATAAACAGCGTACTTCCTTAAAGTTCACAGAAATTAAATGTTTTATTATAACAACTACATAAAAAATTTCAACGATTGATAATAGACAAAACTATGTATCACTAAAAATCCCTATGATGCCACAAATTTTTGTTATTCGATTTTAACAAAAAAAAATTCTACATTGAACAAAATAATTAATTACACTAAGTAATCTATCATAATGTTTTGTGTAATATGAATGTTTGGTCGAATCCCTAAGGAAATATAATAAAACTAGCTTCTGCGCGCGACTTCGTCGGCGTGGAATCCGCTCCTATGTGACTTAGCGTGATGATATATAGCCTATAGCCTTCCTCGATAAATGGACTATCTAACACTGAAAGAATTTTTCAAATCGGACCAGTAGATCCTGAGATTAGCGCGTTCAAACTAACAAACAAACAAACAATCAAACAAACAAACAATCAAACAAACAAACTCTTCAGCTTTATTATATTAGTATAGATTGTGTCATCTTTATAATATGTCCATTATTTATTTATTATTTATTTATTGCACGCGTCACACGCTTAAGCGTGTGGGTGTGCTTTACTATCGAAAGACGGCTCTGTGTCCATTTTCCAAGATAAAATCGTTCTTATACGTTAAGTTAGGCACTGAATTTTTTAAAAAAAGGTTGTTTCGGAAACTAGACATGTTAATCTATAAAGTCAGCGTATTTTCTTTTCATTTTGTTTAATATTTATAACAAAAAAAACGTAATTAAAAAGTGATATGTCAGCTGTCCGTTGGTCTGTGCCCTTTTGTTGTCTTCACGTTTTAGTAAAATGTAAACAATTAATTGTAATAATTTCTTTTGAATAATACTTCAGTCACTCTAAGGCTGAACTGTATATCTTTTTATGATTGAACTCTTAACCGTTTTAAAGATATTAATGAAATTCGAAAGATTTTCTGGGTTTCTTTCATAAATATTTTTTCTTTTTTAAACCCCGGCGCAAAACGAGGGGTGGTATAAGTTTAACGTGTCTGTGTATCTGTGTAACTGTCTGTGGTACTTTTTTCTAGTTGATGAGGGGATCTGACTACCTTCCTTATGTCCTATCAATTCGAAATTTGGTACCGTGTTACTTTAATGGTATTGAAAGTATATGGTAGGGTAACCATGACCTGATCAGCCGTTCGAAGATCATCAGCTCTTTAATAGTTGATGAGGGAATCTAATTACCTTCCATATGTCCTATCGATTCGAAATTTGGTACCGTATTACTTCAATGATATTGAAAGTGTATGGTAAGGTATCGTATTATCGTATTATGTGTGGTAAGGCATCCGCCAACCCGCACTGCAGCAGCGTGGTGGATTAAGCCCTTTAATATATATAACAAAAAAATGTAATCAATTAATATATCTACAGCTGTCCGTTGGTATGTGCACTTTAAGTTGTCTTCTCGTTTTAGAAAAATATAAACAATTTTAGCGAAATGTATAAGCTATAGAACGAGCGGATAAATAATAAGATGTTATCTATCTTCGCTGACTCTTTATTGAAGAATAATAATGATAGAAAAACAATATTCAAGTAGCAAAACATAAAAAAGTAGCAAAATACAAAATATAATTATAAGATAATAGAAAAACAATATATTCAAGTAGCAAAATATAAAATATAATTATAAGATAACGTGCTACGTGTACGTACATAATTTTACTTACTAAATTGAAAAACAAATTATCAAGAAGAATTTAAAATCAAATTCTTTGACGACTATCAAAAACACGCCACACTACTCTCCTCCGAGACCGAAGGTCGATAGCAGGTTGGCGGGCCAGTGGAACCAGATGCTGCATAGCTCTCAGTGAGTTGGAACTGTCTGCGGTGATGCTTGCGAAGCCTGCGTTGCCGTTCAAGCTCGAGGTTACCAGCTTAGCGAATGACCACCAGTTTAGCAAATGAGCTCGGTTTAGCGAATGGATGAGCGGATGATAAAATATTCGCTAACTCCGCAGACTTTTTATTATTGAATTGTTATTTTGTTATAATATAAAAATGAATCAAGTAGCAAAATTTAAAATATTAACAAGAAGAGCTTAAAATCAAATTCTTTGACAACTATCAAAAAATATTTTTATTAAAATGATAAAAAGAGGTTTTTATTATTAGTACCTGGTTGACCGAGCCTAGCTCGGTATATCTTTTTTTTGTTTTGTTTTTTTTTTTTTCGTTATTTTATATTTTATTTTTATTTAAATAAAAAATTAGGAATCAAATTAGAAAAAAAGAGAAAAAATAATAGATTGGAGACGGATTTGAACCATGGTCTCATCGGTTGATTCAGCGACCGATGTTCCACCGAGCCATTAAAACTTATATGACATTTGCGAAATTAACTTTCCTATTCTAACGATATTTTAGCCATTTTTTTCATTGCCTACAAACAGGGATAAAACGAAATTTTTTTTAAATGAATCCTAGCTAGATCAATTTTTCGCCCCCGAAATACCCTGCATACTAAATTTCACGAAAATCGTTGGAGCCGATTCCGATATTCAGAAAATATATATATATACAAGAATTGCTCGTTTAATAGTATAAGATTTATATAACAAGTAATATAATTAAAAGAAAACAAAAAACCCGCCTGCGTAAAAAACGGAAAGAGCAAAGTCAACATTTTTTAAACTTTCTTATTGTATTTCTTTATTATTATTACAGTCATAATAATCATAATATACATTTTTGAAATCCTTGTATTAAGCCCTTTAATTTGATACCCATACTATAGTATTCTAAAAAAAAATTATTTCTTCATTAACTACAATGGCTTTGCACAGCCGCCATGTTTGTTTTTTTTTTTTTAATGTCACCTATCTAAGAACACTTGGGCTGCTAAGACGAATCTAACGATATCTCAATTATGCAAATCCGTTCAGCGGTTCTAGAGAAATGAGGTAATTAAGAATATTACATACATACATACATACATACAAGATACGCGCGAAAAACATAACCCTTCCTTGGCAGTCGGGTAAAAAGTCTATATATCTAGAGACGCCAATTAATTGTAATTATTCCTTTTGAATAATACTTTAGTCACTCTAAGGATGAACTCTTTTTCTTATTATGACTGAACTCTTAACTGTTTTAAAGATATTAACGAAATTCGAAAGATTTTCTGGGTTTCTTTCATAAAAATTATCACCGTCAATTTTTTTTTCCTCTCTCCTTTTTCATGAACTATTTATTTTTTAAATAACTTCTGCTGCATCTAGCGACATTATTGATATTTTTGGCAGTGAAGTTAAAATTGTATCTATGTTTCGTGACGTGTCGATAGATTTTCGATAATATAAAATGCCAAAAGAAAATAAAAACTCTGCAAGAAAACGTGATCAATTACAACGTGATTATAAAAGAGAACGTCGTAAAAAATATGAGTCTTTCGAAAAATTATAAAGATGGTGTTATGATTGAGCTGAATAAACCTGAAAGCTGCTGTCTTGTAAATAAACATAGTGGAATCTATTCTGCTCAAATCCCTAATAAGGATGATGTAAACCTTGCTCAAAAAAAAAAATGTCGAATGTCTCAAGTTCGTCAAAACGATGATTTTAGACAAAGCGAACGAGAAAAAGATAGGTTAGCTAAGCAGGCTCAGCGATAATTTAGTGCCTACCTTAACATATAAGAACGATTTTATCTTGCAAAATCGACACAAAAAATAATAATATTTTTTTCAATTGATTTCTCTTTTAGGCAATTATTATTAATTTCAATTCGTAACACAATGAGCGTGTGAGGCGTGCACTTTTGGATTTTCCAAATTATTTTTTATGTTTATTTATTTATTATTTATTTATTTACTTATTATGTTCATTATTTATTTATTATTTATTTTTTTATACATGAAAAAATATAAATTATAATAACTAATAATAAGATGCCACAGAAACTCATTTGAGTTTTACCGGACATCAGTATTGTCGACATTATCAGTAGTAGGTAGGTAACTAGTTAAAAAAATTATCATTATTTTCTAAATTATAAATAATAAATAAGTGAAGTAGTTATTAGTCAAGTGTAAGTCCTTGAAGAAGGTTAAGAAATTGTAAAAGTATTTGGTCCAAAATAAAGAATTTATTTGATTATAAAATTAGTTTTTTTTTGTCGAAATATTGAGTATAACGAAATTAATTATTAAATAATATCATCTATGATAAAAATGACAGGGCACATATTACACTACATTAAATACATAGATACAAGATTATTATAAAAATTCTATGTTATAACTTTACAGTATGTTTTTGGAACGAATCAATCATAGCAGCATTTTAGGGCAAAGCAGGAAATATCCTGCTCAAAATCTGAAGCAGCCCAACTGGAAATGTTCCTCGACCTTACAGAAGATCACAGCTTAATAATACTGTTTTTAAGCAGCGTTGTGTTCCTGTGGTGAGTAAGATGACCAGAGCACCTGGGGGGAATTGGGGGTAGGGTCGGAATCGCGTTTACAATGCTTCTGGTGGGGCAGGCGTCTATAGATAGGCTATGGTAATCGCTTACCATCAGGTGAGCCGTACGCTCGTTTGCCGACGTAGTTGTATAAAAAAAAAATCAATTTACAATTACAATGACGGTTCATAAGAAAACTTGAGTTGATTTAAAACAGTGGTGCTTCGAGGATAATGATTGGGAAACGAAAATCATGGCGCCTAAATAGCAAGAAATTCAGTTGAGTTAATAATGTAACGAGGCGAGTAACATCAAATCTTGCATTTCACTATGTACCGCAACACTTAATCGTCATGTCATAGGTACATTATGTGGCCTAACTTTAAACGTACTTATCATAGTAAAAATTTTAGGCAATTCATTTTAATTGCCGATACTGCACAGAATAATAAGCATGTCCGAACATGACTATAAATAAACAACGAAGAAATTCAATTATTTACGTTAATGGCTTCATAAAAGATAAAAGCAATCTACAGTTCCGCAGATTTCCATTCCTACAAACAACAAAACAAACTCAAACATGTTGGGCGCGGTAATGGGGCGCATCGCGGAGTACATTCGCCGTAATCATAAAATATTTATCTAAACATAAACATAATGAAAACAAGATAGGAGTTAAAATAGTAGGTATTAGATATCGAACATCCCTGCAAATATTATAAAAGGGAATAGAAGTTTGTTTGTTATGCTTTCACGCGAAAACTACTTAACCGATCATCATGAAACTTTGTATGTACATATTCTTGGAGGTATTAGAAGTAGCATATCCACCACTACCACTACAGCCTATCACAGTTCACTGCTGGACATAGGCCTCCACAAGTTCGCGCCCGACATTATGACGCGAACTCATGTGTTTTGTCCATAGTCACCACGCTGGGCAGGCGGGTTGGTGACCGCAGGGCACACACAGTACAGAAGTAGCATATGATACTTTTTATTTAAAAAAAAACCAATGCAAGCAAAGCCGCGGGTAAAAGCTAGTAGAGTATAAATTTTTAAACTTTCACGGTCAATACGAATACTTTTCGTCACTCGTGACCATGGCGACTGCAACATCAGACAATCGTAGTAAATCCCGTAGAATCAAAATAACTTAGAATAGAAATTTGTTTCAGTCAATAAAACCTTCATCCATAACTAAGCAACAAGTCAATCGAAAGCGTAAACGTAAAGGCTAACGTAATGGGAGTTATTTTTTTTCTATAGAAATGTTTATGACGAGGTACGGTAAACGTCGATGCGTGTAATACTCGTAATAATCTGTACGGTGCTAGAAAACTTGCTAACTTGCTACTAATGGTTCTCGCTTGAAAACCTTCTCAGAAATCTCTCGAAATACGTTGAAGTTTTCTATAGCTTGCATAGTTCATCAAACATTCTACCTTTCAGAAAGATCTGTCTTCTAGAATATACATTAATTATACATACTCGTAATATAATTGAGCTAAAATGAAGTATTTTATTGGATATCAAAAGTCTGCTAACAGTCAGTAGCTTAGTATAGCAGATGTCAGTACGCTTAAGGAGAGATACGCAATCAACTCTAGAGCTATGATTTATGATGAGAGATGGTGTAATCCTCGTAAACTCGTATGTAGGAAGTGCCTAACGAAAGGGAATCTATTCAACTTGTGTAATGCTTTCCAGTTTTCGTTCTAATTAACACATTGATCTCTTAACCATTGAAATTTCATCCAAATCCACATTTCAGGAAGTGCATCGAGTCTAACAAAAAACCACCACCTAGCATTTGATGTCCAAAAAAAAATGTCAATGTCAGTGACATAAATTTAGCCGGTTTTAAGCGATTTAACAAAATAAATACTGTTTTGTTTGGTGTTATGTGACGTTAAGTTCTTGGTATAAATATTTCTACGTATTGGAAATAAATTAAACTTCACTTGTCTGTATCGCATGACTTAGCAACATAACATCTAACGGCAGATTATCTGCATAATTTTTAGGCCAATAGATTGAATACGTATATATTAAAATATATTTTGATGGAATTATTTGTTTTAGAATATATTAATATAGCAAGGTATTGTTTTTTTTTTTTGTATTTGAAGACATTCCATCTGTGAATTAGTGAAGCGATTTGTTTAAAATTATTTCAAGTATCCTAATTATTGAGGAAGGAAAAATATACGCTATAAATTATATTTGCAAATCAGTTAGCGAAAGCTATATCATCATCATCATCATCATATCAGCCTGTTGCAGTCCACTGCTGGACATAGGCCTCCCCAAGCTCGCGCCAGACATCCCGGTTTTCCGCAATCCCCATCCAGCCTACACCAGCAATCTTACGTAGATCGTCGGTCCAGCGGGCCAGAGGGCGTCCTACACTGCGTTTGCCAATACGCGGTCTCCACTCCAGGACACGTCTGCTCCAACGGCCATCGGTCCTGCGACACAGATGACCAGCCCACTGCCACTTCAACTTGCTGATTCTGTGGGCTATGTCGGTTACTTTCGTTCTCTTACGGATAGTCTCATTTCTTATTCTGTCCTTGAGAGAAACCCCAAGCATAGCCCGTTCCATAGCACGTTGAGCGACTTTAAACTTGTGGACCAGTCCCTTCGTCAGTGTCCACGTCTCGGCTCCATATGTCAACACAGGCAGGACGCATTGCTCGAAGACTTTTGTCTTCAAGCATTGCGAAATTTTCGAAGAAAGCTATATTATAACAAACAATAAATAAGGAAACAAAATTTGACGTATATAGTTCAAGTCGAACCGATCCTCTATTCTTCAAGTAAGTCGCAACCAACTCGTTAAGAACTCGCACATAAAAAAATACTAATTCAAGATCTATGGTAAAGTCCGCACGCGCCTAACGGCACTGAACATTACAGTCACACGTCTGATTGGTCACAACTCACAACGCATCTGCTCGTATAAAATAACTCTCTTTAGTTCCGCCGGATTCTTTGGAAAGCACTTTTTATTGACTGTTGAATGAACCTTACGTATTATCGACGCCTATTAGATACGATTGTGTTTTAATATTGAATTTTATATTGTGAACATTAAAAACCTAATACTTTAAATTGATTAAAATAATCATCTTAAAAGATTTACTTTCTTATGTAATGTTAGCTGATTATACGCATTAACATACTTATTAAATTTAGCTAAGTAATAGCTGTACTTAAAGTAATAGCATATTATTTATGGTTTAGCCATGTTAAATCTTTAATAAAAAAGTAATTACACCGACATAGATTTATTGCATAGTAACAGCCACTAAATTTAATATTGCTGATCAACGGACTCGTCTACTGAAGTAGAGGGTGTAAATGAAAATGATGAAACAAGAGCTAACATAAAAGAGTCGGTACACTTCGTGTCGCCATATTTTTTTGTGAAGATATCTTTTTTTTTTAATAAAAAGTACCTAACCTGTAAGTACGTACGGTATGGTCGAGTGTACATTACATTTCGGAATTTATTTATTTATATAGATTGAAAATATAATATGTCTATGGGTAGAGTGTGAACTAACCTTCTTTCTTCAATCTGTGGAACAAACTGTAGGAATAGAAAAAAACAATTTAAAGTTGCTCAAGGATTTAGCAGTTGTAATTTACAATTAGTAGAACATTCGAGAAGAACACGTGGGAGCTGGTGCAAGCAGTATAATGAGTCATTAACCCTAAGATTATGGCTTATTACCACATACTGAAGCGGTTGTTTATTATCATTGAAGTGTAATAACCTTGCTTTGTAAACTGGTTATCTAACACATTATTTTAGCTAGATTGGCAGTTTTGAAATTTAGCACGCTCATACTAATATATAAATGTATAAAATTAAAAATTAATTTTTCAATATGTTACTACGCGCAAAAAACTTTTTTAGTTTTTTAAAATACATTATTTAAGTACACTATTACGGGGTTATAGTACGTCTATTACATCATCAAGTACTTCACTCTACTCGTTACTCTTAATTACTAGGAGAACATAAAACTCCTAGAACTAACGAAGCTTTTATAACTGTAAAACGAAGTGCAAGTGAATGTATTGACTACTAGCTAACTACTGTTAAAATAACATCTACAATAAAATTATCAGGCTAGCTTAAAACTGACGCTTGACATCGTTTTAATATTACAACGCATATATAAAACTAATATTAATACCTTTTTTAATACTTGGTTTATATACCTAAGCAAAATAGTGTTTGCTCAAACGAAATAAACCGACTTACGTAAAAAAAACGTAGGTAGTCGAGAAAATAGTTAAATACCCATTATTAGGGATAACTCGAAAATCACTCATCAGATTTCGATCAATGGAGCACGACAGCCAAACTTTTTGCACCAGCTTTCGATTTAAAAAAATCATCAAAATCGGTACAGCAAGTAAAAAGTTGAGGTAAAACATAAAATAACGAGTATGCTTTATACCACACGACTGAAGTAAGACTTCTTTAGCTCCATCTAACTTATATCTCCCTCTCAACTTCCGTTCGCCTCGCCCAATCACACTTTTCGTAACTCTCTCATTACGCATTCACCAGCTTCCTCCCCAAGTCAAGCGTGCGTAAAGAAGTTTTACTTCAAAAATACAGTCGAATTCATATTGAGACCTCCCCTCTTTTTTAAGTCGTTTAAAAATAATTAATCAGATGATTCGCTTATGCACTTAACTTATACCCCTTACTTATCACGTGTCTGGTTTTAATTTTAGCTCGTACGAAACATTCAAGTGATCTCAATCATCGGAAATGAACAAAAAGACAAAATATGCAAACTAAATAGTTGGCAAGTAAACTTTAACATTTCAATATACGCAAATGGAATATAATATGATTTAACTGGTCGAATAAATAGAAGATTACTTTCGGTAAAATATAATCATAGAAACATAAAAAATAAATTGGTAAGACTGTAAGAAGAAATGGAAAACCTACGGAGAAATATATTTAACAAATCATTAATTTGTATTTTATAATATACTAGATCCTGCGCGCGACTTCGTCGGCGTGGACTCCGCTCCTATTGGTCTTAGCGTGATGATACATAGCCTATAGCCTTCCTCGATAAATGGGCTATCTAACACTGAAAGAATTTTTCAAATCGGCCCAGTAGAACCAGAGATTACCGCGTTCAAACAAACAAACAAACAAACAATCAAACAAACTCTTCAGCTTTATATATTAGTATAGATAATATGACTAAATAAGTTTATTTTCCTTATATTTACAACTTATTGGATGTAGTACCGAATACAAAACTTATATATTTTTATGTGTCAGTTATTCGGAACACCTCAGTGTCTTCTACATAAAGTTGTCATATTAATAAATTAAATGAATCATCGTTACATACAAAACATGAGATGAAGAACCCAAAAAGATCTAGTATCTTATTGACACACTTATCTATGGACCAAATTAACATAAAACAATGTTGTGGACGATGTTATAAAATATGACCTAGATTTATTGACTGAAATGGGTATATCTGTTAATTTCATATTAATTTTTGTTGTCCGATCAATAAACCCTTTTGTACGTACAAAGTACACGTGTCAGAAGTGAAACTTCTTAGGCAAGCTAATTAAAAAAAACGAAATTAAAATACAAAAAAAAAACTAATTAAAAAAAAAGCCAACGTCACGCGGTGTTCCCAGGCGGTCACCCATCCAAGTACGCCACCCTGACGCTGCCGCGTTACCGGTCGCTCAAAATTTACCCCTCATGCGCCTAACGAAGCTTCACTTTAAAAACCTCTATAATTCTATATAATGCTTGTAAAAATTAACAATTTTGTGTAGACAGATACCGTTAGATTTATCAAACACAGATTCACAAAGTAATGATGTCAGAGATAAACCTCTCGGTCAGTGCGAGATATCGTACTATCTGCCGTTCGCTCAATAAAGAATAACTTTCTCCGAATAGTAGAACAATCCATAAAACGCAGTCACGATATCTAAATAATAAGATCTATCTCGTTCCGATGAAGTCCTCACTTGCCAGGTTTAAAAACAAAAAGAAAAGAAAAAACAAATCCCATATAGTAATGAAAACACAAGTTTATTTTATTAACTAAGATGGATGCGTCAAATGTTGTGTTAGGCTGTCGGTCCCGGATGTTATCAAATACAACCGAAAGTGACCGTTACTCATACCTAGTAGGGAATATATCCGCGAACTCGCAATGGAGCAGCATGGTGGATTGAGCTCGAATCTTTCTCCTATATTATAACACTAGCTTCTGCGCGCGACTTTGTCGGCGTTTACTCCGCTCCTATTGGTCTTAGCATGATGATACATAGCCTATAGCCTTCCTCGATAAATGGACTATCTAATACTGAAAGAATTTTTCAAATCGGCCCAGTAGTTCCAGAGATTACCGCGTTCAAACAAACAAACAAACAAACAAACAAACAAACAACCAAACAAACAAACTTCAGTTTTATATATTATTAGTATAAGTATTAGTATAGAAGAGAGGAAGCAGTGGGATGTTACAGGCTAAATCGTAGTTTTGTTACACCAGCCTGTCGAAAAATGAAAAATCATAATTGCAGTCATGTGTTTCATTTTTAATTGATCAGCATTAAAAATACCGCACTAAAACTTCTGAGTTCTTATCTTAGTGATAGAACTCAGAGGGTTGAAGTAGATGGTACTAAGTCATCTGGGTCTCGTATACAGATGGGGGTCCCACAAGGCTCAATTCTTGGTCCATTTTTATTTTTAATATATATTAACGACCTACCATATTTAATAGAGAAGAGGCATGAGATTGTATTGTTTGCTGATGATACTTCATTAATATTTAAATTGCGTAGACAAGAAACAAACTATAACGATGTAAACAATGCTCTCTCTGAATTGGTTCATTGGTTTAGCGTAAATAACTTGCTTCTCAATAGTAAAAAAACGAATTGTATTAAATTTTCTGCTCCAAATGTAAAACAGGTTGATATGCAACCAGAACTCAATGGTGATAAACTCAACTTAATTAACTCAACTGTTTTCCTTGGAATCACCATTGATTCAAAGTTACAGTGGGGACCCCATATCTATAAATTGGCGGATAGACTGAGTTCTGCAGCATACGCGGTGAAAAGAATACGATTATTATTAACGGATATCGATACAGCCCGATTAGTTTATTTTAGCTACTTCCATAGCATAATGTCCTATGGCATTTTGCTATGGGGCAATGCGGCTGATATTAGCGTCATTTTTATTCTGCAGAAAAGGGCTATCCGTTATATTTATAAAATGGGATGTAAGGAGTCTCTGAGAGAGAAGTTTAAAGAGATCAACATCCTGACATTTGCATCGCAGTATATTTATGAAAATATAATGTACATACGGAAGAATAGGCATTTGTTTGTTAGTCGTAGTGATCGAAATGCCTCAAATGATGTTAAGCTCAGGAACGACCACAAATTAATTTTTCCTAAATGCCGGCTTAAAAAGAAAAGTAGTTCCTTTATAGGAATGTCTATCTTAATATATAATAAGATTCCGGCTGCGCTTCAATCTCTGCCTTTACTGAAGTTTAAAAAAATTATAAAGCGAGCATTATGCAATAAGGCCTATTATACAATTAATGAATACCTTAATGATGAAAAGGCATGGGATTGAATAAAGCTCGACCAGGCTATGTCTATGACCCGCCTTGTAATATTAGATAGTTACAAACATTGTGAGCAGGTGGCATGGGATGGTCTCGGCACGCACGATTGGCTGTCTCGTGTTCGTTCTGATCATTTCATGGTCCACTACTGCGTTTTTATCTTGTATCACTTTGAATTTTTTAAAAGAGTACCGAGAGTTTTTTTTCCGCCGGCTTTTTTTCTCTCGGCCTACACTAGGGACGTTACTTATTGTAATATTTAATAAAGCCGAGGATAAAGTAGATAGGTAATGTCTACCGAGACATTAGTTATTTAATATTTTGACTAAGTTAAGGTTGCATAAAACACTGGGCACATTACGTAAGTTTGTAATGTACCTAATGTTAAGATATAAATTTTTATTTTTTATTTTATTGTTTGATTGTTTGCTGCCTTAACTTTCTATTGCATTGTTTAGTTTTTTTTTTTTTTGTAAATGATTTTTGTATTTATTTATTTTTTATTTTGACTTTCGTTAAGTGTGTACAATACCACCTTATGACGAAATAAATATTTTTGATTTTGATTTTTGATCGAATGAATCAAATTCATATATTTTATAAAAACGAAAATTATATAAATCATGTTTTATTGTTGGAAATATTCAAAATTTGATTTAATAATACAACTTCGCCTACGTTTTAACGTAAATGGCTTGATGATTTTGTTTTTTCGTCTGGATCGGCTAAAATCGTAACTTATAATTTTAAAAGAACATATAGGTATTTTACCTTAAATAGTACCTATACATTCAAATTTGTACACCTATACCAACCCACGACCATTTCCTCTACTCTTGTCTTCTCTACACTACAGCTAAGGTTGCCAGATGGTCGGGATTCGTCGGGATTGTCCCGACATTTCGTATGATGTCCAGAGTCCCGAAAAAATACTAAATGTCCCGACAAATAACAACAAATCAAAAATCTCAAAGTATCGCGATAATAATAATCTAAAATTCCGTAAAAAGTGAAAATCATTTCATTCGCCACTTAGTCTAGTCGATAAGTTGAAAATGGTCGAAAATAGAGATACTGCTCTTAAAAATATGTGTGTGATAGCTTATTGGATCCGGAATGAATAATTTTTCTAAAAAATGATGATTTCTGTAACTACAATTGAGACGGAATTTCGAGAAAATTTTGTAAGTTAACAATCGTTTAACTTGTTGAAAAATTACCTTTAAGTAAAATTTCCAAAGGGAATTAAGTATTTATAGTGTTCAAAATACACCATATTTTTTTTTCACATTAAAAAAAATATATTCAATACCTTAAATAAATTAATCAATGTGTCGTACTCGCTTTTGACGCCGCGCGCGCAACCTAGAAATATCACGCCGAGACCCATTTTCAGCATTAAATTAAAATTATAAATAACTAGCTTCTGTGCCCGCTACTTTGTCCGCGTGGAATTTAACAAAAATTGTTCAGTTCGCATTTATTAAAATAAAAATCTAAAATAAAAGTAGCCTAAGTTACACCTTATTACATCAGCTATCTATCAGTGAAAGTCCCGTCAAAATCGGTCCAGCTGTTTCAGAGATTATCCGGAACAGACAGATAGACAGACAAAAATTGTAAAAAATGTTATTGTGGAATATACTGTACCGTGTTTAGATAGATCCATATGCATTTAGTAAAAAGCGGTTATTTTAATATTACAAACAGACACTCCAATTTTATTTATTTGTACCTATACCTATATATATATTTGTATCTCCATGATAGAGTTGCGGGAGCTGGGAGTTTTTTATTGGAAATTTCCTCCTCTTTCAGAATCTTTTTTTGAAATTTCTTAAATATTAACAGTTTATGTATGTATATTTTTTTTGTATGTATCTTTATTTTCGACCATTTTACTTGTCGACTAAACTAACTACTCTGCGCGGAATGGAACTCGCTTGGTGAGTCTCTGCGCTTCGATCGGCAGAGCGGGAAAAAAATTTATAATATAAAAAGATTTTTATATTTTGTAATATTTATTTGTACCGTTGGTCCCGACCATCATCTCCCTGCCCTTATCCTATTTATATAGGGTCGGCACAACATGTTCTCCTCTTCCATTCCTCTCTATTATTCGTAACTTCAGCGCATACTCCTTTCTTTCTCATGTCCTCACTCACACAATCCATCCATCGCTTTCTTGGCCTGCCGATCGCTCTTCGTCCTTCGACATTCATCCCTAATATTCTTTTACCAATATAGCTTTCATCCCTCCTCATTACATGCCCATACCACGCTAACCTTCTGCTCCTTATTTTCTCCGTCACGGGTGCTACTTTCAAACTTCCCCTTATATACTCATTTCTAATTTGATCTCTCCTTGTCACTCCACACATCCATCTCAACATTCTCATCTCGGCTGCGTGTACTCTTCTTTCATCCGTCACTTTCGTTGCCCAACATTCTGATCCATACATTACGACAGGTCTTATGATCGTTTTGTAGATTTTCCCCTTAAGTTTAAGAGGCATTCGTGGATCACAAGCTGTTCCAGAGACCTGTCGCCATTTCATCCATCCCGCATTTATTCTATTTTTCACGTCACGGTCTACATTGCCGTCATTTTGTATTAATGACCCAAGGTACCGAAAGTCGGAGCAGACCGGTAGGGATACACCATCTAAGGCAATATGGGAAAAACTAGACGAACCGCTGAAATTGCAGAACAAATGCTCGGTTTTGGATCTGCTTATCCTCAAACCCGCGTCCTCCAGTCTTTCCTGCCATTTTCCCAGTCTGCTCTGGACCTCAAGAGCATTATCCCCGACAAGAACAACGTCATCGGCAAACAGCATACACCAGGGTGCTTCCTCCTGTATGTCTGATGTTAGAACATCCATAACTAGGAGGAACAAATACGGACTTAAAGCCGATCCCTGGTGCAAACCTACAGCCACATTGAACTTCCCAGTTACTCCGGCTTCGGACCGGACGTGGGTACTAGCTCTATCATACATCGCCTGAACAAGTCGTACATACTTCTCTGGCACACCTTTCCTTTTCATAGCCCACCACAGAACCTTACGGGGGACCCTATCATATGCTTTTTCTAAATCTATGAACACCATATGCAAGTCTTTTTGTGCGAGTCGGTATTTTTCACAAAGTTGGCGGAGTGCAAATATGGCGTCCGTAGTTCCCCGGCCCAGCATAAACCCAAATTGGTTCTGTGTGACCTCACATTCTTCTCTCATTCGTCGCGCTATCACTTTCTCCCATATCTTCATACTATGTGACATGAGCTTTATTCCCCGATAGCTGTTGGTCCCCACCATAATCCCAAAATCCCGACTTTTTGAAAATTTGTCCAGACATTTTAGTCTTCCCATCTGGCAACCCTAACTACAGCCTGTAAAGGGCTATGTGAAATACGAACCTCCTGCTTTATTAAAGTCGATTAAAAAGGCGTATAAAATAGTACTATATATTATATATACTTTACGCTGTACCTATACACATATAAGACAATAGTGATGTTAATCTGTCTATAAACATCGATAATATTATTTTCTAACAAACAAATCACTCAAGTCACATCACTAGCGCATGTTTGTGCATGCATATCGTTACTCCATGTCCATTGTCACTACAACTTGATGTAGATACGAGGGTAGAGGAAATGCATCCGTATATTGTTCCCTCCCTTCTTTTCCTAGACTCGACATCGTGTTGTTTCATCGCTCTCATAGTAAAGACCAAAATATCAATTTGAAGTACGCGTTGAATTCATAAATTTATTTTGTAGGAGACATATTATTTTGATTGATAATAAAATAATTACTATCAAAGCAATGAGTACATACTAGTTGACGCGGCAAACTTCGTACCACTATTTTTTTGGAAGTTATCCACGTTTCAGCGATTTTTTTTACATAGATAGATATTTTGTTTTTGTGACGGTTAAAACAAAAAATTTAATACCTCTAATTAAATACAAATGTATTTAATTGATACTACGGTGAATATATTATTAGATTCAAGTTATATTAGAATGGTTTGATTATTATTATTATAAATATTGAATGAAAATATGTATAATCCAAAATTAGTATAGAGCAAGAAATTAGAACTGATTTAAATATTTACTAAAACGGATATACGTACAGAAAATATGATGTATAAACCTTTGAACGCTTTGAAGCGTGTCTTTGAAACAAATTAAACTATTAGATAATTATCAAATTATCACTGCTATGTAGTACTAAGGTACCGCAAGTGAAACCAAGGCACCGGTACAATTAATACACCAATTTATCAAGACCATGTCAGAGGAAGACATAATCGTCAATCGGACGTGACTAACAAGTCGAAACCTGTTTTCAAAGGCTCGACCCGCGCACCGCTCGACACAAAGCTGCGCCCACGCTGGACCCAATATGTTACACTTTTATAGCTGGATCACTTTTTTTGTAATAATAATGAGGAGCCTATTTCAAGGATAAATGTCGTGAGTCATGTTTGAAGATGTATGCAGATTAGGTGACTTAATGTTATATAATAGAGTTTTATATTTAAAGGTTTTTTTTTATATTACTAAGAAGTAAAATAGGATATTTTGAATATACCCGTAGCCATGGCGCTTGCAAACCTCGCAGGTCGCAGCAGTATAAAAAATCAAGAAAAAAAAGAAGTTTAAAATTAATCTTTTTCCTTATTTCTCTTTCAATGTTCTTCAATGCGATGTTCAACTTTTTTATTTTCTTGCATCTAAGCATCTTGATGCTCAATTTAAAACAGCCAAGTTATATAAATCAAAAATAGAAAAAAACAAACAAATTAATAATTCAAATTAATCTAATGTCACCATTTAATAGAAAAAAGTGCAGACACAACCCAGTTACAATTTATGTATATGTAATGCATAGATTACTAATTACGTTAACGGTAAAAAATATATTCTAGTACCACTTTTGCATGTAAAAAATTGCTCATTGATTGAAGTAACTAATTTAAATGGTAATTTTTATACATTTTAACATAGTTTAAGAACGTTATAAAAATATTTATTTAATTGAAACGATAATTTTGTTCTTGTTATAAATTTTATGTTTATAATTATCCGGTGTAACAAGACATAAAGTGACATTTTTAAATTAAGAATCATTTTATTATCAACTAGCCGACCCGTGCCCACTTCGTTGGGCGTTATAATCCATTTCACATAAGAAGGGTACGGTGAAATTTGATATGTTCCAATACACTCTCACTATTTTCAGCAAATCAGATAAATATAAATGTTTTAAAATCACCAATTAATTTCTAAGGCAAATAATAATGCTTGATTAGATTGAATTGTTGACACGGCACGTCAGAGGGCGCAGGTTCAAATCCTGCTGATTTAAAATCTTTATATATTTTTATCTTTTTCCTTTTATCTTGTCACTCCTGAATAGTGTAGCTTTCTGTTAGTGAAAGAATTTTCATGATCGGATCAGTATTTGCGAAGATTACCCCGTATATACAAACAAAGTTATAAACTTTACCTCTTTATAATATTAGTATAGATACGATTCGGTTGACGTTGTGGCTGAAGCTGCCTGTTGACCGAGTGGTCGATGATACCATTGATACCCGTATGATGATGTTTGTAGAGGTACGTAGTACTATTCACTAATCTGTGGTATAGGCCATACAGATTAGATTTTTCTGGGTCTGTGTATTTGAGTTTCTGTTACGTATTACTAGGCTTATTCCCAGCAGTGGGCGTCCGTGAGCTGAGATAATGATGATGATGATCATGATTACCAGACCCCCTGACCCTGACCTAGGATATCATTCTACTGTAGAAGAGAATGCAGAAGGAATTAGATCATAATTTAAAGTTCTACCAACAAAAAACATAAAAATAAATTTACTTTATCTACCCCCTACGTAGGGTTTAATCCTATTGACGGTTTTTGAGGGTGAAACCAAAAAAATATCAATATTACATATCCAAGAATTATAGAATAATTATGCAATAATTACCTGATAGGGTCGTCCCCTACCCCCCTTGGTGATATTTGGTGATATTTGGTTAGACGACCCCAATTAACTTCAAACATAAATGATAATAATTACAACCTTATAAAGTCATAACATTTCATAACACTACTAAGAACTTAACCCACATGTTCGGTATTGTTTCAGGCTTCAATCCGTATCTAACGTACATACGGCTATTGTATTTAAATGAGATCGATCATTCGGCGTGTCACGGATTCGTTTCGTAACAAGTTTGCAAGTGTGAGAATTTGTTGACTAACCAAATACTAAACGCGACTTCCTTTGCGTTGACAATATATGATGTTATCAAACTGATTGATTATTTAAAAACTCGTTGTTTCTTATAACAGAAATAATTTTATATTATACTAGCTTCTGCGCACGACTTCGTCGGCGTGGACTCCGCTCCTATTGGTCTTAGCGTGATGATACATAGCCTTTAGCCTTCCTCGATAAATGGGCTATCTAACACTGAAATAATTTTTCAAATCGGCCCAGTAGTTCCAGAGATTACCGCGTTTAAACAAACAAACAAACAACCAAACAAACTCTTCAGCTTTATAATATTAGTATAGATGAAGATAAGGACAAATATCTTCAACTGAGGTAGGGCACAGCAGGAAATTTCCTGCTCAAAATATGGAGCAGCCCGACTGGGGTAGTACCTCGACCTTACAGAAGATCACAGCTAAATAATACTGTTTTCAAGCAGTGTTGTGTTCCTGTTGGTGAGTAAGGTGACCAGAGCTCCTGGGGGGAACTGGGGATGAGATCAGCAACGCGCTTGCGATGCTTCTGGTGTTGCAGACGTCTATAAGCTACGGTAATCGCTTACCATCAGGTGAGCCGTATGCTTGTTCCCCGATCTAGTTACATTTCAAAAAAAAAGTTGGTTAAGTATCTAGTGCCAGCCAACTCGTTAACAAAAAAAAATCTTTAGACGTTATGGGCTGAATATCTTACATGTCACTGGATGAGCTGTATATTATAATTGAAAGACTAGGCTATGTATAGGTAAAACTACATTGTCAGTCATACTTTATCAAACATCAGATTTTTTTCATAAAAATCAGTATAATAAGATAAATTGAGATAGGAAGATAAATTCATACAATCACGTTTCATAACATACTATATATACCAATATGTCTCATATTGATAAAAACATCTCTAATTAACACGTAGTCACTTTCACTAAACATGTGCATGATATATCGATATTTTGTTTCATATCTAATAGCTTTATCGTTGTTACGTCACTAATTGTAATCGAGTTGGCGTGAGAGTTGCCACTTTATAAAAAAGTATCGATGTTTTTTAACTATCAAAAACGAAAAAAATTTTTACGACTTTTATGTTGACTTGATTTAATGATATGAAAAAACGTAAAAATTATTTCGAATAACATTGAAGAAGAATTTTTTTTAATCTACAAAAAAAGAATTAAAAAAAGCAAATAAACAAAAATTATTCAATCACGTACTAAACATTGAAAATACCTTATTGTTTTACAAAATAATGAAAAAACCTAATAAATATTTACTACAATTTCTTCAATTCTAGATCGATATAACTAACACAATTATGGTTACATTTTGCTATTATATTATCTAGCAAGCAAAACTATTTTCAAACAAGTAATTTTAAAAAGAAAAATAAAACGAAAATAATTGCTTCCGTGAAATAATTCATTAATTACAAAGTAATGGAATGTGATTTATGAGATAATATGACAAAGCGAACGAAAGTACGATCATTACTTTAGAAACTTACGTGCTGACTCGATACAAATTAATTGCTCTTGAAATTTAATACAGACGCTAAGGAGATGGAATTTTAGAGAATTTGATTTATAATGTTTACAGGTCATTATCATGTATATCTATATATCTATCTAAAAATGTAATGAAATGTATCGATACATTCGCGAAAAATACCTAATATTATGGCATAAAGTTCGCCGTATCAACCAGAAGATAATTAATAGAGACATGTTCAAAATCGAATGTTACGTTATCGAACCAATAGGTTATTTTTTTTTCTGTATAGCTGCCAGGTATTTTATTTACAAAAATCGTACTAGTGAAGTTTGCAAAAAAAAAGATTTTAAATATTATAACAATAAATACGTTTCACAACTACGCCACAGGTGCAACTGAACACAAAGACCGAATTTACCTTGATTCAAATTAATTTCGTGCGCCCATTATAGTTTTAATAAAACTTGATACTTACGAAATTGTATTAAATGTTTGTAACTTTTATTTCAGAACGTAACTTTTGTACTTATTTAATTCTATACCAAAGAAATAAACAGTAACGATGTACAAATCAAAAGTCTACAAATAGCGTACCTAACGCTATTGTAATTATAATTGGTAAAACGTATTTACTTATTAATCGATTACATTGATTAGAACTGTATTTAAATAGTTCGGTTTGAATTTCAGAAGCTTTATATAAACACACGCTATTGACCATTAAAAAAAAATTTTTTTTTTTTAATAACTACAATATGTTTATCTGTCATATAAACCTAAGAAAATAAAAGAAAGACGTCAAAAGTGTAAGTCAAATTTTTATATTTAAAAAATGAAAGGTGTTATTAAATGAATGTTGTAAATAAAATTGGTAAATTTCAGAACTTTACGGGTTAACAGAAAAGACCGGACGATGTCTGTCGAGTCGAGAGAGAGAAGTAAATAAATAATAATGAATAATCGAAATGAATATAAGCGGAGGACTTCTTTTCTTTGTGTTTATTTTTTTTATATATATAAACACACACACACACTAATTAAAGACAAATAAACTTAAAATGTAATCACAAATATAAGTCACTAGCGTTAAGCGTATGTTTAACATCGACTGGACAAGTGGACAGTTAGTTAGAGGCTTGCCTTTTAGTTCATTGAACTTGACTCAAACACGATTCAAACATAAATCAAAGACGACAAAAAACTGTCATGTCCGTTTGAATCATGACCGGCGATTGATACAGATAAACGTGAGGCTTGAGACGATAAAATTGATTTTTTGAAATTGGTAAAGGACATAAAGTGTGAAAATTTTAAAGGGCGCCTGGCTTTTACTGACGACAGAGGACACATAGATTTAACTTAGTTACAATTTCACAACAATTGTTTATAAAGTAATAACTGAGGTAGAGCACAGCAGAAAATTTCCTGCTCAAAATATGGAGCAGCCCGACTGGGTAGTACCTCGACCTTACAGAAGATCACAGCTAAATAACACTGTTTTCAAGCAGTGTTGTGTTCCTGTTGGTGAGTAAGTTGACCAGAGCTCCTGGGGGGAACTGGGGATGGGATCGGCAACGCGCTTGCATGCTTCCGGTGTTTCAGACAGTGACCTGATGGTGAGCCGTACGCTTGTTTGACGATCTAGTTATATATAAAAAATCCACTTCTAAGCGGTGTATCAATAAAACCTGGACCTAATTTTTAGTAAGAGCCCTATAAAAAAAGCTTTGAAAACTGGTTCCAATTTATTGCAGCAGATTTTGGTGTGATATCGAAAAACACATTCAGGCACAATATAATGAGTGCCTTACTCAGGTTATTTCGATTTGTTAATTCTTATTGTTTTCTATCATTAAGTAATTTTAAAGGCTATGAAAATGCCACGATTCTTACAGAACAGTTGGTACAAAAACGTGAACTTGACAGTGAAGTTAAAAACGTTGTGAACGCAAATGTGAGTAAAAAATACACGATTCGTCTAGTTGTAACAATTAATGCAAAGTTTTTTTTTCGAAATTCCATCGACCTTGGGCAGTAAATTAGCTTGCGTTTTTAGACGTTGACCCCTCTTTTTTAATTATTAAAAAAATGTATTCTTTTGTCACACTATTTTTACGACACAAAATTTCAAAAATTTCATTAAATCTTTTTATTTAATAATCAACAAATTTACTTTTTTAATTACACCATTTTAATTTTAAATAAAAAAAAATTAAAATCATTTATTTTTTATTTTTACAAAAACAATAGAACCTCTTTTTACATTCAACCATTAGGTCACTATTATGATAACAGCTGACATTTAAAATCTATACTAATATTATAAAGAGGTAAAGTTTATAACTTTGTTTGTATATACGGGGTAATCTTCGCAAATACTGATCCGATCATGAAAATTCTTTCGCTAACAGAAAGCTACACTATTCAGGAGTGACAAGATAAAAGCAAAAAGATAAAAATATAATAATATAAAGATTTTAAATCAGCAGGATTTGAACCTGCGCCCTCTGACGTGCCGTGTCAACAATTCAATCTAATCAAGAATATTATTTGCCTTAGAAATTAATTGGTGATTTTAAAACATTTATATTTATCTGATTTGCTGAAAATAGTGAGAGTGTATTGGAACATATCAAATTTCACCGTACCCTTCTTATGTGAAATGGATTATAACGCCCAACGAAGTGGGCACGGGTCGGCTAGTATAGAATAAATTGAATAATAGGTATGATATTACATTGCACCATATGTAATAGTAACAGTTGTTTTGTTATAATTTTTTCTCAGAAATAACAATGACTTCAATTTCACAACACACGCTTGTTTTTATATTATTTCATTTAATTTTAAAATGTTTTAACATCGCTTTAACATCATTTTATTGTTTAATTCATTTGGAAAATGTTTTTTTTTTAAATCTCGAACATGTAATTTTGTTTTAATTGTGTTTTCTGGTTTGGCGCATGTTTTATGTATTTTTTTTTGTTTAACAATGTTTTATTAAATAAATAAATTATCATTCACGACGTCAACCTAGGGTAACTTAATTAAATAAAATATTAGGTAACAGCTGATTGACACTTATAACTGTTTTGTAATAAATGTTTATAATATGAATTATACATACACATTATATTCCATATTGAAATCTATATTCGATCCTTAGCAACAAAAAAATTAAAAAAAAAGTTTTAACGTAGTTTTTCGTTACATAGGTACATAGTTACAAACCACATACAAATATTGCAATAGTGAGGAAACCCAAAAACATGTTTAAATCATAGAGAAAACATTTAATTATAAAAACAATTACAAAATTGCATAAACAGACGTTTAAAAACACAAAATCGTTAATTGCAGATAGCACGCGATTCGTTTTGCGAAATCTAGTTTTTTTTAACGACGTTATCCAAGTAATTGGTGGATTAAAACAAAAAAAAAATTGTTACATGACAGACCTACCTACTAGACCTACTTAACTAGTTCTATAGACAGTTTTTCGCGCTAAAACGCATTACATGAAATTATGAAATTATTCGTCAATTATGTCGATAACTTTCGCCAAAATTGCAAGAAGTAACAATTTTTAAGTATAAAGTTATTACCGAGAGAAATATTATGTTTTTGATTTTATTAAAAATATGTTTACTTTTATCATTTCACGTGTTCTTGTACTCGTAGAAATAACAAAAATAACGCATATTTCTAAATATCGCTTACCTCAGTACAATAATTTTCTATTTCAAAACACGCCAATCTAACTCATCTATTTATTTCAAGACACGTAAATGACAAGGAAAGTGGTGTTGTATGATTGGTGTGACCTTTGATAAATCCGCGCTTTCCACGGATATACGTGCGAATTTATGTTAGACAAGTTGCCATCCGCAATATCGTTAGATCGCGAGAAATGTTCGACGATTCTGATATTTTATGCTTCCCTGGTACTTGGAAATTCTAGGACATAATGAATATCAATTTGTCTTGTGCCTGGTTCCTATATTCTAAAAACGATGCGATATGTATACGACTCAACAATCATTTAATTATAAAAAATTGTTAAAAATTGAACAGTTAGTGAACAAAACGACTTTTTTCTTTGAACATAGATACCACCGGACTTTAGCCAAAGATCCAGTTTACGATATACATATATACCTACAAATAGGTATTATAAATTAATATATGTATAGTTTCAGTCGGTTCTTTGCTACATATTTCATATTAGCTACATGGCTGAACATAAAATGTATTGATAACTACTCAAAACATTCTAAAAATTCAAACTTTAGTAAGACACAAACGTGTCTTCCTAATGTAACAACCGGTGCTTAAAATGGTACCTGTTCATTAGTAACGTAACAAAACCACAGAAATCAATATTAGTTCCGCTAGACCTTTCACCAGCACCCCATCAAGCTATTGGCCCTACACGTGTTCAGCCATGCCTAACTGTCGATATTTTCTATAACATGAACTTCCTGCATCCGAAAAGGAAAATGTGTCTTGGAAAAAAGCTGAGATTATCTTGAATCTTTATTTAGTTCAGTAGTACTTTAGTAGTCAGTTTAGTCAGTTTAGTTTGGTTAGTAGTATATTTATTTAGAATACGCTTACGCTTCAGCCTGTAATATCCCACAGTTGGGCATAGGCCTCTTTCCCCATGTAGGAGAAGGATCAGAACTTAATGCACCACGCTGCTCCAATACGGGTTAGCAGATATTATTTAGATTATTATTACATTATAATATATTAATTAATACAATAAAAAATAAATAATTAATACTAGTTAGATTTTCTATATCTTAAAACATTCAGGTCACATAGTTTTACCACCCCTTCCTAAAAAGCTAATAATTGTGTTTGCTCGCAAATGAAAAAAACCGACTTCCATTACATCGACAAGTAATACAGCGAAGGTAGACGAAAAAATAGTCAAACAAATACACGTTATCCAAGATTACTCAAAAAATAGTTATCAGATCTCGATCATTTCGATTAAAACAAGAATTATCAAAATCGCTACACCCAGAAAAAAGATATGAATATGATACAGACTCAAGCAAAACCGGATGAATAATGAACCTTTATATAACTGGATCCAACATTTGTCCAAATTGAAGAGCATTGTATTTTAATTGGCTCTATCTTTTTTTGGTTTACTATGTGATAAAGAGGCAAAAAACTTGTTCCATCATTGGCCGAACACTGAAATTAATAGTCACGTGATACAGTCTAAAGCGATTCATAATCATGGACTACATATTGAATTTGTTTAGTTTTATTACAAACAAAAAGAACTACAGATTCGATGCGATTTTTTTTATTTTTTCTATATAAAAAGTTTTGTATATTTCTTAATCTATTTATTCTGACCAAAGATTAACCTCTCGTCTACCGGACTTGCCCGAACCATAGAGCATATTTAGAGAAGAGGTGTCACTTCATAGTCAAGACAAGACTTCAAATTTTACTATACCCTGGGGTACCAACTTTGCGGTTGAGCTCTATTTTTTTCGTTAAATTGGTAATAATGAAGCATAGTGTTGTCATACTGCTATCGTACCGGATATCGATAATAGTGTGGAAAAAGGTCGATAAATTAGTCGATAAAATTATCAATATTTTTCCGCGTAGCCGCTGCTTGCTAGGTTTTTTTTTGTTTTATAAATAAAACAAACTTTTTTTTAATTATTTTCATTTTAAACTCTTCTAAAATATTAATTATCCTCTGTTTAATTTATTTTAACAATTACAAATTAACTTAATCCTAGTATACCAAAATAAATAAAATTATGGCAAAAATCTTAGTACATCATAATTATATATATAAAAATCTTGTGTCACGATGTATGTTGCCAATAAACTCCAAAACTACTGAACCAATTTTTATCAAAATTTGTAAGCATCTGTAATTTGATCCAACTTAGGTAGTTTTTATCCCAGTTGGATCCGGTAGGTGGCACTGCTATCGGTATGTAAGTAATCAAATTTGGTAGCTGTTTTCCGGGCAGGACAACGTCTGCCGGGTCTGCTAGTAAATTTCTAAAACAACAAATGTTCACTATTTCACATTCTCAACAATTTGCAAACTTATTTATTTTAAGATACCACCTGTAGCACAAATCTACATTGACATTATACGTCTAACTTGTCTGGACAATATTTGAAATAAATTTCTTTTTAATATTATACATCTATACATATAATAAAATGGTAGGAAAGTCAAAACTGTACATTGAATATTTCTTTTAAAGAATACTTGGGCTGTGATCTACAATCGATACCGAAGCCAAAAATATATTTTTTTGAATTTTTGTCTGTTTGTCTGTATGTATGTCCGGGATAAACTCAAAAAGTACTGCATGGATTTACTTCAAATTTGGCACGAATATTATTAAGAAGTCGGGTCAGAACATAGGCTACATATTATCACGCTATCACCTACGGGGAACGAGCAGTGAACGCACGCAGACGACGTCGAGGGCAGCAGCTAGTATTTACAATGTAAGACTCCAGAATTATATATTTACAGTCAATTTTTTGGCTTTCTAATGCAAGAAATAAAAATGTAAATGTTGTTCTTAAAACTAAATTGAAAACTCAAATGAACAAGCTCAAAACAATATGGATGGATATGGATAAACTAATTAGAACGACATAATATTCTAATAAAATTAGTAAAATTGTGTGTTAGAATATATATACAGAAATCCGAATAATACCCAGAACCCAATCCGAGCACCCCACTATCCACGTGGTCTTGGTCTGTCTTACCCGTAGAGTGTTCTGTTGAGAGCCCGGAGCGGCATCATCCGCTCCCTACGCATTCGTTCATGCGCTTTCGCACAGCGGGAGAGGTCTGTCCTCCTTCCGCGCCGGAGCCGTGTTATACTAATTTCAATGGTGGTAGGTTAAATTTTTTTCGTAACGTAATTATGTGGATAAACCGTCTAATTTTGAAGTTAGGTAGGTTAGGGTTATTTATTTATTTTTTATAACGAAATTATGTCGATAATCTAATTTATCTAAGCTCAAAATTAAAAAGATTTACGATTAAATAGGTTTTGCCTTCATATAAAAAAATGTATTGAAAAGAATCCCGACTGAGTAGGCTGTATGGTCTTAGACTTTTGCCTGTTTGATAGATAGAACGAAAACATCTACATCGATATGTCAGTTCATATTAATCTGTTCTTCGTATCGTATATTACTCTTGTCAATCAAGAGATATTTTTAACGTGAATACGAATAATATTATGTATAAAAGTGTTACAAATAGTTTCTACGTACATACGTGTATTATTACAATGTGTGTTTTAAAAGCCACGGAACGGAGTATGAATGCACTTCTTGCAGCATCGGAGCTAAAATACGTATAATTAAAATTAGGTATTCGGTAAGTATTTAAATAATTTTTACCTTAAATTTTTTTGCCGTGATATCGTTATAATCATGAGATTGCTGGGGATGGGACAGGCACCAGAGGATAATCCACCACACCCCCTCCCCCCAATTTTTCAAAAAACCCCATAAATCGAAATACTATTGTCTAAAGGCTTACCGAAATAAAATACATAATTATCATACATAAATAACCTCTTTCTTAGAGTAAGTGACATTTGGAAAAAAAAATTATATACTTGACGTTTATGACGTTTCACACACTACATTACTGCCAATTTATACAAAAATTCAAGTTTGGTATACAAAGTATAGTAAATGAGTGTCACCAAATTGATGCGTCAGATAAATAATGACAGATTAGATCTAACCTCACGGGAGACAACCTATTAATAAATAATCACTTGACGAGATTTTATAGTCTGTATTCTTTACATTTTTCTTCACTTCAAAAAAGAACGAGGTTCCCAATTCGATTGTATTTTTTTAATGTGTTACCGCAGAACTTTCGACTGGGTGGACAGATATCGATTTTTTATTTATTTATTGAAAGGTAGTGCGTGTTATGTAATCCCATTGTTTGTTTGTTTGTTTGAACGCGCTAATCTCAGGATCTACTGGTCCGATTTGAAAAATTCTTTCAGTGTTAGATAGCCCATTTATCGAGGAAGGCTATAGGCTATATATCATCACGCTAAGACCAATAGGAGCGGAGTCCACGCCGACGAAGTCGCGCGCAGAAGTTAGTCTCCAATAATTCGCATTTACTTGACCATTTTTTCTTCGCTCTACGTTGTATTACTGGTCCATGTAATTGAATTGAAGTCGGTGTTTTTCGTTTGCAAGGAAACACAATTATTTAAGATAAAATACATAGGTATACATTTTCTCTTGCTAATTTTCCTCTGCATAATTTACATTCTAAATATGTGGTAATCAAGGCGTTGTCACAACAAAAAAACGCTAAGACTTCCTAAAACTTAACTCTTCTTCCTATAGTGGATTTCCCCATACAGTTCCATTAAAGCCACTGTAGAACAACATTCAATCACCGTCTAAGCGACATTAGACATCAATAGCTAAACACCGAGCTATTACACCAACTTCCGCACGAGCCTATCATTTGCGACCAACGAGTACACTTTCTTCAGTTATTATAAAACAATTACTGCATCATATTCGAGAAATTTTAATATTATAGACCATAGATTATAAATTATTTCTTTAAGTAGTTACTTAATTAATTTCAAGCTTTTTCTTTTTAATTTTATTTTGTAAATATAGTTAAATTGTCAGCCACATTTCAAGAAAACACGTAAAAATTACAAAATAAAAAATCGTGAAATTATTTTAATAATACGTAAAATAAATATTACATAATAATTTGAAACGTATAAATTTCCTCACAAGTTAAATCTTACTCAAGTATAATAAATATCGCCTATCATAACCGCTGACATTATTAGATTGAACAAATTTACTTTGATTTCAAAATGGACTTGCTCTATTTTTTGTATTTAAATTATTTAGACGACGTGATTGTGCACTCACAACTCTGGCTGTTGCGCTAGTGGTCGCGGGTTCGACTCTTTTAATGACAAACATTTGTATTGGCCATATAACATGACCGAATAAACAAATTATAGAGATTTGTCGTTCTATCCACTTCAAAGAAAATCTAGAAAGATTCCTTAGACATTTAGCTTTATCTAAAATTATTGTCAAAAGAACAACGCCGTGTGCCTAGCTTGCTGTAAAATATTTTAATGTTTTTTTTTCTACGGATAAAATACATTGATAGTATAAACAACGGAAACAAAGACGCGGTAAGACGCTAATAGAATTATATCGAGGATATATTCCATTTAATTAATTTATACTTACATTTAATACTTCCTATATTACCTAAAATACATATAATATTCAGTTAAGTTAACGAGATTTTATAGCATAATGTGGATCACGAACTAGTTGCTGTTAATATAAAGGAAATACTGATCGAATTGCGTATAAACGATTTCTAAAGCAAAAAATCGAGGCTCACGACACGCGATTATGAATTAGGCTACGAAAAATGCATACAAAGTTTCGAAGCGCAATGGTCTAGTTCAGAAATCTATACTAATATTATAAAGCTTAAGAGTTTGTTTGAACGCGATAATCTCATAAACTACGGGTTCGAATTGAAAAAATATATTTTTGCTTGGCTATAAAATATTGTGGTGCGTTTTTTCGTCAAATTAATTTTTGTAGAGACTAATTCTAAAGCGTTAAATTTGGACACAAACGTTTTACTTAAACATATATTCTGTAACAGACGGCAAAATCTGGAAAGGATGACTGACCGTTTTCCAAAACCCTGATAAAATACGAAATGTCTGCCTACCATAATTATGTCATAGTCATTTATAATAATAATATTGTTATAGAATCCCATCAGCAAAATTATAATCAATTAATTCTAAAGGAAGTAACGGACATTATAAATACATTAACAGCTAATATTAGATAAAAATTAGCAGTTTTTAAATAAAAACTAGTTTTAATAATGGAATTAAGGATGTGTCTATTTAATAATGAGCTTAAAGCTTTTATAAGCGGATGTTAATACAATCAAGATAAGTTTGACCCTAGTTTATGTGATACTTGTGCCGGCTAAATTTGTTTAATTATTTATTAAACGTAGTACAGCATAATTATAATATATAGGTTGACCGTCTTTGCCGGTCAGCTAGTCTTCGACATACTTGGTGGGTACTAGATAACCCTGTTAAGACCTCAGTGACAAATTTGAAAATTTCCCATGCGGCAGCAAAACCAATACCTCTATAAATGAATGACGTTTACTTAGAGTCCTTCATTATACTATGTAGAAATATAATATAGTCTCAAATTTGTCGAAGAAAAGTGATATGTCATTTTCATCGTAATATTTGTGTATGTATTACTTAAATAATTATCCTTACATATACAAAGACATATCGCTAACTATTAAGGTAGCAGTAAATGTAAAATGTTCCTCGAAACGAGTCTTCTAAACTCAAGTCAACTAACATCTCGACAAACAAACCTCTACGTAGCTAACGGAGCTACTTAAACAACTATAATAAAAACATTCTAATACTACTAATGTATACTTGTAACTGTAAGAGATTTAAATTTAGCTTTTGTGTACATTATAATCGATAGTGAAGATTAAAACTTCTTTTTTGTCTCTGTCTGTATCTTGACCACGTTTGGTGCCAAAACTACGAAATTACATTATACTACAATCCATTAGACATTCGATACTTGGAACAATTTCCTTTAGCGGACGAAATTCGAATAGATACCTAATTTTTATTTTTATTTTTTTTATCATTTCTTTACAGTAGGTACGTATTGTATATTATACATGTACATACGTAATCATTATTGCCTTTTTGTTAGACAGAAAACATTTTAAAAGCTTCCGTAAATATTTCTACGTTTTTAATCGACAATCAACAGTTATAAAATCACAGGAACACCGAATTATCCCCAGTAATACGTCCAAATGACTTGAAACCCATAGTGAACAAAAGCATTTGAACGTAGAGCCCATCTTAAGCTTGCACGCATATTTTTACCTTATCCCAGTAATACGTCCAAATGACTTGAAACCCATAGTGAACAAAAACATTTGAACATAGAGCCCATCTTAAGCTTGCACGCATATTTTACCTTATAGGTAAGCTAAAACAGTTAATTTACAATAAGCATGAGTCGATAGTTCGTTTTCTGAATGCTATTACTTATTACTACTATCATAATTATGTAGGTGTAAAAAATTTGATGGATGTTTACACAAACATACTTACGTCTGAACAGATTTAGCTAAAAAAAATGTATAGAGAAAGGTTATAAGGGTAGGGTTAAAGGGTCTGAAGTAGCACAAAGGTACTTTATATAGAATAAGTTTGACAAAGGTTATAGAACGAATACGACTCCCGAGGGAAAGATTTCACGGTAAGTCGCGGGCAATAGCTAGTTGACTGAGAAACATTTTTTACAAAGCCATGAGTACTCAACAATCTAGCCATTCTGGAAAACAACATGAAAATTGCAGGTCACACTGAAAAAATGCGTGAATCTGCGTCTCTTTAATAATAATAAAAGATAATAAATTGTGCGCACACTGAGGTAACAAGATTTTTTTTATCTATCTTATAAGAGCTTGAGATAACATTGTTTGAGATAAGCGTGCACTACAGATAAGGTGGCGAGCCAGTGAAATTGCTGCATTGACAAATATATTTGACTATGATAATGTTGCGTTAATTTGGTATAAAATTTATACTTATTATTCAAAGAAAAAAATTTCTTCTGTAAAACTTTCTGTGAGGTATATAAAACGGGGGGCGGGATGACCATTATAGGCTTAAATCTGTTCTGTTAATAAAACAAAAAATACTGATTTAAAAATTTTCGAACATTAAATAATGTAGAAATTCTATTTCCGCGCAATAAAATCGTTTGAAACTCTAATTACTTTTAAATTATTTAAAATTACGTCTGTTGCAAAATATTAAAGATAAAAGTGCATCTAAGTTGATATCTAGATTAGGACACAGTCATGTACAAATCAATAATATCTAATTGGACGTCCGCTTAACTTTATATAACTATTTCAAAATTATATTTAATGATCTACACCAAATCCGATCACATAGCAACTAAAAAGATCATCAAAAGAGGTTTAATTCGTTTTTTTTTTTATTATCAAATTACGTCAGAACTTTAATGATGCAGGTGTCATTGTATATTTTTTATCTGTCGCGAATAACCACCGTGGGAGTGAGACATTGAGGTCGAATCCGTTCACCATTCGTTCAATCATTCATCTAATTGCCGTTCGTATTGACGACTCCGAAAGGAAACACTAGATTGTTTTTTATTTTTAATTCTATTGTGTATTAGCATTGAATGGCCTATGAGTGTCTTCTTACGATTGTCTGTGGACGTTTCGTGTTTTGATATGTTTTCCGTGAACTGGGATGTGTTTATTGTTTTCGAATACAATAGCTATAAATATTTTCAATTTTATAATGAATAATGGTTTGAGATATGTTACTTTTAAATATAAACAATGAACCTGTTTTGATGTTTTCAATTTGGCTTTGCACAGATTCAGTATAACTTTTAATATTTATTTTACTTTGATTTATGCATAATAAACCTAGTAAAAATTAAGTGGTTATTTGAATGCATAAATCACAATCATACTGGTTAGATTTTGTCAAAAAATTAACATAGCTTGTATGTTTAGCCTACTACATAGAATTTCGTTCTAATGGCCCTCAGTAGAATGATATTGCTATGTAAAACGTGCGGAAACACATAACGAGAATATTGGTCAGTGTTGCCAACTTAGTGGATTTTCCACTAGATCTGGTGGTTTGGACACCCCTCTTGGCGGGAGAAAATTGGATTTAGTGGCTAGTGGATTTTTTAGTGGTTTAGGTTTGTTCCAGGTAGTGGTAAGCTTCGGAGCTTACCACTAAAAATGATCTAGTATTTATTTTTTTAAACATATTTGGTTAACTCTACGATAAGAGGTAACTTAGACGGCAATCAGTTTAAAATAAGAAAGAAAGAAAGAAAGAAAAGTTATTTATTGGCCTTAAACACATTATACATCCGGCACAGAAGAACAAATTAATAAATTAATAAAGAGAAAAATAAGTACAACAGCAAGATAAGAAATACCTAATAAAAAAAAAAACAATAAAAAACATAAAGCAAGTTCAACAAGGCCAACCAGGTCTCTGACTCAGCATTGCTTAGCAGCAAATATTTGCAATCTATTCAGGCTCTGGCTGTTTTTCAGCCAGAGCCTGAATAGATTGTTATAATATATGTTGTAAATAGATTGTTATAATATATGTTGTAAATAGATTGTTTCTTCTATATGTTGTTATTTTTTGCAATGAATCACATCATCTTAATGTACTTTATGAAACAACATCACGATTAAATGCCCAATCAAAGTATATTTTTCTATAATTTCTTATAAAGCCTTGAAATGTCTCTACCCTGGCCTGTCCCTTTGTCGGTTTCCGTTTATTTTGTATACAATACATACCTTCTTTGTATCTGTTGCTAAAGTGTGTTTATCATGAATTTAAATAAATAGACTTAAGTATTATTGAGTAAAAATACGACAATATTTATTTTGAATAATTTTTAAACTTAACTTTTGTCCCGCTTTTTTTTTTTGTGTATCTCCCCTAGGAAATTTCATTCAGCTACTACAAACATAAAATATAAGACAGCTTTATTGAAAATAGTGCTAAAGGATATTTTTCTATATGTAGTTAAACACTAAACACGCGAATTGTTAAAGCGTCGTAATTTTTTTTAGTTATCACGACGTGACAGTTCAGTATATAGTAATTTTAAAATGATTTAATCGATATTCACAACCCCTCCGCATGTACTCTGACTTTGTATCCTCCACCAGACTATTTATTGCACTTACATTAACTGTGCTTTGGTCACACACACTGTGCACAAAACGTGCAAACCAGTGGCTTGAATATTTTTTATTATATCATATATAATTTGTTTTAGCTCATCTTTTTTTAAACCATTAATAAGCCACTGGTTGCTTGTAATTGGCTTTAATGCCTTTAATCATAAAAACTAATACATGATTTGCAAATTTTCTAGGATCATTATTTGCAAAACCTTTTAATTCATCCTGACTTGCATCATAATGAACTTCTGGGGTAATCGACATTTCATCAAAAATCAGCGAGCATACCTTTTTATCATCGTCGATAGGCTTCTTTAAGTTTAATTATATCAAAAATAATTTTATTAATTCCTGGTCTTAATTTAATAGATGACAGCATGAATTTTTCGATGGAAGTACAAATTGTTTTGAAAGCAAGGAGTAGCATTTTGCAATTCTTTTAAAAAATGATATCGACAAAATTTTCTCATCCATCGTAAAACGACGCGCTTTTGGATTTTTGAAGCTTTCTCTAAACTGCATCATTTTAAAAAAATTTGCAGGATCTGTCATATTTTTTGTGTTCTTCTGAAAAGCTGTATTCTGGCTCATTTTTTGTGCGTTTTCTAGTTTCGCCTTAAAGTTTAAGAAATGGAACGGGCTATGCTTGGGGTTTCTCTCAAAGATAGAATTAGAAATGAGGCTATCCGCGAGAGAATGAAAGTAACCGACATAGCTCACAGAATTCGGAAGTTGAAGTGGCAGTGGGCTGGTCACTTGTGTCGCAGGACCGATGGCCGTTGTAGTAGATGTGTCCTGGGGTGGAGACCGTGTCTTGGTAAACGCAGTGTGGGACGTCCTCCGGCCCGTTAGACCGACGA
Source organism: Melitaea athalia (assembly GCA_905220545.2). Taxonomy (NCBI): domain Eukaryota; kingdom Metazoa; phylum Arthropoda; class Insecta; order Lepidoptera; family Nymphalidae; genus Melitaea; species Melitaea athalia. The sequence goes on from HG992188.1 coordinate 16,965,424, forward strand.
TCTACGTAAAATTGCCGGTGTAGACTGGATAAGGATTGCGGAAAACCGGGATGTCTGGCGCCAACTTGGAGAGGCCTATGTCCAGCAGTGAACAGCAATAGGCTGAAGTGATAAAGTGAATACCCAATGCCGTAGTTCAAAAAATTGACACTAAAGAATTTTATTTTATGCAAAGTGCAGATGAAGCTGATTCCTCAGAAGACGATCTTCTTTAGTTAGGTAGTTATGTACTTACCTAATTGTTTCCTTTTTTTCTGTACAAGTACATTATTTGTTTTTCCTGTAGTACGTAACTTAAATAATTATTTTATTTCAAGATAATAATCACGTTGTTGTTGTTTCATTTTCAAATTATATTTAGGTAGGTAGCCGTTGTCTTTGAGTTTTTAGTGGAATTCTGGTGTTTTGAGAGGCCGCTAAGTTTTAGTGGTTTCTGGTGGTTTACACGGCCTCATTTGGTGGGTTGGAAAAAATAAAGTTGGCCACACTGATATTGGTTTTATCATTTATCTTTCCTTGATATTGTTTAGTAACGATATACTTCTGATACAATTCTTATAGAATTTAAATCAAATTTTTATGTTTAACTAGATGACCCGGCAAACTTCGTACCGCCTAACAGTCGATTCTTAAATTTTTTATACTTATCCTTCCCGGAAACCCTCTACTACTAACACTTAAACTTTACGGTATGGTATCAAAGTTCAAATTGACTTAAATATTATTACGAATCTTTTTTATGGTAATATAGAAGTGTTGCTTTTAGACTTTTTCAGGCAATTTTTTCAATTTTTCTCTCCGTAAGAACCATCCTCGTACTTCAAGAAATATTATAAAGAAAGAATTAGCGAAATCGGTTCAGCTCCTCTCGAGATTTGCGCTTAGCAACAAATTCAGCGATTCATTTATATATATAAAGAGATAAACAAAATCATACCTACTACCGTTACAGAAACTGAAACTAATGCTGGGAAAATATCTGACACACTCGATTTTATACCCCTTTATCTAGGAACGAGAATAACTTCACATAGTACACTTTCATTGTGTCGTTCACGTTAATGTACCTATTTAAGATAAAACAAAAAAAAATGTATTATAGTTTTCTTTAAGTACAATATTCATGACATTTATTTCTCTCGATAATTAAGTTCAATTATCAGTATCAGTATGTTGAGTTTTATTGAGCCATTTTCCACTTCAATTTAAAAGCATAAATCTTTTAAGTACTTAATATGGTTTAGATTTAATTAATCATCATTTTAAGTGTTTCACTCTACCCATTTACACCTACAGATACATTTGGATAAAAAAATTAAAATACGTAAGTATATAACGATTAATAGTCAAGTCATATTAATCAATTATGATGTCAATTATACAACAATTATTTTTTTGACGTCAATTTCTTTATTTTAATTGTTTTATAACAAGAAAACGATTTTTTTTTCTTATTTAGGCGTAAACTTGTCATTCTCTGTACTTAACTGATATTGACTTTCTTTTCATTTAATACTTTTTTTATTTATCGATCGATCACGATTAAGCCTGTAATATCCCACTGTTGGGCATAGGCCTCTTCCCCATGTAGGAGAAGGATCGGAGCTTAATCCACCACGCTGCTCCAATGCGGGTTGGCGGATATATTCCCTACTATGAGTAACGGTCGCTATCAGGTGTACATGATAACAACCGGGACCGACGGCTTAACGTGCTCTCCGAGGCAGGGTGGGGAGACCAACAAGGACTGCACAAACACCCAGACCACGGCAAACATCTGTATGGCCAATACAAATGTTGTCGTGTGCGGGGATCGAACCCGCAACCGCCCGCGTAACAGCCAATCGCAACCCAGTGCTGTGACCGCTACGCCAACGCGGCAAACACAATTATTTGATACGCGAACAAATTTAATTTTTATTTATATCTTGCCTAATTTGCCACTATTTTGTTCGTAAACGTTAAAAATTTAATACCTACTTTTTAGCTTATTTATTTTATTTCAGACATTCTTCTATAGGTTTCATCCAAAACATAATGTTTTTTAAAGCTTCAAACTCAAAGTGTGATGGTTGAAAGCCTATTTCGAAGGTCTGGCTCGCATTAGATACAAATAGAAAATTATTAATCACAAGCGGACACTCGTTACCTTCTAGCTATGCCTTTTCGAACTGAATCAATTTCTTTCAGGCCTCATTTACGGAGACGCGGGGCGTCGCGTCGTGCGTAGCGTGTGGCGTGGCGGAACGCATTAAATTCAAATGTAGGGCGTTACATGAGTGCGTTTACGGAGAAGCGATTTTACACGCGTTCATTTTCATACATTTTGACACACGCGCGACGCTACGCTACACACTACGCGCAACGCCCCGCGTCTCCGTAAATAAAGCCTCACTCTATTTCATTACGCGTCAGTTTTTTTAATCGATACTTTATTATGATAAACTGCCAGTACATTACAGTACGTAGGTAATTTAACAAAAAGGTTCAACACGGTCGAGCGGCCAACACTTCCCATCATCAATCACCGAATTAATTTAATTGAATTTTCGGCCTACTTTTAATACCTGCAACACTTTCACTATCCATAGCGGTATTACCCATTATCCTACTAATATTATAAATGCGAAAGTTCGGACTGATGTTTATTACGCTCACGCACAAACCACTGAACCGTTTGCCCAAATGACCAAATGAATCTGGATGAAATTTGAAACAGAGATAGGTTAGAGATGGGTTTTAGGTTAGCCATAAGCCAGTAATAGCGAAAGGCTACTTTTCCTCCGATAATTAAAACGTTCTCATAGGACAGCTTAACAAATGGGAAAACTCAAAAATAAGTTTCTTCTTCCACATAACATTTAACAATGAGAACTGTTATGTATTATGTTGTAAAAAGAAATGTTTATAAATAACTAGCTTCTACGCGCGACTTCGTCGGCGTGGACTCCGCTCCTATTGGTCTTAGCGTGATGATATATAGCCTATAGCCTTCCTCGATAAATGGGCTATCTAACAGTGAAAGAATTTTTCAAATCGGCCCAGTAGTTCCAGAGATTACCGCGTTCAAACAAACAAACAAACAAACAAACAAACTCTTCATCTTTATATATTAGTATAGATATAGATTTATGCAGATAACGAACCCATTCGTACAGTATTTATTTAAACAGAAAATACAAAGCAAGGTACTAAAAATTTAATGAAGTTTGTAATCTCGACATCATCTATCAATCTCCTTTGTGTTCTCTCTATCGTGACATTGGCGAAATCATCCGTGCCATGTTGGCTAAGAACATTAGTATGTAACATGAGTGAGCAATATTATCTCTATCTCTGCTTAAAATGTTTAGTATTAAAGTACTTCAGCAGTGGGTCTTTTAAAGCTGTTACGGTATATTACAGTCCAGAACACTTAAAACTTAAAAATGTTCACGATATTTCAAGCTGATACTCATAAAAATCACGATTATTACAAGTGCGGTCAAAGATATAGAAAGTTCTTTACGAGCATACAGAGTGAATGACAGTTATTTATTGTAGAAGACACTTGTAAGAGCATTTAACATACGAGCATTTTCAAAAAAAAGTCCCTCCTTGTGAAAAAACATGGTTTTTGGAAAAACATAGTTTATTAGCCAAATTATTGTTTCATTGTGTAATTGAATTAAAATACTACCTAAATTTTAATTTGTTTCACGAAAATAATTAAATACTTTTGAATAAATTACAAACAAAGGTGACTTATGACAAAATATTGTCAACCGTGTGACTACTTTAAAATCTATTTTTCTGAAATAATTGTTCAACTACCTAGTATTTTTTTTCATTTAAATTAAAGATAATTTGAAATCTTACATAAAATACAATTTGCACACTGAACATTGAGGCAATATTTTACAAAAAATGTCTCTGCTGAGCAATTTTGTGACGTTTGATGCATTCGCAACCCTATCTTTTCAGATATTTCGTAAAGTGGCAAATATTCCCGTTCCTATTATTTATCACGCGGTGCAGAAATTTGTTTATAAGAGATTAAAATGCAAATAATCGACTATTTTCTAACATTTACAATAAAAGACACGCATTTTTTATGCACTTTAAGTGGGACAGTCACACAGCTGACAGACAAAATATTCAAAAGCTGGGTTTACATGATGGTCACATGTTATGTCACATGTTATGAATGTTACAGTCGGGTAAAAAACATGTAGCCTCATTAGAAAACAATATGTAGCCTCAGCTTTTGGAGTCAATTTTGTGACTATTGGTAGTCAAAGTATATGTGACGAGACTTGTTCGTCACAAGCTGACGTCACATTTTCATCGTTAATCCATTAAAACAATAATTTTGATTAGAAATAAAACAATCGAATCAAATATTTTAACTACCGATTGGTCACCTTAATATTGTCTTTCATTTTCTAATAATATATATTTAGAAGTATCACTAGTGCAAGAAATATCATGTCACTTACCTGACTGAAAAAAATCTAACCGTCGTCGATGAACACACAAAACATGAATCGACAAGCCCGACGCGTTACACTGCAGTAAACTTTCTAGTTACTAAGGTTGCTGGTTTCTTTTTTAACAATCTTGCGGTTGCAAAATAATATTTACGGTATTATGAAATAGGGTTTTGGCCGTCACAAAATTGACATGTCAGCAGACTTCAAATTTTTATGTTTTATTTAAATTATATTTAAATAGATAAAATATTAATGTCGGTGTATTTTTTTTTAATAATATGAAAGAAAAATAGTCAAACCCAATGTTATCGTAAAAAATTAGTAGCTAACCATATGAATATATTTCAGAAAATCAACTTACTTGTACAAGCATAAGGGTCGGACACGTTAAAAACGTATACATTTTAAGTTTAAAATGCCTTTATTTCATTGTATGAATCAGAATAAGATGTTTAGTAAGGCTTAAAATAAAATAAAATATATGTTTCAGCATATCTATACATTAATATAATTACATTGAAGCCTAATTTTAAATGAGCCTAGAAACAAGTCAAGGGACAGCCAAAAACCATGGGTGGGACATTTTTTTGAAAATGCTCTACAAATATAACTTTTATTTCAATTTATATAAAGACGAAAATAGTCTAGACATATTACCTACTGAAATGTTAAATCAAAATGTATATTGTACACGTATAAATATTTTATCGTAATATTCATTTGTGAGATAATATTAAAATGTCATAATAAATTAATTTTATAAACGTCTGTCAATTTTATGACTAAGAAGAAGTCAAGAATTATAGTTAATACTTTTAACCAAGTTCCAAAAAAGGAGGAAGTTTCCCAATTCAATTGTATTTTTTTTATGTTACCACAGAATTTTTGACTGGGTGGACCGATTTATATGACTTTTTATTTTACTCGAAAGGTAAGGCATTTAATCTCTACACACGTTGTATTACTTGTCGATGTAACTGAAGTCGGTTTTTTTCGTTTGCGAGCAAACACAATTATTTGATACGCGAACAAATTTAATTTTTCTCACGAATATCACAATGAGATCTAAAACTTAAACAATAATAATAAATTATATTAAATTTAATATAGGTAATATTATATTCATTTGCAAAAAATTAAATATATATTATTTTATTACTAAGTATTTACTACTTCTAGGATAACGATCATGGTAAAACGTACCTGGGACGTTCTTCTTTTTTATCGACATCGGACCGGCAAATTTTTATAGTTTTTAAAAAAAATAAACATGTGATTTGTTTAGTAAAATGTCATTTAAATCATTGCCTCGTTATTCTAGATTTCAAAAATATATAATGCATCGAAGTATTATTTGTAATTTTTGTTTTATTTCAAATTTCGTAGGAATGGTATCAAAAAATAACACCTCAGTCACAAAATTGTTTATTTTTTAATTTCTCATTTAAAATCAGATCTTCAGTTTCTTATTACTTTTTTTATCAAGAATATAAACATTTATCTGTATCTAGCTCCATTGGACGGAATTTTTAAAATAAACATTAAAAAATCTATATCCAATACCACTCTGTCACATTTTTGCTTCTTAAGACAAAAAACTGTTTAATATTATGAAAGTCACGCAATAAAATAGCTTGAAAATCTAGTGAATACCTTTATTGTTTAGCATCTAATACAAGAAAACGTTATTTTTGTAAATTTTGCCAGTGGAGTGGTTCGTGCATTACTTTGAAATTAAATTATAAGGTGGACAATTGTGACAGAGTTGTATACGAAGCTACGGAGTGGTAAATAATGTTTACCCGCCGAACGAAGTTAACCTTATAACAATGTTTCATTTTAGAAAACAATAACCATTCTTCGGTAGATATATTAATTTAGTCTTGCAATATCGTTTCACTTACTCTACTCTTTAATTTTGTGTTGATTTCAGGGTTGTTTCCTTATTTCACGACACCGTCTTGTTTTTCAGCCGTAGATAATGCAATTTTTCAATTTATCTGATGGTCACTTTAAATTAACAAAATAATTGACGATTTAATAACCACCGTAAGAAAAGTAACAATCATCTATTATTAAAATTAACTAAGGCTCTAAGCTCCGTACAAAAATGACCACTCCGTCACGAGGTCTAACACCTTGTCACATTTTTGGGACAGAGGTGCTTCGTGACAGACGTGTAAAATAGTAGTGTTCGAGATGTTCAGAATGTTCCTAATTATAATTTACGCAGAAAACTGCTCATATGTGAAATATTTTTCAGAAATCAATAAAATAACATCAAATCACATAAATTACAATAACATTTGGAAGTAGTAACTTACGTGACAGAGCGATCGCTAAATAAACATTCGCACCTCCTTTTACTGCTTTCGAGCGACTGACTGGTAATTCCAGGGCGGAGGGACGCATAGCGCGGATCCGGGGTGGAGAGGGATTATTCTCTTGTTTAGTGACCAAGATCAAAATCGTTAACGCACATTATTTTGTACTATAAAATGAATGACAGAAGGTAGCAACAAAAATCATGTACGTCGGGAGACAGCCAATAAAATATTTTTTTTATTTAATAATAGTAACATTAAAAATTATTTCTTCTTATTAATTTAATAACAAAGGTTAAGTAGTTCAGTAAATATTTTTGGATAGAAACTTTCAATGTGATTTTTTTTCACGACAGCAGTTTGTTTACATTAGTGTTCATAGAGGGACATACTTTATTTGTATGTAAAACACCTCCGTTACGCTTTTCGTATACTATGTCACACTAATTTTGTAAAAAATATGATTAATTAAATTCTTCTTTTGAAGATATTATAATTATTGCCTTATCAAGTTTATTTTTATAAAAAAAAATATAAGTAATTTGGTATTTAGGAGCAATATATTTACTTTTTTACGGAGGAGACAAGTCATTGTCGATAAAAAAGAAGAACGTCCCACCTACTCTATTAAAACTTCAAGTAAATAAAAATCCTCATATTATAAATTAGTAGATATATATTTTTTTATTACTAGGTATTTACTACTTCTAGGATAACGATCATGGTAAAACGTACTCTATAAACTTCAAGTATCTACATATATTATGATGTATAAGAAACATGTGACAAAGAGAACGGTTCCATCAGTAGCATAGATCGGAACCTCAAGTCCTCAAAGTATATTTAAATCTCAAGCGGTATGCAAAAAGATAAATCTTGCGCACAAGTTGAAGGATCGCGGTAATGGTTCCTTGAAGAGGCTGGACTTAACGAGGCATTATTTTAAACCCATTTCCTTTAAAGTTTAAAGCATAATCTAAATACATATTACTTTCACATTTTATACGCATTTTATTTTATTGACTTCCTGCTTAATAAGTAAACTATTAAAAGTTCATTCGCATCGAAGATTCTGCGATAAAAAACTATAAAAGAATAAAATTGCGAATACAATAAAAATTACGTTTTCATCATCCTTGAAACATTTAAATTAAGAATATGTTTATAAAAAAAAAAATAACATTTAGTACCTACCAGAAACAATACGGGAAATAAAAATGTCCGTTAACGTTTAAATTTTTAAATTAAGAAGTAACCGTTTAAAAAATCAGAGCACGTATCAAAATATTAACCGGTTTTTATCTGTCATGTATAAGCGGTTCATTTAAATTCTAGTAACATGCGTTTACTAAGAACTTAAGTTATAGAATTAAAATATTTTTAGTTGCATTCGAAATTCGAGTCACAAATAAATCAAAACTTAACTCTTTATGTCGTTTTTTTTTCTTCATAAAAACGTGAAACGTGACAGAGTTTGAATACCAATGACCTATAGGCTACCTATAGGTACGTCAGTAATGAGTTTCAGAATATAATAAAATAACCTTATACATACTCCTTGGTAAAACATGATTAACTATTGAAAAAAGTAGAGATTCTATTGTCAATCAGTTGTTTTATTAGGTCCGTATTTCTTTTCGTATAAGTATATATTTCCTTATCATTATGTCACGGTTATTACAACGAAGGCTGAAGTGCACCTTTCCTCCTAAGTTAATATTTAACAAGTCGGACGAGACGAGATTCGTTTAAATATTGACCTGCAAGTTGTTTGACTGGTATACTCGAAGCTCGTAAAGTATGCCAATGGGATCACATCAAAATCTTTGAACATACAAATACGACTTTCTCTACTAATTAGTGATAAACATAAACAATTAAACAGGTACTTACGGTAATAGAAAGTAAATCCGAAATAATAAAGTCTCACAAATAATCAGCGTTTGATCACGACTCAACGGTCACCACACAGTCAATAAAACTCAAGAAAACACAGAGAATTAGATTAGAAAAAAAAAATTATTAACACAGTCACTGATCATATATTCTTGTATTTTTTTTTAAATTGTAATACTGGCACGTTAGGGATTTTTGAAACGTTACGCGGGTTAAAAATGTCACAAAAACAAGACGATTTTGCGCGTGCGCTCTCCGCGGCAACCGGGGTCGGTCTGGCTCTGACTTGTTCGTTATAAATTGGTATTTGGTAGAGCCATGGTAGAGCCGGTGCAATAGCTCGCGACACGGTACATAATATGTATACAATTTGTGTATTTTTTTCAATACCTTAATTACATAAACATTTCTTTTATATAGGTCAGGAATTGTTATGTAAAATTACGTAGAAATATGAACAGTTGTAATTATTGTGACGTGTGGCTTTTGTTAACCGACTTCAAAAAGAAGGAGATTCTTAATTCAACTGTATTTTTTATGTTACCTTATAACTTTTTAATGGTTGATTTCGCTGATTATTTTTGTAAACGAAATCTAGCTCTATATTTTTTGTTTGTCAGCAAACACTATTATAAACTACGTAAACATTTCTTTTATATAAGTCAAGAAGACTTGTAATGTAAAATTACGTAGACATATAAACAGTTGTAACTATTGTTAGATGCGTTTTATCAATTGTTTTGACTATAATAAAACTCTATCTTAAGACATTTTGAAAATTATTTATATGTAACATTATTATTTTAGTATTAAGTAAAAAATAAATATTTTTAATATTTTTTCATTGTATGATTAGTTGCGTGGTTTGTTTTTAAAACAAATAAGAACTTATAGATCCTTATTAGGAACAAACACGATAAACTAATAAATTAAACATACTTTATTATTCATGATTATTAATTTAAACTACTTATAATTATTGAATAATCAAATAAAAAAAATAACAAAGTTTCCCATAAATAAAAATGATTTTATTACCAAAATCAAACCCACCGTGGTTTCATTTTGCTTAAAAATACTACAACATATATATACACTCGAGTATTTTAAATAAGCTCAATGTGTACACACACATTTTAAACAACAAAATTATTTAATTGATATGCTATACTGACTCACTAACCTACTATACAAGTTTATTAATTAAAGAAAGTAATTAATTAACATTTCGACTCTCGTAGTAAGCCTAGATTTAATATAAAAAGACGCTACCTGTACAATAATCTCGCATATATTTATTTACTACTAAATATGCATAGTGATTTCACCCGCGTGATTTCCGATCCCGACGTGAAAACGTAACAAGAAGTAGCACATCTGTTATTCTGGTTCAGCTGTCTGTGTACCAAGTTTCATTACAATTAGTTCAATAGCTTTGCTGAAATTAGTTTCATTACAATCAGCAATTCAGCAGTAGTAGGTTTTGCGTAACCATCCATAATCACAAACTTTTGATTAACTTGAGATGCAAACTCTAACGCTCGGTTCCTATATTCAAAAAACAATTATTTTTACTATCGAACTGTTAACACTAGAAAGACGGGCAGGGGTTAAATGACCCATTTTGAAATTTCGTTGCCATTTCGAACATAATTTTTTTTTTCATGAAAAATCATTGATAGAATGGCCCGTTATCTTTGAGAGCAAGAAGGTTACACTATTTACAATCTTTATCAGAAGATCAATCGAGTAGTGATAATGACGATTTTCCCTTGCATCTCGATCACTGCCACAAAATTAACCTAGAACCTTCTACTCTCAAAACGAACGACTTCAGTTGAAAAACAAGACATTGCTACCGACCACAGTGCACAAATAAAACTAATAAAGAATGTTACTTTTATAACAACTTATACAGGCTGTAATCAGTTAAAGTCATTGTGTGTGTGGTAATTGAAAATCAGTTTGATTGTAATTGCAAGTTACTCTTAACAATGAAAAAGAAATAAAGTAATGACATATTAATGATTTCATTTAACTTTCATTGAAAATAGTCGATATTTATCAAAAAGTAAACAAAAATACCATGGAAAATAGTGATGGGGTAAAAAAAAAACCTATTATAGCCGTCCTTCGTGGTAAGCCGAAAATAAGTCTTTCTAGTGTTAAATTTTGAACATTTTGTGTTCGTAAGCAAAACAATTCGTTTTTAAATAGGTTTTTTAAATAGGAAACGTGCATGAACTTCTTTGGATTGGCAAATGATGGTAGGACAATAAGAGAACGAAAAATTAACGTGTACAATAAATCAGTCCATTATTTATGAGTATAAGACCTTTTTAAAACTTAAAGTATTAATAGTTTTTAGCACTTCCAATAATTATAAGTGAAGTGGCCATTCTAAGTTTTTGTAAGTATCGTTTTAAAATAAATAGATTACAATTGTTGAGAATTTCGTGTGAAACACTTGACATGTGTTACTTTATTGAGTGTTGTTAGCACGAAGTTCTTCTTCTTCGACTTCGTGGTTGTTACTATTATAACTTTTTTTTAATGTCTCTCACATATGTATCCATTCTGAATATGAAAAAAGGTCGAACTTAACAAAATGTTGTGATCTTTATAAGCCCTGCGCGCACTAGTGACATTTGTCACCGTGACAAAAAATTCTTTGTCACTGTCACGTCACCGTCACCTTCGCGACTGCGCGCACTTGCAGTGACAGATTATATACAGATATAGGTTGTCTGTGAGCTCGTTTTTAGAAATAGAAAGAAATACAATAATAAAAAGTATTGGGTTCACCCGCTTTGGAGTGATAGGCATAGGCTGATAAGTGGAAAGTTCTACACCATGTTTGCCAACCTACGTAGATATGACACGTGACATTTTGTCGCGTCACGGGCATGTTGGCGTCCTCCGCGGACAAAAAAGTCACCGAATTGTCACGCATCCAAGTGCGCGCACCTCCATTAGGGATGATGGACGCGGTGACAGTGACAAAACGTCACGGTGACAAAATGTCACTAGTGCGCGCAGGGCCTTATTGTCTGTGTTATGAATGTAAATTAAAAAAATAAATATTTGCTTAAAACACTAGTAAGTGTTATCAAAAACTATATTAATAAATATGAATCACCATTTATGTACACGCATATGTTCCGAACGACTATACTAAATCGGACAATTTTCATGATTGTTATTATTAGGACAATGTTTGTACAATAAAAAATTTAAAAAAAATCAATATACTCACGAAAAAAAAAATGGTGGAACGAAGTTCGTCTGGTCAGCAATTTTGCATAATTCATCAACAGAATTTAAATGGATTTAGTCTTCATTTCTAGATTATTCAAATTCAAAGTTTAGAATAATTAGTGACTCAATAGTATACCGCACCGGTAAAATATCGATCTTATAAAACCTTTTCTAAAACGAAAACCGGTACTTACGGTAAAATTGTAATATTGAACACTATACATTAATACATATTTATGAGGTATTTTTTTCAGATTGACCCTGATTTTGTTTGTATATCTAAGTCAGTGACAACTGACATTGAAAAAAAATCGCTTCGTTCAACCGATGAAATTACAAAAAAAATAAAGGATTCAAAAGGAAATAAGTACTTGAAAACTTAATTGAAATATATATAGGACTAGGTACCCGGACAGACTTCGTTCTGTCTGTTAAGTTTTTTTTTTTTTTAGTATAAAAACCTTCCGTGGAATTTAAGGAACATACAAAAAAATTTGCCGAATTTTACCGACTTTTACCGACTTTTAAATATTTCCATCAAATGGCCAGTACTTTTGTGACTGACGAGGACGACGACTGAGGCTATATTTTACAGGAGAAAAGCAAATAGTTAAAATCGTATAGGTAATCTATGTGGGGAAAGCCGTAGGCAAAAAGCAAATTTTATTTATTTATAAAGATTAATTTATTTGATAAATGAAATCAGTCTGTGATCAAATCTGTGACAAGTACCAGATTTGCTATCCCATGTCTGCTGACATCAACAGCAGTCGCACGTGATTGCAAATCAGATAACAATGAAATTACCTTTGAATGGAATGTGTGGTTAATGAAGCACGACGGCTATTACTTCTACATACAAACATGTGGCTGCAATAACCCAACTACTGTGGCGTAGTTTTATTGCTTACTAGCTCTTGCGTGGAAATTTTGACGCATAGAAGCAGTGAATAACAGGATAAAATTTAGCCTGTTTGTCTCTAACTACTACATTTTTTTATCGATTAGGTTAGCTTACAAGATTACGGCCCACCGGTAACAAACGGTAACAACCGGTAGGAAACCGGTGGTAAACGGTTACTGTAATCCTGTGGACAGACCCCTGCAACACCAAAAACATCCCAGGAACCCTCCTGGGATGCTGACCCTCCAGGAGCTCTGGCTACCTTAAACATTGCATATAACCTGCTGTGCCCTACCTCAATGAAAGAATGTTACGAAACTAAAACATAATTTGCTTAGATTCCTACATATTATATCTGCTTAAATTTTAATTTATGATCACTCATAAACGCTTTTTGACTGCAATACATAATATTATTATTATTATTTTCATGTATCATGCTTTAGATATAATCATAACAAATTCATGAAATTCCATAAAATAATTAATCATTAAAAAATAAAAAATAACATTGGAAGCTATTGAATATTCAAATAATCATAATATTACCAATTAACAATACGTTAAATAATATTTGTCATTAAAAAAAATCATTACGAAATGATCTCCCTCAGGTAAAAGAACCAGATATACTCAAACTATATCATAAAACAGTATTACGATCATCAAAGTAAACAAAACAGCCTAGGTATTTTTAAATATACTTACACGTATTATTATTTTCTAAGGAACACTTTTAAAAAGATAAAAAAAAATCGGTTTTATAATTGTTTTAAATGGCTCGGAACAAGCCGCATTCTCCCGTAATGTCTGTCCCGAGGCTATTTCTCATGATTTACAAATTCTTTACGAATCATCTTCCTGTCTGATTTTGAGATCCGAACATCTTAAGTTAGGGAACTTAATTATTATTTTTTATATTAGTTTTCTTCATTTCTTTTCATTTAATGTAAAATAGCCGTGAGAAAATATACCTAGTCCTATTGGTTAACTTAGTGAATAGTATATTGTATTGTAACTAATTAATTATTACTTACTCAAAAAGTCAACCATTTGCAGTTTTATGTACAATGCATAAATTTCTAAGACGAAAGAGTTTGGTTAAAAATATTTCAACGAGAACAAACAAGAATCTCTTTGTAAACTTTCAAAAATAAATAGCTCTATCATTGATCTATAAAAAACCTTATGTCAATGAGCTCTATGCATAGGCTCTATGCAGCTTGTTGACAAAAATCATTTGAACATATTATACATACAGATTAAGGCTCCGTCATTTGACAAAAGTAGGCATTTAACGTCTACCCCGTCCCCCTTGGACACACGTCGCGCGAACTCGTTGCTGTTGAACTCAGTCCGTGACCTGAAAGCGTCAGTGGCTGTAAAGCGAACTAATTTGATTTGACTTTAAAATAGAAATGCATTTATTATGATCATTTTTTAAAGTAGTGATAAATATGTAATACTTTCGTAAATAAATGAAATAAGTAAATGATTTCAGGGTTATTTATTATAAAGACTGTTGGACATAAATAAAATAAGCTATATAAAATAAAACAAATTACATATTAAATCTATACAAATAAATAAAATTGAAGTGTCTGTTTGTAATATTGTAATACCCGCTTTTAACTAAATTACATATATAATATACATGGTGCAAATACCAAAATAACATTTTTTATAATTTGTCTGTCTGTCTGTTCCGGCTAATCTCTGAAACGGCTGGATCGTTTTTGACAGGACTTTCATTGGCAGATAGTTGCTGATGTAATAAGGAGTAACGTAGGCTACTTTTATTTTAGATTTTTTATTATTATTTTATAACTGCGAACTGAACAGTAATTATTTTGTTAAATTCCACGCGGACGAAGTCGCGGGCATAGGTAGTTTAAAATAATTATTATTCAATAAAACGTATCTCAATAAATTCCACAATACAATTACAATATTTAAAAAAACTAGTTGGAAAAAAAGCGGTCACCCATCCAAGTACTGACCGTCGTGACGCTGCCGCGTTACCGGTCGCTCAAATTTTATCTTAAGTAACTTATATCTCCCTCAACTTCCGTTCTCCTCGACCGATCACACTTTTCGTAACGATCTCGTCACGCATTAACCTGCTTACTACCCAATTTAAGCGCGCCTAGAGAAGTTTTTATAATCTATATAATAAAAAAGAATGTTGCTAAGCGCATAACTCGAGAATGGCTCGACCGATTCGGCTAATTTATTTTTGTATGTTCCTTAAAAATTCCACAGTAGGTTTTTATATTTAATAATTCTTATTTTAATATTAATTAAATATAATATATTATAACAAAGAAAAAAAATGGCAACGTCACGTGGTGTTCCCAAGTGGTCACCCATCCAAGTACCTGATGCTGCCGCGTTACCGGTCGCTCAAATGTACCTCATGTGATGAAATGCGCCTTAAGAAGTTTCACTTCAAAAAAACTAGTTGAAAAAAAAGCGGTCACCCATCCAAGTACTGACCGTCGTGACGCTGCCGCGTTTCTGGTCAGTTAAATTTTATCTTTACTAACATATCTCACTCTCAACTTCCGTTCGGCTCAACCGATCACACTTTTCTTAACACTCTCGTAACGCACCTGCTTACTCCCCAAGTTAAGCGCGCCTATAGAAGTTAAACTTCAAAAAAACTATTTGAAAAAAAAGCGGTGACCCATCCAAGAACTGACCGTCGTGACGCTGCCGCGTTTCCGGTCGATCAAATTTTATCTTAACCAAAATATCTCCCTCTCAACTTCCGTTCGCCTCGACCAATCACACTTTTCGTAACGCTCTCGTCACGCCTGCTTACTCTCCAAGTTAAGTGCGCCTAAAGAAGTTTCACTTTAAAAAAAACTAGTTGAAAAAGAAAGCGGTCACCCATCCAAGTACTGACGCTACAATGAGCGTAACGCTACAAATAGCGTAACGATAGAATAGCGTAACGCTACAATGAGCGCAACGATACAAATAGCGTAATGCTACAATGAGCGTAACGCTACAAATAGCGTAACGCTACAACAAATAGCGTAATGCTACAATGATCGTAAAGCAACAATGATCGTAACGCTACAATGAGCTTAATGCTACAATGAGCGTAACGCTACAATGAGCGTAACGCTACAATTAGCGTAACGATACAACGAGCGTAACGATACAAATAGCGTAACGCTACAATGAGCGTAACGATACAATGAGCGTAACGCTACAAATAACGTAACGCTACAACAAATAGCGTAATGCTACAATGATCGTAAAGCAACAATGATCGTAACGCTACAATGAGCGTAACGCTACAATAAGCGTAACGCTACAATTAGCGTAACGATACAATGAGCGTAACGATACAAATAGCGTAACGCTACAATGAGCGTAACGCTACAATGTGTCATCCTTTTTCATGCAAGTCGCTGCGCCGCGCGCCCTTCCCTGTCGTTTTTCCGTTGCATCTGGTTTGAAATCACAACGATTCTAAAGAAGTTTCACTTCAAAAATCTAATTGAAAAAAAAAGAGGTCACCCATCCAAGTACTCGTCGTAACACTGACGCGTTACCGGTCGCTCAGATTTTACCCCTCATGCGCCTAAAGAAGTTTCACTTCAAAAATGTTAATTTGGTATAATATGTACCGTGTATTTATACATACATATGAATTTAGTTAAAAGACGTAATATTACAAACAGACACTCCATTTTTATTAATTTTTATATAGATAAATAGTGTTTACAAAAACTTAAACAGCAACAAAATAATTATATTAAACTAGCGGACCCGGCAGACGTTGTCCTGCCCGGAAAACAGCTACCAAATTTGATTGCTTACATACCGATAGCAGCGCCACCTATCGGGTCAAATTGAGATAAAAACTACCCTATCTCTCAAGTTAGACCAAATTACAGAAGCTTACAAAATTTGATACAAATTGGTTCAGTAGTTTCGGAGTTACATACCTATAGCAGCGCCACCTACCGGGTCTAATTGAGAAAAAAGTACCCTATCTCCCAAGTTGGACCAAATTACAGATGCTTACGAAATGTGATAAAAATTGGTTCAGTACTTTCGGAGTTACATAGCGATAGCAGCGCCACCTACCGGGTCCAATTGAGATAAAAACTACCCTATCTCTCAAGTTAGACCAAATTACAGAAGCTTACAAAATTTGATACAAATTGGTTCAGTAGTTTCGGAGTTACATACCTATAGCAGCGCCACCTACCGGGTCTAATTGAGAAAAAAGTACCCTATCTCTCAAGTTGGACCAAATTACAGATGCTTACAAATTTTGATACAAATTGGTTCAGTAGTTTCGGAGTTACATACCGATAGCAGCGCCACCTACCAAATTTTACCCCTCATGCGCCTAAAGTAGTTTCACTTCAAAAATGTTAATTTGGTGTAATATGTACCGTGTATATATACATACATATGAATTTAGTTAAAAGACGTAATATTACAAACAGACACTCCATTTTTATTAATTTTTATATAGATAAATAGTGTTTACAAAAACTTAAACAGCAACAAAATAATTATATTAAACTAGCGGACCCGGCAGACGTTGTCCTGTCCGGAAAACAGCTACCAAAGATTGCTTACATACCGATAGCAGCGCCACCTATCGGGTCAAATTGAGATAAAAAATTCCCTATCTCTCGAGTTGGACCAAATTACAGATGCTTACGAAATGTGATAAAATTGGTTCAGTACTTTCGGAGTTACATAGCGATAGCAGCGCCACCTACCGGGTCCAATTGAGATAAAAACTATTATCTCAACCTATAACCTATCTCTCAAGTTAGACCAAATTACAGAAGCTTACAAAATTTAATACAAATTGGTTCAGTAGTTTCAGAGTTACATACCTATAGCAGCGCCACCTACCGGGTCTAATTGAGAAAAAAGTACCCTATCT
Source organism: Melitaea athalia (assembly GCA_905220545.2). NCBI lineage: Eukaryota > Metazoa > Arthropoda > Insecta > Lepidoptera > Nymphalidae > Melitaea > Melitaea athalia. The sequence continues at coordinate 16,983,202 of HG992188.1, forward strand.
CCCAAGTTGGACCAAATTACAGATGCTTACAAATTTTGATACAAATTGGTTCAGTAGTTTCGGAGTTACATACCGATAGCAGCGCCACCTACCAAATTTTACCCGCCTAAAGAAGTTTCACTTCAAAAATGTTATTTTGGTATATATACAATGTATGTATATTATACATACCTACATAATATGAATTTAGTTAAAAACCGTAATATTACAAACAGACACTCCAATTTTATTTTATGTAGATAAATAGGTATTTTTTACAAAAACAGCAACAAAATATATTAATTTAAATTTATAAATAGCGAATTCAAATTTCAGTAGGTACGAATATTGAATGCATACTAATATTTAAAAAATACGGAATACGAAATGTTGCGCGGGAAAAATCGAAAAATTTTTCACACGTCCAGCGTCTATGACGTCCGACAGGACACTGCACAGTGCCGCTAGAGCAAAAAAGCGGTCGAAAATCACTTGAATAATCGATTAAAAAAAAATTATGGAATTAAAAAAAAAACACTTGATCAAATTATTCCAGTTATATATGAACTTTATTTTGGTAATTTATTTATAATATCAAATCAGTTATTTTAAGAATAAAACCCAATCATAGTAAATAAAATGACCCGAAAAGAGGTAACTTTGTGAATTTATTCTATCGAGCCAAATTTATCAAATCATGTTTCCGACAAAAGCCTGAACTAGAATATACCCTCAACAATATCAATTAAATTTATTAGATAAAAATTTCACTGTTTACTATTTCAAAACTGAATTCATAGAAACGTGTTTTGCAGGAATACATCAATCACCTCGCCTTAAAAAAATACATAATAGATTAATATATTTACAAGATATTTACCACAAGTCGATTATCTTGTTTTTTTTTTTTTATTTATTTCCTTTGAACATATACTCGATTAAAACATATCATACACATATTGAAAAAAATAGACATTTACGAGAAATTCAAACTTCGTTTTTTTTAAGTTTTCGAATTTTCAACAAAAGAAATATCGCTTCGTCAATAGACTTGTAATGTAAAAAAAAAGTAGAAAGTATCCACTTTAAATAAGTATTAAAACGATATTGAAAACCATAATAGCTGCGGGGCTTTCTTTAAGATTTACATGGGTCCCGTATTATGGGAAGCCATGTTGACTGCGGTTACTTGGTGTTAGATTTCATAAGTTGCTCGTGAGCAACTGATCCAATGGTGTGGTAGATAAAATATGTGAATCTCAAACGAAGGTCGTGCGTTCAAGTTCAGGTTGGCACTTATACAAATTAAAAAAAAACGGAGTATTGTTGTAATACTTATCTGATAAAACTATTATTTTTACTTTACAGTGGGTTATTTTTAGCAATTGGTTTTATATTATACAAATTTAATTTAATTTTCTGCTAAAGTATACCCGAGAATATGGGAGGGGATGAAATGTTATCATTGTATTATCACGTTAATTGTCAATTTAACGAGACAAATTGTAATGAACAAAGTTGTTTAAAATTAAATTTCCTACAATTTTGGTCCTCATCAATTTATTCGTAGGATCAATATTTTTCGATTTATACCTGACATGAGTTGGGGTGAGTGGGGTGTGTAGGTATTGTATTATCGCGTTTATTATTGACTAGCCGACCCGTGCCCACTTCGTTGGGCGTTATAATCCATTTCACATAAGAAGGGTACGGTGAAATTTGATATGTTCCAATACACTCTCACTATTTTCAGCAAATCAGATAAATATAAATGTTTTAAAATCACCAATTAATTTCTAAGGCAAATAATAATGCTTGATTAGATTGAATTGTTGACACGGCACGTCAGAGGGCGCGGGTTCAAATCCTGCTGATTTAAAATCTTTATATATTTTTATCTTTTTCCTTTTATCTTGTCACTCCTGAATAGTGTAGCTTTCTGTTAGCGAAAGAATTTTCATGATCGGATCAGTATTTGCGAAGATTACCCCGTATATACAAACAAAGTTATAAACTTTACCTCTTTATAATATTAGTATAGATGTAAAATAACTTTTGTAATAACTATTTTTCGTGTGAAATTGAAAATAAACGAGTTATTCAAGAGACAAAAAATAAACCTTTAAATCAAGATGGCGGATGAAGCAAAAAGTCTGGAATCCCTACTTTTTGAATTTAGACTATCAGTGACCCCCTCCAACGAATTCCGAAGAAAAATTGCTGCTTCCAATTCTTGTAAATCTAAAATACTAATTCGACTGGGCTATAATTATCTATACATAATATGACAGATAATTGCATTCATTCGTTTTAGTTCGATGGCTTTCAATAGTTCAGGCGGCTATCGTCACTCCATGTACTTGCGCGGCGCTATAATTACCTACCTACTGCCCGGCCGAGCGGTCTAGGGCCCTTTGGGGCCTGAGACCGCGTAAGGTTGTCGCAAACGAAGCGCATGCAAGTTGTTCAATTTTTAACTGACTTCCAAAAAAGGAAGACGTTCTCAATTAATTATTTTTTAATTCTATTGTATTTTTTATGTATGTTAGATCAGAACTTTTGACTGGGTTGACCGGTTTCGATGAATTTTGTTTTAATTAAAGGTGTTGCGCTGGAAAATCTGCTGGTTAGTAATATTTTTGATGACCTTACGAGGTCATCAACTTGATGACCTCGTAAGGTCATCAAAAATTGATTTTTTTCTGATTTTTTTTTTCTTTTTCTTAGTTAATATTTATATAATTTGATGGTAATATTGTCCTACAAATTGCGTGGTACGTTATCCCGGTCCTACGCTCACTGCTGCTCTATCTCCTGCTAACTCTATTATCTACCACAATCGAGAGTTTTCGAAGAGGAACTTTTTGTTCGTCTCATCAAAATGAAGCTACTCCCAAAAAATTAGCTTGATAGTAATCAGGTGAAAAATATGTACTAGGGATCCCGTACTTTTTACTACGTACTGTAAAAACAATTTTAATTACAATTTTGTAGTTTTTCGAAGTAATTTAATACATAGGTACCTAATATAAATGCTATACAACACTAACCTGTTCATTCGACGCCGCTTTCGCCGCCTCCCTCTTCAGTTGTATAATCACCCGCTCCTTCGATTTGATTTCCTCCAGCTGAAAAAATATATGCTGTGTGGATTAAAAAAAAAAACCAAGGTATTAAAACTTAGTTGTCATCCTTACTTTTTTTACATATAAAATGCAGTAGTAGCTTATTTCTATTTTTATTTATAAAAAAAAGTATAATGAAATAAATAAATAAATAGAATCTGTGTAAGTATCACTACATATTATAAAACAAAGTCTCTCCCCGCTATCTGTCTGTCTGTATATATGCTTAGATCTTTAAAACTTCGCAACGGATTTTGATGCGGTTTTCTTTATTAAGTAGAGTGATTCCAGAGGAAGGTTTATATGTATGATACATGCATAATATAGTAGAGGAACACTGATAGTTTTAAAGTTTTCTAATGTGATGTCGTAAATAAACACATTTTTTGCGCTTAGATTGCAAATATTTATTTTATATTTAGTATCATCACGGCACCCGTGCGAAGCCGAAGCGGGTCGCTAGTTCTTGAATAAAAGAAAATAAAAATATGAGCAATAAATTTTTTATGAACGATTTGGCGGATTTGTAGCATTGCTATAAATTTTTTTTCAGGAGTGACATACTAAAATAAGGATTAATTTTGGTAAATTTTGTTTGAACCTTTTAGACATCACTCTGGTGTAGTGGTGCGTGCACCGTGTGAGCGCTCATACACCAGCGATTGTGGGTTCGATTCCCGCTCGGAATGGATATTTATATATGTTAAATATTCCTTTCCGGTCAGGTTGTCTGTCCTTGTGGGTGTCTCCACCGTATCATAGACTCCTGATAGCGATCGTTACAGTACGGAATATGTGTGGAACAGCGTAGTGAATTAAGCTCCAATCCTCCTCCTACATTGAGAAAGAGGCCTAGGCTCAGCAGTGGGATGTTACTGAATCAAAGAAACCTTCTATAAAGTATTACAAAACTTTAAAAAAAAAACCGACTAGAATTCGTTCTCAAGATTATAAGGATTAATAAAATCGTAATTAGAATGTAACTGACCAGTTTGTGCCACTGCGCGCGCGCATCCCTCCTCGCGGCCAGCTCGAGCGCGTTGTGCTTCGCGACTTGCGCTCGCAACTCCGCCGCGCGGGCGCACTCCGCCGCCTGCGCTACCTGCAATGCGAACACAACACCGTTAACAATCTTGTCCATAAAATACGTTGAATACTTCTGAAGTAAAACTTCTTCACGCACGCTTGACTTGGGGAGTAAGCTGATGAATGCGTGACGAGAGCGTTACGAAAAGTGTGATCAGGCGAGGTGAATGGAGGTTGAGAATATAAGTTAGTGAAGATAAGTTTTACTTAAACACTGTCGCAGGTAGGACAGACCAAGACCACGTGGATAGTGGGGTGCTCCGATTCGGTTTTGGATATTTTTCGGACTTCCATATCTATATTCTAGCACACAATCCCACTAATTTTATTAGAATATTTTGTCATTCTAATTTTTCCTACAGTGCACAACTATTAATTTAAGCTAATACATAAAAAGTACGCACACACTCACACGTACGCACGTACGCACCTTTTCTGGGGAAAGCTAAAATAGTGTAAATTGGTTAAAAATGCGCGCTTACGCACACCGAACGAAAATAGGTTCTCCTCCGCTTTTCATATTCAAAATGGCGTTTGCGCCAATTATCGTAATACGTTAGTATACCAGATCGATCGGCGGTATGAGCTTTTCGGAAGTACACCCCATGTAGGTATATCCTTATACTAGCATACCATTTTCTACAAGTAACACCTAATAAAAACATTTATCACTTCCTACATGAAAGTAAATTGACAACCGCTCTGGTATAGGTGCGTGTGCCGTGTCTGCGGCTCCAAGCAACAACGACGCGACGGTCGCGGATTCGATTCCCGCTCGGAGTGGATATTTGTGTTTATACAAATATTTATTGCCGGTCTGGTTGTTAGTCCATGCGGGTCTCCCCACCGTGCCCCGAAGAGCAGTCGGTTCCGGTTGTTATCATGCACTGCACCTGATTTTTTTTTTTTTTTTTAATGTAACTAGGTCGGCAAACAAGCGTACGGCTCACCTGATGGTAAGACCGTAGCGTATAGACGCCTGCAACACCAGAAGCATCGCAACGACCCTATCCCCAATCCCCCCCAGGAGCTCTGGTCACCTTAATCACCAACAGGAACACAATACTGATTGAAAACAGTATTATTTAGCTGTGGTCTTCTGTAAGTTCGAGGTACTACCCCAGTCGGGCTGCTCTATATTTTGAGCAGGAAATTTCCTGCTGTGCCCTACCTCAGTTAATACGATATACGATACGATAAGATACGATAGCGATCGTTACTCATAGTAGGGAATATATTCGCCAACTCGCATTGGAGCAGCGTGGTGGATTACGCTCCGACCCTTCTCCTGTTTAGGGATAGAGGCTTAAGCCCAGCAGTGGGATATTACAGGCTGAAGCGTATAGCGTACATGAAAGTAAATAGAGTCACTATTACTTTTTACACAACAAGATAAACGATTAAAATTAAATAGGGCCTGTAATGTACAGCTAAATATTATTATTATTATATATAGAAAATCATAGAAGCAGACATGTTTTTCTAAGGTAGAGTGCTATCAACGTCGAAATCCAATCAAATATTAATTGACAAGGCAGTTTTAGAAAATGTCGTTACGAACGCAATTTAATGATGCTAATATTTTCTTTGCACAATAATTGACGGCGTATAAACACAATATTCGCCTGATGATATTCTGCTAATGATGCTTTACACCCTTTTTATACCTCCGTTGACCTAAAACTCCCCAGTATACTTCTGCCTCTGATAGCCCACGGCACGCAAATCAAAATGATTCGCATCGTTTTCGCATTGGCCTTTGTAAATTCTTGTCTATGTTACAATCATTCCAGTGTTCTCTACAATGAAATTTTTGACTATCATAAAGAGACTTTCCTAAAAGCCGAGTTTGCCTATCAGTTCGCTATGAAAATTTTCCATGCCTTTAGACAGTGGTATTTCACTGTTACATTTTGTGAGTTCACTTATTTCGAAAATCGAATTTTGAAATACATTGAAAACTATGACTACGGCTACGCTGTCCTTCTTTTGAACGGATGCCAAAGTCTTAATAATTCTAGAGTAAAACCAAAACTAGATAAACACGGTGAAGTTGCTTACATTATCACTTCTAGTGATTTAACCCTCGATGACAGTGAATACGCAATAGAAGCTTTGACAAGAACAGGAGTTTTCAAACCGAGATCCGCTGTTATATTTGTAATAAACGTGCCGAAGCAAGTAGATAATTATTTTTATTATTCAATGGAGAGACATTTTCAACTGCTGTGGAGTAGAAGCATAACTAACTCCATAGTAGTTGTATGGTCAGATCGACTTAAGTTATACGCTTACAACCATTTCAAAAGAGAAATAAACGATGTAACTGATGTAAAAGACATCAGCAAATATCTGTATCAAATATACAAAGATCTATACGGATATAAATTAAGATTGGGTGTGTTTAGAAAAATCTACACGACAGATAGAACTGGGCCGGTGAAATGTGACACAATATTATCTAAAACTATAATAAAAATACTTAATGCTACTTGTAAGCCTCTTGCTCCGAGAGATGGTAGCACAGTTGGAGACATATTGGATAACGGAACTGCAACAGGAGTAACTGCTGATCTATTAGACGGGTACACTGATTTAGAATTAAATTCACGTATTTTAATGAATTCTTTCTATGGTTATATCGAGACAACTTATCCACTGATGCAAGATGAACTGTGTTTTTTAGTAGAAAAGGCACAAAAGCAATCAACGTTTATGACTATATTCCAACGAATATCAATGGATGTATTAATGCTATGTGTTATTACAGTTACAACTTTATTTGTATTAACTGTAATTACTCGTAAAATAGAAACAAAAGTTTGGATAATGATTGATAATCGCTCTACTACGGATACAATCACAGATTTAATAAAGGTTCTACTAAGACAAACAGTTGACTTCAAATTTACTGGACCATTGTTTCGGTGGCTAGTCTTTTTAACTATGGCATATTCTCTGATTATCGATTGTGCTATTGATGTAAGTATATACTCTAATAATGTATCTGTTTAAACGCATATTCAAATACTGAACTACCTTCTTGTATTTCAGGGCATTATCGTATCGTCTATAACGTATCCAAGATTCAAAGCAGATATTAACAGTTTGACTGATGTACTTGACAGAAATTTAACCATTGGCGTCCATAACAGATATCTAAAAATATTCAAACCAAGTTTGAACAAAGGGAACAGAGAACGTGTTTTAAAAAGAATTGAATTAGTCAACGATCGGAAAATTAAAAACGTAATCGATAACAGACAATTTCAATATGCTTTGTTATTAAGGAAATTTGATGCTGAATACATCAGTCGCAAGCCTTCAAACTACCTGAACGGCAGACCGCTTTTCCATACAACGACTGAATGTGCAGTACCCTGTTACATCGTTTTCGGTCTGCATTATGGAAGTCCATACGTACCGAGATTAAATGAAATCTTCGGTCGCTTAAGTCAAGCTGGAATATTACAAAAATGGTTTGACTCTGATGACTACACTCTTTTTCAATCGCGCAATAAACGACTTCTCCCCGCAGGTAACAAAGAAAAGAAACCTTTGAAGACAGAAAATGTAAAGGAAATTTTTATCGTATGGTTGATAGGTCTCTTAGTAGGCGCGATCGTTTTTATCGCTGAAATTGTTATGTATTATATAACTAAAATATCACGAAAATGATTGTTAACTACACAAAATGAATAAATATTATAGAAATACCTTGAGTTTTTCTTGAAGGCCCTTATTCGCAGCTTTCAAAGACTGAATCTCTGTCGTTAGCCTTTTCAGTTCCACCATTTTATTACAGGCTTGTGTTTCTTCGACTCTATCCGTTTTCGTTAACGAACGTAACTGTTTCTCGAGTAGGTCTTCCTTCTTTTTGTATTCAGTCTTAACATTTCTGATGATGCTCTCGTGTCGGGCTTTAAGCGCTCGAACTTCGCTCCGCTCGATGTCGAGCGATTTTTTCAAGGTAGCATTTTCAAGCCTCAGTCGTTCGACGAGGCCCTTCAATTTGTTCAGGAAAGCTTCATCGATCGTGCGCTTGTGTTCTTCCGTGGCTGCGGCTGATATCTGGCTGGAGGTCGATGTGTCGGTGGACGCCATTTCGACGTCACCGGCTCGTAATTTCGGGACGTCTCGATCGTCCGCGGTCTGGCCTACGTGGCTCGCGTTATCGTTTGACACTGCTTCGTTTTGTTCGTAATATGGACTCTGGAAATGAAAAATATAGCGTCCATTAAATTATCCTAATCATACTTTTAAAATTATCTATTTTATACTACATATAATAAAATGGTAGGAAAGTCAAAACTGTAGGTACCTACATTGAATATTTTTTTAAAGAATACTTGGGGTGTGATCTACCGAAGCCAAAAATATAGTTTTTAGAATTTTTGTCTATTTGTCTGTATGTATGTCCAGGATAAACTCAAAAAGTACTGCATGGATTTACTTCAAATTTGGCACGAATATTATTAAGAAGTCGGGTCAACATATATGCTACATATTATCACGCTAACACCTACGGGGAACGAGCAGTGAACGCATGCATACGACGTCGCGAGCAGCAGCTAGTAGGTAATAAATATGTTATAATACCTATTAATTAGTTATGTAAATAACGCACCCTCGTACGTGAAAACTTTCCACGCCCAAAATTTCCTGAAGCAATAAAAACTAATGAATATTTAAGTCCACTGACGATTTACTAATGAACTTTGTAAAAGAATGAATTTCAGTTTTATCCTTCGGTAAATATTACTCGTTTACTTATTATTAGGTATACTTAAAATCAAATAGGTACATTAACAAAATTACAATGTTATTATGCAAAAAACTGCAAATATGACTTATCTCTAGGAGAGTTCTTTTATGGAGCCAAACTGCGGTAATAGAAAATAGTATCATAAAGCAGGCTAAAAATATGCAGTTATATTGTTATAGATAGTTTAGGATCATATACTCAAAAATTCTAGACCTACCAAAACATATAGGTACCTACTCATAGTCTCCTGCACATTAATAATTTCTCCCTACACAATACCCTTTGCAGTTTTCCTTCGTATAACAATCATATTGTCCTAGATTATACAGATTATACATGCAGAGTTAGACGAATGAATTAGTCTCACTTTCATAAGCAGAGAGGGGCAAAGGACGCTCGCAATTGTGCCAATTAAAGCGGAATTGAACCCGACCTGAATCATGCCGGTACAATGGAGACTTGCATCCAATGTACCGTGGCGAAGCTCGTGTATCATTATATCACAATACGACTACAGTTATCTTACAACGATAAATTAGTGTTATAGGTATCTCTGTTATGGATGAACTATTTCAGCCTTTTTTTATTAAGATACGAGTATATTGCGATACACGAGCAAACGTATCTCAAAATCTGTATATATAAAAGAGATTTCCACCCATTGACTCATCACGATATCTCTGGAACCATAAGGCGTAGAGACTTGAAATTTGGTAGGAATATTCCTTTCACCGAGTAGAGGTCAGCTAAGAACGGGTTTTACGAAATTCCACCCACAAGAGGGGGTGGCGGGGGTTAATAACATATATGGCAAAACAACGTTTGCGGGGTCAGCTAGTTTTATATAAACGTGTGTATGAATGAATAATTGAAATTAAATAATTGTGTTTGCTCGGAAGTCGGTTAAAAAGTGTCAGCCGAAATATATCTTTCAGATATTTTTCTTGATCTCGATAAATTTATGTAACAGGCCTAAAAAAAGGACGAAATATAATTGGTATTGTTAGTTTCATCGAATATTATAAGAAAATTATACGGAAATAGGCATAATAAATTGACAATTTTACTAATCAGTTAAATTAATCATTTATTTTACAAAAAAAAATATAATAATAATCGGTCTTATACGATTTTTTCCAAAATGTGACGTTAATTTATCGGGTGGCTAACTCTACCGGTGGTCAATACCTATTGTAAAATTTGTTTTACAAAAGCTCTCTCGGTATTCGAAGCGTTACTTTTTCTCTGTAATGAACTAATGACGTAATTACACATCATGTAAATGTGCATATAAAATTATTTAGAAACTATAAACGACTATGATGTGGAAATTGTCGGTTATATTAATAGTTTAACGTAAAACCGGGACATAGAAATGAGTTATAGCGTTTTCATATTTACGTAAGTATTTTTAATGTTCATAAAAATTTAACGATACGTTGCTGCTGTGTTTATTGCAACTGTCTGTCGCGGGTTTGATTCCACTCATGACAAACAAATATTAATTTATTTATTAAACAAATATTAACTCACAAGTCATAAACGTAGATATTTGTTGGGATCATTCATGTAATTGTATTACTGGACCTGTCCAGTTATATCCACCCATTTAATCTTGATCATCAGCTCTCCTAACCCACATGGCTTTTATTTCCAAGAAAAAAAATTAGGGAAATCCGTCCTTCACCGTGAAATTGCCATAAGAGCTTTCGCAAACTTGGTCTAATAAAATTAGCTAATCGTTTAGTCTAATTATTGACTAGTATAGAGTAAACAGTAAACTTTGAACTAATTAATTATAAAATGTACATAGGTACTTAATAAAAAATGAGTATAGCTTTATATTTCTTGATTAGATTTTTACTGATTTACAAAAAAAAAACCAAATATTTGTGTTGTTGTCCATAAAAGTATAAACAAACTACTGAAATAAAAAGCTTTTCTTATAAGTGACAAAGATTTATAGGTTTAATAGTAATGGCTTTTATGAAGAATAGACGAATCAATTTTTGATTATCATATATTTTATTGAGGGTTTTTTAAAAGAGTAACTGTTGATTTTCTTGCCGATTATCTTAGCAGGTTGTATATTTGGAATTACTAAGTAGCATCGCATTAGCTGGAATTAATTAAATAATATAATTACACAGTACACTGTAAGATGACGATTAATAAGAATTTCAATCCAAGTAAAGTAGGCTTTACTTGGATAAAGAAACTTTCTTTTAATTTTAAACAAACCAATTTAATAAAAGTATAAGGATAGTCTATAAAGCGTCGCGCAATAACTTAAGCGGAACTTATGTGTTAACTTAGTGTCAACTTTACCTAAAAGCGAAAATAAAAGCGTGGCTGAAAGCACGAACGCTCGATTCGCCTGACTGTACTCAAGGTTTTTTTTTTGACTCAGTCATCTGAGCTGTCGCCATGTAGGAGATGGTATTCATTTTATCTCTTTCACTCACGCTTTTACATTAACAATATTTTGATCATTTATGTTTTCGTTTTAGCATCATTTATAACTAAAATATCACATGAAGTAAAAAAATAATAATTAGGTATTAAGGCTTTCGAGGAATGAGGTGGTTAGTAACACTAACCACCATGACTATTGATACAAATAAAATAATGATAAATTATGTATATTATTTATTAATATTATAAGTTTCCCATCGGCAAAACTAACCAAAAAATTATTTATTATGAAAATCTGAAAAATATGTTTTTTTTTGCGTAGGCAAAGATGCACTTTACATCTATTGCACTGCCCTATAGTACGCACTGGAGATATTTTAGTGCTAAATTTGCAGCATCTTCTCGAAGTGCTTCTCTCAGGTTGATGGCGACTGTATTCTAGACGGATTTCCTCAGTGACTGTAGGCTTGTGAGTTTGTGACATTTTTATAAATGCAGGTCCTGGTGAAGAGGCGGCAGAAGTACGGTTGCTGTTTACAGATTCGGGCCTTTGTTTGTCTTTGACATATGCTAGCGCCAATAGACCCTGGTATAAGCTTCGTCTAAATTCGTTCAAAGTCAATGTGCTTAGGTTCGGACATGAAGAAGACTGAAGTTCTTTATAAATTAAAAAAGCATTGACAACATCTGGGCAAGCAATCAAAATCTGAGCAATTTCTACACTATTGCCATTTACGTGCAAGTAATTCAAAAGCCAACTGAATCTATTGCAAATCATGCTAATCAGGCGCTGAAGACCAGTAATCTCGATAGCTCGGCAATTTTTTATACCCATCACCAACTTCAAAGCAATGAAAACATTAAGTTCTTCTACTGTGGTGGGTGTATAAGGCTTTCCGGATTGAGTAGCGTAAAGGTTAGTTTGAAAACATAAAACGTCTTGTAAATGCTCTGTCCAAAAAAGGCGAAACAGCCAAAGAGGTGTAACATTCTCCATACTAAGAATATGATCGGCTATTCCTACACTTTCAGAATACTCACCAGGTACGTCTATTTTATAATTATTCTTTCATTTTGGAGCTCTTGTCTCGGTCTGTTTGAATCTACGGTGTTGGACTCTGTAGAATCAGGATTCCGGCGTGCTAAGCTAGACAAAGGGAGATGATCATCGCAATCAAAGTCGTCATAATCGGTTACTAAAACTTCTTAAATCAAATCGCCTAGCACCAGCGGATTTGGTTGATCTTCTGTATCGTATTCGTCATCATCATCGCTGCAAACACTTTCGCTACCTGAAGGAATGTCTTTCAACAAGTATTCTGCGATTTCTCTATTGTTTAGTCATCGCGGCATAATGTAATAAATTCGAAAAAGACACAGTTACGTTAAAAGTTTCGTGTAGATTATGACCATAAATCAATCATCAACAGTCACGGTGGTTAGTTTACTAACCACTCAATTTGCGCTGTTCATACACATCGAAAACACAAAAGTAATAGTAGTTTGATGTTAACACGTATAAAATAAATAAATGTGAATACATTAAGTAAAAAACATTGAAGAAAAAAGGTTACTTACCTTTTTTACAGTTATTTTTATCATACACGTGAATAAAAGTACGTTAGCGCAATATTCAATTCAATACAAATGAACTGTCCTTAATTCAATATATTGTTAATCGGTCATATCTTGTCAAGCATGGCTCAAACTTTTATTATAGTTCAACAGATTGTCACTAGATAGCATAGATGTCAATTTAAAAATTCCGAAATAGGTGGTTAGTGACACTAACCACCAAGACTGAAAGAGTTATGAAACGAAAGATTTGGTTGTTTCCTTGCTTTAAGATTTAAATCGAGCTCCTTTTCCTTGCTTCGAGATATAAATCTTCGATTTTTTATTTTATGTTAGGCCTATTTCTCAACAATTTGCATGGAAACTGTTACATATGAAACAAATTTAAAAATCACATGGACCAAATTTTGAAGGCGCGAACGAACAATTTATCCTCCTTACAACAATTCATCGAGCCAACTTAGTCTTTAAGGCTGTATGGCTGTAATAAAGAGTTAAAAAAAAATTCATCGATACAGTAATCGATAAACTACCGCCCTACGAAGATTAGAAAGGTGTTTAGTTTGTACACGCTATTAGAACCATTTTTAACCCATTGCGTGCGCTGTACGCATCTCCAGGCAACCGATGACAAACAAACGTAAACACACAAAATTATTTTCGGTCGATGAACCATTCATTTAACTTTGGACGGGTCAATACACTATCGCTTCAGTGTTTAGAATACTTGCTTCTTGAATACGGTTATTACGAGAGAAGATTTTATTAAAGAAAATTTAAAAATAGGTCTATGTAGATAAAACACGATAAACGGCTTTAATAAAGCCAGGTGAGCTGCTAGTAGCTTCTAAATATCAGCATTGTATAATTTGACGTATAACATTAACATAAAGGGCCTATGCAAACCACGTTTTTTAAACGCGCCGTCGACGCGCGTTTTAAAAGCGCGCGTCGACGGCGCGTTTTTATCCTACAGAGCAGTTTGTTGGCGTTTGTATCGATACACACGCGCGTTTGCATCGCGTTTGTATCGCGTTTGCATCGCGTGACACGCGCGTTTGCATCGCGTCTGTATCAGTACATACGGCACATACGCGCGTTAACGGCGCGTTTTAAAAACGCGCGTCGACGGCGTGCTTTTATTATACAGGTGTGCAAAGGTCTACAGGCTGCGTCTAACTCGCGTGTGTATCGCGTTTGTATCGCTACAAACGCGCGTCGACGGCGCGTTTAAAAAACGTGGTTTGCATAGGCCCAAACCTTTTAATCTTGAGCGAGCTATCAAACAAATCTTAATCTTTTATAGCCTTTGTCAGTTTCATCTCAAAAAAAAAATGGTCGTACAAAGATCCCTGGGTCAGCATAAAATGAGTATTGTCTATGTCAATTAAGGGTTTTCCGCAAGTTAATTTATCAAAGTAGCGAAAGAATAAATTTCTTTTTAACCGACTTCAAAAAAAGGAGGAGGTTCTCAATTGAACTGTTTTTTTTATAATTATATTTTTGTTATCGAAAGGTGGTGCTTGTCATGAGTGGTCCCATTTAAATTCAATTTAGATGTGACTATTATTTTTTGAGTTATTCTAATAATGTGAATTTACTTACCTATTTTACGTCGACCTACGTTGTGTTACTGGCCGATATAATTGAAGTCGGTTTTTTTTCGTTTGCAACCAAACACAATTATATATTTATACATATTTCTTTTACTTTTGATTTTCGGCTTTGGCGTAGTGACGACATAAAACTGACGCAACACGCTAAACGTCGCGAGCTTGATCCAAGCTTATGATACATGTCTCTATATATATATATATATATATATATATATATATATATATATATATATATATATATATATGTCGCAGATCAGAAGTGAGGGGAGGAGAAGAACGGACGGATGACCGAACTACTAAGTATTAAATGGACTCACCGAGCGGGTACCGTCTATCGCGTGGCAGAGAGACAACTCAAGGCAGTGCCCGGGAGTTGCGACCCGAGTCTAGGTTTAAGGCGGCGCCGCCTTTAAAATGCGCATTAACGCTCGCCTTCACTGTCCGAGTTGCCCACAATAGAATGTAACAATTAATTCGTGTACACAAACTAACCCTTACAAGAGTCGAGGTTAAGCTACTAGCAGGATACACAAGTGCACCGCGCCACGCCAGAGCCAAGACTGCCCTAGCTGCGGCCGCATCGGTCTTTTATGCACAAAGGAATGACTCAAATAATAGAATGAGGGTAGTTGAATATCGACAATAGCTCAGGTACCGACATACACGTCGGAATAACTCAAATAATAGAATTAGTGAGGGTAGACGAATAACGTATATACCGACATTAATAACTATCTGCATTGACTCTCCGACACGGCCATCCTGACAAGTCACACGTCCCCGTGTGATGCCGTAAAAAGCAAAAAGGTACTGCGATATCAAAGTCTCGTCTCGGCCTATCCTGACCCACACTTAACCAAGGATAAAGCGATAGTACAACCACTTTTTGTTGACACACCATACAACCATACGCGAATCTACCATTAAATCAAAATTGACCAATCGTTTTGGTATAAACATTACTCCATTATTGCTTTCCACATATTAGTCGCCACTGTCACCTAAATCGAGTGACAGCAGCTCATGCCACCTCCATCGAGTGACGATAACCAACCAAAAGAGTCGCTACTGTCACCTAAATCGAGTGACAGCAGCTCATGCCACCTCCATCGAGTGACGATAACCACTAAGTCGCCACTGTCACCTAAATCGAGTGACAGCAGCTCATGCCACCTCCATCGAGTGACGATAACCAACCAAAAGAGTCGCTACTGTCAACTAAATCGAGCGACAGTAGCTCATGCCACCTCCGTCGAGTGACGATAACCACTAAAGTCGCCACTGTCACCTAAATCGAGTGACAGCAGCTCATGCCACCTCCATCGAGTGACGATAACCAACCAAAAGAGTCGCTACTGTCACCTAAATCGAGCGACAGTAGCTCATGCCACCTACATCGAGTGACGATAACCACTAAAGTCGCCACTGTCACCTAAATCGAGTGACAGCAGCTCATGCCACCTCCATCGAGTGACGACATTGCCTCCATCGAGCAATACAACCAAAACATGTTTCAGCAATGGATACTTAAAACAATGGCAACAACAAAATTAATCTCAATAAAATTGGTTGTATAGTGGTCTACATTGCCTCATCACAAAAAAACTACCAATCTATCCTATTCGCTCACAGACTAAAGGTTCCTCCAACCGTAATTAAAAAAATAAAGTTTTATCATTGAGACAGTAAGATCACATATAACGCTCATGGCCCGGCTGCCCCAGCAGCTAGTGACAACTACTATTGCCACCCATATCGTCATCACCTCATGTGATACGACCAACACATATCGTCATCAACTCATATGATGCGAACAACACATATCGTCATCACCTTAACCTTTCGTGAGCAAATTTGTAGGTACGTTTACAATTTAAAGCTTTAAGGGTATACAGATTACCTTCGAGAACTTCTATTACGCGAAAGGGGCCTCGATATTTCGGATCAAGTTTTATTTGATTACGCTCCTCATTTTGTAACAAAACAAATTTTAACAGTCGTTGTAAACGACTACCGTAATGGGCCCATGATTATACCAAGGTGTTATCAATTAACTCTCTGTAATTTAAACGTCCTTAAAGAGAACAACTAAAGAAACTTTTAAACAGTTTGAATAAATCAATCAAAGGTAGAAAACTCAATGAAACACTTATTTCTCACTTCAAACCTACAGTTATCCATTCACGATACACACTTTTTAGTTTTTAACTACATTGGATAAGCTATCACACCTATTCACTTACAAATTACAACATTCCCGCCAAAAGACGGCGCCAAAAGCGGCGACCGACCTATCAGAAAACCAGCATTAACTATTCGGAAGATGGCGTCTTTAACATTACGCTCCCTCTGCACTTCAACAAAGAACAATAGAACGCAAAAATATCCGTTACAGAGGGTAATCGGAAATACTCAAGCTGAGGCGATATTAAAACGTTGTCACTTATCACAAACAAGTGGGTAAGCACAAAAACTTATAGTCTGTTCCTCAGTCATACCAAGTAAACGGTTATGAAGAGACAGGTTACTACTACTATTAAATCGGTTTAAATGATGACGACTCGACTTGCGCTTCGATCGCACGATAATTCAACGGGACTACGCGAACGCGGTTCTCGTGGCATCGTGAAATAAATTACTCACTATAGTAACACTCTTAGTGGGCACGAGAACAGTATCCCACTTCTGATGTCGCAAAATCTATTATCAAAATCAATCACTACGCAACTACCTACGTATCACAATAAAACTAAATTCAACAAATAACCAATAAATCGAATTACGTAATCGAACACTGAACAAAAACCACTTGTTCACCGATAAGAATACAACAGAACGACCGAAAATATTTAAATTGAATTACGTAATCGAACACTGAACAAAAACTATTTTTACACCGATAATGACACAACAGAACGACCGAAAAGAACTAAAATATCGAGATACCCACTAATCGCCACCAAATATTGTAACTTACTTGGACACTCGCTATAATAGAACTTAAAGTTCAAAGAAACCAAAAACTCTGAAGTAAAAAAAACAGCAAACAACAAATGAAGTGGGCGTATTGAGATCTTATCCCACTTCTGATGTCGCAGATCAGAAGTGAGGGGAGGAGAAGAACGGACGGATGACCGAACTACTAAGTATTAAATGGACTCACCGAGCGGGTACCGTCTATCGCGTGGCAGAGAGACAACTCAAGGTAGTGCCCGGGAGTTGCGACCCGAGTCTAGGTTTAAGGCGGCGCCGCCTTTAAAATGCGCATTAACGCTCGCCTTCACTGTCCGAGTTGCCCACAATAGAATGTAACAATTAATTCGTGTACACAAACTAACCCTTACAAGAGTCGAGGTTAAGCTACTAGCAGGATACACAAGTGCACCGCGCCACGCCAGAGCCAAGACTGCCCTAGCTGCGGCCGCATCGGTCTTTTATGCACAAAGGAATGACTCAAATAATAGAATGAGGGTAGTTGAATATCGACAATAGCTCAGGTACCGACATACACGTCGGAATAACTCAAATAATAGAATTAGTGAGGGTAGACGAATAACGTATATACCGACATTAATAACTATCTGCATTGACTCTCCGACATATATATATATATATATATATATATATATATATATATATAATTATGTTGTCATACATATATTGTCTGGGTGTTTGTATTTTCATCCTAATAGAGTACTCGCTTAATGAATGTCTCTATCTCTATCTCTATATCTCTATATATATATATATATATATAAATGAATCGCTGAATGTGTTGCTAAGCGCAAATCTCGAGAGCAGCTGAACCGATTTCGCTAGTTCTTTTTTTATAATATTCCTTGAAGTACGAGGATGGTCTTACGGAAAGAAAATTTAAAAAATTTCCTGAAAAAATCTAAAAACAACACTTTTCTATATTTCCATACAAAATGTATTCGAAATAATACTTAAAAGTCAATTTGAACTTTAATACCATACCATAAAGTTTAAGTGTTAGTGGTTCCGGGAAGGCAAAACAATTGAGTGACGTCAGTATGGTATAAATATTTATGTCAATATTTGTCAATATTTTTAAAATATTTTTTTTAATTTTTATAATTTTTTTTTCTTACTTATAGCTGACCTGATGTCCCAAATTGCAGAATAAGTATTAAAAAAAAAATGAAAGAGTCGACTGTTAGGCGGTATGAAGTTCGCCGTGTCAGCTAGTTACAAATAAATATTAAAAATTCCATTTACTAAATTTTGTACGCGTCATTTCTGAAACAGAAATCGACGCAAGAAATAGTTAAGGCGTGGTATATGCATACCACAGATGCATAATTGCATACACATATTGCAAAACAAAGTCAATTTAACATATTTATGACATTTCTATTTATAAAATGTATCTGTCAGTTTGTCAGGACGTAACTGATTAACTTTCTGTCAACTCATATCGCTCTAAAGACAAGAATATTTTAAACTGCTTTGATTTTTTTGATGTTTGGACATTGCTTAATTTACATACCTAATTTGTTTTTTGTAATTGATACTATAGTCATGTTGGTTTGTGCAGGTATCCCATTTAATCTATACTAATATATTAAAGCTGAAGAGTTTGTTTGTTTGATTGTTTGTTTGTTTTTTTATTTGTTTGTTTGTTTGAACGCGCTAATCTCAGGATCTACTGGTCCGATTTTAAAAATTCTTTCAGTATTCGATAGCCCATTTATCGAGGAAGGCTATAGGCTATATATCATTACGCTAAGACTAATAGGAGCGGAGTCCATGCCGACGAAGTCGCGCGCAGAAGCTAGTATTTTATACAGTAAATTTCTAACTAAGTCACGCAGCTTCACCCGCGTTTATTTGAAGAAAAAACGTACTAAAATATTATACCTATATTATAGCCTAATAGGCTTCCTCGGTATATGGGCCATAGAACACAAAAATATTTTTTTAATTAAAACCAGTAGTTCCCGAGATTAGGATGCTCGAACAAACAAACACTTTAGCTTTTTAATATGAATATAGAAAAACTATTAGCAGTTCAGTAGGTTTCAAGGAAGGAAAGGAATGAAAGGTTTTCACCATTCTTAGCAATGGGCATTGTCCAGATGCCATAGAAAATGTATAGGAGTGATTTATGTAAATCAGTACCCTTTTGTATCTAATAAGTTTTTTTTGAAGTGAAAATTCTTTAGGCACATGGGGGGTAAATTTTGAGCGAACGCTGACTGGGCAACGTCAGGGATGGTCAGTACTTGGATGGGTGACCTCCTGGGAATACCGCGTGGCGTTGGCTTTTTTTTTCAATTAGTTTTTTTTGTATTTTAAATTAGTTTTTTTAATGTTTTTTTTTTTTTTTTTTTTTGTTTGCCAAAGAAGTTTTACATCTAACATGTGTACTTTGAACGCACGCAATTTTTTTTTTTAAATTTAAGGATTGATTTACAACAAGAAATAACAAGACCAATATAACCAATATTAATATCTCCTGCGGCGGCGGCGGTAATTGCGGAGTTTCTTGCCGATTCTTCTCTGCAGAATCTACATTCCGAATCGGTGGTAGCTTCTTAAAAAAACTTAATAATGACCTTAAATTAAAATTTTGTAAATTGACGATTCGAAAGTGCTCATGGGGATCATGAAATACCTCTACATTACATAGCTGCTTCAGAAGCAGAAAATGTCGTGTTATAAATTTATATTATTTAATTTATTTATTTTTATACTAAGAAGGTAGCAAATAAGGGGACGAAAGATCTGATAGTAAGCTGATACCGTAGCCTGTGGACGCCTGCTACAGCAGGAGCATTGCAAACGCGTTTTTAACCCTAAGGGGCCGTCTCCACGAGCGAGCGTATCGCCGGCGATAGTATCGTCGAGCCACCTATTTCTATACACTCTCTATGGAGCCGTCCAGAGCCGTCTCCACGAGCGAGCGTATCGCCGGCGATGCGACGAGTGGCAATAAGCGAGCGTACCGCCGGCGTATCGCCGCGCTAGCGTCGCGACTCGCCGCGCTCTCGCAGCGACACGCCGGCGTATCGCCGCGAGCGCGCTCTCAAACACAGCGTTTTTAACCAATTTCAAAAAAGGAAGAGGTTACTCAATTCGACCGTATATATTCTTTTTTAATGTATGTTCGGGGATAACTTCGTCGTTTATGAACCGATTTTTATAATTCTTTTTTTGTTGGAAAGGTGATATCCCCAGGGTGGTACCATGATAAGGAAACCAGGATCTGATGATGGAATCCCAGAGAAATCGAGTAGAACTTTCGAAAATCGTAGTGACGACTAGTGCGTTTGTTAATTTTTTTCATCTACTTCCATTGTATTACTTGTCGATGTAATTGAAGTCGGTTTTTTTTCGTTTGTTAGCAAACACAATTATATTTCATCAGCTTTAAACATAATTTACACAGTTTATTATTCATATAAAGTTTTTCAATAAACAACGCATCGTCAAATCCGTCGCGGACACGCTGCGATACGCTGGCGATACGCGACGATACGCTGGCGATACGCTCGCTCGTGGAGACGGCTCCGACGAGTCGCTGCGGACGCGCCGCGATTCCGTCGCGAGACGCGACGATACGCTGGCGATACGCTCGCTCGCTCGTGGAGACGACCCAACTATCGTCGGGTCGTCTCCACGAGCGAGCGAGCGTATCGCCAGCGTATCGTCGCGTATCGCCAGCGTATCGTCGCGTATCGCCAGCGTATCGTCACGTATCGCCAGCGTATCGTCGCGTATCGCCAGCGTATCGCAGCGTGTCCGCGACGGATTTGACGATGCGTTGTTTATTGAAAGAGTTCAGTTAGATCATTAGATGCCAGACGAGAGCGAAATAAGTAGTGTATTTAATAAAATTTATAAAACCCCTCTTTTTGCGTCGAAGGTTAAAAATAATATAATTCTTCATTATGGATGTAGTGCTCTGGGGTGCTTGTGCAAGTACGCTATTGAATATGCAGTTATTATTATTAAAAAATTAATTCAAAAAAACTAATTAAAGAAACGAGTTTATAAAACAAAAAAAAAACTAATTGAAAAAAAGAAACAAAAAGTCAACGTCACGAGGTGTTCCCAGGCGGTCACCCATCCAAGTACTGAGCGTCATGATGCTGCCGCGTTACCGGTCGCTCAAATTTTACCCCTCATGGGCCAAAGAAGTTTCACTTCAAAAATATCGAAATTTTTTTTCGATACGATACGAATTTCTTAATAATAAAAATAAAACAAAAAAATACATCAAACTCCGATACTGATATATTTAAAAATATCGATATATCGAGAATCTGATATTTAAAATAATTGTGTTTGCTAGCAAACGAAAAAAACCGACTTCAATTACATCGACAAATAATACAATGGAAGTAGATGAAAAAAATTAACAAACGCACTAGTCGTCACTACGATTTTCGAAAGTTCTACTCGATTTCTCTGGGATTCCATCATCAGATCCTGGTTTCCTTATCATGGTACCACCCTGGGGATATCAACTTTCCAACAAAAAAAGAATTATCAAAATCGGTTCATAAACGACGAAGTTATCCCCGAACATACATTAAAAAAGAATATATACGGTCGAATTGAGTAACCTCTTCCTTTTTTGAAATCGGTTAAAAACGCTGTGTTTGAGAGCGCGCTCGCGGCGATACGCCGGCGTGTCGCTGCGAGAGCGCGGCGAGTCGCTGCGAGAGCGCGGCGAGTCGCGACGCTAGCGCGGCGATACGCCGGCGATACGCTCGCTTATTGCCACTCGTCGCATCGCCGGCGATACGCTCGCTCGTGGAGACGGCTCTGGACGGCTCCATAGAGAGTGTATAGAAATAGGTGGCTCGACGATACTATCGCCGGCGATACGCTCGCTCGTGGAGACGGCCCCTAAGGCCGCAAAAACGAAACTTGCGGCGGCGCGGGCGGAGCGACGGCGGTAGCGGGGCGACGACGGCGATGTATTCAAAAGCATTGCACAAATGCACAGTAAGTATAGCCCGCCTGTACCCTCCCTGGAGCTCTGGCTACCTTACTTACCACAGGAATACAACACTACTTGAATATTATTCAGCTTTGATCTTCAAAACTTAACCTTTAAATAAACATTATGATTAAATTATAATGAAACAACTTTTTCGGATTTTATCGCGGTTTATTAATTTTTTTGAATGCCCGACGTTTCGCATACTTTACCATCGTCACGGGAGGACTGAATGTGCAATATGATACGGTAATAAACAGGAGGTCCTCCCGTGACCATAGTTGCTAAAAAAAACCCCGATAAAATCTGTAAAGGTGTTTTCATTATAATTAGTGAAATTCGCGTAAACATTAGAAAATAACATTATAATTATGATTAAAGTTTTCGTAAAGGCGGCCATTCGACCACTCCTGTAGGGCTGGCATAACAGCCCTGCCAGACTTAAGCAATCCTCGTATTAAAAAGAGCGCCTCAATCTTAAATTTAATTAGAAATATGACTAAACATAAACAAAACGATGGCGTGTCCTATAAGCTACGTCAGATCTAAAATACTCGACCTTCATATTGGTCTCAATTCCGCTGCACTAGGTATTTGATGTGGCAAAGCGCCAATTCGCCTTGAAACGATCAACTTTCGTGTAAATAAATTTTTCTAGGCATTTGCTTTCTCATGTCCAAACGAATTGAAAATATAATAAACAGGAAGTTGTTTAAGATTTTAGGTGTAGGTACCTATAGTATTAACATTATTTTTATTATACAACATCCACGGGTTCCTAATTGCCCGTGCATTTTATTAAACATCTAGAATTTTATTATTATTATACAACATCCACGGGTTCCTAATTGCCCGTGCATTTTATTAAACATCTAGAATTTTATTGCTAATGTATTATTTAATAATGTATAAATAAATAATATATGTAATAATATCTATACTTATAATATATAAAGCTGAAGAGTTTGTTTGTTTGATTGTTTGTTTGTTTGTTTGTTTGTTTGAACGCGGTAATCTCTGGAACTACTGGGCCGATTTGAAAAATTATTTCAGTGTTAGATAGCCCATTTATCGAGGAAGGCTATAGGCTATGTATCATCACGCTAAGACCAATAGAAGCGGAGTAAACGCTGACGAAGTCGCGCGCAGTAGCTAGTTTTTATTATATTTATACAACATCCACGGGTTCCTAATTGCCCGTGCATTTTATTAAACATCTAGAATTTTATTATTATTATACAACATCCACGGGTTCCTAATTGCCCGTGCATTTCATTAAACATCTAGAATTTTATTATTATTATACAACATCCACGGGTTCCTAATTGCCCGTGCATTTTATTAAACATCTAGAATTTTATTATTATTAAACAACATCCACGGGTTCCTAATTGCCCGTGCATTTTATTAAACATCTAGAATTTTATTATTATTATACAACATCCACGGGTTCCTAATTGCCCGTGCATTTTATTAAACATCTAGAATTTTATTGCTAATGTATTATTTAATAATGTATAAATAAATAATATATGTAATAATATCTATACTTATAATATATAAAGCTGAAGAGTTTGTTTGTTTGATTGTTTGTTTGTTTGTTTGTTTGTTTGAACGCGGTAATCTCTGGTTCTACTGTGCCGATTTGAAAAATTCTTTCAGTGTTAGATAGCCCATTTATCGAGGAAGGCTATAGGCTATGTATGATCACGCTAAGACCAATAGGAGCTGAGTCCATGCAGACGAAGTCGCGCGCAGAAGCTAGTATATAATACGTAGGTAATGTTTAAAAAGTATTTGCAATTTATTTTCACTTTTAGAATTTGTATAAACCTTTACGTTGGTACCATGATTTCGACTTTAATTACTAGCTTTTACTATTTAATTACATAGATTTATAGTTTTATACAAACGGGAGTAGGTAATCTATACTAATATATAAAGCTGAAGAGTTTGTTTGATTGTTTGTTTGTTTGTTTGTTTGTTTGTTTGTTTGTTTGTTTGTTTGTTTGTTTGTTTGTTTGTTTGTTTGTTTGTTTGTTTGTTTGTTTGTTTGTTTGTTTGTTTGAACGCGGTAATCTCTGGTTCTACTGGGCCGATTTGAAAAATTCTTTCAGTGTTAGATAGCCCATTTATCGAGGAAGGCTATAGGCTATGTATCATCACGCTAAGACCAATAGGAGCGGAGTCCACGCCGACGAAGTCGCGCACAGAAGCTAGTAAATAATATATGTAATAATATATATAATACGCAATGTTTAAAAAGTATTTGCAATTTATTTTCACTTTTAGAATTTGTATAAACCTTTACGTTGGTACCATGATTTCGACTTTAATTACTAGCTTTTACTATTTAATTACATATCTTTATAGTTTTATACAAACGGGAGTATGTAATATTTTAATAAATTACAAACATATTCTAAAATACTTTATTGTTAGTATGTCAATTTATTCAATGTCCTTTTAGAATATGGATTTATTTTGATTCAAAGTAAAGATATAAAGCTAATGTTGGTAAAACCCACATTAACATTTTAAGTTTCTGTTTGATTGTTATCAATTTTATTGTGATGTTTTTACCATATTTTGTTACGTAATCTTTCTGAAGAACATAATATTAAGGATGAGAATACAAGAAAAAAAGGCAAAGTAAATAAATAATAAGTGAGACATAAAATACATAAACATAACTACATACGTACAGTCGTAAATACCTACATAATTATGAACATACAAACATTGAGGCACACGTGGGTACATAAACTTACAACTTTATTGCTGGAACAAACTTGCAATATAATAAATCGCTTTAGCCTATAATATCCCACTGCTGGGCATAGGCCTCTTTTGCCCCATGTAGGAGAAGGATCAGAGCTTAATCCACCACGCTGCTCCAATGCGGTTTACAATAAAGATGACATAATATAAAGTTCAGTTAAACTCCAACAACTCTAGTTTTTTTACATTCACTAAACGTCGCGCTTAGAGATGGGCGTAACGGCTACATTTTGATATTACGTTATAACGTTACGCTACTTTTAAATCATTTTATTTTTTACGTGATAATATTTTTTTTTTTTTTTACCAACTGTGAAACCCTTGTGAGATCAATTTTTTTTTTGGGATTTTTTGACCTGGTAATTACAATCTTTAGGTCAACTCTTATTATTTGTGAGATCAAATGCAGAATGAAATTGAAGATCAAATGTAGAGGTGAAACTTCTATGGCAAACTAATTAAAAAAAACTAATTTAAAATTAGCGGCTTGCAGCGCGGCTCGTCCTTCCCTGTCTTTTTGCCGTTGCATCCGGTTTAAAATCATAACGATTCTAAAGAAATTTCACTTCAATAAATACCTACAAGAATTACGTAACTCGTTTACAGATACAAGATAAAATAAACTTAACGCTATTTTCATTACTGTTATTTTCTCTACTTATTTCTTCATATATAATTAAATGCTTTTGTTTCATATGTTTTTTTAAATTCGTTATAGTAGTTTTAAATGAAAGTATATTTTTACAATATTTACATTCCGCTTTTTTTGCAATTTCATGCACCACAGTAAAATAATTCCACATTAAATTTGTCCTTTTCGTGGCATTTTACTCTACTCACTAAACAACTATACTTAATTATATAAAGAACTATACTTAATTATGTAAACAACTTAATTATAATTATTAATTATATTTACAGTTTCTCAAAACGCAACACCGCAAACGTAAAATTCGTAAATAAACTCACGAAAATGACGAACATCATATGAGAACAAACGCGTTGTCCATACTGAAAATTTAACCGTTAAACAAAACGAAATAATATGAAAAAAATAAGTCTAACGTGTAGTATAATAAAAATAATAATACGAACTAAAATATTTTTAAAATTTATTTCAAAAGACATTGAAAGGAAAATAGTTCTTATTCAGTTACAATAGAATACAATTTGACATGAGACTAAGCTAAGATATTATACGCAACGTGAATGTTCTGGACATTCAAAGGAAAATAGTTCTTAGTCCGTTACAACAGAATACGATTTGACATGGGACTAACATATTATACGATGTTCTGGACATTAAAAGGAATTTTGTGACCATAGAGTACAATTTGGCTCTGTGTACATTTGAGGTAAAGTAGTAAAAATAAAAATATTCTTTCAAACCTTACCGGGGAAGCGTGATATTATATCACGCTTCCCAGGTAAAAAAAATAACAGGTGATAAAATGATTTAAAAATAATAGGTGATTTTATCCGCTACCTAATATAACGAACACCTCTAGCGCTTAATTAATTTTTTTTTAACTTTTATGGTCACTAACACAATGATTTATATGTAAAACGGCATATCTGCAATTTTTTTATTTTTTTTTTGTAGGTCGTTTGCATACTTCGAACATGGCGCTTGCCATGGGTATCGCCGAAGTATTAATAACAAAAAACAAATAATTGTGTTTGCTCGCAAACGAAAAAAACCGACTTCAATTACATCGACAAGTAATACAACGTAATAAGACGAAAAAATAGTCAAGTAAATACGCGCTATTAAAGATTACTCAAAAAGTTGTAATCAGTTTTCGATCAAATTTAAACAAAACTACAAGACAAGTATTAGCTTTCGATTAAAGTAAGAATCATCGAAATCGGTACACTGAGTAAAAAGTTATGCGGTATAATATAACGTTGTTCGACGAAAAAGTAGTCACGTAAATACGCATTATTAGATATAACTCTAAAACTACTTGTCAGATCTCAATTAAATTAAAATGGGACCACATGACACGCAACACCTTTCAATTAAAACAAAATTGATCGAAATCGGTCCACCCAGTCAAAAGTTCTGAGCTAACATACATAAAAAAAAAAAAAAAACATACGTGTCGAATTGAGAACCTCCTCCTTTTTGGAAGTCGGTTAAAAAGAAGAAATAACCGTGTAATCGTCTTTACAGCAATTATGTCGCCCCTTGTATACTTCTTTTTTACTTGTTATATTATTAACATAATAAAACATTGGTGCACAACAGGGAATACTTATATTAATAATAAACACGATGTATATCCCGTTTTACACATAAATCCTTTAATTCGTAAAAGAGGTATAGATACACGCACTTTCAAACAAGCTATGTATAAAACATTATGTTCAATCATAGGCGGCGGAGGGCGTGGGCGGTGTGGGCGACCGCCCACGGCCTCGCGGTGCAAAGGGCCTCGCGCCTGACACCCGAAAATAAATTTTAAAATGTATGGAAAATCCTAAAGTACACGGTAAGTGAGTAAAAGGCAACAAAAAACTTAACGAGGTCATTCGTTCAACTATTTTACACGGACCTCATATTTTTTCATACCGGGGGCCTTATATGAAAATCGATTCTTAAAGAGTAAACTCCAAAAAAAAGATCCTGAAATAGGACGAAATTTCCAATAAAAAAATCCAGACTCTCAGAACACTATCTCTATTATTTGTAATTTTATTTAACGCTGAAAATAGTGCTCTGCGAGGTCGTTACGACATAGGTCGCCCAAAACAACCTGTGCCAAGCAGGCTTATGGTGGCAGAGGTTGTTTTTATAAATTCACAATATTAAAATTAGCCTATAAAAAATTGTTTCATCTAATTAACAGATGAGGGAATATTTTACTATATCCCAGATCTTAGACCAATAGGTCCATCTAATTAATTAGTCCTGGCGTGATAAAGATAATATTTGTAATATAAAATTTATTTACCTTTATTTTTTTTTTCTATTTTTTTTTATTTAACAATTTATCATACGTACAAAACTTACATAATAATTTTGTCATGAAGACTCACGTATAATGGGTGTGCTTATCCCTATAAGAGATTTCTTCCAGCACACCCAATTTTTATTTATTTAATGTCCCAAAGAAGTTAAGTAAATATTTCGGTTTTTTTCTTTATTAATAAAAAAACTGTTTAACTTTAAGTGATTTTTTATTTTACATTCCCTTCTTTTTGCACCATCAGAGGGCCTCGCAAATGTACCTTGCCCACATTAAATTTAAGACTTGCACCGCCACTGTGTTCAATAGCAATAAAAATACATATTGTGTTATCAGCTGAATCAGTTATTTTTTATCCTGAGGTTATCGAGCTGTCAATCTATCTTACTAAGCCATCGATTTTACTGTTGTCATGTTATTTCAATAGTATTGTCAAAGTTACACACATTATTCTAATTTTTAACCGACTTAGGTTCTCAATTCGACACGTATGTTTTTTTTTTTTTAATGTATGTTAGCTCAGAACTTTTGACTGGGTGGACCGATTTCGATCAATTTTGTTTTAATTGAAAGGTGTTGCGTGTCATGTGGTCCCATTTTAATTTAATTGAGATCTGACAAGTACTTTTAGAGTTATATCTAATAATGCGTATTTACGTGACTACTTTTTCGTCGACCTACGTTATATTATACCGCATAACTTTTTACTCGGTGTACCGATTTTGATGATTCTTATTTTAATCGAAAGCTAATACTTGTCATGTAGTCTTGTTTAAATTAGATCGAAAACTGATAACAACTTTTTGAGTAATCTTTAATAGCGTGTATTTACTCGACTATTTTTTCGTCTTATTACGTTGTATTACTTGTCGATGTAATTGAAGTCGGTTTTTTTTGTTTGCGAGCAAACACAATTATTAAAGGGCTTTGTTAGTACGAAAATGAAAACACTTTTTTTTTATATAAACCCACAGACCCAAAACTTATAACCCAGTCGTTGTTCTTTCTAACTAACTGAAAAACGCGTGAAGTTACAGTAATCGTTACGTTTTCAGATATTTTGTGCGCAATTTTCTTCATTTTCTCATTCAATTTTCTCAGAAAAATATTTAGCAATTCATTTTTACAAAAAAAAAGGTTACATGATTTCTTGTATAATTTATGACTCAGATAAATAAAAAAAATCGGCCAAGTGCGAGTCGGACTCGCGCACGAAGGGTTCCGTACCATTGACTAGGTACATTGATTGTAATAACGGGCAAAAAATCACTTTTATTGTATGAGAGCAAAAATAGGCAAAAATGACGTTTTTTGTATGGGAGCCCCCCTTAAATATTAATTTTATTTTAGTTTTATTATTTATTATTAAAGTAAAAATACAACTGAGTATTTTGTGAATATTTCAAGTGCCTACCTGTTGCCATTATTGATATCGAGCAAAAAAGGGCAAGAAAATCGCGTTTGTTGTATGGAGCCCCCCTTAAATATTTATTTTATTTTGTTTTTAGTATTTGTTGTTATAGCGGCAACAGAAATACATAATTTGTGAAAATTACAACTCTCTAGCTATAGCTGTTCTTGAGATACAGCCTGGTGACGGACGGACGGACGGACGGACAGCGAAGTCTTAGTAATAGGGTCCCGTTTTTACCCTTTGGGTACGGAGCCCTAATAGAAGTATATATCACTATAATATACTAATTGTAAGTAAAATAGCATTTAAAACCAACGCATTCGTGAATAATGTGTTGCTTGAGTCACTAACTCACTAACATTAATTCAACCATCGCATGTTTTAAGTTTAGTAAATGGTTTTTAGTTGGTAATGGTTAGTAGTAATAGTTCTACTGGAAGGAACTTCACGAAAATTGTATTTATATTTGAGCCGATAAAAATAAAAAAACCCAGAGCAGCTGCAAATCCTCCAATTTTTAAAAAACATCTTCGCACATTTATAATATTAAATAAATGTTACATAAGAAAAACTAAATTATTCTTTAGATTCATTATTACAATTAACAATTTTAATAAAACAAATACGTCATTTAGTTGAATTCCTAATTATGATTATTATTTTTTTTTTTTATAATTATCTTTCGCAATGATATCTTATACTATTAAACGAGCAATTCTTGTATATAATTATATATATTTTCTGAATCTCGGAATCGGCTCCAACGATTTTCGTGAAATTTAGTATGCAGGGGATTTCGGGGGCGAAAAATTGATCTAGCTAGGATTAATTAAAAAAAAATGTCGTTTTATCCCTGTTTTTAGGCAATGAAAAAATATCATTAGAATACGAAGCTTAATTTCACCATTATTGATGTAGCTGTTACAGCGTAATTAGGAAAGCGACGGATTTCAAATCGTTTTGACCCGGGTTCGAATCTCAGTCTCCAGATTACTTTTTTTTCTTTTTTTTTTAATTTCACTCGTGATTTATTATTTAAATAAAATGAAAATATAAAAATACCGAGAAAAAAAAAGCAAAAAATAAAATGAAAATACCGAGCAGGGCTCGGTCACCCAGGTACTTCTCTCTAATATGACATTCACGTCAATTTTAAACATTTAACAAAAAAGTGAACTTTTCAATCATACACGATATTCGCATGATATCAAACACGCAAGTAACGCACGATTAATCGTAAGTAAAGATGGATAAACATGACAGAACATATTGACATCATACTATTATGATTGCATTATCTTCTAAAAGATGTTGCTTATTTTTCCTTACACTATATGACATATTTTTCTGAGACATATTTTTAAGATGACTCTGGCTCGCGGTCATATTGTGTTATCCCCCTCAGCACCAACGAAAAAATTGTGTGTCGACTACATGGTCTCCCCCATGGCCCAAACAGAAAAACCAAAAAATCAAGACGGCGTTTAACGTGGTAAATACTTGATAATTCACTTACTTACTATACCTACATGAGTTCATTCCAGGGTTGGGCAGTATTTGAATTACTTGTAATTAAAATACGTAATTGAAATACAAATACGTAGTTAGTATTTGTATTTCAATTACTTCCTTAAAACGTAATTTGTAATATGTATTTCAAATACTAGTAGCTTGAAAATACATTTTAACATTAAAATACAATTTTATTGTTTTCCTGGGACCCTGGGACCTGTAGTCACTCTCCAACAAGAGGCTGTTTGTCTGACAGTACATTTAAAAATCTAGTGTTTATTAAAGGAAACTCTGGTTTTTCAGCCCGTGCTGACCAAG
This sequence comes from Melitaea athalia, assembly GCA_905220545.2. NCBI lineage: Eukaryota > Metazoa > Arthropoda > Insecta > Lepidoptera > Nymphalidae > Melitaea > Melitaea athalia. Next base: position 17,014,732 of record HG992188.1, read on the forward strand.
ATTACTTATTTTGTAATTTGTATTTCAATTAAAAAGGGCTAAAATACTGTATTTTGTATTTTATATTTTAAATACCTTACTTAAAGGTATTTTGTATTTCGTATTTTAATTACTTGCCATAAAGTATTTTTAATTTGTATTTCAATTAAAGCAAAGCATGTATTTTGCCCAGCCCTGGTTCATTCGTATATCTAAAGTAGAAACATTGTAAAGCAGCAACAAAATATTAAAAAAAGCTTCAGTCTCAGCGTTCCCTTATTAGATGAAATCCTATGTGTGTGATACAGAAACACATACAATATGAACACAAAGTTCAGAACACGACAAACATCGAATAACTAGTGTCCGACCGAAAGTCGGTTTCCGGCCGAAACCGAAACCGAAACCGAATGTTCGGCCGTGGCTACAGTTTCGGCCGAAACCGAAACCGAAACCGAAACTCACGTGGTCAAGTATAAAATACTGAAATTTGGTGCATGTTACCCATTTTACACACATTTTTTTTATTGACATGAAATGGAAACACAGTATATTAATTTTGTTGTAATCATTTATTTAATACTAGTTTATATAGTAGTTACTAGCTTAATAGTTTCATACGCGTTAATTGAAGGAAAAAAATAGCCTTCCTCGTTAAATTGGCTATCCAAAACAAAAAGATTTTTTTAATTCCAACCAGTAGTTTCTGAAATTAGCGTGTTTAAACAAACAAACTTTTCAGCTTTATAATATTTTTGCTGCGATGTTTTTTAAAAACTGCTATATCTCATAGGTCCTAAATATCTTCGGACCTAAGATATTTATTGAAATCGAATGGTATTAAGGGTAATTTTGTTCTAAATTAAATACTTCTGATGAAAAAGGTATTTATTTGCATAAGGATATATGTCATGTTTATAAAAACACCTTCGCAAATATTGCACTATTTTAGAACAAATTTCTTTAGCATAAAAAAGGTTATAGTGAGCCAACCTTAAAAGATAGCCATATGCTGTTGCGGACTTTTTTTTTTTAGAACTTTTAAAGTGAAACAATTCTGTCATACATGATTTTTGCGAAACTTTAACTGTTTACGCAGTGCTCGCAGCGGAAGCTCTCAAAATGAAGAAAAAAACCTCCCGATTTTGAAATATTTTTCATTGGTGCGCCGCTCCTATTGGTCTTAACCTTACGATGTATAGCCTATAGCCTTTCTCGATAAATGAGCTATTCAACGCTGAAAGAATTTTTCAAATCTGACCAGTACTTCCTGAGATTCGCGTTCAAACAAACAAACAAAAAAACAAACAAACTCTTCAGCTTTATAATATTAGTATAGATAATATAAGAAAAGAATGTCAGAAGTGAAACTTCTTTGGCAAACTAATTAAAAAAAAAACTAATCGTTAACGCTGCAACTTACAATTATTTAAGTTTTTTTTTTTTTGTTTAAGTTTAACACGTCTACGACTAGATGGTGTCAGTAGTAGATTCAATCGTGCTAGCAAAATTCTTTCTTTTTAGTACATATATGGCCACGATACATTTGTGTAATTATTGAACAATCCAATATATCAAGTTGAAGCATCTCTGTGTTGGACAAGGTTTTGCAATTCACACTAATTAAAAAAAAACGAATTAAAATACACAAAAAAAACTAGTTGAAAAAAAATGAACGTTTCGAGGTGTTCCCAGGCGGTCACCCATCCAAGTACTGAACGTCATGACGTTGCCGCGTTACTGGTCGCTCAAATTTTACCCCTCATGCGCCTAAAGAAGTTTCACTTCAAAAATATTAATAATTTTTTGATTATTTTTTCAAATTAAGTTCTCATAGCAAAATGCTTATCAGCTATCAATAATCAAATCACTAATTGTTACTGTTTCATTAAATACTAAGTATTGGTATTTTGAAATCTTATTAATTAATACTTTGGTTAGTATTTGTACTTAGAAGAATCATCAACCTCTTTTATGTACCTCTTATATAAAAATAATAATTACTAAAATTACTATTACACTCTTAGTTCCAGTCTCGACAAAGATAATCAAATCACACATTTACGCCCGGTTTCCCTAAGGCTGATCAACTCAAAAATTAACTAATCATCTGTCAAATCTGTCCGGGCTCCCTAGTACATTTTTTTTCACTTTTTTTTTTATGTAACTAGGTTGGCAAACAAGCGTACAGCTCACCTGATGGTAAGACCGTAGCCTATAGACGCCTGCAACACCAGAAGCATCTCAAGCGCGTTGCCGACCCTATCCCCAATCCCCCCCAGGAGCTAAAAAATTTCCTCCATGAAAACTCTCGATTGTGGTAGCTAACAGAGGTAGCAGGGGATAGAGCAGCAGTGAGCGTAGGACCGACGACGACAAGGCGACTCATCGGGAGGTCATCAAAAATTGATTTTTTTTTCTTTTAGTAGTAGTTAGTTAATATTTATATAATTTAATAGTAATATTGTCCTACAAATTGCGTGGTACGTTATCCCGGTTTTACGTTCACTGTTGCTCTATCCCCTGCTACCGCTGTTAGCTACCACAATCGAGAGTTTTCGTAGAGGAAATTTTTGTTCGTCTCATCAACATGAAGCTACTCCCGGAAAATTAGCTTGATAGTAATCAAGCGACAAAAATGTACTAGGGAGCCCGGACCATTTGACAGATGATTAGTTAATTTTTGCGTTGATCAGCCTTCGGGAAACTGGGCGTTAGAATTAATAAAGATAGGTACCTAGATCACAATTATTAGAAAGAACAGTCATACTTACATTTAGAATTAAGTAACCCACTACTAAGCAACAGTAAACATTTGAATTGAAAACAGTTAGGCGAGCGTGCACGACAACTTACGAAATCAGTTTCGGTTTCGGCAAAAGTTTCGGCCAATTTTGGCCGAAACCGAAACTTTCGCCGAAACTTGATTTTTGGCCGAAACTCGGCCGAAACCGAAACCGAAACCGAAACTTCGGTCGGACACTATCGAATACACAATTCAGCATTACCGGGAATCAAATCCGTAAGCCCTATAGTCAATTGCTGTGACCATTGCGCCAACCTTGCCAATTTATATGAAAAAAAACACGTTTTCTCTATACTAATATTAAAAAGCTGAAGAGTTTGTTTGTTTGTTTGAACGTGGTAATCTCAGAAACTACTGGTCCGATTTGAAAAATTCTTTCAGTGTTAGATATCCCATTTATCGAGGAAGGCTATAGGCTATTTTTTTTTTCAAATTAACGCGTGTGAAACCGTGTGTCACAGCTAGTTATTGAAATATAGACAATGCTTCTGAATTTCATATCATGCGTATTATACATGTTCACACAACTGTTTCCTTAAAATACTAATTTTGTCTCTGATTCATTACAGTCTCAAATAGACCTATACATTCATTCAGTCTTTTGAATTAATGGATTCTTAGAGTGAAAAAATATCACGGATGATCTCGCCAAATTTTTTTGAAAGAGTAACTGCGTAGTTTCTTTCCGATTCTTCTCAACAGAATCTACATTTCGAATCGGAAGTTGTTTCTGACTTTGATATTTATTTTGTCAATTTCACGTCGATTGGAGAAGCCACTCAGTTGTTGAAACATTCATCAGTATATTTAAAAAAATAATAAAAGCTATCCCAACCACCATCAAACTTTACTTTATTTGATAGGCATTAGGCATTGACGCATGAAACGATTGCAAACAACTTTCGGAATTTACGATGCAAGTTTTCTATCAAGCTTTAATTGGCATAGACTCCCTCAGTAATCTATAGCTAAATGGAGAACATAAAAATAGGTTTTTGATTCATATACTTATGTAAAGTGTACAAAGTTGTTGTTTGGAAATAAAATAGTTTTTATTTATTTATTTTCTATATCTATATTTTCTATAACTTGGTCGGCAAACAAGCGTACAGTTCACCCGATGGTAATAAATAAAGTACCGTAGCTTATACGCCTGCAGCACCAAAAGCATCGGAATTCGCAAGCGCGTTGCCGACCCTAGGTACTCCCGATCCTCACCAGGAGCTCTGGCTAGCTTACTCACCACAGGAACTCAACACTACTTGAGAGCAGTGTTATTTAGCTGTTTATCTTCTGTAAGGTTGAGGTACTCCCCGGTCTGCTTCTCCAGGTGTTGGGCAGGATATTTGCTGCTCTACCTCAATAAATTCTATATTTCCGCTACGCCTTCGAATGTCTAGGTTCCAAATATAACCCTATAAAACACGTTAAGGTTTTCTCGGCACCATATTAGAAGGATTCCTTAAAACGACAGTGACAACTTAATCTACACATAATAGGGACTTAGGACTAAATTTAATTTTGGAACAATATTCGTCACGTGAACTTCCTCCCCCTTATTATATACTTTAGCCCCTTTTGATTCAAGAGTCCCATAAATTTTGTGGTTTATTAACGATTTAACTATTCCAAATTACCTGCACGTACATTTATATTTTACTAGCTTCTGCGCGCGACTTCGTCGGCGTGGACTCCGCTCCTATTGGTCTTAGCGTGATGACACATAGCCTATAGCCTTCCTCGATAAATGGGCTATCTAACAATGAAAGAATTTTTCAAATCGGCCCAGTAGTTCCAGAGATTACCGCGTTCAAATAAACAAACAAACAAACAAACAAACAACCAAACAAACAAACTCTTCAGCTTTATATATTAGTATAGATTATCACGACAGACAAGTGGAAATATTGTTAGGACGAAAGGTTTTCGGCTTTTAGATTTTAGTGATTTTATTTTTAACCAAAGAGTACCTGTATGTAGGGATCCCTTGTACATTTTTTTCACCTGATCAGTATCAAGCTAATTTTTTGGGAGTGGCTACATTTTGATGAGGCGAACAAAAAATTCCTCTTCGAAAATTCTCGATTGTGGTAGCTAACAGAGATAGTAGGGGGTAGAGCAGCAGTGAGCGTAGGACCGGGATAACGTACCACGAAATTTGTAGGACAATAGTACTATTAAATTATATAGGTAGATATTAAATTATTAACTAACTAAAAGCAAAAAAAAAATCAGAAAAAAAATTAATTTTTGATGACCTCGTAAGGTCATCAAAAATTATTACTAACCAGCTGATTTTTTGTTCTTTTAGTTAGTGGTTATCTATATAATTTAATAGTAATAATGTCCTACAAATTGCTAGATATTAAATTATTACTAGATATAAAATTATTAACTAACTAAAAGCAAAAAAAAATCAGAAAAAAAATTAATTTTTGATGACCTCGTAAGGTCATCAAAAATTATTACTAACCAGCTGATTTTTTGTTCTTTTAGTTAGTGGTTATCTATATAATTTAATAGTAATAATGTCCTACAAATTGCTTGGTACGTTATCCCGGTCCTACGCTCACTGCTGCTCTACCCCCTACTATCTCTGTTAGCTACCACAATCGAGAATTTTCGAAGAGGAATTTTTTGTTCGCCTCATCAAAATGTAGCCACTCCCAAAAAATTAGCTTGATACTGATCAGGTGAAAAAAATGTACTAGGGATCCCTACCTACTATCTTCATACATTAAACACAGATTGAGGTCAAATATTTAGGTACCATTTTCTATTTAGAACTGTAACTATTAGTTAGTAGGTGTTTTGATGTTGATTTTTCTTTTTAATTATATGAATAAAAAAAAAACGAAAAAATAAATATATCAAACAAAGTTTCATGTGTTATTTTTTGTTTCAAAATTAACACAAGAATTTACTCAGTGCGAATTCTACAAAAAATTATCTCATTTTTATTTCTTTTCTCTTCATATTATTACAAAAATAAAAACTTATTTATGTAATTAGATAATCTTTGTTCCGCCGCAATGAAAATAATAATATATTTTAATTTACATTTCATTTCTCTTTCTTCTGTTACGAAATAATAATAAAATAGAAACGTACAATGATTCAACCGTTTTCAAATACCAAACAGCGTATAAAAACTATTATTTACACGACAATATATTCACCAGTTGTATAAACAAAGATTAATGTCGTGCAGTTGGTAGCACTGAAGTAATTAACGGCTGAAATAAATCTTGAAATTCATCTCAACACACCGTAAATAAAACTGTTCTTTATTTACATTACGTATTTTTATCGTGATTTAGGTAAACAGCTGAATCAACAAACCGTACGTATTATTTTCTCTTATTTACCTAATTTAAAATAAAACTTAATAGGTTATATTTTTTACATTAACAAAAAATTAACAACCGATATGGAAGGCAGAACTAATTTTTTTTTTTTGGCTGTCTTTCTGGTGGCATTGTACTGAGACTACAGAATTGAGACTAGTATAAAATTTGAGTCTATATTACGAGCTACGATATGGAATTATTTTTATACCGAAGTTTAGTACAATTCCCTTAGACGAGGGGATGAAAATGGAAATTAGTAATCGCGAACGAAGTCGTGGCTACAATTAGTACTATCCGTAATTATCTTATACTATTAAACGAGCAATTCTTGTATATATATATATATATTTTCTGAATCTCGGAATCGGCTCCAACGATTTTCGCGAAATTTAGTATGCAGGGAATTTCGGGGGCGAAAAATTGATCTAGCTAGGATTCATTTAAAAAAAATGTCGTTTTATCCCTGTTTTTAGGCAATGAAAAAATATCATTAGAATACGAAGCTTAATTTCACCATTATTATTATAGCTGTTACAGCGTAATTAGGAAAGCGACGGATTTCAAATCGTTTTGACCCGGGTTCGAATCTCAGTCTCCAGATTACTTTTTTTTTTTCTTTTTTTTTTTTTAATTTCACTCGTGATTTATTATTTAAATAAAATTAAAATATAAAAATACCGAGAAAAAAAAAGCAAAAAATAAAATGAAAATACCGAGCAGGGCTCGGTCACCCAGGTACTAATTGTTTATATTAGGTAGAATTTAAATATTGTGCAATTTTTGGTACTTAATTAGTAATATAGAGAAAGATTCGGTTTTATCAGGTAGGTATACCTAAATTGTCTGCAATTTCATAACCACATAATTATGCATATCGATTTATAACTAAACAATTTTCCACTAGAACGTGCGAATAATGAAAGAAAAAAAAAACTTATGTTATGCTACACATATATTTAACAATTTAGGATATGAATTAAGGATATGAAAATAAAACTAATTACCTTGCAAAGAAGAGCCCTTGACAAATCCTTTAAAACACAAAAATTCACCAAAGCATCAAAAACGTACAATTTGAATTTCGAATTCAAAACGTCGAACGCATTGCCTTTTCCCGTTAAATTAATATGGCGTTTGTAAACAAATCACATGCGTTTTTTACTAATACTACAGATAATAAATAAATAAAAAGTAAAAATATTTGGAGGGAAACAGGCGGACCGCGCGGAGTGGACGGCGAGACTGATTGTGAGTTTCAGTGGGCGGTTCACCGCCCAGTCGCCAACTAAATATATACGCGCGTCATTCTGTAATGAAATACTTATTTAAAGTGGCCTAATTTTTTGATAATCCTTAAAGAATTTGATTAAAAAAAGATTATTAAAATGTCAAAATATTAGGTCAATTTAGATCTATTGAATGCTTACTTTATTGTCTCTAGCTACTTTTTTAAATTTTAAATTAGCCGTACTCTACTTAAAGTAGACACAATAAAAATTGTATTAAAAAAATTAGGGTATTTAAAAGAATTATAAAAGTGGTTTCCATTTTACAACATAATTGCTTCTGACAACATAAATTCAAAATTAAAAAAAAAACTAATTAAATGTACTTATAAAAAGTTTGCGTGCCCGGTCTACGATCTTCATTTACAGAACTAACAGCTTGCCGATGAATCCCAAAGCTATTGACCTAAATATAGCACGCACGGACGAAGAAAGAATTGTTAACTATTTGTAATATGGATATTATTCAGTTGTTCACGCCTGTAGTTCAGCTCTGCAGATGCGTTAGTGATGTGATATGACACCGTTTATCGATATTTTATGTAATTATCGCCTTATCGGGCCAGGCTCTGCTTAGTACATAATACAATAAATTTGAATGTATAGGCTGGATACAAGCTTATAAAGACTTATAAAATTAATGTTTTTATCTTATACTATTAAACGAGCAATTCTTGTATATATATATATATATATATATATATATATATATATATATATATATATATATATATATATTTTCTGAATCTCGGAATCGGCTCCAACGATTTTCGTGAAATTTAGTATGCAGGGAATTTCGGGGGCGAAAAATTGATCTAGCTAGGATTCATTTAAAAAAAATGTCGTTTTATCCCTGTTTTTAGGCAATGAAAAAATATCATTAGAATATGAAGCTTAATTTCAACATTATTATTATAGTTGTAACAGCGTAATTAGGAAAGCGACGGATTTCAAATCGTTTTGACCCGGGTTCGAATCTCAGTCTCCAGATTATTTTTTTTTTCTTTTTTTTTTTAATTTCACTCGTGATTTATTATTTAAATAAAATTAAAATATAAAAATACCGAAAAAAAAAATAAAATAAAATAAAAACACCGAGCTGGGCTCGGTCACCCAGGTACTGTATATCTTAAGTTTCTAAATTATAATCATCTGAAGGAAAAAACTTTTTTCCAAAGATTTAAGTAAACGAGTGAAGTATCAAGTATGATCACGTAAAGAGTAAAGTGTAGTGCCTTCTTTCATCGTACTCGAAGATTTTGGTTGGGTCTCGTCTAACAATAAATTAAAAAAGTAAGTGAGTACTGAGTAGGCAAGTAAGCCACCTTACTGTAAGTAAATCTGTTGAGTAGTTTTCGCGTAGAAACACAAAATTTATTAATTCATTTTAGGTAAACATATTTTACATAACGCATTCGGCAAAATGTTTTATTTTAGAGTCTTGGTGAAATTAATATAGGTACCTGGTTCCCACCATAAAAAGAAAGGATGGGAGAGCGAGATTGCGTGGACTGTATTTGAATAGGTTTGTAGGCGGGAAGAAGAAGTTCAGAAGAGAAAGAAATGTTTGCGCACTATTTCACTGAATTTATTAAATAATAACTTGGTACAACAAAAATTATAGGTACACGTTCGCCGTTGGCAGCTATTCGATTTAGATCTAATGACAGTTAGTAATATTGCCAGTATACATTACAAAAAAATATTTAATTAATTTATTTATGTTGTTGCCAACAGTACCTACATAAAAGTAAAAACTTAGTCTTGGTTTAGGATACTATAACACTATCAAATCAATATTTATAATTACCTATTAATATAATTATATTATATACCTAATTGTAATCTCATTCTAAATCTCCAACTGATTAGGATATGGGATGATAGGATCTAACTGGTTGAATTAAATTTCCAATATAATCTGCCTGACAGCGAGTCAATACCGCCGTAGACTAAAGACGCCAGCAACATTATGAGCACCGACCCTTCCCAGGAAGTCTAGGAACAGTATTATTTGGCTATGATCTTCTGCAAGGTTAAGGTACTACACTACTACCCTATTGGCCTCCAAATTTTTAGCAAGACATTTCCTGCTGTGCCCTAGTGCCCCTACCTCAATATATTATAGGTAATTCTTAGTAAAAATATTTACTCTACTCAATATGATTTACTTTCTCCACTTATATGTAAGTAAAACACAGTAGCTCAGATAACTGTTGTTATACATACGTACATATTAATAACTAACAGTAAAAAAAATCTTCAAAATATATTTAACTTAAGTAAGTAAATAATTATTCGAACGGACCATAAAAAACACAACATTACTGAAGCTGACGACTGATCCATGCAAGCGCTTTACCGTAATTACGAGCGTAAAATAATATGAATAAATACATATTTCAAGCAATTAAAAATTAACGCCTGACGAATATTTTATTAATTATATAGTAATAGAATTAATAAATCATCACACTTTCTGTGTCTACCTTTGCCCCCCTCCATAATATTTATAGAAAAAAATTTAGTTAAATATAAATAGTGCCATTACTGCACGTGAAGGATATCATACAAAAAATATAAGTTAAATACACACTCCAATTCCTGTGGTATTTCCTTTTTCCTTCTTCATTTTTTATTTTATTTTTTTTATTTGGTACACCAACGATTGTTACAATGTTACTTACATCTAAAGAATAATATTTAATTTATTTGCGCTAATTGCACAATCAGTTATAGGTATACACCACATGCCTTTTATATTATGTACCTATACAAAACAAAATTTCTTATACACTAAATTATGTGCTAAACACCAAGACAAAAAAAAGACTAATTACACTGAAACAACCTCTAACTTATTCAAAGATAATTTTTTTTTAAATAGTTACAAAGAATTAAGAACAATTAATCTATAATATAATATATATAAAAGCGAAAGGTAACTCACTCATCACGAAATCTCTGAAACTATAACACCTACAAACTTGAAATTTGGCAGGTAGGTTCCTTATAGGGCGAAGACATCCGCTAAGAACGGGTTTTATGAAACTCGACCCCTAAGGGGGTAAAACGGGGGTTGGAAGTTTGTATGAAAGTCCTATGTTTTTGAAGTAAGAGACTTGAAATTCAAAATGTATGCTCTATAGATGGTGTTGAGGTGTACTAATAATGTATTTTAAGACATCAACCCCCTTTTGGGGTTAAAACAGGGGTTGATAGTTAGTATGAAAGTCCAATGAAAAACATACCTACAAACTTGAAATTAGGCAGGTATGTTTCTTATATGGAGTAGACATCTGCTAAGAACGGGTTTTACGAAATTCCATACCTAAAGGGGTTAAACGGGGGTTGAAAGTTTGCATGAAAAACCTATGTTTTTGAAGTAAGACACTTGAAATTCAAAGTGTATGCTCTTTAGATGGTGTTGAGGTGTACTAATAATGAATTTTGAGAAATCAACCCCTTTTGGGGTTAAAACAGGGGATGGTAGTTTGTATGAAAGTCGAATGAAAAATACATCTACAAACCTGAAATTTGGCAGGTAGGTTGCTTATAGGGAGTAGACATCCGCTAAGAACGGGATTTATGAAACTCAACCCATAAGGGGGTAAAACGGGGTTGGAAGTTGACATGAAAGTCCTATGTTTTTGAAGTAAGAGACTTGAAATTCAAAGTGTATGCTCTTTAGATGGTGTTAAGGTGTACTAATAATGGATTTTGAGAAATCAACCCCCTTTTGGGGTTAAAACAGGGATGGTAGTTTGTATGAAAGTCGAATGAAAAATACACCTAAAAACCTGAAATTTGGCAGATAGGTTCCTTATAGAGAGTAGACGTCCGCTAAGAACGGGCTTTAACGGAAATCCACCCACTAGAGGGGCGTCAACAATGGAAAATTGAACTATAAGGCGTAGAGACTTGAAATTTGGTAGATATATTCATATCGCCGAGTAGAGGTCAGCTACGAACGGATTCTATGAAATTTTACCCAGGGGCCGTCCATAAATTACGTCATCGATTTTTTCAGATTTTAGACCCCCCTCCTACAATCATCCTATCGTAATTTCTTAATGACCCCCCCCCCCTTCTCCCAAAATTGACGTCATTACCAGTTTGACAAAATTAAAACATTGCAGATTTGAGAAAAATAGGGTATTAATGATTAAAACACTTGATTATAGAATCACCTTTTATTATTTTTACTTTGGCAATAATCATTGGTATAATATAATATAAAAGTACAAAATAGGGAATAATAATATTATATATTATTATTCCCTATTTTTTACTTTTCTTTGTATAATACATGTAAGTACCACGGGCGAAGCCGGGGCGGGCAGCTAGTAGTTATATCATAGTCGCACTTGAAGGGTATCTAACGAAAAAAAACGATGTAAACTGTAAAATACTGTGTTGTTTGAGTATTTAAAATCCACATATTTCACCTAAATGAAATATTAACCACGTTTATTAAACAAGCATATAAATATTGCTTACAAATTACAATCTATTTGTTAAGAAAAAAAAAACAACAAAAAAATTATTACTGAAAAAATTGCGAAATTAGGAATTGGGTTCAAACTTCTATCGATACCATAAAATATAATAACATCGTTCTGTTTAATGTATCCAGAAAATTAAACAAACACGCGGCGGGTTCTCTAATAGGTATATTAACGTATTTTTAGATCTTCGTTACAATTTTCAAATTTATTGCATCTGTATTAAATGCGATCTCAATATTTTAAGAAAATCAGGCGTATAACAAAAGATCAACAGAAAAAAAATCAATTTGTGATGACCTTACGAGGTCATCAAGTTTATTACTAACCAGCTGATTTTTTTTCTTTTAGTTAGTTAATATTTATATAATTTGATGGTAATATTGCCCTACAAATTGCGTGGTACGTTATCCCGGTCCTACGCTCACTGCTGCTCTATCTTCTGCTAACTCTATTATCTACCACAATCGAGTTTTCGAAGAGGAACTTTTTGTTCGTCTCATCAAAATGAAGCTACTCCCGGAAAATTAGCTTGTTACTAATCAGGTGAAAAATATGTACTAGGGATCCCTACCTATATATCCTATCTCGGTACCAAATTTCGTTCAACCTCGTTTAGCCGTTAAGGCGTGATTAAGTAATAAACACCCTTTCAAATTGTTGTAGAGACGTATTTGCTTCTGTAGCTAATCGCATAATGCCATGGGCGTACCCATGGTGGGCAAGGAAGTGCATTTGCCCCACTTTTACTCGAAGCTGATATTTTTTTATAAGGAAATTTTAAATAGATTTATCTAAAACCCTTGCAAGCTATTATTAAATTAGTGTAGATAGCGAAAGTAAATGAAATATTTGCAGTAACCAAAAATATATATACCTACCTATTTTTTTATACCTACATTTTCTCCTACTTATCAAGTTTTATATTTTTTTACCCATCTTTACAAAATTCTAGGTACGCCCATGCATTATGCTTTTCTAGCAAATGGAATGAAGGATGAAACTGAAGACAAAAATTAAGAAAGGAATTTTCCAGCTCCTCAATCAACCTATAAATATCTCAAGCAAGACTTCTTCTCCAAACAAGAATGTGTTTAACCTACACAATATGACTGTAAAAGCTTCTTTACGATAATTTTCTGCAAGCCAACCGTAAATTAAATTGTGCTTCACATTAGTGTTTTATAAAATAAACACAGACGATACAAAACTATACAATACAAATTTTCTTTATTCTATACCAAAAAAAAAAAAAATAAGAATACGACGCCGCGTTGGCGCAGCGGTCACAGCAATGGATTGCGATTGGCTGTTGCGCGAGCGGTTGCGGGTTCGATTCCCGCACACGGCAACATTTGTATTGGCCATACAGATGTTTGCCGTGGTCTGGATGTTTGTGCAGTCCTTGTGGGTCTCCCCACCGTGCCTCGGAGAGCACGTTAAGCCGTCGGTCCCGGTTGTTATCATGTACACCTGATAGCGATCGTTACTTATAGTAAGAAATATAAAATTATATTTGGGTTGTCTGGAAGAAATGGCTAAATAGCCATAAGTCCGCCCATTGTACTTCACAGTCTGTAAATGATATTTGTAGTTGTGATGTACAATAAAGTATAAATAAATAAATAAATAAATAAGAATAAAATTACAACTAAATGGTGGCCATATCGATAAAAGAGCGAGCTCTTCAAGGCAACCTTTTGGCAAAGGCCGTGAAGAGAATGGAGCTGAAAGGAGGTGTACCAGTGACAATTATTCAGTACACATACTAAACACTGATGAATTTTTAAAAATAAAGTAATAAAATACCTACCTATTTGAGAGCAAATAATAGTTTACCTTTAACCAGTGGCGTAGGATGTTTTTTTGCTACCCGGGGCCCACCGAAAGTTTCCCGCCGCTACCGCTTCCACGACCACGATAAACTATAACGTATCAGCCAGTAACCAACCACCTGCTTTTTTTCTACCGACTTCAAAAAGTGCGCGGTTCTCAATTCTACTGTATATTTAACCGACTACAAGACCTTTGTTGTTATACATAGATAACGCGTATTATTCGGTGCAGGATTATATAACTGATAAAGACGTAGTGGCGCTGTATTTCATGCAAGATATTACTAATTTTGTACTAAAAACAGTTTATATATTATTTTCAAAAGAGTAACTGCGGAGTTTCTTGCCGATTCTTCTCTGCAGAATCTACATTGCGAATCGGCGGTAGCTTCACTTTGACAAAAATAATAATCAATTTAAAATTTTAATTTGTAAAATGACGATTCGAAAGCGCTCTTGGGGTCTATATGAATAAAGTTGTTTTTGATTTTGCTTTTTATTTTGTAACGTTATAACTTCTTACTGGGTGGACCGATTACAATATTTTTACAATGATTCTTTTTTACAATCAAAAGCTGGTACTTTCTATGCGCCCCAGTTTAAAATTGATTGAGATTTGACGAGTACTTTTTGAGCTATCACTAATGACGCGTATTTGCTCGACTATTTTTCGTCTACCTATGTACATTATATTACCTACTGGTCGATGTAATTGAAGTCGGTTTTTTTTCGTTTGCAAGCAAACACAATTCTTTTCAAAGTGCACTTACATATGCAAACGGACTCTTAGAGTTGTTCCGTACTTTTTTAGCAAATTAACATACATTTTAAATAAAAGTAATTTCTAAAATAACAGCCCACTTGAATAATACCCAGTTTTTAATCAATACATATACTCGTACAGTTTACATAAAACCATTCAGATGACGTATATAGTTCAAATTTAAAAAAAAAATTGCATCTCTTCACAGCAGTAAAATAATACTGAATTATGATCACGTAAAGAACGAAACAAAACCGACTTCAATTACATCGACAAGTAATACAACGTAATAAGACGAAAAAATAGTCAAGTAAATACGCGCTATTAAAGATTACTCAAAAGGTTTTACTCAGTTTTCGATCTAATTTAAACAAGACTACAAGACAAGTATTAGCTTTCGATTAAAGTAAGAATCATCGAAATCGGTACACCGAGTAAAAAGTTATGCGGTATAATATAACGTAGGTCGACGAAAAAGTAGTCACGTAAATACGCATTATTAGATATAACTCTAAAAGTACTTGTCAGATCTCAATTAAATTAAAATGGGACCACATGACACGCAACACCTTTCAATTAAAACAAAATTGATCGAAATCGGTCCACCCAGTCAAAAGTTCTGAGCTAACATACATTAAAAAAAAACACATACGTGTCGAATTGAGAACCTCCTCCTTTTTTGGAAGTCGGTTAAAAATCCAGTTCTACTGCCGACACATAACATTCCTTGACCCGTATCTTAATCCTAAGTCAAGGTTCGATTCATAGTTAATAACTTAATACGATAATACAGTGACTTTCTCCACCTAAAAATAATTAGCTAATATTTCGTGCTAAATATTTGTAACACAAACATTATTATGTTATCACAACTAAAACAGAAAAAGGGAATTGTGTCAAATCTACCTATCTTATATATAAAATTCTCGTGTTATCATACTCCTCTGAAACGGCTGAGAATCGGCCAACATCTCTTTTTCATACCCCTAAGTGATAGCCCCCCCCGCCTATCACTTAGGGGGGATTAAGAGGGTTAATAACAAATAGGTATGGCAAAACAACGTTTGCGGGGTCAGCTAGTCACTACATATTATAAAACAAAGTCGATTCCCGGCGTCTCTCTGTCTGTATGTACGCTTAGATCTTAAAAACTACGCAACGGATTTTGATGCAGTTTTTTTTAATAGATAGAGTGATTCAAGGGGAAGGTTTATATGCATAATACATGCATAATATAGTAGAGAAACACTGAACATTTTTGTAACCGTGCGAAGCCGGGGCGGGTCGCTAGTCTTAAATATAAGATTCTCGTGTCACAATGTTAGTTACAGTACGGTACCTCCGAAATGGCTTGACCGATTCTTATGAAAATTTTTGTCCATATTTGGTAGGTCTGAGAATCGGTCGTAAACTATTCTTTAAACCCCTAAGTGATAAGGGCGGCTCACCTCATTTTTTGAAGTGAAACTTCTTTAGAATCGTTGTGATTTCAAACCGGATGCAACGGAAAAACGACCGGGAAGGGCGCGCCGCGCTACTTTGCAAATCTATGTAAATAATTTTAAATTAGTTTGCCAAAGAAGTTTCACTTTTGACATGTGTAGGTACTTTGTACGCATGCAATATTTTTTTTTCAAATTTTGGAATTTTTTTATTTTTATTTTATTATGATTTGGCATTGAACAATACGTACGACCCTAAATTTTCACCCTTCTACCACCAACACCTATTTTTTAATAGCGTTTAACCTTAGCGGGAAAACAACGTTTGCCGGGTCCGCTAGTACATGTCATAAAATTCAAAATTTGCCTCTAATAATCCCACTTTCATTATAGGTAATTTAATTTCATAACTTAAATATAAAAAAATTATGTGATAAATAAAAAAATAGTGTCCATTAGGACGTGATTTTCTTTTTTTTTTTTTTTTTTTTTGAAGTTATACTTACTTCTTATGGTGCGTTTTGGAAAAATTATGAGAGTAAAAAGTAAATTTTTACAAACGTCACGAAAAAAAACGACACACTGAAGTTAGCTAGTCAACGAATGTACAACCCGTCAAAAACACTATACCTGATTCTAGTCTAGTCAACAAGTTCAAAAACGTGTTAAATAGAGTTAAAGCTCCTAAAAATAAGTGCGATAGCTCATTCAATTCGGAATGATGTCTAGAAAAATGTTTTTTGAGGGTTTATTAGCACATAAAAAATTGCGATTGTTATTAACAAAATAAGAAAAAAAAAGAAGGTATTTAGTTTTTCGTTAATAATTTCTAAAATAATCATATCTAAGGATTTTTAAAAAAAGATCCTGAACGAAGAGGAAATTTCCAATAAAAAAATCTCAATACCCAAGTTGCAGTAACATTAAACTTAGGTTACAATTTATTACAGTATTAAACCGATCCGATATGCTCCGATCCTTCTCCTACACGGGGAATAGGCCTATACCCAACAGCGGGATATTACAGGCTGAATCGTAATTCGTCATCGTGATCGACAGTATTAAACATGTAGAACGAAACGATATCGCAATTTTAATGCGTACAACGACATCTATCGTTGAAAAGCAGTATTAAATATTGAACTCTATTGGCTAGCCAATGAAGTATAATTTCCTACGTGCGTACATAAGTACACACACACTTTTTTTATTATTGTCGGCACAGTAGCCACACTGATTGCTCCGCTAGCGGTCGCAGCTTCGATTTCAGGTCATACCAAATGTATAGGCCATACAGCCACTCTAATGTGGTGTTTCCGGTTTGGATGTCTCTCTTTGTGGGTCTCCCCACCGTGTCTCGTAAAGCACGATAAGCTGACCGTCCCAGCTTATATCATATACACCGGATAGCGATCGTTAGTCATAGGAAGGTAGTCATAGGTATGTACTCATATATCCGCCAACCCGCAGTAGAGCAGCGCGTTGGATTTAGCTCCGATCCTTCTCTCCTACATGGAGACAGACATCTATGCCTGGCAGCGGGATGTTACGGTTTGAATCGTCATACAAACTTTTGTCTTAGTCTGAATCTGAGCGTTCGTGTTTTTCTTTCAACTTAGAATTTTTAGATGATGTAGAGTCTAAAGCATTTATCGTAGTTTTGTAGTATCGGGCAAATCTGGCTCTCTTTGGCAAACTGCGTTTGGCAAGTTGCACAACGGTTCTAAAGAAGTTTCACTTCTGACATGTGTACTTTGTACACACGCAATTTTTTTTTTTGAAGTGAAACTTCTTTAGAATCGTTATGCAACTTGCCAAACGCAGTTTGCCAAAGAAGTTTCACTTCTGACATGTGTACTTTGTACACCCGCAATTTTTTTAGTTTTTTTTAATGTAACTATGTCGACAAACAAGCGTACGGCTCACTTGATGGTAAGTGACTACCGTAGCCTATAGACGCCTGCAAGCCTGCAACACCAGAAGCGTCTCAAGCGCGTTCGCGACCCTATCCCCAATCCCCCAGGAGCTCTGGCCACCCTATTATAATTACCACCCACCATAACCACCACCCATTATAATTTTTTTATAAAGTTTTTATGATCGGAAAGTATGTATTTCTATTACTATAATATATACTTACTATCCATTATCATTACTCTTGTCCGTCAAGAGGTAGCCCGGCTTCTAAAATATCATATTTTTTATATTTGTTTCAGTAAAATCGACGCCGCGTTGGCGCAGCGGTCACAGCACTGGATTGCGATCGGCTGTTGCGCGGGCGGTTGCGGGTTCGATTCCCGCACACGACAACATTTGTATTGGCCATACAGATGTTTGCCGTGGTCTGGGTGTTTGTGCAGTCCTTGTGGGTCTCCCCACAGAGCCTCGGAGAGCACGTTAAGTTAAGCCGTCGGTCCCGGTTGTTATCATGTACACCTGATAGCGATCGTTACTCATAGTAGGGAATATATCCGCCAACCCGCATTGGAGCAGCGTGGTGGATTAAGCTCCGATCCTTCCCCTACATGGGGAAGAGGCCTATCCCAACAGTGGGATATTACAGGCTGAATCGTATCTATCCATTATCATTACTCTTGTCCGTCAAGAGGTAGCCCGGGTTCTAAAATATCATATTTTTTATATTTGTTTCAGTAAAATGTAATCGTGCCGGTATTACTCGAAAATAGCAGTAGTAGGTTGGTAGGTAGGTACCTATTAAGTAGGTAATAAACTGTGTTGTTTAGCGGTTGTTTATTATATGGTTCATATAGGTAATTGATTTTATTTAAATTTTTAATTATTAAAAAGTTCTTGATTGACCACCGATCTACTAAAGCAACAGGATTGTGAATGCATTATCTATGTATCGGGTGCTATAAACTACATGACATCTATATAAATAAATAAAAGTGGAGTGTCTGTTTGTAATATAAAAATAACTGATTTTACTAAATGTATATGGATGTATACACGGTAAATAATAATTAAATATACCAAAATAACATTTTTTTACAATTTTTGTGTGTCTGTCTGTCTGTTTGTTCCGCTAATGTCTGAAACTGCTGGACCGATTTTGACGTGTTTTCCACTGGCAGATAGCTGATGTAATAAGAAGTTAATAAAATAATTAATAATAAGAAATTAATTTATTAATTATTTTATTGCTCTGCGAAATTAACAATAACTATTTTATTGAATTCCACGCGGAGGAAGTCGTGGGGACAGCTAGTCTTATAAAAATTAACATTTATATTATTTTTATGAACGTCAGTTCTTATCAATAATCAATGCTATGTTATTTTAGTGCAAATGGCTTAAAATAGTTTTCCACTTGGTGTAAAATCTTTCTACAAACGTATATTTAATTTTTTTTGCTATTGAAAACTATTTATATCATACGATTTACTTATATTGGAGAATCGGAGTTTCTTTTATGTACAACAGGAATGAAATCTAATATTGAATGAATCATCTGAAATTCCTATTTATTTATCAGTGAAGAGTGAGTCAATATTGCCAACATTAGAACAGAATAACGTTCCATTTACTTATTTACTTATGATAATATTAAACTTAGTGACTTGGTCCGTGAGTTTTAATTTTTAAAGTAAATTTTATGATATTTATATTAAATATAACATTCTATTTTCCAGTATTTATAATAGCGCTAAGAAAATATTATTTCCAATGTCAAACATTATTAAACTGTTCATTAAAATTACTTAAACAATGTAGATTCTGCGTGTAACGATTACAAATCACTATTTTATTCTGTATAGTGCCAAATAATTGACAGATGATAAAATATATCTGATTCTGATGTGATGTCTTTAGTTTTGTCCGTCCGTGATTAGCCACTCCTATCTCGGCAATACTTAATTAGATATAATTTTATAAATTCTGACGCGAGAAATGTAGTTTTGTGATCTCAAAAGTGATATTGTAAAAGTTATATGGCTTAAGTATAAAGAACCTCGTAAATAAATAACAATGACGGGACGCTCGGGCCGTGGTGTGTTTGGTAAGCTCTTTTCAAAGAAGCAGTCCATTAGAGATGAGAGAGTTCAGGAGATCGGTATGCCTACTAACGTGAAACAACACATACACGTGAGTATGAACTCTGAAACGGGAATGTTGGAAGGGTTACCCTCATCATGGCTACGACAGTTGAATGCCCAGATATCGCCCTCGGAACAAAAAGAGAATCCGAATGCGGCGATTCAGGCTGTGACATTCCATAATTTTCATGTTTTGAAAAAGGAACAGGCAGAAAACGAGCCATGCAAGCCTATTGTTACAGAGGAAGCCATTACGAAAGAGGAATTGGAAATTAAAAAGTTCTTAGCAAAGAAAAATGCACACCAAAGTAATGATTCAGATATTTCAATAGGACAAAGTAGTGAGGAAGACGTAGT
This sequence comes from Melitaea athalia, assembly GCA_905220545.2. NCBI lineage: Eukaryota > Metazoa > Arthropoda > Insecta > Lepidoptera > Nymphalidae > Melitaea > Melitaea athalia. The sequence continues at coordinate 17,035,113 of HG992188.1, forward strand.
ACCCACAGACAACTTCTCGCAAAGGCAAACAATGCCTGTAGGAGTTATTAAAAATAATCTAAAGAAGAAAGATGCAATGATGGACCTAACTGCGATAGCTGAGGATTTAACATTGATCGGTGCCGAGCCAGAGGAGAGCCCCATTCTTAGAAAGAAAGAAATGATTAATGCTACGTTAACCGATGATGAAATATATGAAGAATTAAAAAGAATTTGCAATAAGGACGACCCTCATGAACGTTTTCAAAAAATTAAACAAGTAGGCGCTGGTGCTTCAGGTAACATTCTTAATTGTTTTCCAATAACAATATTTATTTATGTATATTTTTTGGTTTTTATGTTATGACTACATGTATAGGTAAAAACAACTTAATAAACATGTTTTAGCAAACAAAATATAAATCAATCACTATCACTACATATTATAAAACAAAGACGCTTCCCGCTGTCCGTCTGTCTGTATGTATGCTTAGATCTTAAAAACTACGCAAGAGATTTTGATGCAGTTTTTTTAATAGATAGAGTGATTCTAGGGGAAGGTTTATATGTATAATACATGCATAATATAGTAGAGAAACACGGATCATTTTTGCAACCGTGCGAAGCCGGGGCGGGTCGCTAGTAAACATATAATTTATTAATATTTCCAAATTATAGTCATTTTCAAAAAAGTTCCGTGATATACAAGCGCATCTAAACAATTGAAATCTCACAATCATCTCTGTTAGACCTTGAATTAAATTATATGACGTCTAAATCTTAGCATGGAAGTAAAAAATCGTATGACACACATCTGATGCTATTGTATGGTAATTGTAATGAATGACAATCAAAATTACACTACCTTGGTTAATATAAAAATAATGTTTAAAATTTTAAACTTAAATTATACTTTTTTTTAGGTTTTTGAGAGAGATCCCTTATATTTTATATAATATACTGTATAGCCTATTTTATATCTAGATATTTAGCTTTATATTAGATATCCCAAATATTTTCATCTGTGTTGACATTACAGGCACAATTTCACATTGAAGTGTCATAGTGTAATGTTTTATAGCCTCTATCTTATATCTAGACATTATAAACTTCTAATGGTAAAATAATTTTCTAAGTACACTAAACACCAGCTCCTCACATGTCCAGGGCTATTTTATTTTCTTATTTAAATCTGTATTGTTTTTATATCATCTGGTCTTGTATTTGTAGCGAGTAAATAAATATTATGTTACTTAGGTACTGTAAAAAAATTCTAAATTTAAAGTATTTAACTAGTACTATTTAATAAATGCAAAGTTATTATAATAATCAAGTAAATGTATACACTTTTAAATAATTATTCTCAGAATTAAAATAATTACCACATCAAAGACGTGATAAATGACAATTAAATGTAATGTATCACATAACATTTGAGATAAGGTAGAACAAAATATGTTATCATTAAAATCATATTGAAAGTAGCACTACACAGTACTTATAAGAAACTCGGCTTTCATTCCATGAATTTTTGTTGTTTTTGTTAGTTATTCTAAATATAGTTAAGTATAATTTACATAATATTTTAAATAAGTATTGAAAATGAAAAATGATAATAAAATATTTACTTTAGTACCAAAGAGTTACACACAGTGATTCACTTCCTCAATTGCATGCAGAATGTATTATATGCCACATTTTAAAAATAAACAATTCAAACTAAAATTGAATAGCTTTCCTCCCGTGACTTTGACTGGACTACACTATTTTAGCTTTTCCCTGTCCTATATAAATAATATAGCCTTTGTTATGGGATGTTATGTAACATTCACCTGGTGAAAGAATTTTTACAATTGGTCCAGTAACTTTTGACTTTTGAGCTTATCCATTACAAACATAACAACTGGTGTTTTTATCACTTAAGACAACCATACGAAAGATAATTTACAAGTGGAAATGGTATATAGGTAGTACATAATAATTAGTTACTATAATTGTATTGAATTGTTTTGTTAAATAGAGGTTAGCAGGGTTAGAAGGTATAAAACATAATTATGGTCATATCGCAAAAGCAAATTTCTTCGTATTCTTCTTGGTGTGCTTCATCACTGAAGGTCGTGTTTGTCCTGAAATGCTTTCACTGATGTGTTGACTAGCCTTCTCCACACCACTCTTTTCTCTGGTTGTCTGAGGGCAGTCGGAATATTGAGTCCCGCTATATTTTGGATTTGGTTGGACCAATGGGTCCGACAAAGCAAATACTAGAGAAAAAAAGCAAATACTATGGATTAAATTTAAACAATAAACAGTTCTAATATATAAAATATTCTTATGTATATTTTATTAAATAATATAATGTATAAAAATAACCAAATTTGTAAATACATATATGTAACTAAAACTTCTGATTCAATTTGTTGTGTAATTTAGGATTTAGTACTAGACTTGTCACTTTAATACAATATAGGTATTATCAATTAATATTATTATGAATGTTTACGTACATTATTTATTTCTATACCAATAATAGAATATCTATGTAGCTTTGATATACTAACATATAATGAAAATTTAAAATTATAATATAAGTAATAATTTAATAAACTATAAATAAACAACAAATATATGAAAAATGTATTATGCGTACTGAATCAATCACAGCATACACAAACTTAATATAAATTGTAAAGTGCTATTATAAAATTTATACAATAGTAAGCAATTGTGCAAATTAACAGCAATTGTCGTAATCAAATAAAACCGAGTCGTAATCTTGCCCAAACACTCTGTGATGCAGATGTCTATATTTTATTCATAACCGATGTTAGAGGCCTGAAAAATATCTTAGACACTATAGTGGGCTAAAAAACTCTTTCTCTAATTCTTTATTTCACTTTATACAGCTGTACAGTAGGTATAATATAATATATGAAATATTGCTAGTTTGAATATGATGGATAGATAGCTTTGATAATATTAAAATAGGTACTATGCATAAAGTAAAAAATAATGGGAAACAATTAATTATCTTCTTTCCACAAAAGACATCGTCGGAAATTTACATTAAGTATTCTCATCTCCAAATTTCTTATCTTCAGGTGTCGTTTTCATCGCCATTGACCGCTATAAGGATAACTCGAGTGTCGCGATCAAGGATATAGACCTCACGAAACAGTCTAAAAAAGATCTTATACTCAATGAAATAAACGTCTTAAAAGGCTTCAATCACAAAAATCTCGTCAACTTCCTCGACGCCTTCCTTTCCTACGATCACCTCTGGGTCGCGATGGAGTTACTCGATGGGGGATCTTTAACAGACGTAGTCACTGAAGTGGTTATGAAGGAGGGACAAATCGCGGCTGTTTGTCGCGAGACTTTACAAGCAATAGCATTCTTACATTCCAAAGGCACAATACACAGAGACATAAAGTCTGATAATGTTCTTCTTGGAATGGATGGAGCGGTCAAAGTGACTGATTTCGGGTTCTGTGCGAATATCGTTGGTGATGAGAAACGGCAGACTATGGTAGGAACGCCATACTGGATGGCGCCCGAAGTCGTTACTCGGAAGCAATATGGAAAGAAAGTCGACGTTTGGTCGCTTGGGATAATGGCTATCGAAATGATAGAAGGAGAACCTCCATATATGAAAGAATCTCCACTAAGAGCATTATACTTGATTGCGGCCGTGGGTAGACCCAAGATACCAAGGTGGGACAAATTGTCTCCGGAATTCCAAGATTTTCTGGACAAATGTTTGCAAGTCGATGCTGATGAAAGAGCCACAGCAGACGAGTTATTGGCTCATCCGTTCTTGAAATGTGCTATGGAGTTGAAAACACTAACGCCTCTCATAAAAGCAGCGCACAAGATCCTTCACAAAAACTTCGATTGAAAAAGTACTCGTTGATGATACGTTTTATTTATAAAATAAAAAAGATTGAAAGCTTTTTTTCCTAAGGATAATAATTATAATGAGTGGATAATACCTCGGTTGGAGTAAAAAAATAAGTGCCAATATTAATATTAGGGCTATAAAATTTTGGAAGAATTTACTTGGGAGTGACGAGTTTTTGTATATTTTTAAATGTACGAAGTCAATGAAATGTCATTTTTACTATGTAATATGAATTATGTATTTACGTAATATGAACAAATCGGCCTATAAATTGATAAATGCTAACATCGAAGATGAGAAGTTCTGATACTCGCTATAGAACGTATTGTGTTCAGTGTGCGTTATGAAAACGCTAGATATTCATTTTGGCAATACGCGAAGCGTTCGGCTTATCATTCTAATGTAGATACGGTTTTATCTGCTACCGATATAGATATACGTAACATCACGCGCGAAGGCTCTATATGTACAATTCGACGCCATATTTTGTAAAGCTAGAACTACGTTAAAGCTTGTCATAAATGCTTTAAGTTACTTAAGAGTTATTATAAATTATTCTGTCCAAATAATTACGAATTTTGATAAATAATATATACACAAAAATTAGCTTCGAAGCCTACGTATCTCGTAAAATATTTACTATTTTGGTACATTTCCAGTAAAAATAATTCGATAGCCTCACATAAAACTTCTATTTTTAATCGCGTACAGAAATTAGTTTGAAAATTAAATAAAACTCACAGAGATAGCAGCGATATTTAATTTATTGTCACGTTATCAAAAGTACCTAAACTAAGTCAAATCTATTCGTAATGTCAGCGTGGCAATGAAAAACAAAACTAAGGCCTAAGGACTCTGATTAAAATTTAGATTTAAACAATAAGTATACTCTTATAAGAAGTTATCTTTAGAACCACACTCATGATTCACTCAAGGTTTTAAGAATTACATTCCCCTTGCCCGGAAAATACTTATGGCTTAAAACCTACGTGGGACGTCGACGCAACTGCGCAAAGGAAACAATATATAATGCACTTTAAATTTATGTATTAAGATTCAAAATCGCATAAACCGTATAACTCAAATAGTAAACTATCAATTCACAAAGATAACAAAGTAGAGATACGTCGGTCTTTCTCTAACTAAAACAGTTCTTGTATTTTAAAATATAGGTGCAGTTCCGTATATCGTTTTACCAAAAAGATGTACATAGTCATTTAAGTTAGTTTTATGAATAACGTGGCATTTTATATTCTAAGGTGTTTTTTGTTAAATCGACGGGTTCTAAGAACAAAATTGTATTGGAGAAATTTTCTAACTCCGACATAACTCTACACCGAGTTGTAAGTTCTGTATAAATATAGTAAAAAATTTTTTTGACTAAAGACAATTTATGTGAAGTTATTGTTAAACCGTTCAAAAACTTAGGAAGTTATAATATTGTATTTTACTACAAACAAATAATAAAATAGTTTTCGTACTATTTTTCCATATGGATTTTTTCTTGAGACCCGTTGAAATGTAATTCCTCGTCACATTACTGTGCAAGATAAACTTTACCAATCACATTCTTTAATTTCTTTCTTTACAGGAATTTTAGATTCTATCTTTACATTCCCTATTTTTTTTTTCGACGAATATTTCAAACGACCTGTAAACCATGTTTTAAACTGTGCTTCTAGTTCTAAGATTTAATTAAGACTGTAATGACGTTATGCTCACATTCTTTATCTATGACTTCATTTATAATCTGTAATGTTACAATAAAAATTGTATTATACCTATATTAATATTACATTAGTTGTATTTATATTTTACTCTTTATAATTAATTGTCCATGCTCTATTACACGAAGTATAGATGCAAGGAGTCCGAACGGTATAGGCTTTTCCATAGTATTAATTGTATGCAATAATAAAACCAGATCTTAGTTAAGGGGAAAGACGTTAAAAGGGGACAATCAAGAGAAATCAGGGGTAAAGATAGTGTTATACAGTATACAAGAGACAGTGGTGACACCTGCAGGTTTAATATATTTCTGGTCAGGCTATAAATAAGAATACGAAATGTTAAATTATACTTTCATGCTTTATTCATGCTTAGTCTTAATTTTTTTAGATTCGCTTGCTTGTACAGAGTTTGTTCCCATTCTTTTGAAGCTAGATTTTACGCACAGGATTGATCCAACTGTTTCATTATTGAGCTTATAACGTTTATCTGTTTAAATATTTTTTAAATCACTAAATAAAAGAGCTTATAACGTTTATCTGTTTAAATATTTTTTAAATCACTAAATAAAAAAATCCTGAGAAGTGGAAATCTCAACTGAGGCGTGGGGAAAGAAAATTATTAAAGTGGAAAAACTGGTAAGGATTTCAACGAGTACTCTTTGTAAAATAGCGCGCTCTACGGGCAAAAATTAGAATCAAGATTCAGTCCCCTAAATTGAGACCATTTGTTCAACTTTACGTTAGGACTCCTTGTATCTATCCATACTTCGTGCTCTTCAAAAATTACGCCAATAAAAAAATGGTAGGTTTTAAAATTAAATATATTGTATTTTGGGCGCCAAATTGTTAATTGCTTTATATTATTAAAAAAATTGTGCAATAGATTATAAAAGGATGATATCCTATTGTACATTTTCTTTACTTTAAACATGATGTGATTATGTGTCAAAGAAAACAGCGGCCATCTTGTTTAGTTGTTAAATTATTATGAATTAACTATTATTTAATAGCAATATGAAAAAATTCAAGATACTTTTGTTTTAGTATTATTTTGTATTATTTTATATAGAAGCAGTCGCCATATGTGGAATAAGATCGTAGGAATTGTCAAATATTGAAAGATAATAATGGAATTGGTGATTATACCATAATACCCTCCACCAAGAGTGCCTGCTTTAAATAATTAGTTGTACTAATACTAGATTAAATGCATTTTGTCGCACAACGAAAAATTGTGTTATTGTATTGAAGCTAGATTGCTGTAGTCATAAGTTATATACACCAATGACACTTTTTGAACATTTTATTACTAGAGATTTGCCTATTAAATTATTTTTGTAAAAGATTTGTGTTGTTTTGTCTTAAACCCCTCATCTCCTACAAACAATTAACTCTCATAATTTACAAAAATTAAATTAGATGTAGCTAAGTGCTATGTTTTTTACATTGTAATGTAGCTTAAGTACACAATGGATAGATAAGTCGTAAATCATCTGCAACAAGATTCTTTTATACGGCTAGTGCCTAACAAACACAGTCCGCCAAATGGCAGCAGTTTGCCGAAGCCTATGGACGCCTGCAATATCAGTAACATCACTCGTGCATTGCTGACTGCCTAACATATTATGGAAACTTTTGCGTAACTGTATGAGAATGCCTACATACTTCTAGCGTTTGAGAACGGGAATATAAATTAAGAAACACAAATTACAATTGATGTATACTAAAAAGACACCATAAGCAATCTAAAAATAAAACTAGTCTTTGTAATAAATATATTTATTTACAATTTGCTAGATATGAAATTAATTCCATATATCATTCAAATATCTCTTTTCCTTTTGCATATCAGATACATATTTGTCTGATTCCTCGTTACTTTTGTTTCCATATTTCACTAAACATTGTATTATAGCATCTTTTACTTGCGTCGCCATAGTTTTGATATTTCCACACACAAACACACAACCACCTTGTATTATTAATTTTGTAATTTCTTCGCCATTTTCTATTAAAGCATCCTGGAAAATATACACTTTTATTAAGAAATGTTCAACCTTCATTGACAGTTGACACGACTACTGTCAAGTAGGTACATATTCATGTAGTGGAGTAGAGCAGTGTTCCGCAAACTTTTTGTGTTCAAGGTACATCTAGGAATAGAAAAATATTTTGGAGGTGCACCACAGATGAAAAATCATTTTTTAAGTAACATTAACCAACATTTATTTATTAATATTTGAAACAATATTTATTATTAATCAATAAACGTAAACTTTATTTTTCCGAGGCACACCAATAAACGACCACGGCACACCAGTGCGCCGCGGTACACCCTTTGCGGAACACTGGAGTACAGGACGACAGGTTTGGCCTTTGTTGCTGTTTATTTAAACTTGGTTAAATCAAAACTAAAAAATTCAAGCTGAGTATTGCATAAGTAAAAATTGTTTAACCGACTTCAAAAAAGGAGGTTCTCAATGCGACTATATTTTTGTGTGTTACCTCAATTTTTGTACTACAACTGGTTATACCGATTTTGATGGTTCTATTTTTTATCGAAAGGTAGTGCTTGTCATGTAGATCTTATTTAAATTTGATCAAATCGGACAACTACTTTTTGAGTTAGTCGTACTTATGCTTATTTAATTGATAACTTGTCAATAAATTGAAGTCGGTTTTTGTTTTTTCGTTTGGGACCAAGCAATTATTTTCATAGTAGGTAACATAATTTGTTAATTGAAATTTGTTTTAAATCGATTGGATGATTGGAATGTGGTTTAATTTAATGCCTCTCAGTTAGTATTCTGTAAAATATTCTAAACATTAAATATAAATGTAAAATATACCTGTACATAACGAAAGTCTGTGTTTTCGCATCTTGAGAACGCTGTACTTAATTTATTAACAACACCTTTTGAAACAAACTTTTTCAGCTCATCTTCATAAATGAAATCAAGTTCAGGGTTTCGGCAGCCAAAAAATAACCAAACGAAACCAAACTTTCCTTCTGATTCTTTCAATAACAAATGTTCCCTTTCTTCCAAAAACCCTATAAATGGTGAAACGCCTGTTCCCGGACCAATTAATATTAAAGGAGTTTCTTTATTTTCCGGTAAATTAAAGCCGTTTAAATTCTTTCTTATATATATTGGAACTTCAATCCTATTATTCTTTAGACTTAATTGCTCCATTTTATCTTCAATATTAGATTTCTTAAGAATAATCTCTTCTAACCAGCCAGTTGTCAGACCTTTTCTATCATTACCAATGTCCATTACGGAAAAACATATTTTTAAAAAGTTAGGATTATTGTGTTTGCTATTTACGATAGAATATGGTCTGGGCAAGAGTCTCGGCAAATGTTCTAAAATAATTTCGATTGGAGGCACACAAGATTTGAATATTTTAAATAAATCAATCAGAGTAAGACTTTTGTTTAGCATGTGTGTTGTATATTCGGAAGATCCTTCTTTGCTACAGAGATATTCCATAATTCGTTTTTCATGTTCATTCTTAGTGTACCTTGATAGAGCAAGTAAAAATAACTGTAAAAATGAAAAAGAATACTGTTATATACAAAACACTAGATCAATATCACATGAAAATATAAATAAAAAGATTAATAAATCTGACACACACTAAATATTATTTCATCAAATATTTAAAAGGCTAATTATTATTTTTAATAACTTGGACAAAGAAGGGCTCTTTACATTTAACTGAACTAAATTTATCATAGAGCTACACCAATAATAAAATACAATTACGACCTAGAATAAAACTACATGAATCATCGCTTCAGCCTATCGCTGTCCACTGCTAGACATAGGCCTCCCCAGGCTCTCGCCAAAAATGACGCGAACCCATGTTTTTTGCCCATAGTCACCACCATAGATTATATACTGGGTAGTCACCACGCTAGGCAGGTGGATTGGTGACCGCAGGGCTGCCTTTGTCGCACCAAAGACGCTGCTGCCCATCTTCGGCCTGTGTATTTCAAAGCCAGCAGTTGGATGGTTATTAAGCTGTCGGTCGGCTTTATAAGTTACAAGAAGGTAGTGGAACTGTGTTATCCTATACATAGCACTGCTCTAGGGTACCTATAATATCTAAAAAAAACAAGGGTGCAGTTATAGAAGCTCGCACAGGGCGCAGAAAAGGCTATTTACGGCACTGGTTATCCCTTAGTCGCCTCTTACGACACCCGCGGGAAGAGAGGAGGTGGCTATATTCTTTACTGCCGTAACCACACAAAACTACATGAATAAGTTAGTTTTAATTGCAGAACATTTCTACAACTATTTGCCGGCAAAAAAGCTTACGGCTCATCTGACGGTAGGCGATTAACGTAGCTTATAGACGTCTGCAACACCAGAAGCATAGTAATCTCGTTTCCAACCCTATCCCCAATCCTCTTGGAGCTCTGGTTACCTTACTTACCACAGACTATTGGCAATAATGGTAACCAGCTTTGTGGTTTGAAATAACACCATTATACTATGATATGTAACAATACTATTGTTCCATATAAAATATTAATATTAAAATTATGCCCAAAACTCAAAAACAACTTTGATCTCAGTAGATTTATACATTAAAAATACAATGATTTCAATCGTTAATACTTTACCTTTTTCACAATTCCTCTAAGATCAACACAATTAGTGAGAACATGTCTTAGTGTTGACTTAACAGGTATATGCGGTGGAATCTTAACACCTTTTTGATTGTTGTCTATACTAAGATTGTAATTTAGATCCACTACATCTTGCAAGCCTAAATGGTTGATAATATCCATTACTTCTGATTCATTATTATGGGGAATGATTCCTATTGTATCGCCAGGTCTGAAATCAAAGTTACTACCCTGAAAAAAATCCATTTAATGCAATAGATAAAAAATTGTTCTATAATTTTATTGAAGAAATAAAAATTCTTAAAAGGCTGAGAATTTTTTTTTTAACATATTAACAATAAAAAAGCAGAATGTTATATGCATTTCCATTACTTTATTTGTTAAAACAAATAAAAAATGCTATAAATAAATAAAAGAGTAAAACTATCAATACTGAATACCAGAAATATTTTGCACAATAAGTAGGATTAAATTTTTTATACTATATTAAGCCTTAATTTTTATTAATTTATTATTATTTAAACATTTTAATTACACTGATCAGCAAAAAAAATGAAAACACGGAAACAGTAAAGTGATGAGTGAGTAACATGGTTTGGTTTGCTGAGTCCAAATCTGTTTACAGATGTATGAGACCACATATAGTTTCGAGATACTTCTATTGAAATAAAAGAATGGAATTGAACTTAATACTATTCCAAACATTATTTGTAGATACAAATGGCCAGTATGGCCAGTTTTTTGCCGTGGTCTGGGTGTTTGTGCAGTCCTTGTGGGTCCCCCACCCTGCCTCAGAGACCACGTTAAGCAGTCAGTCCCGGTTTTTATCATGTAAACCTGATAGCGATTGTTACTCATAGTAGGGAATATATCCTCCAACCGGTTTTTTTCATGTAAACCTGATAGCGATCATTACTCATAGTAGGGAATATATCAGCGAACCCGCATTGGAGCAGCGTGGGGGACAAAAAAAAAAACTTGGGGAGGCCTATGTCCAGCAGTGGACTGCGATAGGCTGATGTGTGTGTGTGTATGTCAGAGGCCAGCAGTGCGATAGGGAGCGTTCAAGTATTGCGTAACGCAAATTTTGAAGATTTTTGACCCACCCCTCCCCCCATGTAACGCGCCGAAACGTTTTCCTGCCCCCCCCCCCACCCCCCGATTTGTATTTTTAATATGTATCGAGTTCACATATATACACATCTTTGCCCTTAATTTGACCGATTTAAAACCAGTGCTATTAATAAAACTAAATATGCAGAGTCAGAGCTAAGAATTTAAAATAATTAATATTAACATTTACAATGAATAATATATGGGACTGTAAAGTACAATAAAATTCTAATAACACAAAAATATCATTTCACTAAAAAAATTAAGTTCGGATTTTATGCATGATTATATGGCCTTCGTTTATGCTTAAAATATTAATCAAAATAATATAACTATTTAAGTTAAATAAATAGCACAGTTACATTTAAATATACCTATTTAAAAATAAATTGAAAAAAAAATACAACTTACTCCAATATTAAATGAAACTTCATAAACAGCTTTGCAATTATCATCGTAGGCAGTTAAACGTCTCCATTTATCGATTGAAGCTAGAAATATGTCGGAGGCTGCAAATGGTAATAGTGGTTCTGATCCATTGTATATTGTTTTTTCATCCTGAAATTATAGAAATACTCAATAAGAACTAACGTCAAATAAAATTAATAGACTTTTTTGTTACCACAGTTGTAGTGTCCCTGCTCTAGGGGTTGTGGGTTCACTCATAGTACTCACCCTGAGTCTATCTAATCTTTATAAATATATGTATTTATTACCCGACTACGATAAAGCCAAAAGAAGTCTATATATGTATGTATGAATGTTAATCTGTTCCCTCATATCTTCCAAACTAATTGTCTTATTTAGACAAATCATTAGAAGCGTCTTAATTGTCCGCTGGTTATAGGCTACATGGTGTAACATTATATTGAATGTGGCACCCTCCAAAGGACATAAAGTGACATACTAAATTTTTTTGTCAGTCGGGTTTAGTTTTTAACTGTCTTTATTATTTGTTTATATTTACTGTCGTTACGTATCAGACAGTAGTTAAGTTTGTTGTTGTTAAGTTTGTCGTCTTTGTAACAGACAACCATGTGTTTGACAAAAGTACAAAATTTTTTGTAAAAGTATGTTCCAATTCATAGTAATATAAAATATCTAAGAAAAATTATGAAAAAATTAAACAACAAGTATTCAACAATTACTTGTAGTCTGTTATGCCTGGGTAATGTGACTTTCTTACACAACAATCATGAAAATAATATCATCGTTTCTGATTTAAAAAAAAAAACAAACAAATCCACATCACAGTATAGAATTTAAATGATAAAAGATATCTAAATATTTTTTACAGATTTTGGGCTTTCTGTATTGACAAAAAATATTATTGTAGTTGCAAAAATTTTCTTAATATTAAAAAATAAAATTAACTTACATGCGAACACTTAAATTCTATTTTCATTGATTTGTCCTTACATTTTGGTAAACTGAGTAATTTAGTTTCATTTAAAGAATTTATTATATCTTGAATATTTTGCATTCCAACCATTTTATAAGGATTAAGGTAGGAGGTTATAAAAAATATAATATATAATTTATTTTGTGGATGATAATTAATCAAATACTCAGACTGCAAGAGTATAATTCATAACTTTACAATTATGTTCGTAATCGTAAAAATTTTAAAATTACTTATTTTCACGTGTCTCTGACTCATAAAATTTATTTGCGATTTGCGAAAAATATAATGAGAGTGACGCTGTCGCTGTCACGCTGACGCAATTGACGCATGGATGTGTTTTGTTTGTTACAATTTATCCCCAATAGGGAAAGGCAAGAGACATTAAGTCCATACAGCCAGGTCTGATTTTATTCAACTTCTTTTTCTTCTTTCACTTTATTGAGCAGCAAACAACATGGTGCGTTTTCCAATTACAGAGCATAATGCGACTTAGTGGCGCAGAATACTAAACAACTGAGCCACCACTGAGTTGGTATCTAGTTATTGTACTCTGTGGTTGGTATCCATTGCAAGCACGCACACGGAAGCCCTACTTTTGAGAGTGCTCGTTGTGAAGCGTTGCTGTAGCTTTGGAACTTTCAACGTTGAGCATTGAACATTATACCGCATAATGCGCTTTAGTGCTGATATTGGAAAACGCACATGGTTTCTGCCCTAAAGTGATCCAAAAATATTGATTCACGACGAATGCCATGATGAGACATGAGGGACATGAGCAAGACATGAGTGATGATGATCATGATGACATGATGATGACTTGATGAGTGACAGTGACACTGTGACAGTGACGTGACAATTGACAAACGCGTGTGTGAATTGCACAGATTATATTAAGTATCAGTTAGGATGCGTTCAAGCGCTATATGGGGGGGGGGGGGTATTATAAAAAGTTAAAGCCGTTCTATATGGTCGAGACGGGCCACCGACCATTGTGTCCTTGGTTGGGTCAACCAATTTTTGTATTCATTCTACACGGTCGGTGGTTGACTCAACTTGTCAGTTCCTCTCTAGTATTTGATGCGATGGCTCCTTGCCTTTTAAAGCAACAAAAGGTGGGTTTGGCAATAAATTTTTTATGCTAAGTGAAGAAGAAAAAAAGAAAGAAAAGAAAATGGATGAAACAGTGGCTCAAAGAGCGAATTACTTTGAACCACCTTAATATTTTACGGATTCTTGATTCTGATGACTTTCTGAATTTTCTTAATATGGATCAAGACTCTTTTAATGAATTACTTGAAATGGTGCGTCCAATGATTACAAAGGAAAATACAGTTATCCAAAAACACAGTATACATATACATAATAAAATACGCCGCCGCGTTGGCGCAGCGGTCACAGCGCTGGTTTGTGGCTGTTGCACGGGCGGTTGCGGGTTCGATCCCCGCACACAACATTTGTATTGGCCGTACAGATTTTTACCGTGGTATGGGTGTTTGTGTCGTGTGTGTAGAAAGAAATTCGTACACCGACCTGTCATCTTTTGTCTTTGTCGCTCGCGTATAAACATAATATTGTGGTTGCGTTCACACTGGTGATGTGACCCCCCGTATTGTACGTTTGAAAGTAAAATTCCACTAACGCGTGCTTAGTTACATTTTAAGGCAGCCGTCAAAAAATAAATATAATTATATGAATGAACAGAGTTATTATTGTTATTTACTCTTGGTTTAAAATTAAATTCCAAGATTTCAAGATAATTTCTTGCAAATAATCAATCTTGGAGTCATAGATACTATTTTTAGCCGACTTCAAAAAAGGAGGAGGTTACTCAATTCGATTCGATAATGGAATACCAGAGAAATCGAGGGGAACCCTTGAAAATCGGAGTGGCAACTAGTGAGTTTGTTTATTTATTTATTTTTTTGTCTACTTACGTTGTATTACTTGTCGATGTAATTGAAGTCTGTCTTATTCGTTTTATTTCCTTTTTTCATTAATAGAAACAATAATTACATGACGTAAAATTATTTTTATAAACGGTTGTACAAGGTATAAGTATCTAATTTTTGTTTTTATTATAGCTTCTGTTTGATTGAATTTTCTTTTTACAGGAACAGTATGTAAAATCAGCTACCTATTTGATCTTCTTCAAGTACCTGAATCAAAGGAATTTCAAAACTTCGTTCGAATGTCGGATAGCGATTTTGAATATTTAGGTACTCCAGAAAATCTCTTCAGCCATCAGCAAACAAGATACCGATTTCAGAGAGAGCATACCAGCTAAGATTCGACTTGCCGTGACACTCAGATATCTAGCAACTGGAGACAGCTACAGAAGTTAACATTACACCTTTAAAATATCCAGTCAATTAATATCTCAAATAATTCCTGAAGTTTGTCAAGCTCTCATTGATGTTTTGAAAGCTACTGTTACGCGTTAGGGTATGTAAATTAAACTTCACATAATATTACATATTTTTGTTATTACAAAGAAATAAGGTACACAATACAAGCAAATAAGGTTACAAAGAAATAAGGTACACAATACCATTGAGATATTATTACTAACGTATAGAGAAGCTATACCAAACAAAAAACGTGTCACATCTTGACGGCAAGAGCGCGGGGGGTGGGCGTGGCGAGAGCTCCGGTCGCCTCAATCGGTGCTGCAGCGCTACATAGCGACTGTTGTCTAAACAAATCATTAAAACATGCAGCGCTTAGCTGCTTAGAGATGCTATTTTTCACAATGACAAATGACGCAAAATGGCGTCCCTAAACATTTTGCTTAAATTAAGATTTAAAATTATTATATAGTTACTTACCGATGGAAAGTTACCCCTTTGCACTTCGACGTATTGGTTGAGTTATTACTACAATATCGCAGCACACACGAGGGCATATTTAAAGAGACTTTACACGATTTCGTTTTAAAATATTACGACCAAATGCGACTGCGTCGCTCTAAAATTCGCAAGCGACTGAGTGAGGTGCGGCCGGCCGACCGCAGTTGAACGGAACATAGTAGTGTTCGGCGATGTCTTCTCTATACGTTAGTAATAATATCTCAATGCACAATACAAACAAAAAAGGTTAAGTACAAAGAGATTGTTAGGGCGTAAATAAAACCGCAGGTTTTAATTACTATAATATTTGCTTTAATGTTTATTACTTATGGACGATCTTATCGCGGCTAGTGACATCAAGTGAAAACTCTAATATTATTTTTAAGAACACACATTACATTACTCTGTCGATAAACAACCAATATTTACATATAAAACCTAGTTCACGGAACTTCGTACATCTTAATACCTCCCCTCGAAGTCGTGAGCAAATCGTATTTATTTACATATCATTCCTAGATTACCTAAGCATTCATAATGTTTCGCTGCACCCAAACTTTTCGTAAAACATCCTCAAGCATTCTCTCTGTACACGAATATCGAAAATCCTCCCCTAGCCGTTGAGTGCAACTTTTAGCAACTAGCCGAAATTTCTTTTATGTTTGACATAGATATTCATCTTCTAGCGCTTTCCAATCAGTCGAATTACTCTTTCTTTTAGCTTTCTGCCTCGACATTGGATCCATTGTTGCTATCGCTGTTAACTAAGTTAAACATTTCGTTTTGACCGGATTCTCATGAGCATTGACGAACCCGGTCAACTTTGGAGCGCTGTAACAGCGTTTTAAATGAATGAAATTCAAAAAATTGTAGAGAAAAATTTTCCTCAAAAAACCATCTACAAGACTGGTCAGAGGTATTTTTTGTGAAATGTATAAAAAAAAGTTATAGAGCAAAAAAGAAAATCTTTATAGAAATTTTATCACTTTTTTGCTTATAACTTCTTTAATTTTTAAATTTCGGCAAAAAGTTATATGAACACTAGCTGACCTGGCGAACTTCGTACCGCCTTTTTTTTCTTAAATATAATAATTACATATACCAAAATAAAATATAGCCTATCTGTCAAGTTGGATCAATCTGCACACGGTGTGCAAATTTGATTAAAATCAGTTAAGTGGTTTAGGAGTCCATTGAGGACAAACATTGTGACACGAGATTTATATATATTAAGATATTTGTAGGCAAAGCAATTTGCTACAAATTATGTCCTCACAAATTTTTTGTAGGACAGATAGTTTAAATGAAAACACCATCGCAGCTTGTCGCTACTATGGGCTAACTGGCATGGAACGTCCGAGTGACGTCACAGCCTTCCGCGCCGGCCGGATAGTGTTATGTACTGGTATGTACATATACATATGTTTATGTTTTATCTTTTAGTTTTGCTATTGTTACGACATCTGTCAGGATGTAACAGATGAGTCTATTGTTTTTACTCTTACAATTGCTCGCCCATAACTCAGCCTCCATTGTCAAATTAAAGTAAAGAACCCATTGAACTAGCTACTAAATAACTTTACGCACATGTTAATCTATTCAACTTATTGTCTTATTAGTTTGTTATTGTTATTGATGTAACCATTGTACTTGCGTCAAATCACACTGTCACAGCTTGAAGTATTGTCTTTTCAATTTGTCGCACATGCTTAAATTTATAGATCATAAACAATACTAACAATACTCCAACGAACGTTCCCATGGTCATTGTTTTGTCATTACCTCATAAATTGTAATCGTTCTGCGAATGCAAGGGAACCGAGAAAAGTGGGAGCTGTGTAATTCAATAATAAATACCGAACACCCATCGGTAAGCGTCAGACTAGATTCAGTATCCATCCGATACAGACTGAACATATCAGTCCTCAATATCAAAACGCCTCTGTAACCTATAGTGTAACGCTCTCTTCAATGTTAATTGTAACGTGAATATATTTGAATAAACAGTAAATTCAAACGACGTTACTTTCATTATCCTGACAAGAAGTCCATCAAGAGAAATCAATATACCAGCATTCCGCCGGTATATAACAAAATTTTGGTGTCAGAAGTGGGATTCCACTCGACACTTCTCAAGAAAGAAAACAGAAGGTAGTCTCCAGGCTTTTAGTCAAGGAAGAATCCCAAGCTCTGGTGGCACATCCCTTGCGACGGTTTTGGCCTAAGAAAAGCGACAACGCAAGACAGGCGACGACGGCAAAGGAAGCTCTATTCGCGACGGTTTTGGCCTAAAGAAAAGCGATAACGCAAGACAGGCGACGACGGCGACGAGCATCAGGTTCAACACGACGGTTTTGGTCTGGCCTCGACGTACGACGGTGTTTTTCCTGAAAAGAAGAGGAGCAGCTACAGGCGACACTACACAAAGGCTACAGAGAGCAACTCAACCATCCCTCAGCAGAGCAGCTTCAGGCGTGGCCCCGATGAAACTATCGACTACGACCATGATACTACTGTAAGTTCTATAAATTCACTGTTTCACTATTTCATCTGCCAATCTGCTAGTCTCATTATCATTATTATTATATTTTTTTTTTTTTTTCGATAAATACCTAACGTAACGAATTAAATTATATAATTTTCATATTTTTTTTTTAAATAATCACTATTATTAAATAAATTGAAGTAACGAATTAAATAAAGACAAATCATTAGTATATAAATAAATAAAAAATATATATAATAATAATAAATATATATAATAAAAATATATATAATAATTTAACGAACGAAAGCTTAAATTAAAATGGCGCTATCTAATTCATCAAATAATGATCCGATAGTAAATCAATGCGCTAATCCTTCGCATAGCGTAGCGGGAAATTATCAACCACAAGTACGAGTTTCAATCGATACCTTATTAAGATTTATAGATTCTTATGACGGAAATAGAGACGATTTAAGTGCATGGCTCACAAATTGCGATCGTGCTTTTCAAATAGCTTCACAAGACCAAGAACAAATTTTATTCGCGTTTATACAAAACAAATTAACAGATAGAGCTCAATCCGTGTGCTCTAATACAACTTTTGACAACTGGGAAGACCTAAAGGAGTTCCTTAAAAGTAGGTTCGGTAATAGAAAACACGAAACCCATCTTTTATTTGAGTTACAAAATTGCAAACAATTATATAGTGAAACAATTGAAATGTTGCTGGTGCATTCTTTAAACCGAATGGCATTCGAGTATATTCATATAAACCGGTAGGTGTAGAAAAAGCTGTCTTATGTATATCTTTAGGATGCATTTTTATTTGGTGAAATCCGCTAGCTAAGTCTAATGTGGTAAAATAAGTTGAGTTTCCTAATTGATCTAATATTTCGCTGATATTAGGTAATGGATAAGCATCACCTATGGTTACATTATTTAATTTTCTATAATCGATTACTACGCGCCATTTAATTTTTCCTGAAGCGTCTTTCTTTTTAGGTACTACCCATAATGGTGATGACCACGGGCTAGTGGAGGGACGTATAATACCTTGTTTTAACATTTTATTTATTTGAGTTTTTACTTCCTCTTTATGAACTTCCGGATATCGATAACTTTTTGAGTTAATTGGGTTCTGTTGTTGTCCAGTATTTATCTCGTGAACAATTGAATTGGTACATGTCAGTTCGTCACCTTCTAAATAGAAAATTTCACTATATTTATTGCAAATTTTATATAACGATTGTTTTTCTTCATAATTTAAATGATCAGTTCTAAGTTCATTACATATCCTTTGATATCGTGAGAGTTTACTGTTTTCATTAATATTAGAATTATAATTACATGTTAGCTTAGAATAGTTATCATTAAACAAAGTGGCGAGATTATTATTATCTCCCATAATACTTAAACGATTGGCGGCATTAACATCGCCTGTACAATTAAAACAATTCGCGGTATTTTCATCGCGTATATAATTAAAACATTTCGCGGTATTTTCATTGCTTATATACTTAAAACACTTGGCGGAACTTTCATCGCCTATATACTTAGAACTACTGGCGGAATTATCGTCGCCTATATAATTAAAACATTTCGCGGTATTTCCATCGCTTATATAATTAGAACAACTGGCGGAATTATCGTCGCCTATATAATTAAAACATTTCGCGGTATTTTCATCGCTTATATACTTAGAACAACTGGCGGAATTATCGTCGCCTATATAATTAAAACATTTCGCGGTATTAATGAATAATGTGCTTAGTGGATTACAAGGATTATATTGTTTTGTCTATTTAGATGACATAGTTATATATGCAAATTCAATAAGAGACCATGAAATAAAATTAGAATCAATATTTAAAAAATTACAACAGCATAAGCTTAAACTCCAACCCGATAAATGCGAATTTATGCGACATGAAGTAGCTTATCTTGGACATGTAATATCTAATAAAGGTGTCTTACCAGACCCAGAGAAAACTAAAGTAATAACCAACTTTCCAGTCCCTAAAAACCCGAAAGAAATAAAATCATTTTTAGGATTAATAGGATATTATAGGAAATTTATAGAAAACTTTTCAAAGCTTACAAAACCTTTAACTAAATTATTAAAGAAAGATACACCATTTACTTGGACTGAGGAACAACAAGAGTCATTCGATACGATGCGTAACATATTAATATCACCGAAAATATTACAATACCCAGATTTCACTAAAGAGTTTATACTCACCACTGATGCTAGTAACTTTGCTATTGGAGCAGTATTAAGTCAAGGAAACATAGGGAAAGACTTACCGATAGCATACGCCTCTAGAACATTAAATCACGCTGAAAGTAACTATAATACAACTGAAAAAGAACTTCTAGCCATTAAATGGGCAATTCAACATTTTAGACCATATTTATACGGTAGACATTTCAAAATTGTAACTGATCATAGACCTTTAACTTGGCTTTTTAACGTAAAAGACCCAGGTAGTAAACTTGTTAGATGGCGTCTACAATTAGAAGAGTTTGATTATGAAATTATCCATAAACCCGGAAGAGTAAACTCAAACGCAGATTGTTTATCGCGTATTCAAATAAATACCGTTAATAGTACTTTACAAAATTTAGAAACATATACAGACTTCCAGAATTTTTTCTTACAGAATAATGAATTTACAATAAAAGACTTTCTTGAAATAAATAAACGACTTCTCGATAATAAACATAGACATATTGCCTACTTTACAAACATAAACCTTGATGAGGAAGACCCTTATGTAATTGAAACTTTTTCCCGAGGAAATGATATTGATATTTTACTTTCAGAACCTAGAGAAATATATAAAATTTATAAAACCTCATCCGACAAACAAGTCATATATCATTGTATTGCTAAATATAATCATTACGATACTTTAACCCCGAAAGACTTATTCTATACTTTACGAAATCTACGCGAAGAACTCATTAAAGATCAAATTAAACTCATATACTTACCGAACTTCAAAGATTCTTATAGTTCTCTTCACCCAGATAAAGTAAAACAAATTATCTTTTATATATTTAGAAATTTAGACATTTCCATTAGAATGTGTCATAATAAAATAATAAACCCGAATGCCGACGAAATACCTATCATATTGAAGGAAAATCATAATAGTACATCATCCGGTCATAACGGAATAATTAAAATGTATTCACGAATAAAAACCCAATACAATTGGCCTAATATGAAATCAGATATAATTAATTATGTAAGAAATTGTAAGCAATGTCAAATAAATAAAACTGTGAGGAAAAAGATTAAAGCACCGATGATCATAACAACGACTTCGACATACGCGTTCGAACGAGTAGCTTTGGATATTGTAGGTCCATTACCTGAAACCTCTAAAGGAAATAAATATATATTAACATTACAAGACGATTTAACAAAGTTCTCGCAATCTTTTAGTATGCCTTCACACGATGCAGAAACAGTAGCTGGAAAACTAATATTGTTTATGACTTATTTCGGTATACCTAAGACAATATTGACTGATCAAGGTACAGAATTTATGTCGAATTTATTAAAAGATATTGCAAATATATTTAAGATCAAAAAATTAACTTCAACAGCCTATCACCCCCAAACGAATGGAGCCTTAGAAAGAAGCCATTCCACATTGAAAGATTATTTAAAACAATACGTTTCAAGCGATAAAAACGATTGGGATGACTATGTTCCCCTAGCAATGTTTGCTTATAATACAAGTATACACAGTAGCAGTAAATTTACCCCACATGAATTAGTTTTTGGACAAAAACCTAACTTACCTAGCTCAATAGAAAATGTTAATGAACCTAATTATAATGATTACATACAGAATCTTAAGTACAAATTGAATAAAACTTTGAAAATAGCGAGAGATAATTTAATAGTTAGTAAGGAAAAATCTAAGGTTAGATATGACGAAAAACATAACGTTCATAAATATAAAATTAATGACGAAGTATATTTAAATTATAAAAGCCCTAATAAGCTCATACCAAATTGGAAAGGCCCTTACACTATAATTGCAATTAAACCTAACGCGAATGTTATAATAAAAACCGAAAAAGGAAAACATGTCAGAGTTCACGTGAATCGTATTAAATTAGCTAATAAGAATAACACCGAAAACAGTAAAACGGTAATAAAAGGAAAACCCACAATTAAAAAGATTATTAAACCTCCTGTAGGTTATTCATTGCGATCGCGACGACATTGAAGACGATAAAGAGATATATAGTTAATGAAAAACCAGATTCGACTCACACAATCAGCAATACAAAACTTTAATTCTACGATTAAGAAATTAAATGAAAATGAAAAATTAATATTAAAAAAACTTTAAGATCATTGATACATTTATAAATAATACTGATGCAAGTTTAACACTTATAAATTTAAAATCAACGGTTAGTACTCATTTCATTACATTAAGTTCATTAAGTGAAGAAATTTATGAAAACATCGAAATGTTATTAAATTCAATTTTATTTGCCAAACAAAATGTTTTACACCCATATATAATAACTCCAAGACAAGTATATACTGAATAATGAATAATCAGCATTACCTGAAACAAAACATTGGAATCATTAAATGATAAGTTAACAAATAATCTTAATAAAACCTTTGAGTTTCTACCTCAAAGCCATATATCATGGATAGTCTATTGTTTATGTATAAGTATATTACTATATTTAATATTTAAGTTTTGTAAAATAACGCAATTATATAAAACACTTACTTGTAATAACCACGACCCCGATAATTGTAGATGTTGCGTACAAATATTTAACCAGTGTAATCGAAGAAATAATAAGGCAGAAGCCTCAGTTAGAATGGCAGTAAGTAGTACTCTGAATGAAATAACTGAAACAGATAATGAGGATAGCATAGTAAGACAACCACTTAGAATAACTAGATCCCCAAGCGTAGAGTCTCATTCTAGATTTAAGTATACTTATAATTTAAATAATTAAGCACTTGTGTTAAATTTAAGGTAGACATGTATTTTATTTTAAAGGAAAATATTAAAGAAAATGTCGTATTAAACAAAAGAAGAAAAGATTTTTATGTTATCCAATAAATAAAAAAAAAAAAATCATGAAATTGTTGTTAAAACATTGTAATGAAACAAAATAAAGAAAATTTTTATGTTAACTAATAAATAACGAATTATGAAAATTGTTACTAATGTGTTTAAGAATAAGAAATAATTGTAAGCCAACATTTAATATAATTTGTGTAATCTTGTTAGAATAAGGAATACTTACTGTAAGACACACTGTTTATGAGAACATTAAGTTCAGAGACAAGAACTATGTCATTGTGTAAGTTTAATTAGTTGTTATTTTATATTAATGAGAGCGTAACTTTCAATATTTCAGTTTATGTAAACAAACTTTTGTAAACAACTTGTAAACCCCGTTGTTCACTTTAAGTGGGGAGGTGTTATGTACTGGTATGTACATATACATATGTTTATGTTTTATCTTTTAGTTTTGCTATTGTTACGACATCTGTCAGGATGTAACAGATGAGTCTATTGTTTTTACTCTTACAATTGCTCGCCCATAACTCAGCCTCCATTGTCAAATTAAAGTAAAGAACCCATTGAACTAGCTACTAAATAACTTTACGCACATGTTAATCTATTCAACTTATTGTCTTATTAGTTTGTTATTGTTATTGATGTAACCATTGTACTTGCGTCAAATCACACTGTCACAGCTTGAAGTATTGTCTTTTCAATTTGTCGCACATGCTTAAATTTATAGATCATAAACAATACTAACAATACTCCAACGAACGTTCCCATGGTCATTGTTTTGTCATTACCTCATAAATTGTAATCGTTCTGCGAATGCAAGGGAACCGAGAAAAGTGGGAGCTGTGTAATTCAATAATAAATACCGAACACCCATCGGTAAGCGTCAGACTAGATTCAGTATCCATCCGATACAGACTGAACATATCAGTCCTCAATATCAAAACGCCTCTGTAACCTATAGTGTAACGCTCTCTTCAATGTTAATTGTAACGTGAATATATTTGAATAAACAGTAAATTCAAACGACGTTACTTTCATTATCCTGACAAGAAGTCCATCAAGAGAAATCAATATACCAGCATTCCGCCGGTATATAACAATAGTAAACTCCGCTAGTAATTTGATCATAACTTCGTCAATTTTTGTCGTAGAACAAAAATTTTTGCACTGTATGTTAAGGATTTCTTAGTTCTATAAATCTGCATTCTCAACTAAAAACGTTACGGATCCTCATTCTATAATCTTTAGATTCTTTGTCATAACCCATAAAGATTCTAACTTCTTAATTAGAGTCAAATTTACCTTTTTGGTTCCCTTTATCTTTATAGTAAAGTTTTGATCCGAAAACTTTCATATAGATCACTGTTGGTTTCTTTCCTGTCCATACAGTGTATGGTATATTACCTTTTAATGCAGTAGTAGGACACCGATTTCGTATAAAATTAGCAGTATTTACAGCTTCTGCCCAAAAACTTGGAGGGCTTCCAGCTTGACGCATCATGCATCGCGCCATCTCAACTAAAGTCCTATTTTTTTCTTTCAGCAACACCGTTATGCTGAGGGGTGTACGGTACTCTGGTACAGTCAATCTCCGTCTAATTCCTTCTTTCTTCAAGAAATCATCAAACTCTGTATTTATATATTATTATCTCTTCCATTATCTGACTGTAAATTCTTTATCTTGTTTTCTGTTAAGTTTTCCACGTACGCTTTACACTCTTTAAATACTTTGAAGACGTCGCTTTTGTTTGCTATAAAATAAACTTCGCACCAGCGAGATTTGTCGTCAATAAAAGTGACAAAATATTTTTTATTACAAAATGACTAGTGCCTCATAGGACCATATATATCTGTGTGTACTATCTCTAACAGATTCTATTCTATTCTTCACTAGATTTAGGAAATGGCTTAGATGCCAGTTTTTGACTTAAACATATCTCACATTCGGATAACTTTTCGTTAACATCAAATGTCAAACCATCTACTAAATTATTCTTAGCCACAGCCTTGAGCTCACGTTCATTAATGTGTCCCAAGCGCTCATGCCACATGTCAATTGGCTTTTTCGCCACTTCAACATTATTGGAGTACTGTTGACCCAATCTCACATGGTACAAATTACCTACACGGTCTGCTTTAATATGAACCTTTTTGTTTTCGTCCATAACTACAGCGTTATTCTTCGAAAAATGAACTTCAAAACCATGATTAATCATTTTCGATACTGATAAAAGGCTTGTTCTTAAGTCTGAGACGTAGTACACCTTTTGGATGTCTATCTGGCGTTTTTCACTACCTGTATCAACCGGGAGTGTAACTTTTCCTACTCCAGTTATTTCCGTATTCTCATTATTTGCCAAACATTGTCGTAGGTTCTAGCTGCTCAGAATTGCGTTCTGCTTGTTTTGCATTTTTGTTTTACGTTCTCTCGCCATGTATCCTCGACGACCACAACGATAACATTCAACTTGCCTCTTACTATTGGGTAAAATGTTATTGTGTGTCGTTTTCTTTGGATGCATTTCGTTTTACGAGTGCGTTTGACGAGCATAGCTCCCTGATCAGTTACTGTAAATTTTCTACCTTCATAATCTTCGACAATCTTTACCTTCAATATCTCTGTAGACTGTAGATCATCTCGCGATTCCATTGAAGTGCGAAACATAGCAAATGAATCTGGTAGACTGTACGATAGTAAAATCGCTAATAATTCGTCAATCACTACTAAACCGATTTGTTTGAGCTTTTTAACTGTGTCAAACAAAATCTGCAAGGTGCTTACGAAGATCTTCTTCTTCCTTCATGCGCGTCAGTACAAGTTTCTGCAACAACGACGCTTTACGCGCTGGTCCACTAGATTCATATATTGATTTCAATTTATCCCATACCTGTTTCGAAGTATCCAAACCATCTAATGCTATAAGCTCACTAGGGCTAATAGCCAGTAAATTATTTCTGATTCGGCTAGTTTGTATTTGTACCGGTGAATCGGGAATAACAGAAAATGTTTAAGGGGAAGAAGGACGGTGCATTTCAGCCAGTTATGTGTCTTCAAAAGAACCGGTAGAGCTCATTGCACTCAAAGATGAAGTAGAACGTTGAATGAGGCTATTTCTGATTCTTTTGGTCAATAATTCATCCAATTCAAACATTACTTCCTGCTGCTCAACATCTGTGAAATATTTTTTCAATTTGGAAGCTATTAATTTTCCATATATATCGCACATATCTTCCTCTTGAGCAGATTGGTTGCTTAATACCGTTTGGATCGTTTTTAATGCGTCCTGCATTTTTTCTGCTGCTTTTTGAAGCTCAGGAGGGTTAGATAAACGACGCTTCAAAGCAGTCCTATTTGAGGAAGATGGATAACCTTCGTCTAAATATATAGTAACTTGTTCATTTACTTCCTGACTATCGTCAAGCTGCCCATCTGCTGTTTTACTCTTTTCAGTTGCTTGTGTCTGAAAAAAAATTAAGGTAATATAAATATTTTTGTTTGTAGGGGCACTAGATGGGAAACACATTAAAATACAAAGCCCCTCTAAATCTGGTTCAGAATATTACAATTACAAAGGATACTTTAGTATTGTTCTATTAGGTCTAGTTGACAGTAATTACTATTTTTTATTTTACTGATGTAGGTGCTTAAGGCCGGATTAGTGATGGTGGTCTTTTAAGACAGACTATATTATGGAAAAAATTTATTGATAAAAGTATTAATTTTCCTCCACCTTGCCCACTACCAAACACAGATATTGAATTTCCATATTTTATATTGGGTGATGGTGATGGTGTATTTGCTCTTCATACAAATATTTTAAAACCATACCCTGGAAACCACGAGACAGGCACCCCTGAAAGAATTTTTAACCAAATACTATCTGGCTCTCGCGTCGTTGTTAAAAACACGTTCGGTATTATGGCAAGTGTATTTAAGCTGCGTATCGACTTCGCGCTCCTGGCGCGCGCGCCATGAATGACCGTGCCGAGAGTGCGTTCCGCGGAGCGCGTTCCAAAGATTTGAAGTATATCAACTAAGCGCGCCTGGCGCGCGTGGCAACTGTTCCAGTGTTTGACCGTTCATCATGGAAGCTAGTCGTGTACGAGCAGCAGCAGCTTTTGTAATTATACACAGCATTATAAAAAAGAAAAAAGAGAAACGAAAAGTGCGTTGGTGGATAAAAGAGCTGTACCGAAAAAGAATGCAGTATGGAGTGACACTTATAAGAGATATGCAGTTCGAAGTGATAGAAGACACAATAAAAAACTTCACAAGAATGTCTACAGAAGATTTTTATTACTTGCATAACTTGATAGAGCCAAAGGTGAAAAAAATGGACACCCAGTTTCGCGAAGCTATCACAGTGACTGAAAGGCTGGCTATAACTTTGAGATTTCTTGCCACTGGAGACTCGTATACAAGCTTGCAATACCTGTTTAGAGTTTCAAAGCAGTCTATATCTAGGATAGTCCTAGAAGTTTGTGATGCTATCAGTGAGGTTTTAAAAGATTGGGTAAAAGTAAGTGAAAAACACAGTATTAATTAGTATTATATTTATTTAACTTTTTTAAATTAAATTACTTCTCGTTAGCTTGAGTTGACATACTGGCCAAAGAATCAGTATTTAAACTTGAGAGATTTTGAGGCTCTTGTGTTGTATACCCATAAAGTGTACTGTATTTGCCTAAATCGGCTTCAAAAATTATATTGTTTATTGCCTGTTTGACATATATTAAAGTATGGCTGTCATATTTTCTTAATTCATTTGCTATGTGCTGGCCATAACTGAAATATGGATCAGTAGCTTGCGACTGTTCGGTTAAAATTTTGAACGCTTCTGTCAACATTTTATCGTCCTCTTCTTCTTGTTTCCTTTTTTTTGAGGTCTTCTTGGCAGTTTTTTCCGGTGCTTTTTGAATAATATCATTAAATTGTTCTTGTGTATTACACACTTTATTTTGTGGTGTAGATTCCTGAAATATGAACGTGAATTTAATTAACTTTGTATTTTATAGTTATTTGTAATTTTACAGATCCCCACATCCGAGACAGACTGGTTGGAAATTGCTCAAGAATTTCAAGAAAAATGGGATTTTCCTCATGCTATAGGTGCCATGGATGGAAAACACGTTATGATACAGGCACCTGGTAACAGCGGCACGGAATATTATAACTACAAACACTTTTTTAGTATCGTACTCTTCGCTCTCGTAGACGCGGACTACTGTTTTAGATACGTTGACATTGGTTCCCAGGGGAGACTTTCGGACGGGGGGATTTTTAAACGTACTACATTATACAAAAGACTCGAAGAAAAGTCCATGAAAATACCTCAGCCATCGATACTTCAAATACCATACACCCTCAGAGTTCCATACGTTATTCTGGCAGACAAAGCATTTGCACTAAACGAATACACAATGAAACCGTTCCAAGGGGAGCCAGAGAGGGGATCTCCAGAAAGAATATTTAACTATCGTCTGTCAAGAGGACGTAGAGTAGTGGAAAATGCTTTTGGAATAGCAAGCTCGGTTTTCAGGGTTTTAAGGAAACCTATGTTACTGTCACCCAGTAAAGCTACAAAAGTAGTTTTGGCTGTTATACATTTGCACAATTTTTTGCGAAAGAGGTCCAGCCAGAAATACACACCACATGGATCTTTAGACACGGAAACAGTAACTGGAATCACACCAGGTAGTTGGAGAAATGACGGTGATCATTCATCATTACTCCCTCTCACTAATGTACCACGTAGAACTGGGAATGACGCAAAGGAAATACGTTTACATCTCGCTCAACATTTTGCCACTAACGGAACAATACCCTGGCAAAATAGATATTGAAATTAGTAATATTATTCACCTGCGTAGCGACTGTGGCATCATCTTTATTCCCATCGTCTTGCATAGTATCTGTTGTATAATTTGGTGAACACTTGTCTTGCATGAAATTGAAATCATCAAAACCAAACCATTTTGATACGTAAATACTGTCCCGACCTGTGAACAATCAACCAATAACATATTTAAAATGTATATGTGAATTTTTATTTATGTCTTCTAGCCTGCCTACAAATATTTCACCTGAGGTAGGGCACAGCAGGAAATACCTGAGGTCGGGCACAGCAGGAAATTTCCTGCTCAAAATATGGAGCAGCCCGACTGGGGTAGTACCTCGACCTTACAGAAGACCACAGCTAAATAATACTGCTTTCAAGCAGTGTTGTGTTCCTGTTGGTGAGTAAGGTGACCAGAGCTCCTGGGGGGATTGGGGATAGGGTCGGCAACGCGCTTGCGATGCTTCTGGTGTTGCAGGCGTCTATAGGCTACGGTAGTCACTTACCATCAGGTGAGCCGTACGCTTGTTTGCCGATCTAGTGGTATAAAAAAAAAAACAAAACCACAATCATCTAAATCGGTCCAGCCGTTCTCGAGTTTTAGTGCGACTAATTCTTATTTATTATATAGATAGTTTAGTTAATTTCTCCGTAAACTTATCATGCAAATACATGTTATTTTTTATATAAAACTAAAAATAATAAAAAATCTGTATCATAATAATTACCAGAACCAGTGATTTGGCTTTTAGATATTCTCCATTTTTCTCTTCTGTACGATGATAGGAGCACAGTCATTTTTTTTTTAACTCCGGCACAGGGACTCCCATTTCACTACTGATTTCTCTCCAAGCATCTTCTCTAAGCGATTTATTATGATACGAAGAACTTTTGTTGTTCCACAAAAGTTCTTTCGTACCATATAGCTGAATTAACTTACGGCAACTTTGGTTATCCATAATTATTATTCGGAGCGCAACAAACACAAAAAAATACGCCGACCCGTCTCAATTGGCGCGCGCGCCTCGACTGATGCGTGGTAAAAAACCGACACCCGACGGAACGGACCGCTCCGCGTTCGGGCGCTCCAACGAACACCTTGGCGCGCGTTCCAAACTGGTATCCATTTCGCGCGGCTGGAGCGCGCGCCAATGTTCGAACTCTCGGAGCGCGAAGTCGATACGCACCTTAGAGTATTCAAAAAGCCAATAGCTCTAGAAGTTGAAAAAGCATCTATTACAATGACATGCATTCTACTGCATATTTATCTGAGAACTAGCAGCACATTGCGGAATATCTATACTCCAAGAGGAGAGCTGGATATACAGGGTGAGGCGTAATTAATGGATAATCCTTTACCTGCAGCTGGAGAATATCATAACGGATCAGAAAAACACAATTCATGTTTAGTTAAAGTATCATGGTTTTTTAGTTATCGGCCATTTTTTAAAAATTTAGAAAAATGACACCCTTGCTCACTAATTTTGTTGTCACAGTCGCAAAAACATGAATTATCTCTATAAGATTTTTATTTATTAAACTTGAATAGATGTACTATCAAATGTATTATGTCATTTTTGTGCTGTTGCCTAATTTTTTTTTTCAAATGCAACCGAAATTTTTTTTTTCTTCTTTCAAATAATTTTTCCTTTGTGGTTGATCGCTCATATCTTAAAAAAAATGTATGGAGACTTGAATGACCAACTTATGAAAAACTAGCCTATTTAATTGAGATTGTAAAAAGGTATAACAGATAGTATTTGATACTTCGGTTTCAAAGAATTTTTATAATTTATAAAAATAGAGCCCATTTATTGTTTTAAGAGGGCTATTACAATTTTTCTTGGATTTGAGCGTTTGACTCGAGTTTTGATGTGTGATTATGGTTTATATAAATCCACAAATTAAAAAAATTATATATTACCAAGAAAGTTTGATTCGTATTCTTGGAAATGTTTTAAATAAATATTTCAATTTGTTTACGTACATCAGTAAAAACTTAGTCTCTGGAAAGGATGTTTCAGAAAATTTTAGTTTTGGGCATCGTTTCATGCTTTGTTATATCGAAGATATAATAATTTAATCATTTTTAAAAATGTTTATGGTACAACTGTATCTTCTACTTTGGAATGATTAATGCAATTTATTATGTTTCATACAGTAATACATCATAAATAATTCTGCAAAACAGAGAGTTACTGATAATATTTCGTCCGAAATTAAATTTTTTATCTATGAATATATAATCCAAATTCAAACAAAAAGTAAGTAATTACGAAGCTTACTATATTACCTTGCTTGAAAAAAAAAATAGTCCATGTAAATGAAATAATAAGTAATGTAAAAATTATTGTATGTAGTGCTAAAATCCTTTATAAATCTCGGGACTCGCGGTCTGTAACTTTAGATAGCGCCAAGCGCTCACGGAGGGTGGACGTATCGCTCGCTGTTGCTGTGTTACGCGATCTCACCAATTAGCGAATGTAACGCAACCTTGATTCTTAGTCCGAGAGCGCAACCAACACTTTTTGATTATTTATTGAAAAAAGAACATATTTACAAAAAATATGTTTAAAAGTAACAGTGTGATTCCTTTTTTTTACCGACTTCAAAAAAGGAGGAGGTTCTCAATTCGACTGTATTTTTTTATGTGTTACTTCAGAACTTTTGACTGGGTGGACCGATTTCGATCAATTTTGTTTTAATTGAAAGGTGTTGCGTGTCATGTGGTCCCATTTAAATTTAATTGAGATTTGACAAGTACTTACTTTTACAGTTATATCTAATAATGCGTTTTTACTTGACTACTTTTTCGTCAACCTACGTTGTATTATACGATTTTGATGATTCTTACTTTAATCGAAAGCTAATACTTGTCATGTAGTATTGTTTAAGTTAGATCGAGATTTGATTACAACTTTTTCCAACTTTTTTGTCCGAGGTCACAGCACTTTATTAATAATAATAAATTCTAACTAACAAAACGTATCTCGTGGAAGTAGTATGGTAGCACACTGACTCTAGCAACTGTCTAAAACTTCACACACAATACGCCGACAAACAATTACGCAAACAAACATTTATGTTATTCTTTTGTGTGACTCTTTCACCCATTGCATGAAAGAATGAGACAACACTTCCGTCTTTTGTTTTTCGTCATCGGAGCGGTAATAAAAAAGGTAATAAAGCGGGTACAAAAAATGGGTACTCTCTGTGGAAATTTTTGTGTGTTTGTGTCATTTTGAACACTTGTTATGAAAGTAAATAATAAACTGTGCAAAGATAACCTTCTTTTCTTTCAGCTCCGTTAAATTTAATTCATAAATTAATAAAATATATTTAAAATAAAATTTAAAAAAAATCTGTGATTAAAACAATAAATGGGCTCTATTTTTATAAATTATAAAAATTCTTTGAAACCGAAGGATCAAATACTATCTGTTATACCTTTTTACAATCTCAATTAAATAGGCTAGTTTTTCATAAGTTGGTCATTCAAGTCTCCATACAATTTTTTTTAAGATATGAGCGATCAACCACAAAGGAAAAATTATTTGAAAGAAGAAAAAAAAATTTCGGTTGCATTTGAAAAAAAAAATTAGGCAACAGCACAAAAATGGCATAATACATTTGATAGTACATCTATTCAAGTTTAATAAATAAAAATCTTATAGAGATAATTCATGTTTTTGCGACTGTGACAACAAAATTAGTGAGCAAGGGTGTCATTTTTCTAAATTTTTAAAAAATGTCCGATAACTAAAAAACCATGATACTTTTACTAAACATGAATTGTGTTTTTCTGATCCGTTATGATATTCTCCAGCTGCAGGTAAAGGATTATCCATTAATTACGCCTCACCCTGTATATGAAAATGGAGAGTTAGTCCAACCTGGCTTTTGGAGGCAAAGAGATCATTCTAGATTATTTCTCTTACAAGTTGTACCCTGCAGAATTCCAAGAAATGCAATAGAAGTGAGATCAAATTTTACTATAGGTAATTTTTTATACCATCAAAAAATAAAAGCAAAAAATTAAAAAAAAATTATATGTCTAACGTGATGTGCCTACATAGTATTATTTATGTATTGTGTACTCTGTCTAAATTGTTTTATTGTTACGTAGGTACATATGAATAAATGTTTTATTATTAATATTCAGGTATTTTTATTTATTGTTTATATACTTACTATAGTATTTAATTTACTGGAACACTCATACACATCTCCCAGAAATGACTCCATGACATTATAAAATACCCAAATGGGTTTGTATATATCTTCTTCACCACAACCAGAAGTTATTGAATACTTCTTCTTCTTTATATGTTGTCTAAACGAGGCCATTAAAGCCTCTTTTTTTTTCTTAAGCTCAGGAATAGGAATCTCCATTTCATTAGAGATCCTTACCCAAGCATGGCGCACCTGAAATGTGTAAAACAAATTTATTTGCTAATACTGATTTTTATCAAACATAGCTAATAACCACAAGGGAACCTGCTTCAAGTTAAAAAAAAACGTTCAAGTGCTATGACACCAGAGACAAACACACAGAGACCGACAGACATTAGTGGCAAACTTATACTTTTTCAGGAAATCCATAAAACCTATTTCCTTTTAGCCGCACTAAATAGTATTTTTTAATGACGAATTAACCGTTGGTTATTGTAATAGATTAGGATGACAACATTTTAAAAAATATATATATCATTTTTACTTTGATTGGGATATTTACTGCACTAATAGGTTAAAAGTTGTTGGATAAAAAATACGTTTAACCAATTAAAAAATACAGTAAAGGCACTTAATTGGTTATTTATTTGAAATTAATTAGGATTTTATTTAATAAAAACATCTGGTAATTAATAAGTAACAGAAAATAAGAAACAAATAAATTCAAAATCAGTGTGTTTTTCTAATTCAATTTTTTCAATTGTTGTCTCACACTCATTCATAGCAGTAAAATATAATTATGCAGCTGACTAGAATTAAAAAATTGTTTTGAGCGTTACTTTGTTAGTTACTTTGCTTTTTTGTCGAATTAGAAAAAAATGCACTTACTAGGTTTATCAAATTTGTTAATTATATACATATATAAACTACAGCAAAACTAAAGTTATGACAAATAGCAGCAAAAACCCTATAACAATAGGGGACGAACATATAGAGTATGTCAACCAGTACCCATACCTAGGTAAACAAATAAGTTTCGACCCAAAAAGTAACGAAAAGGAAATAGAAAGACGAACCAAAACCACTTGGAATAAGTACTGGAGTCAAAAAGAAACACTAAAAAGCGACCTACCAACTCAGCTCAAAAAGAAAGTGATGGATATGTGTATACTCCCTACATTGACCTATGCATGCCAAACATGGAAGTTTTCAACAAAGGCGAAAAGATTAATAGTCACATGCCAAAGAGGGATGGAACGGAGTATGATGAAAATAAAAAAGATACAAAAAATAAAGCACTCCAAAATCAGAAGGGAAACGAAAGTTATAGACGCTCTCAGCCAGGCCCAGAAACTTAAATGGAAATGGGCTGGCCACGTTGCCAGACTGCAGGACGAGAGGTGGTCATCCGAAGTAACCACATGGAAAGGTCCAGAGGGCAAAAGAAGGAGAGGTCGGCCACTAGCACGCTGGGCAGACGACGTCATGGAGATAGCAGGGCCTAACTGGGTATGGAAGGCTCAAGATAGAAACAAATGGCAATCTCTGGAAGAGGCCTTCACCTCATAGAGGGTTCTGGTGCACTTACAACTTCTTTTTTTACTCTAATTTTATTTTGATTAATAGTTAATTGTTTTAATTTTTTTACCAGAAAACTGCTTCTTTATTTACCAAACTTTGTAACTAATTTTAGTACAAGAAAACCAGAAATAAAAAGGCTTTTTATTTTATTTATTTATTTATTATACATGAAAAAAAAAAACAAAAGCAAATTGTACAAGACTTAAATAGGTACTAGATTATTAAAGTCTCGTGATATTTGAAACAGAATATCACGATCACGATTCAGCCTGTAATATCCCACTGTTGGGCATAGGCCTCTTCCCCATGTAGGAGAAGGATCATCATCATCATCATGTGGGGAAGGATGTTTCAAATATATCAAACTAAAAAAAATGCGCTTACTAGATTTATCAACGGACGTAGCTACCGCCGCGCTACAGAGGCCCCTAACGTGTGTAAGCAAAAATTAGTAAAATGTTATACACGATGTGTCTCATGCTTTCCAGGAAAAAACATATAGAAAAACTGTCATACGTACCCATAGAGTTTTCACTTTAGAAATGACAAAAGTCAAAAAAGCTACCCCTTTTTCTTTCGTGATAAATCTTTACCCTTCACAGGGTACTGCCCCCCTGACTAATTTTTATACAGGGCCCCTATAAGGCACGCTACGCCGCTGTTTATCAATTTCGATATTTATTATACGACAAAAATCAAATTATTGGATTAAAGGTATCAATCAAATCATGTTCACACGACTCCATTAAAACGAAAAATGCTAAAAAAAAGATTGATTTCGAAAAATGGCGACTTCGTGGCCATTTCAATGGATAAAATACGTAAACTACAAATTAGCAACTAAACCTAGTGTGTAGGTTATGTATTTACCTTTATCTTATCTTTGTGATCTTTGTGTTTAGGGTTCCAGATAACCTCTTCATTCTTGTAAAACTCCAAAAATTTGAAAGTATCGTCGTTTGTTAAGAAATACATTTTGGACGCGTAGGTACTAAAACTGTCGTAGTACTGTACTACTGTCTGTTTGTTCCAGCTAATTTCTGAAACGGCTGGACCGATCTTGATAGCTGATGTAATAAGGCGTAACTTAGGCTACTCTTATTTTAGAATTTTATTTATTGCAATTACGTCTCAAAAAAGTTACGTTCTCTAAGCTTTGCTATAACTCCGTCCAATCGTTTAATTTAATCCAAAGTTGTTTAATCGTTTTCGTTTATCTTTTTGACAGTTCAAGACGAAATTAAATTAGTGAATTTAGTGATTGCCTTACACGTTATTAATTCGAATTGAAAAAATAATCGATTTTATTTAAGAAAAACTTTAAATCGATTTAATGAAATATTTTTAGTTTAAAAATATTGATTACTCGTTTATTAATTAGTTTGTTAAATAAATAAGTAGGTAGGTATGTGATTTTCCAAGTATATTTGCTCATAACTCTTGATACAAACTTGATTTAGACTTAATTAACCACGCGTTTTAACGTTAAATTTCACTACCCAACGCGTGCATAGTTACATTTAAAGACAGCCGTCAAAAATAAATAAAAAATGAATAGAGTTATTGAAATATATATAAAAAATATAAATATAAATATATGGTTCGAAATTAAATTCCAAGATTCCGACTTATGTACTTTTTTGCAAATAATCAACCTTGGAGTCATAGATACTATTTTTATTTCCTCTTTTTATTAAATATATAGAAACAATATGTAATTACATGACGTAAAATTATTTTTATCATAATAATGATCGATTTATCTATATTTGTCTGTGGTTGTTTCTGCACAGGATGACAGGACACTTCACTCAATCAATTGATTCAATTTCAAACACAAAATCGTCAATAAAGGAAGCATGTCGATTCTTTCCAAAAAAGATCGATTTTCAAATCGATTCAAATCGTAACCTGATGAATCGATTCATAAAATAATCGAAGTCTAAAAGATCGATTTAAAAAAAATCGATATATATTTTTTCAAATTTGTATTTAGTACCTATTTACAATGTAAATATAAATCCATTTTAGGAAAAACAAGAAAGATACCATAATAAACAATTTCTAGGCTCTCATATCAGTAAAATGAGGAATTTTAGTTCAGGGAACTTGATAAAAAAAATTTTTATTATCATATCAATAAACTGATGCTTGTTTTTAACCGACTTCCAAAAAAGAAGGAGGTTCTCAATTCAACTGTATTTTTTTTATTTTGTATGTTATCTCAGAGATTTTGACTTAGTGGACCGATTTCGATGAATTTTGTTTTAATTGAAAGGTGTTACGTGTCATGTGGTCCCATTTTAATTTAATTAAGATCTGACAATTACTTTTAGATTTATATCTAATAATGCGTATTTACTTGACTACTTTTTCGTCGACCTACGTTGTATTATACCGCATAACTTTTTACTCGGTGTACCGATTTTGATGATTCTTACTTTAATTGAAAGCTAATAATACTTAATTGTCATGTAGTCTTGTTTAAATTAGATCCAGATCTGATTACAAATTTTTGAGTAATCTTTAATAGCGCGTATTTACATGACTATTTTTTCGTCTTATTACGTGTATTACTTGTCGATGTAATTAAAGTAGTTTTTTTAAAATATATAAATATAATAATCTCGTTTTAATTTGATCAAGATATAATGAGTACTTTTTGAGTGATCTTTGATAACGCGGATTTATATATACGCGGATAGATAAGATTCCGGCTGCGCTTCAATCTCTGCCTTTACTGAAGTTTAAAAAAGTTATTAAGCAAGCTTTATTTAGTAAAGCCTATTATAGCATTAATGAATGCCTTAATGATGAAAAGGCATGAGAGTGAATAAAGCTCGACCAGGCTATGTCTATGAGTCTATGACCCGCCCTATAAATAGATAGTTACATTATACATATATTGTGAGCAGGTGGCATGTGGTGGTCTCGGCATGCACGATTGGTTGTCTCGTGTTTGTCCTGATCATTTCATGGTCCACTATTGCGTTTTTATCTTGTATCTGACTTTGCATTTTTTAAAAGAGTACCGAGAGTTTTTTCCTCCTTCTTTTTTTTTCTCTCGGCCTACACTAGGGACATTATGTTATTTATTGTAATATTTAATAAAGCCGAGGATAAAGTAAGAAGGTAATGTCTATCGAGACATTAGTAACTGTTGTATTTTTTTAATAATTATGTGTTCAATGAGATCTTAGAAATTACTTACAGATACAACTTCTGCCTGTATTTGTTATGTATGTTAATTTAAAAATAATAAAACAAAGTTTTGTTTATTTTAAACACTTTATTGTTTTTTCTTCCTTGTGTAGAATAATTTCTTATCGTTGCAGTGGGCGCTGTAACGATCCTTTCTTCAGTCATACACTAAAAAAATATTGGTTAACGACAATAGTAAAGTTATAGACAACTCATGTACTATATATTTTTACTTACGATTGATAGGAACGCCTTCGTCTGCTGTGTGCCCTTCCATACATTCTGGACAATAGGTTGTCTCGCAAGGATTCTCCGTTGATGTTGGGAAGGCAGGAGTCAGTTCAACCGGTGGCGGCTTAAAGGAAAAGTTATGTTTTTTTACATAAAAGTCTCAAACAAAATTAAAATAATAACTTAGTCGGATTATTTTGAATGAAACAGAAGATTTTCGACTGGATATTCCAAAATTAATTGCTAGTACTAAAAACCTCAGTTCGTCGAGATATTATTTTTACTGTTTATACTTACCTCCAGTCTATATAAATAAGAAATTTTACATGGATCCCAAGTAGTACAAAGCGTAGCGTTGTGCACCATGTCTTTCCTCGGCTCGTCACCGAAGTAGTCGAATGATATTACAACATTGTAATCTATTGCACATTGTTCTAAAAACTCGTTAATAGACACCTAAAATATAAAATTTTGTGATAAATACTCAAATTAGTTCAGGTTCATGAAATCGTAATAAAGTGACCTTGTTTAGAGTAGTAGTGTTTAGTATTACAAACAACTACGAACCATCACGCTACACTGAGTACCTACACACTCGCTTTAGTGCCTATAGTCAATCTTAATATTCTGCTAAGTATTGAAATCTATCAGAACTCGAGGCTTCCACAACCTATCAGTACCTACCACAATTTGGCTAAGGTGGTGGTTATTGCCTGAAAAAACCTTGAGCAGAGATATTGATGCAATTATTATTAGTTTATCGCATTGTTAAAGTATTTGTTCAAAATTCCTACTATGTCAATCCAGACCACATGGCCTATCTATAAGTGTGATGCCTCGAAATTTGCGGCCAGACGGCGGCAGCGGCGGCGGCGCGGGAGCGGCCGGATCGTATGCGCACAATCAAATGGACCGACCCTCGAAAACAGCGGCGGGCCAGCGGTGCGCTGGCGGGCAACGAGCGGTGACTCCAGTCAAGCGGTGACCGCCCGCGCGTCAGCATTGCAGTGTCGTTGTGTGAGCGCAACGGCAATATGTTTATACGCGAGCGACAAAGACATAAGATGAGGGGCCGGTAGTATTTCTGTGGTCTGTGGGTGCGGCCTTACTATAGCTAGCCACGCGATCTGCCGCTGGTTTCGAGAACGGTCGGCGTTGCCCGCGCCGCTCCCGCCCCGCCGCCGCTCCCGCACTGCCGCCGCTCCCACCCCGCCGCCACTCCCGCCCCGCCGCCGCTCCCGCCCCGCTGCCCGCTAAATTTCGAGGCATCGGCCTAAGGCATATCTAGAAGGTCAACTAAATTTTTGCCTTATTCTCGTATTGTAATTTAAAGAAAAATATTATTCAAATACTTACTATTTTTTCATCCTTTTTAAGTCATGTTGAATTAATATTAAAATACTATATAGAATAATCTCACATAAATTATTTAAAGCGTATACCTTCGTTTTATTGCCGCAATCCAAGGTACCATTTTGGAAATAATTATTTTCTCGTTCTCCATTACCGAGACAAAACATCCAACCTTCGTGGAAGGAATATTCTATGGGTGCGACTTCGGCTTCGATACACGGATCGATAGGAACGGGAATAGAGTTCTTTCCATATGTGCATTTCCTCTCATGCATGTTAGCCTGTACGCGATACGCGTCGAGGTCTGGCTCTGAATCTTCGGGACACTTGTAGTAGTTGCCTAAAAGTTTCATTGTGAATGTATTTTTGTAAGACTTTGCCAAAAAGAACAGGATCAAAATAAGGCAGGTATATTTTCTTAAGACATTTTGGGGCTTTGTTTCGCTTAACTATATACACATACCTAACGTGTTATTAAACTGGTATTCTTACATTTAACTGCGATATTAAAACCTAAATATGCAACTTCACGATCACGATCACGATTCAGCCTGTAATATCCCACTGTTGGGCATAGGCCTCTTCCCCGCATTGGAGCAGCGTGGTGGATTAAGCTCCGATCCTTCTCCTGCATGGGGAAGAGGCCTATGCCCAAATATGCAACTTACTTTCCTAAAAAAATTAAATTAATTATGAAATAATTTTGGATAAATAAATCTATGGAACATATAAATCGACCGCGTCAAAGCATATATTTTGCCTCTACGTGTAATTCTAGGCCAATCTTGCAAGTTACTAAAAACAAACAAAAGTCAATACAAAACAAGTCGTAAACAAAAATTCGAAAAAGCTCATATACATCAGATTTTAGATTGATTCAGCCTGTGCCATCCACACCTATTTCTCCATGTAGGAGAAGGAGGATTGAAGGTTAACTCGCGACTCTACTGTATCCTTCTCGAACGAGAATCGAACAATTAAAACCGTAAAACGCGACGTGTAAGCGCCCATACTGCACACGCACCACTACACGAGAGCGGTTTCATTTAAATTAGATTGAAA
Source organism: Melitaea athalia (assembly GCA_905220545.2). Classification (NCBI taxonomy): domain Eukaryota; kingdom Metazoa; phylum Arthropoda; class Insecta; order Lepidoptera; family Nymphalidae; genus Melitaea; species Melitaea athalia. The sequence goes on from HG992188.1 coordinate 17,075,730, forward strand.
AATAAATCTAATTAAAATTATAATATGTACCGTTTTGTACAATGTACGTCGTTTTTTTTTTAGAGCTGATGACCGTTCTTACGGTTAACCCGTTGCCACCACTCTTTATATTCTCCATTAAAACCTCTTGAGCAGCACGTTGTTCTCTTGACCACTTTGCCGCCTCTTCAGCTAATATTTGCCGACTTATTTTACCTTCTGATTGAGTTGACTACAAATTAAATAAAAACATGTGGTTTTACACAAGGCATCTTAGTGTACTAAAAACGATGAAGAAATCGAATGAAATTATAGTAGTAAGTAGCAATTAAGTGGAAAGAAGTGGTCTCTGCCTACCCCTACGGGAAAGAGGCGTGATAATCTATACTAATATAATAAAGCTGAAGAGTTTGTTTGTTTGATTGTTTGTTTGTTTGTTTGTTTGAACGCGCTAATCTCAGGATCTACTGGTTCGATTTGAAAAATTCTTTCAGTGTTAGATAGCCCATTTATCGAGGAAAGCTATAGGCTATATATCATCACGCTAAGTCCAATAGGAGCGGAGTCCACGCCGACGAAGTCGCGCGCAGAAGCTAGTATGTACATATGTATGTATGTAAAAGTTATCCTGGCATGCGGTGCTGTGTGCGCTGTAATTTTAAGATAAAAATGTACGAAAATCAGGTCACAGTTTTATTTATACATACACACACAAATAATTTAAAAATATTTTAAAACAACAATGCTAAATACATAAGAAGCATTGCTTGGATGACGAATAAACAATCGAAGTTAGCATATATTGGCACACATTTTGCTCCCGGCGGGATTGCGGAAGCGCCTTGGGAAGCGCTCAGAGTCCCCTGATTCCACCCCAGCTCCCAGGCGAGGGGAGGAACACGTGGTGGTTTTTATTTTGTAAGAGACTGGCTCCCCTCCGGTGCCCCCACGCCGGAGGGTGTCCATGACGATTTTACCCACGTAAAAAAGCAAAAACCACAGACTACCTTTTTTACTGGAGTCTGTGGCAAAAACATTTTGCTTGTTATTACAATGGTTTGAATGATAAATAAGGCGCTTGTTATGAAAAAAAAATAACAGGAGTGAACTCTTGTGAAACAGTAAAGGTGAGCGGTGATGCTGATATACTAATCGTTTTACGACGCAACTTTTATGCGTGGAGGAGATAAATATACTTTTAAACTTAACGGTAATCGCTTTTAAATCGTAAACTCCAGTCGTGTGTCGGAGTTGACACACACTCTTTTTTACTATGAAATACAAGTTTTTACGAAAAAGAAAGTCCCACATTTTGACAGACTGACGTCTCCTTGCGTCTGAAAAGATTTAAAGCTAGCCGCACACACGCAATATTATTGTCAATAATGTGAGTATTGTCAATAATATTGCGCGTGTTCGGGTCGTATTGTCATATTGATCAATATTATTGCAGATTTCCGGAAATTTTAAATTTTATTGTCAATATCAGGGGGAGGGGGGGTATTGTCAATATTATTGTGTGTTTGCGAGTGGTACTGCAATATTTTAGTTTGGCAACTTTGCAGGAGCATTCAACGTGTACGAACGATTGATTTTAATTTTTAGGAAAATGGAAGACGAATATACGATTCAGCCTGTAATATCTCACTGTTGGGCATAGGCCTCTTCCCCATGTAGGAGAAGGATCGGAGCTTAATCCACCACGCTGCTCCAATGCGGGTTGGCGGAAGACGAATATAAATAAAACAAAATAAACGAAAATAGTTTTTAAAATCATCTTTTTCAGTAAGCCTTAGTTCATTAATTGAAAGTGGCTCAATTTGCCTTTTTTGCATCCAGTCACCATCATTCTCACCCACCCATCGTTTCTTTTTAACCGACTTCAAAAAAGGAGGAGGTTACTCAATTCGACCGTATATATGTATATGTTTTTTTTATGTATGTTCGGGGATAACTTCGTCGTCTATGAACCGATTTTGATAATTATTCTTTTTTTTTGTTGGAAAGGGGATATCCCAACTTAGGTACCATGATAAGGAAACCAGGATCTGATGATGGGATCCCAGTGAAATCGAGGGAAACCCTCAAAAATCGTATTGACGACTAGTGCGTTTGTTAACTTATTTATTACTTGCCGATGCAATTGAAGTCGGTTTTTTTCGTTTGCTAGCAAACACAATATTATTACATTTCTTTTTATTTTGTAACAAATTTATTACAAATAAACAATATTAAAGCTTTTTTCTTTTTATGCATTTCTCACAACACTTCCGCGTGAGTCGAGCATCTATACCGGATTGTACCTGTTTTTGTTAGTAAATATTGACAATAATATTGTGCAGTATGCGGGGCCTTATATTGATCAAAAATATTGTCAATTTTATTGTGCCAATAATATTGCGTGTGTGCGGCTAGCATAAAAGTTTCGTTATAAGCTCAGGTTTGTGTTACTTACCTGAGGGGAACTTTCCATAATCACATGCGGTCTCCCAAGCGTGTGTTGCCAGATCAGCTGAGCGGCTACTTTGTGTTTTGTACTGTGATGCAAAGGCTGTATCTGAAGGATGCCATACCACGCTAGCTCTCTGTAAACGCTGTCGGGTAAATAGCCGGTCTGCAAAAATAAATATTTTAATATGTAAAAAAGGGTCTACAAAACAGTGATTAACGCAAGTTTTCAAATATGATAATTAATTTTTAACAAAATTGAAAACTTATAATATTATATTAAAAAAAAAACTACTTACTGGCATAAAATCCATATGCCACTGTAAAAAAATACATTTTTATTAATTTAAATACATATTGACTCTATTTAACCTGTAACATCTCACGGCTGGGCATATGCCTCTTTCTGTATGTAGGAGCTTAATTCACGCTGCTCCACTGCGGGTGTTAAATATATCACCTTAGAGTATATATTTATATCACCTACTACAATCGAGATCGGCAGCTTAACGTTCTACACTCATACCAGAAACAAAAACTTGTACAAATAATAATATCCCTATATGAAAATCGGCCTAACCCGCAACCACCGCCGGTGTTTAGTTACCTACACGGCACACTCACCATAACGTATGTGCGGTCGTCAACTTCCAATATTTTTTTATTTATTAAAGTTAATTCCTAAAATTGAGCTAACCAGCAATTAATTGCTTCGCTCGCTTCAGCCTATAATATCCCACTGCTAGGCATAGGCCACTTTACCCAAGTACGACAAAGATAAGAGCTTAATCCACCACGCTGCTCCTATGCGGGTTGGCAGATATATTCCATACTACGAGTAACGATCGCTATCAGGTGTAAGTACATGAAAACAACCGGGACCGACAGCTTAACGTGCTCTCCGAAGCACGGTGGTGAGACCCACAAGGACTAACAACCAGACCGGAAATAAATATTTGTATAAACACAAATATCCATTCCGAACGGGAATCGATCCCGCAACCAACGGTGTTTAGGCGCCGCCGACACGGCACACGCACCATTACACCAGAGCGGTCGTTAACCGCATAGAGTTTTATAATTTTGATACCTTTAAGACGTTAATATAATAGTAGTTAATTAATTATTGTTTTTTAAGAAAAGATAAATTTATACAAGCAACAAGGCCAACAATAATTAAAACGTATATTACATGTAAAATTAGAAAAAAAATAATTCTGCTAATAAGCCGTTTATTTATTTTTATTCTATGAAATACAAGTAATAAAGTATACCTACCTCTTCTTCATCAGACTCTTTAGCGCCATACTCTGCAACTTAAAAAAAGGAACAAATATTATGTACTTTACGTATAGGTACAAAAGTATTCCTGTATTCACTTTTGTTCAAACTCAATTCAAACTTACATTCGTCGCCTTCTGGAATATTTTCACTGCCTTTTATTATTTTGAACTAAAACAGAAAATTTTAAAACAGTAAAAAATGTGTTACCCGCCTTTAAATCTTTTACCCAGCAGATAATTGGCATTCTTATTTTACTACTTCCTTAAAAATTTCGAAGAAAAAGGAAGTAAAAGTAAAATATAATATTTTAATATTACTCCCATAGTGATAACTTTTTAATAGTGAACGAATCATTAAAATTGGTTCTGTAAGGAACAAATTATTAAAATGTGTTCTTGGTGTTTCAAGTTTATTTATTTCCAAACAAAAAAAAAAACATTTGTATATTTTGTAAAACATTGGCGTAATTATTATTTTACCTGTATGATAAATACTAGATAAATTATTATTTTAAACATTTCTATAGCTACAAAACGTAACTCTTTACCAATTCAACTGAAATAAAATAATTGCTGGTTCATTTTATGAGTCAATTAAGGATTACAGTTTTATTTCCTACCTTTGACTAATTAGCATGTTCGTGAAACAACTTATTGAAAGGTTTTGATAAAATTAATTGACCATTTTTTTATACGGGACATAAAAATAAAATCATGTCTCATTAAGTCATTAGTAAGGTCGATTTAAATAAAATCATTTTACATAATTGCCTTTTCTTAATTTGTTTTAAAACTACGAGCACGATTTATAATTATTTATTTTTAAAATTTTTAAACATTAGCGAATGAACTAGATTAATCGTAAAAGTTTTTTTTTTTAAATTTACTATATGAAAACACAAGAATTCAGTTTTGATTACTAACGCAATGTTTGTATTTATATTAAAAATATTGTGTCAATTGACAGATTACAGATTTTATCTGTGTTCAAAGAGTGATTAGTTTTTGTAAAATAAGGAGTGCCGTTTTTTTACAATTTATGAATAAAATCAATAAATAATTTACTGCCGGTTTATGAATAATTGTAGCAATGAGTACACTCGACAAGCAATTGGCTGATCTTCGGATCTACGCAAACGAATTAGATGCTAAACTGCAAGACGATATCAACGCAGCGAAAATGAAACCATCGATTCCTCCGAAAAAAAATAAAGCACCTCTACCTCAAATACCACAAAGTTACACCGTAAAGTCAGCTTGCGAGCCGTCTTACTCTTCTAGGCTTGAATATGGAAGTCGCACGAGTTCTACCTACTCTAATTTAGTCCCAGTTAAAAGCTGTATCGTAAGAAATTCGGCAAGACTTCGGAGCGGCGATGTGCTTTTATATAGCAATTTATTGCCTCCGGGCGGCACAAATCATGTGTACTCGAATATTCAAATGCAACGTAATGCGGAAAATTTTTACGAAAGAGATACACGCTCAGATGTGTCAAGAATTAGTGATTTAGGAGTTCAGTCAAATTATAGTGAACTACGGCGGCCTGGGTCCGCGTATCCGCCGTCCTCGGCTTCAGTGAACGCTCAGGACTTCTCTACTTACGGGGGCTCCCAGACATCTTCCACATATGAGTCTTTGTATGAACCCATCAATCCAAGACCGTGTAGTCAGCTATCAGGAACGTCATTATACGGAGGCTATGTTGGAACAACCGTTGACCCAATACCTGAGCCAGAAGACGCTCTGTACTGTGGCAATTGTTACCATTGTGGGAAGAAAATCATGGGGGAGACCACAGGCTGTACGGCCATGGAGAGAATATACCACATTAAGTGTTTCTGTTGTCAGCAGTGTGGGATAAATTTTAAGGTATGTTAATAGTAATTAATAATAAATTATATGAATGAAAATTAAAAAATTTAAAAAAAAATTGTGTCTTTTTTGTATCAGTATTTATGCTTTCTTTTCTCTATTACTATTATGTTCTTTAAACTAGATTGGTTTCATATCAAATTATATTAATATATTTTTACAGTTGTTCTAATGAAAAATGTTGTTTATTTATGTGAATAAATAAAGTCTTAGGAATACTTGTTTGTGTTTAAATGTATATTTTTTAATTCAAACAAAGTCCGTCTGCTTCCATCCATTTGAAATAATTTCTATACTATATATAAACTCAAATTACTAGGACACAATAAACCAAAATAAAATATATGTAATATATACTTATGTAGCATCTTAACAATTGCAGGGCAGACCATTTTACGCAGTCCAAGGGAGAGCACTCTGTGAGAAAGATTACTTGGAAACTCTTGAAAAATGTTGTGTATGTGGAGACCCCATACTTGATCGTTTATTGCGAGCCACCGGGAAACCGTACCACCCACGCTGCTTTACATGTGTCGTTTGTCAGAAAAGTCTCGACGGTATACCGTTTACTGTAGACGCTGTTAACCGCATACATTGTATTGAAGATTTTCATAAGAGGTAAGTTGAATAATATTATTAAAAATATTTGTATAATATTTATGTTAATATGTAAATGACAATTTTGTTATAGTTTTTAGTAAGTAAAGTCACAAATAAAAGAAATTACTTAATTTTAAGTAGATTTTAAAAACACTTAAATCATCATTTTACAAATTAAAATTATATTTGCTTTTAATAAATTAATTATAATTAACATAAAGCTACCACTTATTTGAAATGCAAGTTCTGCACAGAAGAATAGGTAATTAACTTCGCAGTTACTCTTTTTAAATAATATAAATAGGAATAAAGTACATAATGAAAAACTTGTGGTTTTTTTTTTGTATTTTTTACACTTCTGTAACAAATGTAATACAGTAGTGGTGCCATGCCATGTCTGCCGAAGCAAGGATACTTTAAATTAATTAAATTTTATTTTTAATTATTTTAGATATGCACCAAGGTGTGCCCGCTGTCGAGAACCAATAGTACCAGAGGGTGGAGCGGAAGAAACTGTTCGTATAGTGGCTTTAGACAAGAGTTTCCATATATCATGCTACGCTTGTGAAGATTGTGGGGCGTCCCTTTGTTCACGAGAAGAAGGCAAGGGATGCTATCCTTTAGACGACCACCTCTACTGCAAGGAATGCAATGCTAGGCGTATACAGGATTTATCAAGAAATATTAACTAATAAACTCAAGTATTGTCACTTCAAAGAAGTTTCTATACTATGCTTTGTAAAAGTTGTACAGATAGAGTGTTAACAAATGTAAATGTGATCTATTCCACCGCTAGATGCTAGATGCTTTCAGAATAAACAGTAATCTCAATTAAATGCACTACCATTTATAATTATTATATTATACATAAATATTGGTTTACAGAACAAACCACATAGTATGTTGTCTATTATACAAAAATATACACTCTATGGTTGTATAAAAAATATTCAGGTCGTTTATAGGATTCATTTTTAGAAGTTGTATTGAAACTGAAGTGAGATCTGTATCTCCATGGAATTTTTTGTTTTTGCAAATTTACAAATTTATAATAGTTATCGGACATAAGGAATTAAGGATGTTAAAAAGCAGTATCTATAAAAAAATGTTTCCTATATTTTCACATTTGTAATTTCAATATCAATTATTTCATAATTATATATATATATTTTGTGTACAACAAATAAGTCAATTTTTTACAATACGACGAGACCATTCCGATGCATTTATTTTTTACAATAATTAAGTTAAGGCTGTGTATATGAACCAATTGTATATTGAGTCCACAGTATTAATATATTCAAAGGAAAGTGTGATTTTTACATTAATTTTATAACATAATTTTACCATAATTATTATTAATACGATTTTACTATTATTTGAAGTCCCCTAACATTTAAAGGTGCCATTTTTATGTATATAGAGTTAGAGGTTGTGCAAGTAATTAAGGCTTTATTTAGTTTAGTCCTATGTACTTATAGTTTTATTGTATGATTAGATAATAAGGGTATATTATATTTAGTTTTACATGAGTCATGATTAAATAATCATTATGTATTTTTAGGAATTGGTCAGGGAATTGTCCAATTTTTTTAATTAAAAAAAAATTGTTATACAATTAAAGAAACAAACGTATTTGCGATTATATTTCAGCAGTGTATTATATTTTCTCAGACAACAATGTTACGTTCCTCATCCTCAATATTTTGTACTTGATTTTCAATTTTGATCGTATGTATTACTCATAATCTCATTAGTCAAACTTGATATTAATCAACAAGATCTGCTAAAAGATGATTTATTACCAGAATTAACTGTACTTAAGCGTATTTAAGCCGTGAGTAGAAAAACTAGTTATCTAATACAAATGTTAATAGGTACCTATACATTTCCTTAATGTATGCGTATGCACTGTATGTAGTTTGTAGAGAAATTTAAAATCTATGTACGCTTATTTTTTATTTCAAGTTAAAATATCACGTTGAGATTATGCCAGTTTAGTTTTAAGTATTGTGATGTTGTATGTGTATGTGAAAATAAACGTTATACTGTACCCGAAACAAACTTTTTTTATAAAACCTTTTCTAAGTTAGACAGCTTGGCCTATCTTATTGTTAAACTAAATTCAAAGTACTAATCATTACTGATTTTTCCATTGTACAAGTTTTTTAATAAGTTGTTTCATAGACCATACAAATGACCATGTCTGTTGGCGCAGTTTGCAGTTGCTCCCTGCTTTCTCGTTGTGGTGGGTTCGACTCGCCACAAGTATCGGTGTTAGTGTCTACTGTCTATCGAAAAAAAAAAAAAAAATAATCTGTATGTTAATGATATTAAAAATATATTGTTTGGAAACTAAAGAATAATTTAGTTTTGATGACGCGTACTTCCGAAATTTCCGCTATTTTTATAGCGCTAGGTGTTTGCTCTCTAGGCGTTGCTTGTACATTAATACAAGATTCATACTGTTCATACATTGTATGTTTTCGATTCCATACAGGAGTAAATTCCTAGTTACAGTAGTTGTGTGTGAGGCATTTATTATTTACTTGTAAAGGGAGTACAATAGGTACTGTCCGAGTCCAGGACCTAGGTGACCACTAATTAAAATTGTTAAAACATAATATTTTTCGTCACAATATAGATATTTATGAGTACAGTACTTACACACATTAATAAAATACCTACTTTTTACCGGTTTCTGTTATTATCAAAATTAAATAGGTACTATGTGCCTGGGCTGCGGTGCCAAAGCGGGATCCGCTCTTGGGTACTGTTTGAGGAAACCATAATTTATTAAGGTTGTAGGGATTTATGATCCTACAAAAAAGTATGTGTAAGGTTACAATATACTGTTTTGGCGCGAACTTAGGGAACCCTGCGTCCAGCAGTGTCAGACTGAAGTGAGAAGTGCCCAAGGTTGTATATGTATAAATAAAACAAAGGTATTCGCTCATCAATTTTTATTTTTAATCTGCATACTAACATATACAACACGTTTTGTATATCTCAAGCGATTGACATCAATCGTCACGTCTACTTAACTACGGACCTTACAATAAGCAAGAAGACTTTGGCTTCTTTCAAATTAATAACATTTAAAATATTACTTCATCTAATTTGTCATCATTTTACAAAATAAAAGCAAAATGCCAATGACTCGGAAGAGAAATTTAAAAGTTTATTTCTATATTCAATTTCAACAGTGCATATATTTTTAAATTAACTTTTAAACTCGCGACAATAATTTGTATATATTGAAAATAATAACATCAAGGACTCCGCTGTAACCTAATTTATAATTTCTTCCAAATTTCTCTAACAAGTCATTATTTCAAATTATAAAATTACAAAAGAAACACTAAATCACACCATGCAATCCAATATCACGTCTTAAATAAATAAAAAGTGTTAAACGATCGCTTTTTAGTGTAAATATAACAAATCTATGTCTAATAATTTTGACTGCTTGAACTGAAAAGAATATTTTAAGGAAAGTCTTGATTAGATTTATTTAACGCCCATAATATACATATAAATAACAGAACTAATTGCAAAATTATATTTTATATTCATTGTTAATCACTAAAACATAATATTTAATATTTTTGAAGTGAAACTTCTTTAGGCGCATGAGGGTAAAATTGTTACGGATGAAACGGCAACGTTTTTGTCAGACTTCAAAATTAGTTTGTCAAAGAAGTTTCACTTCTGACATGTGTACTTTGTACGCACGCAATTTTTTTTAATACTTTTAAAGATGGCTTTCAAACAGCAAATTCAACCGAAACAAAATTGAACACAGTATAAATATTTCCAAAACAAAAGCACAGTTGATATTTTTTTTCATGAATATTATGAGCGAAAAATTACTAATTCGTTTGAATCCTTGAAATAAACATTCAAGGAGTTATGAAATGTGATAATGGTACTCTTATAGAGATTCAAATTATTTATAGCCAGTCTATTAGTTTCTATTCATTGCCCGTTTAATTTACAATTATATTTACAAGTCGCTTGGCGTGCCCGGGCCGGTTTCACTAGAGATACTTATTCTAAACATTTATTATGTAAGATAAATCATATCATATATCTAACACTCCCAAAATATATATAAAGAAAATTAAAGGCACCCTTCCCAAGTACATATTTTCATTGTAAGAAGTAAGACGGAACTGCACAATTTTAATTTTAAACATGTACATTTCACATAATATTTTACTTGTATAGGAAAACAAAAAAATTAATGTCAATTTAAAATATAAAACAACTTTAAAAAGCTAGTTCTGTTTTTGACCTGTGTTACACATATCTATATATATATTGTATTTTTTTTACACATTTAAACGTGCATTTACTTATTCGAGTGTATATTATCTGGGAAGGTTTTAATGAATCATACAATGTCCTAAACTAAAAAGACCAGAATTGTAGTAAAAATATAAAAAAAAAATAGGAAAAATCAGTTTTTACGAATCGGTAATACGCTCGATAAAAAAAATCGGGATATTTTGAACTACAAGGAATGTAAGGGCCTACAAAGACACTGGTACAAATTATACTCTGTACATTAATACCTAATCAGTAATTAAACAAAGTTACTTCATTATTATTTTACATATATTTTTACAAATCACCATTTTTTTATACACGTTAACTTATAAGTAATAAAGCTTTTGGAGTTTAGCGAACGCCATTAATTCATAACCACATATTAATTACTAACTATTAATTATTTTAATAACTATGAAATAGAAAAGCAAAAACAACTAGATAATGAAAAAATGTGTAACAAGTTAATACGAATTTTAACCGACATTTATCATATATTGAGATCCGATTAATCCAATCTTCTTATATCTATTATTCTCACATTACATTACATAATTTGAAGGTAATTTCCAAAACTAGTCATTTCTCATATATTTGAAAGAAAATTCAATATAATAATAGTTATAGGCTTCCTCAAAAGACAAATTAAAATTATTTTTGAAGGAATTTACGTTATATTTGACTAGGTTTGAAAAAAAAATCCATTTTTTCCAATATTCGGTAGAATCATCTGAAACATTTTGTCCAAAATATTTTAGTTATAAATTAACGTATTTTGAAAATTATCTCCTAAATTATTTTTTCACAGTTTTCGTTTTGTAATTGATACCCTACACATTATATTATATTCCCAGTAGAATAGAAATGGCATACTCAGAAATATTCATTTCTATTAGATAATGTTCTAACAGAAATGTGTGGTGTGCTAAATCAGGTAGATATATTAATAAATATGTCGGATTAAAGTACGTAAACACATTTTTAGTGTTGAGTCTTAAATATAAAATGCAATATTATTATGAATACGTACAAATGTGTTCAATTCATATTTCATTAAATTTACTAAGCAAAGTTTACATTCATTGTGGTCCTCTTTGAAATTAATTTCTACGAAATGCCAGTTCTATTATTTTTAAATCAAAAGAAATTAGTATTTTATTTTAATATTGTTTAATTCCTTATTTATACTCTGATATATATTTTTTTACTTATAAGAATAACAACTTTGTTACTTACAAGGTTGTGTACCATCATATTAGTTGTAATAAAATATTAAAATTTGATAACAATGTACCTAAGTAAAATGGGATTTAAGAAATATTTTAATAAAGATCAAATATAAAATCATCACATGTACATTAACGGTTACCGTGGTAATAGGGGATCGGACAGTAATCAGATTAAAATCTATAATGTACTTAGATAGAATAAATATACTGTTTTACGATTATTTATCGAATAATAATTTAATTCATTTAAATATTTTTAAACGAAAAAATAAAATGTTGTTATTTACAATATTAATAATCTGTACTAAAACACCAACTAGAGTGCGTGACGTCATTTGTCGGTTACAAGCCACAGAGTACTTTAGAAAAGAGCAAGCATTGACTGCACGGGTTATTCTATCCGTATGTTAAACATACTCTGTGCTTTATATACTCTATGTTTATGACCTACAATTGACGTCACGCGCTGTCAGATGTCATGACGTGGCGTTTTGGCGGAATTTTTGAACAAACAATATTAAAACATGATTTTGAGTACCTAAAAGGCTGTAAATTAATAAAATTTTATTTTTTATGGGTATAAGTATCCATAAAGATTAATTAAAAACACTTTTTGAAAATTTGTCCGATCCCCTATTCTGCTGTTATTTATTAAATTAAAGCAAGGCTTTATCTCATATACACATACATAACTTACACACCAATGTACTCTGCTCTGTTTTTCTCGGTACATTTTACTGTGACGTTTATTGAATTTGAGTATGATGGAAATAATTTTATATTTCATGACACACACATACTCATAAAAGATTGACTCAATACAATATAGTTTTGTCTGATATTTTATGAACCTTTAATAGATATATGACAAGAAAGATTTTATGTAATTCGCACACCAATGAACTGCAATTTTTGACTTGATACAATACATTCGTCTGACATTTTATTAAACTTAAAACACATATGACGTGAAAAATGTTTATAACATACACTCAATTACCTGAAAGTACTTCTACGTCTTTCCGACTTATCACAACTTGGATTCCACTCTGCATCGTCGGGGTCATCACCATCGAAGATCAAGGGAGACGCCGGAGATAGCGAGCTGGTTTCATCACAGTCCATCAGAGTCGGATCGGGAGCTTCACTCGTCTCCGGTTCAGGAGTTAGTCGGTAACCGTCTGGCATGATGGAGAGCATTTCGATGTACTGGTCGTCTGGGAGTGGAAACTGTCGAGGGGAATACGGTCTCACTGTCTGTAATACAATTGTTAGGTGTTAGTAACAAGTTCTAAAACAAAAAGTTATAACTAAAAAGCCACTAAGAAATACATTTTAACAGCTCAGATCTATACTAATTGATGGATTCGGTAAATGTCTTAAGTTTATTGAATTTTACAATTAATAAGACGTGAGCTATATTCTACAAGTAGCACAATAGTGACAGGGAGAAGGGGGAAGGAGGGAGGAAGAGGGAGGGGGGAGCTCCACACAGAAAAAAAAATTAACTATATGTCGGCACTCTGGCTGGGTTATACGTTTAGGGGTAGTGCGGAGCAAAATGATAAATCTGTAGACTGAGTACCGGTGTATATTAAGTAATAATACAAGTAGAGGTAGTGGTATAAGCGAACTGACTCGGACCGTCGTTGTGTGTGTACTCTAACTATGGTTGCGTTCCGTACAGTACAGTACTACAAAAACCAGGAGTTTTAAATGTGTGTTTTTTTAAATGTGTTAAGGAGTCTAGTGGAATAATAAGATAAAGATAAATAAGATAAATATACTTTATTGTGCATTAACATACAAAGGTATACAAAAAAAAAAAAAAAAAACTTACAAACTAATGTTATGCACAAAGGCGGTCTTATCGCTAGGCAAGCGATTTCTACCAGACAACCTTTAAAATAATAATAAAATTACACACTGAAATTGGCTGTTTATTGCAACAGCTCTAAGTGGTAATAAGGTAGAGACTTATACGATAACTAGCTGACCCAGCCACGCGTTGCTGTGGCTCAGTAATTATAATAGACTAGCTGTGCCCCCCGGGGTTTTACACGCGTTAATTTGAAAAAAATTGCCTATAGCCTTCCTTGATAAATGGGCTATCTAACACGAAAAAAACGGAATCCTTATATTACTTTGTTGTCCGTCTGTTTGTCAAGACCCTTTTTTCAGGAACGCGTAGAGATATCAAGCTGAAATTCATATCAAATACTAAGTCTACTGTCCCTTGGAGCTTTGAAAAAAATCAAACTTCCAAGCCAACGCAATCAAAAGATACAGCTGTTTATGCTGCAAATTTTCAACACTCGCAAGGGAATCAAAACCTACAGGATACTTCCCGTGAACTTATGGGCTTTTTCTCTTAATAATTGGGAATTTTAAAGACGTAGTTAATTAATTGAGGGTAAAGAAGTCCCGATAGCATATTACTAACTCTTATCAACCACCAGTGAAACATGCAGTCCTAATTTAAACACACAATTACTTAACACTCACCTCGTGTTCCGTAGGTGATGACTGTCTGTGTGTATTCTGTTGCTGTATGGGAGCCTGTTGTAATTGTTGCTGCACATCGTTTGTGTGATTTTGTCGCGACTGTTGCGGTCCAGGCGAATGTTGTTGTGATTGTTGAGCATCTGTGTGGTTGCGACGCGGCCGAGGTACCTTTAGATAATTTGTTTTATTTAATTAATGATGGCACAACAAATGAAGCCTGAAAAAAATCCTGCTCAAAATCTGAAGGAGCCCCTGACTGGGCAAGTACCACAACCTTACAGAAGACCACAGCTGAATAATAACTGTTTTTAAATAGTGTTGTGTTCCTGTTGGTGAGTAAGGTGACCAGAGCTCGTAGGGGATTAGGGATGGGGTCGGCAATGCGCTTGCGATGCTTCTGGTGTTGCAGACGTCTATAAGCTACGGTAATCCCTTACCATCAGTTGAGCCATAAGCTTGTTTGCCGAGCTAGTTGTATAGAAAAAAAGTCACAATATTATGTATTATTATACAATTCCCTATTTGGAATTAACTTGTACAAAATAGATTAAGATGTTAATAGATAAAGTAATTCACATTAACTATTACTTCTCATTAACTTGTAAAATGACGATTCAAAATTGCTTTAGAAGCTTAATTGAATAAAGAACTCTTTCTCTATGTATGTGAAGGATCGGAGTTTAATCTACCACGCTGCTTCACTGCGGGTTGGCGGATACTATGTAGGTACCGTGTTATGTTAAGTGCTTACCATCAGTGGGCTGTATGCATGTTGCCACTCTAGTTGTAAATAGAAAAAACAGCAGGGTACAGTTGTGTGAACAAAATGTATATAAAAAATTATAAATAGCGTTCTAAAGAGTATTTCATTTTGTGGATAATAGGAAACCAAACTGAAACAATCAGAAGACATGAAAAAGTTTTACAATAAAAATAAAAAAACAGGTACCGTTGATTGTTGTGGCGAGAGAGGTAATTGTTGGAATTGTTGTTCTTGTTGTTGTTCTTGTTGCTCGGTGTCGGTGTGGTTGCGTCGCGAGCGTTGCTTTTTCATAAATTTGTTCCTCTCGCGTGTTTCGGCGCGAAAGTGTCGAGCTCTTATCGCTGCTTCAGATATATCTTCCTCCTGCGATATATACAAATAATGTATTTAGTATTAGGTTGACGTGAATGTGAATTACGGACAAATTTGAGAAAATTTATAAGAAAAATTTGTTCAAATATCAAATTTTTTTTGCACATAAATATTTATGGGAGTGTGAGGCTTGTCCCGGGCCCCAGTTTAGGGGTCATCCACCCTCGAAAAGGGAGGATCCTCCGACCAGACATTGGCACAGCACACTGCACTTCGGCCGTTCAGCAAGCAGAGATGCACTTCTCTCCTGGTCGACGCAGGCAGCCACTCCCCAAACTGGTGACCCCGAGCATGAACGTCAGCGCAGCCTTCGCAAAGCTACGTCACCGTGATGTCATCATCACTTCCTCAAGCTATCGAGCAGCGAGTGATACAGCCAGCCAGCATCCACGGCTACTACGGGTATCCTGACCACCTCCTTCTCAGCGACCCGAAGCGACTTTCTTATAAATTATCTAATCTATACAAATAAATAAAATTGGAGTGTCTGTTTGAAATATTAAAATAACCGCTTTTTACTGGCCCACAATTCCCGCTAATCTGTGAAACGGCTGGATCGATTTTGACGGGACTTTCACAGGCAGATAGCTGATGTAATATGGTGTAACTTCTACTTTTATTTTAGATTTTTTTTTGATAACTGCAAACTGAACAATAACTTTTTTGTTAAATTCCACGCGGACGAAGTCGCGGGCACAGCAGCTAGTATTAAATATATTAAAGAAATATGAATACGTACATCACTTTCAAATGACACTCTATTATACTTCATCACACCATTATTTAGCGGTGTTTCAGGTATTTCCATGACTCGCCATCTGTAAACAAATAAAATCAAAATATTAAACCTCTAAACATTATTCTTTTAGTTTTTGCGAGAGTGTTTAATAGTATTAAAACGTAAATATTAAGAATAAATTATAAAACTTCTTACTAAATTAAAGAAAAAAAAAACACGAAGAAATACAGATTAAAAATAGCTACGATAATGGCTTACCATCATGTGAGCTATACGCTTGTTTGGTGACCTAAGTTATATAAAAAAAATCGGCCAAGTGCGAGTCGGACTCGCGCACGAAGGGTTCCGTACCATTGACTAGGTACATTGATTGTAATAACGGGCAAAAAGCGGCTAAAAATCACTTTTATTGTATGAGAGCAAAAATAGGCAAAAATGACGTTTTTTGTATGGGAGCCCCCCTTAAATATTAATTTTATTATTTATTACTAAAGTAAAAATTCAACTGAGTATTTTGTGAATATTTCAAGTGCCTACCTGTTGCCATTATTGATATCGAGCAAAAACGGGCAAGAAAATCGCGTTTGTTGTATGGGAGCCCCCCTTAAATATTTATTTTATTTTGTTTTTAGTATTTGTTGTTATAGCGGCAACAGAAATACATAATTTGTGAAAAATTCAACTCTCTAGAAAGCTAGAGAGTGGCTATAGAGCCGTTTTTGAGATACAGCCTGGTGACAGACGGACGTACGGACAGCGAAGTCTTAGTAATAGGGTCCCGTTTTTACCCTTTGCGTACGGAACCCTAAAAAACATGTACTCGTACATTCACATACATTGCACGCACGAACGCATGCACGCACACGCGTACACGAACACAGAAGAGATTTAATTTTAATTATGACATAACACATATAACATAGTTTAATGCCAGGGCCACACTAACGAGAAATGCCATTAATTATCGCGATAATGGACGTTAACCGTAGGTATAGCCACGCCACGGTGTGCCGTTTGGCGTTAGGTGATAACTCAAGTGGCGGTACATCAAAGAGATTAACGCGAGAATGAATGCGATGACACACGGCCACACTACACTACGTCAGTGTGCGGCGTGTGCGCGAGGCCATCGCACGTGTTTGTCTTTAAAAATACGTACATTGAAATAAATACGTATTATGGCTATAGAGTGCTGTGTGGCTACGGCACTAAAGAATGTAGCCACCCCCTCTCTTCCCGTGGGTGTCGTAAGAGGCGACTAAGGGATAACACAGTTCCACTACCACCTTGGAACTTAAACAGCCGACGGATGGCGGGATAACCATCCATGCTGGCTTTGAAATACACAGGCCAAAGACGGGCAGCAGCGTCTTCGGTGCGACGGCGCCAGCCCTGCGGTCACCAACCCGTCTGCCCAGCGTGGTGACTATGGGCAAAACACATGAGTTCGCGTCGTAATGTCGGGCGCGAACTTGTGGAGGCCTATGTCCAACAGTGGACTGTGATAGGCTGTAGTGGGATGGGATATAGAGTGGAGTAACGAGAAAGTAATTACGTTTCTCGAGATTCTGCAAACAGAACCATGTTTGTGGGATCCGAAAATGAAAAATTTCAAGAATCATTTAAGGGGGCCTATACGAATCGGACAAAATCATGCTCTTTTTCAGGTCATTTTGTGACAAAACTAAACAAAATAATATATAACGAATAATTATTTCATAGAGATTGGGTCTTCATCTTCAAACAGCATTACGTTTTTTAAATCTAGTTCTTATATATATATCGTATTAAACGTTTTTCCATTACCATTTTCAAGAAAATGAACAAAACGGGTAGACTTTCGGGTGATGTTTGTTCTATTATACACATATATTAAGTTTTCTAAAAATAGTATGAGCAGGATATGTTCAATTTTAAATGGCTGCAAGAAAATAATACAAAAATGCCACCAATAGTCTTAAAAAAATAAAAACTGGAGCTAATTTTATACACATTTTGCTATTAAAGATGATTCTTATTCCATTGCAGTAAGGTTTATTTTATTGTTGTTTTTGTTTTGAAACATAATTCAATTTTTCGAACGAGACCTCACTTCGCGCTCGGGCGCTGTGGTGAGTGGACGCCATGTCGCTTTGTTAGCAACCGGTCACGTAGCAAAACAATTATTATTTTATAAATTTACGTATTATTTTTCGATAAACCAAATTTGATACTTGACAAAGTAAGATCATTTTATAATCACACATTTTTATTGCATTATTTTATTTCGCTAAAAGTACATAGCTAAGTAGTTTCTATATATTCTCTCAGACTTGAGTGAACCTGAAGCTGTACTTCTGTGACTGCTACGGAACTCCTTGACGTGTAGGACTTCTGTGACTGCTACGGAACTCCTTGACGTGTAGGACTAGGTATGCCGAGTTTGGTCTCGTTTTGACAGTTATGATAAGACCTTACCTCTTGACTGGATGGAGTGACCTGAAGGTATAGGTACTTGTACTGGAACTCCTAGAGGTATAGAGCTAGGCGTGCCGAGTTTGGTGTCGTTTTGATAGTTATGATAAGACCTTACCTCTTGATGACTTGATGGAGTGACCTGAAGGTATACTTGAGTGACTGTTACTGGAACTCCTTGAAGTGTAGGACTAGGTGTGCCGAGTTTGAGCTCGTTTTGATAGTTATGATAAGACCTTACCTCTTGACTTGATGGAGTGACCTGAAGGTGTACTTCTGTGACTGCTACGGAACTCCCTGACGTGTAGGACTAGGTATGCCGAGTTTGGTCTCGTTTTGAGTTGAGAAGTTGAGAGGGAGATATAAGTTAGTTAAGATAAAATTTGATCGACCGGAAATGCGGCAGCTTCACGACGGTCAGTACTTGGATGGGTGACCGCTTTTTTTCTACTAGTATTTTTGAAGTGGAACTTCTTTAGGCGCGCTTAACTTGGGGAGTAAGCAGGTGCGTGACGAGGGCGTTACGAAAAGTGTGATCGGTCGAGGCGAACGGAAATTGAGAGGGAGATATAAGTTGGTTGATTTTTTATTTGATTTTGAGTTAAAATTTGATCGACCGGTAACGCGGCAGCGTCACGATGGTCAGTATTTGGATGGGTGACCGCTTTTTTTTCAACTAGTTTTTTTGAAGTGAAACTTCTTAAGGTGCATGAGGGGTAAAATTTGATCGATCGGTAACGCGGCAGCGTCAGTACTTGGATGGGTGACCACTTGGGAACACCACGTGACGTTAGCGTTTTTTTTTTCTTTGTTATATATTATATTTAATTAATATTAAAATAAGAATTAGATACCTAATTGATAAAATATGAAGCTACTTTATTGAGATACATTTTATTGAATAATTATTATTTTAAACTACCTGTGCCCGCGACTTCGTCCGCGTGGAATTTAACAAAATAATTATTGTTCAGTTCGCAGTTATAAAATAATAATAAAAATTCTAAAATAAAAGTAGCCTAAGTTACTCCTTATTACATCAGGCTATCTGCCAGTGAAATTCCCGTCAAAAACGATCCAGCCGTTTCAGAGATTAGCCGGAACAGACAGACAGACAGACAAATTATAAAAAAAAAATTATTTTGGTATATGTACCATGTATACATACATACATATGAATTTAGTTAAAAGCGGTTATTTTAATATTACAAACAGACATTTCAATTTTATTTATTTGTATAGATTTAATATGTACCTAATTTGTTTTATTTTATATAGCCTTTATTATATTTATGTCAAACAGTCTTTATAATAAATAACCCTGAAATCCTTTACTTATTTCATTTATTTACGAAAGTATTATTTATCACTACTTTAAAAAATG
The DNA here is from genome assembly GCA_905220545.2 of Melitaea athalia. Classification (NCBI taxonomy): domain Eukaryota; kingdom Metazoa; phylum Arthropoda; class Insecta; order Lepidoptera; family Nymphalidae; genus Melitaea; species Melitaea athalia. Next base: position 17,095,691 of record HG992188.1, read on the forward strand.
ATCATAATAAATGCAGTATGCTGCCTAGTACGGCCGGGCCGCGCTGCAAGCCGCTAATTTTAAATTAGTTTTTTTTTAATTAGTTTGCCATAGAAGTTTCACTTCTATCGTGTGTGAATCGCACACACACCTTTTTTTGTTTACGAGTGTTACCTGAGGCAAAGCGAATCCTGTGGTGTACCGAAGATGGGTGTACCACGCTTATTGTGGAAAATAGCCGGAAATGGAGCGTGGGAAAAAAAATTTGAAAGTTCGAAAACAGTCACTAATTTGAGTTAAAAAAATCTGAATTTTCGCAGGATCATAGAGGACCTTGAGCACTATTTAAACAAAACAGTGGGGGGTCGACGATTTAATTTCGACGCCGCACGCACTTGAAGTTAAAAATTTTGCACTTCGCGAGTAAAACACTGTTGTATTACTATAGTTTATGTCGCGATTTTCAAAAAGAGTACATCAAAGAGCAAAATAAAACGAAGAGAATGGTATATAAAACATAAAATAGAAGTTAAAATTGAGCTAGTAGGTACTGAATTTTTTAAAGTTTGTGAGTAGGAAAATCACTGTATTGTACTGTTTTTAACCGACTTCCAAAAAAGAAGGAGGTTCTCAATTCGACTGTATTTTTTATGTACGTTAGATCAGAACTTTTGACTGGGTGGACCGCTTTCGATCAATTTTGTTTTTGAAAGGTGTTACGTGATCTGACGAGTACTTATCTAATAATGCCTATTTACTTGACTACTTTTTCGTCGACCTACGTTGTATTATACCGCATAACTTTTTACTCGGTGTATCGATTTTGATGATTCTTACTTTAATCGAAAGCTAATACTTGTCATGTAGTCTTGTTTAAATTAGATCGAGATCTGATTATTGAACTTTTTGAGTAATCTTTAATAGCGCGTTTTTACTTGACTATTTTTGAAGTGAAAATTCTTTAGAATCATTGTGATTTCAAAATGGATGCAACGGAAAAACGACAGGGAAGGGCGCGCCGTGCTACTAACACGAAAAAGGATGACACATTGTAGCGTTACGCTTATTGTAGCGTTACGCTAATTGTAGCGTTACGAAATTTGTAGCGTTACGCGTTTGTAGCGTTACGCTATTTGTAGCGTTACGCTCATTGTAGCATTACGCTTTTTGTAGCGTTACGCTAATTGTAGCGTTACGCGCATAGTAGCGTTACGCTCATTGTAGCGTTACGCTCATTGTAGCGGAAGTTTCACTTCTATCGTGTGTGAATCGCACACACACCTTTTTTTGTTTTATTACGTTGTATTACTTGTCGATGTAATTGAAGTTGGTTTTTTTTCGTTTACGAGCCAAAACAATTTTTACGTTTAGAATTCGTCAAAAAAATCGTAAAATGAGTAAAAATACTTTAAAAACAAGCTGTCCGCCGGGCTACCACTCCTCTTGGAGGAGGAGAGAGTGTCACTTGTATCAAATCGCAGCCCTCACCCTCTCCACTCTACTTCATAATCTCAACCGTCTCATACCACACAATTATATGTATATGACTCACACCTCATAAGGAAAAACTAACAAAGTGAAACAAATAGTATCAAAAAGTGACTGAAGTGGGTATTGGTATATTTATAAATAGTTATTATTTACTAAAAACACAAACACCAATAAAATATATTTTCGTAGGTACCTACGTATCACAAAGAAATATAAATTGTAATAAAATAAAAAATATAAATAAATAAAAAATTGTAAAGTATCAAAGTAGTTCAATCCACTACTATTCTTACACCTAACCGTGCGTACTGCGTCGCTTGTGTGTGTGACTCGTGTAAATAGTCGATTCTATACCTATTAATTTTGTGAATACGTCCTTAATGCAAAGTGATGCTTGGCGACGAATAATGGAATGAATACCTTTTGAAACAACTTTTGAAAATGAATGAAATGTTGAAATGAAATGTTTTCTTTTTTTTTTCATTCGGTAATAATTCAATGAATTCAAATAATAAAAATTTACACTCATGAAATACAGAGCTCTGTCAACGTCCATTTAACGCCGTTTTTATCGCTAATAATGGGCATTCACGTTGGCCGTAGTGTGGCCGGCGGGTAAGGGAGAGCGGGTAAGGGAGAGCGGGCTCACTTGGGCGTGAGGATCTCCTTGTAGGTGAGGATCTCGGGGCGCGTGCTGGCGGCCACGCTCTGCGGGATGACGATGTTGTCGATGTCGTACGACTGGCGGCGCCACGCGCGGCCCTCCGAGCTGCCTCGGCTGCGCCTGCTAAGGGAGAGCGGGCTCACTTGGGCGTGAGGATCTCCTTGTAGGTGAGGATCTCGGGGCGCGTGCTGGCGGCCACGCTCTGCGGGATGACGATGTTGTCGATGTCGTACGACTGGCGGCGCCACGCGCGGCCCTCCGTGCTGCCTCGGCTGCGCCTGCTAAGGGAGAGCGGGCTCACTTGGGCGTGAGGATCTCCTTGTAGGTGAGGATCTCGGGGCGCGTGCTGGCGGCCACGCTCTGCGGGATGACGATGTTGTCGATGTCGTACGACTGGCGGCGCCACGCGCGGCCCTCCGTGCTGCCTCGGCTGCGCCTGCTAAGGGAGAGCGGGCTCACTTGGGCGTGAGGATCTCCTTGTAGGTGAGGATCTCGGGGCGCGTGCTGGCGGCCACGCTCTGCGGGATGACGATGTTGTCGATGTCGTACGACTGGCGGCGCCACGCGCGGCCCTCCGTGCTGCCTCGGCTGCGCCTGCTAAGGGAGAGCGGGCTCACTTGGGCGTGAGGATCTCCTTGTAGGTGAGGATCTCGGGGCGCGTGCTGGCGGCCACGCTCTGCGGGATGACGATGTTGTCGATGTCGTACGACTGGCGGCGCCACGCGCGGCCCTCCGTGCTGCCTCGGCTGCGCCTGCTAAGGGAGAGCGGGCTCACTTGGGCGTGAGGATCTCCTTGTAGGTGAGGATCTCGGGGCGCGTGCTGGCGGCCACGCTCTGCGGGATGACGATGTTGTCGATGTCGTACGACTGGCGGCGCCACGCGCGGCCCTCCGTGCTGCCTCGGCTGCGCCTGCTAAGGGAGAGCGGGCTCACTTGGGCGTGAGGATCTCCTTGTAGGTGAGGATCTCGGGGCGCGTGCTGGCGGCCACGCTCTGCGGGATGACGATGTTGTCGATGTCGTACGACTGGCGGCGCCACGCGCGGCCCTCCGTGCTGCCTCGGCTGCGCCTGCTAAGGGAGAGCGGGCTCACTTGGGCGTGAGGATCTCCTTGTAGGTGAGGATCTCGGGGCGCGTGCTGGCGGCCACGCTCTGCGGGATGACGATGTTGTCGATGTCGTACGACTGGCGGCGCCACGCGCGGCCCTCCGTGCTGCCTCGGCTGCGCCTGCTAAGGGAGAGCGGGCTCACTTGGGCGTGAGGATCTCCTTGTAGGTGAGGATCTCGGGGCGCGTGCTGGCGGCCACGCTCTGCGGGATGACGATGTTGTCGATGTCGTACGACTGGCGGCGCCACGCGCGGCCCTCCGTGCTGCCTCGGCTGCGCCTGCTAAGGGAGAGCGGGCTCACTTGGGCGTGAGGATCTCCTTGTAGGTGAGGATCTCGGGGCGCGTGCTGGCGGCCACGCTCTGCGGGATGACGATGTTGTCGATGTCGTACGACTGGCGGCGCCACGCGCGGCCCTCCGTGCTGCCTCGGCTGCGCCTGCTAAGGGAGAGCGGGCTCACTTGGGCGTGAGGATCTCCTTGTAGGTGAGGATCTCGGGGCGCGTGCTGGCGGCCACGCTCTGCGGGATGACGATGTTGTCGATGTCGTACGACTGGCGGCGCCACGCGCGGCCCTCCGTGCTGCCTCGGCTGCGCCTGCTAAGGGAGAGCGGGCTCACTTGGGCGTGAGGATCTCCTTGTAGGTGAGGATCTCGGGGCGCGTGCTGGCGGCCACGCTCTGCGGGATGACGATGTTGTCGATGTCGTACGACTGGCGGCGCCACGCGCGGCCCTCCGTGCTGCCTCGGCTGCGCCTGCTAAGGGAGAGCGGGCTCACTTGGGCGTGAGGATCTCCTTGTAGGTGAGGATCTCGGGGCGCGTGCTGGCGGCCACGCTCTGCGGGATGACGATGTTGTCGATGTCGTACGACTGGCGGCGCCACGCGCGGCCCTCCGTGCTGCCTCGGCTGCGCCTGCTAAGGGAGAGCGGGCTCACTTGGGCGTGAGGATCTCCTTGTAGGTGAGGATCTCGGGGCGCGTGCTGGCGGCCACGCTCTGCGGGATGACGATGTTGTCGATGTCGTACGACTGGCGGCGCCACGCGCGGCCCTCCGTGCTGCCTCGGCTGCGCCTGCTAAGGGAGAGCGGGCTCACTTGGGCGTGAGGATCTCCTTATAGGTGAGGATCTCGGGGCGCGTGCTGGCGGCCACGCTCTGCGGGATGACGATGTTGTCGATGTCGTACGACTGGCGGCGCCACGCGCGGCCCTCCGTGCTGCCTCGGCTGCGCCTGCTAAGGGAGAGCGGGCTCACTTGGGCGTGAGGATCTCCTTGTAGGTGAGGATCTCGGGGCGCGTGCTGGCGGCCACGCTCTGCGGGATGACGATGTTGTCGATGTCGTACGACTGGCGGCGCCACGCGCGGCCCTCCGTGCTGCCTCGGCTGCGCCTGCTAAGGGAGAGCGGGCTCACTTGGGCGTGAGGATCTCCTTGTAGGTGAGGATCTCGGGGCGCGTGCTGGCGGCCACGCTCTGCGGGATGACGATGTTGTCGATGTCGTACGACTGGCGGCGCCACGCGCGGCCCTCCGTGCTGCCTCGGCTGCGCCTGCTAAGGGAGAGCGGGCTCACTTGGGCGTGAGGATCTCCTTGTAGGTGAGGATCTCGGGGCGCGTGCTGGCGGCCACGCTCTGCGGGATGACGATGTTGTCGATGTCGTACGACTGGCGGCGCCACGCGCGGCCCTCCGTGCTGCCTCGGCTGCGCCTGCTAAGGGAGAGCGGGCTCACTTGGGCGTGAGGATCTCCTTGTAGGTGAGGATCTCGGGGCGCGTGCTGGCGGCCACGCTCTGCGGGATGACGATGTTGTCGATGTCGTACGACTGGCGGCGCCACGCGCGGCCCTCCGTGCTGCCTCGGCTGCGCCTGCTAAGGGAGAGCGGGCTCACTTGGGCGTGAGGATCTCCTTGTAGGTGAGGATCTCGGGGCGCGTGCTGGCGGCCACGCTCTGCGGGATGACGATGTTGTCGATGTCGTACGACTGGCGGCGCCACGCGCGGCCCTCCGTGCTGCCTCGGCTGCGCCTGCTAAGGGAGAGCGGGCTCACTTGGGCGTGAGGATCTCCTTGTAGGTGAGGATCTCGGGGCGCGTGCTGGCGGCCACGCTCTGCGGGATGACGATGTTGTCGATGTCGTACGACTGGCGGCGCCACGCGCGGCCCTCCGTGCTGCCTCGGCTGCGCCTGCTAAGGGAGAGCGGGCTCACTTGGGCGTGAGGATCTCCTTGTAGGTGAGGATCTCGGGGCGCGTGCTGGCGGCCACGCTCTGCGGGATGACGATGTTGTCGATGTCGTACGACTGGCGGCGCCACGCGCGGCCCTCCGTGCTGCCCCGGCTGCGCCTGCTAACACACATCTTCATTATTACATTTTACTACCAGGGTAACTACTCATACTTTCATAGGTACCTACTCATTTTTTGCACACCTACAAACGTCCGCTCTTGCACGTCCTATGGTTGGCTGGTAGAGAATGCTTTTAGCATTAAGCCCGCCTTTTGTACAATTATGTAATGTATTGTGCAATAAAGTATACAATAAAATTAAGGTCATAATGTTGCATTCAGCCTGTAACATCCCACTGTTGGGCATAGGGCTCTTTCTCCATGACAGAGAAGGTGGAGCTTAATACATCACGCTGCTCCACTGTGGGTTAGCAGATATGTTCCCTACTATGAGTAACGATCACTATCAGGTATTTATGAAAACAACCGGGACCAACAGCTTAACGTGCTCTCTCGAGGCACGGTGGACAGACCCACAAGGACAGAGAACCAGACCGGAAAGAAATATTTGTACAAATACATATATCCATCCTGAGCAGGAATCGAACCCGAAAACCGTCAGTGTTTAAGGCGACTACACCCACCTCTACATCAGAGCGGTTTTTGGAACATTTTCTTATGCATTAATAATCTATATTTTAACATTATAATAACTATTAAAAATAATATTGCAAACTAGTAATGTAACTTTTACTAAAAAAAAAACAATCTTCAAACACTGAAATAGACATTCGAGCAATCACAAAAAAGATTTTTTTACATCAAATATTAGATAGAATATTAGGAGCCCTTAATTGTTAGACAATTTTCAGTTCACTGACCTTTCGTGTCCAGATGTTGATGTATCCTCATCTCGATCTCTTTCTTTTATTTTTCGAGATAAAGGTGGACGACCTCTTTTCAATCCTGTAATATTAAAAAAAAAAATCCATTTAGCACTTTAGTTCAGTTTCTTTATCACTAATTAGTAAGAAAATGATTACATAAACATTTCTAATAACAGCGTAAACTAGTACAGAGCGTTCAACTTATCTTGCAGCGGGTTCTTATCGCTTTTTGGAAGAATATGGTAAATATATAAAATTTTACTAATAGTAATATACTTATTACAGTAACATATTTAAAACAATTCAACAATTTTTTCTTTGTTTTTATTGGCAATGAAAGAATGTATCCATGCGACGTTATTGTCACATTATTTATAAACTAAATTAAATCACAGATGTTACGAGAATTAAACTACTATCTACAGACAGTAAGACTGATTTATTTTCTTACGTTGATCTTCAGTGCTGATCGCCGCGGAATGCAAAAGCAAATAATTGTGTTTGGTTGCAAACAAAAAGAAAAGCGACGCCAATTACGTCGACCAGTAACAATACAACGTTGGTAGATGAAACAACGGTCAAGTAAATACGCATTATTAGAGATAACTCAAAAAGTACTTCATCATCATCATCATCATTTCATCCTATCGCAGTCCACTGCTGGACATAGGCTTACACAAGTTCGCGCCAAAAATGACGTGAACTCATGTGTTTTGCCCATAGTCACCACGCTGGGCAGGCGGGTTGGTGACCGAAGGGCTGGCTTTGTCACACCGAAGACGCTGCTGCCCGTCTTCGGTCTGTGTATTTCAAAGCCAGTAGTTGCACGGTTATCCCGCCATCAGTGGGCTTTCAAGTTCCAAGGTGGTAGTGGAACTATGTTATCCCTTAGTCGCTTCTTACGACACCCACGGGAATAGAGGGGGAGGCCATATTCTTTGTTGTAGCCACACAGCTTGTAACAGTCAAGTAAATACGCATTATTAGAGATTAGGATTAAATTGAGATGGGACCACATAGCAAGCACCATTTTTCGATTAAAAAAAGAATCATCGAAATTGGTTCTCCCAGTCAAAAGTTCAGAAGTAACATACATAAAAAAATACAGTCAAATCGAGAGCCTGGAAACTCAAACCTTGTGTGATACTAAATTGTAGACAAACAGAAAGTTTGCAAAGTTTGCCGGATTAGCCGGGGGCCGGATTACTGGGGGTCCACTGTATATATAGCCCACTCCTCATAGTGATTGTTGTAATAAATTTATTCCTTCTATACATAATATAATCTGGGTTCAATTTCCATGTAATATGTACTCTGTGGTATTGTGGCTCTTCTTTATTCTACTCTGTGCCTATTAGCGATTGGATGTAGATCTTTTCTCCCAAGCTTATTTATATTTTGCAATTTAAATGTTATTTTCATTCACAAGTACAACAGACATATTTTGTGTGTATTTTATCGAATCTCCCCCCTCCTTTTGAACCTCACACGAACAGTGTTGGGTGATGGGGCTATTGAGCGCGAAAATGGCTATCTTTCTTACCGAGCGGCGATAATATTTTGTCATGTGGCTATAATTTTCTTACCGAACGGCGATAATATTTTGTCTATGTAGCTATAATTTTCTTACCGAGCGGCGATAATATTTTGTCTATGTGGCTATAATTTTTTTTTTTCGTCGGAAATATTAAATTATCGCTTATTTTTATGTAGAAAAAAATATATATATTTAAAATTTCCCGCTTCAGCTATCTCAGCGCCATGATAGGGCTATCTCGGGGCTAAAATCGGCTACATTCGCACTAGGCCAGGCTGCTTCGGATAACAGTCTGGCAACACTGCACACGAATAGACGACCTTTTATCTAACATACAATGTAACTTACGCGTGGGCAGGCGGCGCGGCTGGTGCGCGTTCTGCACACGAGGCGCGTGCGCAGGCGCATGTGTTGCTGGCGCATGCGCGTGTGTGGCGGGCGCACGCGCATGCGTGTCTGTGGCTTGCGCGTGCGCGTGTGTGCGAGGCGCTTGCGCTCGCCACGTCTTGCCGCAGCGCGAGCGGAACCACGAGCGCGACGACAGCGCCGACAGGTGTATCGACGGAGATAGGTCTGGAAACATAATCAGATACATGTTTAAATAATACGTTTGAGATTTTAAATAAAATAGATAAGTAGAACAATGGGTATATTAAATAGCTTACTACTTTCAATTATTATAGATATTCATTAAGTTACATTTTTTTTAGGTCTAATAACGATCAAGGTGGTTACCCCTCATGCCATTTAAAAAAAAGAACTGCAGTATGTAATAAGCGACACGCGTGTCTCGAGCTGTCACTCTGTACTCACCCTTGATGTCGCTGAGCACGGGGTGGTGCGCGGGGTCGACGAGCGCGCGGCGCAGGCGCGGCGGCGGCGCGGAGGGCGGCGGCGCGGCGGGCGACGCGCGCCCCGTGCACACCGCGTGTCTCGAGCTGTCACTCTGTACTCACCCTTGATGTCGCTGAGCACGGGGTGGTGCGCGGGGTCGACGAGCGCGCGGCGCAGGCGCGGCGGCGGCGCGGAGGGCGGCGGCGCGGCGGGCGACGCGCGCCCCGTGCACACCGCGTGTCTCGAGCTGTCACTCTGTACTCACCCTTGATGTCGCTGAGCACGGGGTGGTGCGCGGGGTCGACGAGCGCGCGGCGCAGGCGCGGCGGCGGCGCGGAGGGCGGCGGCGCGGCGGGCGACGCGCGCCCCGTGCACACCGCGTGTCTCGAGCTGTCACTCTGTACTCACCCTTGATGTCGCTGAGCACGGGGTGGTGCGCGGGGTCGACGAGCGCGCGGCGCAGGCGCGGCGGCGGCGCGGAGGGCGGCGGCGCGGCGGGCGACGCGCGCCCCGTGCACACCGCGTGTCTCGAGCTGTCACTCTGTACTCACCCTTGATGTCGCTGAGCACGGGGTGGTGCGCGGGGTCGACGAGCGCGCGGCGCAGGCGCGGCGGCGGCGCGGAGGGCGGCGGCGCGGCGGGCGACGCGCGCCCCGTGCACACCGCGTGTCTCGAGCTGTCACTCTGTACTCACCCTTGATGTCGCTGAGCACGGGGTGGTGCGCGGGGTCGACGAGCGCGCGGCGCAGGCGCGGCGGCGGCGCGGAGGGCGGCGGCGCGGCGGGCGACGCGCGCCCCGTGCACACCGCGTGTCTCGAGCTGTCACTCTGTACTCACCCTTGATGTCGCTGAGCACGGGGTGGTGCGCGGGGTCGACGAGCGCGCGGCGCAGGCGCGGCGGCGGCGCGGAGGGCGGCGGCGCGGCGGGCGACGCGCGCCCCGTGCACACCGCGTGTCTCGAGCTGTCACTCTGTACTCACCCTTGATGTCGCTGAGCACGGGGTGGTGCGCGGGGTCGACGAGCGCGCGGCGCAGGCGCGGCGGCGGCGCGGAGGGCGGCGGCGCGGCGGGCGACGCGCGCCCCGTGCACACCGCGTGTCTCGAGCTGTCACTCTGTACTCACCCTTGATGTCGCTGAGCACGGGGTGGTGCGCGGGGTCGACGAGCGCGCGGCGCAGGCGCGGCGGCGGCGCGGAGGGCGGCGGCGCGGCGGGCGACGCGCGCCCCGTGCACACCGCGTGTCTCGAGCTGTCACTCTGTACTCACCCTTGATGTCGCTGAGCACGGGGTGGTGCGCGGGGTCGACGAGCGCGCGGCGCAGGCGCGGCGGCGGCGCGGAGGGCGGCGGCGCGGCGGGCGACGCGCGCCCCGTGCACACGGCGCAGCTCTCGCCGCGACAGCAGCTGCATCTGAAGTGTTACCACCGACACTCTTTAGATAGCCCGTACTATTTGCTAAGACAACCCTCCCCCCCTAGCCCTCGAGTTTTCACGTAGTAATTCAAAAGCATAACCATACTTCAGTGATTTTTGCAAACGGAACATTAAAAAAAATATATGTTTTGGCTCACGCTTGTCTTTATGAATACTAGGAAAAAACGCCATATTTGAATATAGCTCGAAAAAACGTGCGATTTTTCTACTTTGTCCTCCCGCTCCCGAACGGGTCACGTTCTTACATAGGTCCCATTTTTTTTTAATTAATGGTAAGCGATTACCATAGCCTGTAGAAGTCTTCAACACGAGGAGCATCGCAAGCGCGTTGCCAACCCTACCCCCGGCCTTCTCCAAGAGCTCTGGTCACCTTACTCTCCACAGGAACACAACACTGCTTGAAAATAGTATTATTTAGCTGAGATCTTCTATAAGGTCGAGATACTTCCCCAGTCGGGCTCCTCCAGGTTTTGAGCAGGATATTTCCTGCTGAGACTACCTTATCTCAAAACAAATGTCACAATGACTGACTGTTTTATATACAAACCTGATATCCGAAGGCTTAGCTGCTTTAGTAGTAGCGATATGAAGGTTATGCATTTGAAGTAATTTCCTTTTCTTAAACGTATCCCTTCGAAGCGGTCTCACTCGTGCACACGAACACTCATCGCCTGGCAGATCGCCTTCATATCCTACTGGTTCACCTTCAAATTCTACTGGACCTTTAGCTTCTCGGACCTGAAATATAAATATGAAAACCTAAATAATAAATAAAATATGATTAAAATATGGTCTTCTGTTGTGTGAAACTAAAGCCTTAACAACAAAAATCTATTCTAAGGAAAATAATCGTTGTTAGAATTGGACTGGGTACACTACTACACTACACAACTTTTGACATGTTTGTGGGGAAAGTATGTACTATGTATGTATTCTTTTTAAATGAATTTTAATTTTAACTCGTATTATATAAATTTTTATACATATTGTAATATTCCATATATATTTCAGTAGAAAATGGTATTAAACCATTTTCTACCATTTCTATTATTTTATTAGAATAAATAAGACAGCGGGAAGCTGCTGATTTCAGAAGACACAGGTCCGGACGGAGTAGCAAACATTAGGGGAGGCTTACATCCAGCAGTGGACTTCTAAAGGCTGATGGATAATTTTATTTATAATACACAGGCGTCAGGCAAACATAATTATTAATTATACTTGATTTAAAAAAAAAAACTGAGTATGAAACATGGCAGAAGTGAAACTTCTAGAGGCCATTGCGATTTGTTCTATCAACGATGATCACAGTCTCGTGAAAAAGGTCGTAAGCACCATGCAAATCGCGTCGCTTACGCGTTTTGAGCTTAATATATTCTATCTCATTCGCTCCTATACATCTATGTGTATTTCTTTATCGTGACGCATTTCATTGACATTCAAATCACGATTCTACGAAGTTCCACTTCAAAATATGATTACTAGAGTAATATCAGGGTAATTTTGTATAACTAACATCAATTTGAAACACTAATACATATACAAACCACGATTAATTTATTAACATATAGATATTGTAAGGAGTAATAATTAACGATAACACTAATATTAGGCTTATTATGCATGCGACATTATGTGGGCGACGTTAGGTCTAAAGAAAATCAATAAGTACTTAACATACTGTTAAAAAATTTATCTGCAACACAACTTAACATACAATTTGTAGCTATAGCATAATTATGTTATTGATAAAACATATTATTTATGTGACTCAGAAAAGTAAAACTAACAAATAAAGAAGATATGAACGAAAAAGTGTTATGTAGGACCTTTGATCTCACTTAAATAACATAATTATTATATTTCAACTAAAATGTATATAAATTAAATCATATCACACAATATTTGATTGAGGAAGGTATTGAAGGAAAGTTCTTAAGATAAAAAAAAAATACAAATAAACCAGATATGGACAAAAACGTTGTTATGACCTTTGATCTTGGATATTAAAAAAAAGTGTCACTCTTAAAGACTTTTTAGTTTCATTATTAGGCCAATTCATCATCATCATCATTTCAGCCTATCGCAGTCCACTGCTGGACATAGGCCTACACAAGTTCGCACCAAAAATGACGTGAACTCATGTGTTTTGCCCATAGTCACCACGCTGGGCAGGCGGGTTGGTGACCGCAGGACTAGGCCAACTGTAACTAATTAATACCTAAACCTAAATACAACTTAACTTTTCTAAGTTTTAGTGACCTGACTATATTACTGTAATATAATAGACTAGCTGACCCGCAAACGTTGTTTTGCTATAAATGTTGTTTTGCTATAAATGTTATTAACTCCCGCAACCCCCTCTTGTAGGTGAAATTTCGTAAAATCCGTTCTTAGCTGACCGCTACTCGGCGAAAGGAATATTCCTACCAAATTTCAAGTATCTACGCCTTATGGTTAAAGAGATATCGTGATGAGTTGTTATCATGTACACCTGATAGCGATCGTTACTCATAGTAGGGAATATATCCGCCAACTCGCATTGGAGTAGCATGGTGGGATTAAGCTCTGATCCTTCTCCTACATGGGGAAAAAGGCCTATGCCCAGCAGAGGGATATTACAGGCTGAAGCGTTACGGTGTTTACCAGTCTCCTCATATTACAGTAATTAAATCGATAACTGATTACCGTAACAGTATTATCTCAAACGACAAACAATTCTTTCAATGTGCCGCCCTTACAACAACATTCTCAAATAAGTCTCTTTCAACGCGCCGACATTATAGTAACAGCTAACAGCGGTGTAGTGTTAATCCATAAATTAGCAACGTATTATTTAAACAATATCGCTTTCGACGACATAAATATATGTACATGACATAATGATGCATAGTAACTACTTAATGGCGAAAGTCTTTAATTACAGTACTGTAAATTTAATAATAGTGAACTCGAGTGACCCGACTGTGGAGGGTAATGAAATTGATACTGTCGTCGCACGGCCTTCTAGACGCATATCTCGAGAAATCAGGTGTTGTGTTACGTGTCGCGATAAATGATCGCTTTTTATACATCTTATCTTAATGACTCCAATACGTGATATGATGACAAATGCTCATAGTGTACATTGTTCAAAAACGAGTATGGTTTAGTTTAGACATTCAAATAAAAAAAAATAAAAAAATTGGTTGTCTGTAAAGTTGGTTTACGGAAGATAGTTTAACGTGACAACGTCATAACAAAATATCTCCGCGGACGTATAGATAGACCAATCGTGCAATCGAGTGGAAGATAGATAGATGCGGCATATTCCATATACTATCACTGAACGTAACGTTACAATTGGTCCTCCTTTTTCGTGCATGCCGCCGGCGTTCATCGATTTATTAGACGTTGTCACGTCAAAAAAATTTTTTTTAACTCGGCGTCGCGTATTGTTTACTTTTTATAAATCTTTGTATTTACTTTTATATAAAATTTTTGATATACAGGGTGGCCCGTTTACAGTGGTCCAAAAATTTTTTTCAGCTCGAGAGCATCATGAGTGATCATTTAAAACATACTTTAGTTAAGCGAAAAGTTATAGTTTAGAAATTATGATTTTTTTTCTAAATAATCCGAAGTTTCAATATTTTTGACATAAAACCAGTCTGTTATGAAAACTACTGAACCGAATTTAATGAAATTTTGTATAGGTATAGCGCAATAACCTAACTATCGCGCTATAGGCTCATTTAGTTTAAATAATTAGACTGAATTTTTTTATTTTAACTTTTTCTGTATTTTTTTTAAACTGTTCTGCAAAACATTGATTTTCGAAAAAATCCTGTGAAAAAAAAATGTACCGACGAGGTTTTGCTGGTACTGCTAAAAAGTACCTTAATATAGGGTTATTCTTTACACAAAAAATCATAGTTGTCCTCCGATTGTAACATCTTCAAAAACAACATCATGTACATTAAAACATGAAAATCAAAAATTACGAAATTTACCATAGTTTTAATTTCAATCATTTGGAACGGCCAATTTTTGATTAAAGAATCATTCATTGCGATAAAAATCGTTACAAATCAGTATTCACATGGCTATAAAATGAATGAAATAAAATTTTAACCTGCCAGCCAAGAAAACTTTATTTTTTATGTCAATTTATTGAGTTTTTTTGTTGTTATTTAGTTTTTAAGTTTAAATCTTAATAAAAGGTTTAGAGAATTAATAAAAAAACATAAATAATTAACATATTATTTATTTTTCACAAAAGGTTTTCAAAATGCCGTCCGCCTTTCGCTAAACATAATCTACATCTGCGTAAAAAATTTCTTCGCAGCCTATTAAATGGCTGCCGGTTTTGTTTAATGGCTGTTATAGCCACATGAATTTTTCTTCTTAATTCTTGCTCCGATGTGCTCTCCCGTGCGTACACAATCTCCTTAAAATATCCCCAAATAAAAAAATCAACGGGGTTCAAGTCAGGTGAACGGGCTGGCCAGTGGATGGTGCCACCGCGACCGATCCACCTCTCCGGATACGCAACGTTTAAATGATTTCTTACCTGCAGAGCAAAGTGACAGGTAGCTCCGTCGTGTTGTAGCCACATGCGCTGCCTTAAATTGTCTGGCAGATGACTCAACAGGCCGGGTAATTCATTTTGAACGAAATTAAGGTAAATGTCAGCATTCAACCTTGACGGTAACTCGAACGGGCCCACAAACTCTCTGTTGATAATTCCACTCCACAAATTAACGCTATAGCGTTCCTGGAAATTCGACTCTCTCACTAAGTTGGGATTGGTCACTGCATAATAATGCGTGTTATGTGTATTAAATAATCCAACTCGCTCAAACCGACTTTCATCGGTCCACAAAACGTTATCAAAAAAATTTGGGTCCTCCCGATCTCTCTGCAACATTTCTCTACAGAATGCCATTCTTCTAGGATAATCTTCGGGTTTTAAGGCTTGTACTTTTTGATAATGGTAGGGATGAAGTCGGTTAGCTCGAATGGTTCTATGAATTCTAATCCTGGGTATACCCGTAAGTCTTGCCAGTTGTCTTTGACTTGTAGTTGGATCACGACGCAACTGCTCCAGGATAACATCTTCATCATCTCTGTTTACGAGTCCAGGTTCACGACCACGGAAGCCAGGGATAACTCCTTCTAGGAGAGAATTATGCAGCCTCACGAAAACGCGATGGTCCGGAAAGCGCTGCACAGCCGGGCCTGGCTAGCGTTCAGCAAATTGCCGATAAAGCCTGGCCGCTTCTCGTGCGACACCTTGTGCGACACCATAAAAATAATGCATCATCGCGTATTCACGCGGTGAGTAGGGTGCACGTCTGGAACGATTTCCATCCATTGTCAACAAAATGTCCAAATCACGAGCACAATCAATAAGTCCAATTCACGTAAGCCAAGTAGTCAGATGAGCGATCAGATACGAGTCAATAAACAAAGCCAAAACGTTAAAATACAACAAAGTCGAGAATAGTAGCAGTGATCGCGAGCGACAAACGACAACTGTAGAATTGTAGATCGTACGAACTTAATAACAATAGGGTAGCGTCTATCTCTTTTTAACAAACGCACGACATAATTAACGTTCTTTGTCGTCGAATACCGGCCCGCTTTACCTGCTTTTTTATGACCGTGTTTTGAATACTTGCGTGATGATTCACATAAGTATCACTAATGAATGGGTTTTAAAAACGAGTTACAAGATCATTTGGAGTTTAAATAATGTTATTTATGAAGAATTACAAACGGATAGGTTTAAATTAAAATTATGGTAAATTTCGTAATTTTTGATTTTCATGTGTTAATGTACATGATGTTGTTTTTGAAGATGTTACAATCGGAGGACAACTATGATTTTTTGTGTAAAGAATAATCCTATATTAAGGTACTTTTTAGCAGTACCAGCAAAACCTCGTCGGTACATTTTTTTTTCACAGGATTTTTTCGAAAATCAATGTTTTGCCGAACAGTTCAAAAAAAATACAGAAAAAGTTAAAATAAAAAAATGCAGTCTAATTATTTAAACTAAATGAGCCTATAGCGCGATAGTTAGGTTATTGCGCTATACCTATACAAAATTTCATTAAATTCGGTTCAGTAGTTTTCATAACAGACTGGTTTTATGTCAAAAATATTGAAACTTCGGATTATTTAGAAAAAAAATCATAATTTCTAAACTATAACTTTTCGCTTAACTAAAGTATGTTTTAAATGATCACTCATGATGCTCTCGAGCTGAAAAAAATTTTTGGACCACTGTAAACGGGCCACCCTGTATTATATAAACATAATTATCTTTACAAGTAAAATAAACGCACTTTGACTAGCCCGTTGGCGCAGTTTGTAGTAACCCTGCTTTCTGCTCCGGGGGTTGTGGGTTCGATTCCTACCCCGAGTCTGGGTGTAGTATACATATTTATTTATATATTTATAAGTATGTTTATCGAAAAAAAATAATAACGTAACTATACCAGTCCGCGTTACCTATAATAGAAGCATTGTCACCATTCGTTCTTAACGTTCAGTTTTAGATAAAATATGTACCCCAAAGCAATATTGCGTACAAAAAATAATATATTATTAATATATATTTGTCAGTATCAATTAAATGAAAAATACAAATTCAGACTAGGCTGTATGGACTATAGTCCTTTGCCTTTCCCTATTGGGGATAAATTTTAAAACAACAATGTTATTATTGTTAATTTGTTATGTTCTTGGTTATGTTTTAGCACAATTTTGTTTTTGTTTCGTATAGTATTTTTGTCACAGTTGATTTTGTGTTTTTCGAGTTTTCTGTAATGAGTTGAACAAATCACTATGAACAAAGACTCTTCGAAAGAAAAACCGCGTTTCCAAATACTGCAGGATTTCTTCGGTCATAACAAATCATGCTCATGCTCCAAACGAAAATCTATTTTCATAATACAACAGAAAGAAACAAATAAATAAACAATAACGTAAGTATTCACAAATGATGGTTCACAAAATCGAGATTTAATAACGCTAAACCGACTCTGTTGCCGATTTAACTTTGACGTTTATTTGAATCGAGATTTAAGCTAAATCGATGACGTGCAAGACATTGAATGTGATATAAGACAAAATCGAGTTTTAAATCTAGATTTAACACAAGCTGCAAGTGGCCCTAAGTTGCTTACTTTAGGAACAGACGACCGTGTGTGTATTCATGTATTGTGTAGATATTTATTTATTACTTAAATAAAATTTTTATATTATTATGGGCATTTATTTGTTTATTTTTATTTTTTGGTCTATGATTCACATTGAATACGTCAAATCGAAATTCCGAGCATTCAGAAATGGAAGAAATTACTCGAGATTACCAACTGACCTAAATACTTAAACAGACTGAAGTGACGATAAGATTAGATCGCGAGGTAATTTGTTTACAACCCATTGTTTATGTTCGACAAATTTTCTTTTTTTTTTTATTTCCGTATTTATAATAACCAATGGCGGATCCAGGGGGGTCATGACCCCCCCCCCAGGCTGGATCCAGGACCTAGGTGGACCACTAATTAAAATTGTTAAACAAGATTTTTGTCACAATATAGATATTTTTAAGTACAGTACTTACATACATTAATAAAATACCTACTTTTTACCTGTATCTATCATTATCAAAATTAAATTATAGCTTCTTGTGGCTTGACCACGACTATGTGACCCCCCCCCCTGGCACCTTGACCACGACTATGTGACCCCCCACCTCTGGCGCCTTGACCACGACTATGTGACTTCCTCCCCTGGCGCCGAAGCTGGATCCGCCCTTGATAATAACTAGTGGTCACCCAGAGGTCGAAATTCTACCATAATTAAAATTTTTAATCTAAGAAAACCAAATAATTATGAAAATAAAGAACCTTTGTTAAAAATTTCAACTTGATTACAGACTTTGAAAATCAACAAATCTATACTAATATAATAAAGCTGAAGAGTTTGTTTGTTTGATTGTTTGTTTGTTTGTTTGTTTGTTTGAACGCGCTAATCTCAGGATCTACTGGTCCGATTTGAAAAATTCTTTCAGTGTTAGATAGTGCATTTATCGAGGAAGGCTATAGGCTATATATCATCACGCTAAGACCAATAGGAGCGGAGTCCACGCCGACGAAGTCGCGCGCAGAAGCTAGTAGTATAATATTAAGATTAAAATGTAATTATGTATATTTAAAACTTTTTAGCCACTAACACTCCTAAGATAACACCATAAAATCAATACCCGGATATAAAAAAATCGATATTTTGGGAGAATTGCAAGTGCCTTGGTGACGAGTTTACTCGGGGTGAATCACGACAAATATAGTAAATACATATTCCGTTTTACCTTTTACGTACAAATAATATATGTACTTATATTAGTTTTTTTTAAAGAAGGTTCGAAAATTCAAATCATTAAATATATGACGGCCAAGAGTTCACATTTTAAATTAAGAACAACAAACAAAAACATGTCACTTAGTGCAACTATAATAACAAAAAAAATTCATTTAAGCCACAAGCGTCCTTGAAATGAGGCGCACATGTTGAATAACTGAATAAGTGAAATAGGCCATTGCTCGTATTATTATTAATTTATAACACAACTCGCAGGGTTACTGGTTTGTTTTAAAATTATCTCATACTTTGAGGATTAGCTCGTGAAGAACTTGCTTTTAGCGTAAAAAATTACAGACAAAAACGGGAATATGAATTCCAAATTTGGGACAGTGTGTACTTACGCTTGCGCTTAACCTATTTACATCATAAACGGATATATATAAATGCTTAAAAATTATCCAGTCTAATCGGAATCACACGCGTACTTTTAATGTTTTCGATATATTATTTAGCTTTAAAAGATGGCAGAAGCTAAAAATATAATAATAATTTTAGAAGGATAGGATAAGGATATTATTGAATTGATAAATTGCATGGTTTACTAGTTTGAAAGCTTTTATAGATTTTTTCCACACATTGACTGGTCAATGAACACTATCAACGTTCTTGAACATTTCAACACCTATGGGAGTACTATAAAACTACAACTACTCTCAAACTCAAATTGTCTTTTCAATTCAATATCTACTATCTCTCTTTAGAACTTGTATAGACATAATAGGGTACTTTTCCAGAACCCTAACAGAAAGTGTTAACTTGTGAAAGTGAAAACGTAATCATACAACAAACTACAGCAATTAGGTCATTTTCTAATATTTTGCACATGTTAAAATATATCTTATCAACTTCAAACATAAGTGTGATTGAAAACGGCGATGTTATTGATTTATGGATATACAGGGTGTCCCGCGATAAAGTGCAACCCCGAAAGAGGGTGAAACTAGACCATAAATTATTGAGAAAAATCAGAAAAAAATTTAAAAAAATTTTTTATTTTTTTTTATTGACGAACTAAGATTTTTACGTAGCCTCTTTGTACAAAAAATGATGATTTTTGTACGTGTTTTTTGGGATACAGGCGTAAAATTTTTTTTATTTGAATGGCAATATGGTAAGAAATTTTCCTGGTAATGGGGGCATAATTATGAGAAAATTAGAGATCATTGAAAAAAACAGTCATAAAAAATGGATTTTTTTTCACAAGAAGCATAGTTAAAGACATAATGCCACTTTTTTGCGAGCTAATTGTTATTTTATCCTTACCGCCAAGTACGTGGCGTAATATTTTATTTTATTTTAAAGTAATCGACCTACTACATTTGAAGAAATCACATAATTTTTTGTACATATAGTCTACGTAAGATATAAAAATCTTAATTCGTCAATAAGAAATAAAATATTTTTTTCAAAAAATTTTTTCTATGTTTTTTGTCGATAATTTATGGTCTAGTTTCACCCCCATTCGGGGTTGCACTTTATCGCGGGACATCCTGTATAGTTATTCAATATTTTATGTTAATAATAGTTATTCAATATTTTATACGATACGATACGATACAGCCTGTAATATCCCACTGTTGGGCATAGGCCTCTTCTCCATGTAGAAGAAGGATATTTAATGTTAATAATAAACTTACAAGGAACTGCGAAAATTAATTTTATATATAAACGTAAATAAACATTGCCGTAGTTTTGGTTTATTTTTTCCGTTTGCGAACATGTTCCATCCTGTGCCGGAAGCCCCACACTCCCGTCGCCTTAGAGGGGCGAGGCTAGCGCATAAAGGCATTTCCCAGCGTTAAAAACAAAGAAAACGAGTGTGCTTTAGACCACACAACTGAAGTAAAACGTATTTAGCTTCTACAGTAATATACGAAACGTAACTCTCTTTCTATCTTCAATAACTTATATCTACCTCTCAACTTCCGTTCGCCTCGCCCGATCGCACTTTTTGTAACGCTCTCGATACGCATTCACCAGCTTACTTCTCAGGTCAAGCGTGTGTAAAGAAGTTTTAGTTAAAAAACCTAGCTAGGTAGAAGGTTGTGTCACCTGTCGCTGCAGGTCCCCGTGTTGTCGGATCTTGTACTCCAACTCCTGCACCTGCACCTGCAGCCAGCACCAGCGGGACGCGATGGATGCTCGAGCCCGCTGATATGACCACAGGGCGCGTTTTTCACTGAAAACGATATATGACTATGTTTAATCTGTACTGTCATTATGGCTATAATGGCGTAATGTCAACAAATGTTACAAATTTTCAAACAAAAATACACATTAGACAAACATGTTAGTTTTACCCCGAAGATTTTTTTTTCAAATATGGAATTTTTTTAGCATTTTTTTTAGACATTTATTTTGTTCAAATCCAACATGAATCTACCCTGACATATTCTTTGAAAACATACCAATACTATTTGTCATAGATACAAACACCTACCTTTCATATTGAAAAACAAACACAAAAGTACAACGATCAAACAGCTTATTTTGACCTAATAACATAGATACAAAAAATACACCATGCTCAAAACACTTAACACCAAAACAACTGAAAGTTGGCTATATGGTGGATTCCATCAATGATTTAACTCATATTAACTTACTATAATTACTTCAAACTTTTTAAATTATTACAATAAATGTTAAATATTAACAAAACTTACAATAGGTAATTCTAAAACAGAAATTAGGTCAGCTTGCTTTCGAGTTGTTTGACAGAAAAGGGTATTGAACTTTAAAATGTAGATTCTTAATATAAATCTGCTAAATATAATCACAACCTTGGGTTATAACTAGATGTACTTTGTATTTATTACTATTTAACTACTATTTAAAGTATATTGTTTTACAGCCAATTACTTTTGGATATGATGAAAGTGTTTTAAAAATTGTGTAATTTTTTGATATAGTATTTTAGAAAAAGAATTAAAATAATATATCTTATGGTAAAGTAAAAGACAATGTTTTCTGGTCATAAGATGTTCTAGAATCAAATAAAGTACTACTTTTCAAGAAATTACATAATGAATCCTTAAAAATGTTTAGGATAATAATTTTAATTATAGTAATTGCCAGACTCCTTTTATCTCTACTCTAGCTGCCCCACGGCTTCACGTGCATTAATTTAAATAAAAAAAAATCAAAGATTTTCCTTGGTAAATGGGCTATAACACAAAAAGAATTTTACAATTGAAACCAGAAGTCGCTGAGATTAGCGTGTGTAATAATTTAAAAATAATTGATATTTGTAACAGTACTACTGATTATTTAATTAACTTCAAAAGAGTTGGTATTTATTTTGTATTTGATCCCATACATTTTTAATGGGTGTACCCATTTTGATATTTCCATCTTTATTTGAAAAGTGGTGCTTGTCATGTAGTCCCCATTTAAATTTTAATTTCCATGTTAAGCAATACTTTGATGCCAAGAATTGCATCAACGTTAGATGATTTACAAATTAATAAATAAGTAGTCAAAAATATACCTATTAGGAAAAACCAAAATCAGTTTTTTTTTTAAAGTAAAATCTGTTTAGTAATTTAAACAAAATTATTCATTATTCTAGTATGTTAAGATAATTAAGTAATTATTTTATGAATACTAAGAACGTTAAGAAACAGATCATGACAAAAAAAAATGTTTTAATTTTTATTTTAATATTAAAATTTTAGTTAGGTTAGTAAACACACGTAGATCCTTTAAGGAAATAAGGACACTCCGAGAAGCCCGTGAACGCCACAGGAGGCTTCTGAGCTTCTGAAAGGAGCTGACTAGTTCAGCCAGCCCTTTCTCACGTATAATGGACCAACATCGAGTCTAAATGCGGAAAATCGAGGCCACAACCAATACCAATACCAAAACACATGTAGATTTTAACTAACCTATATCACTCATATATTCTAAATTAGTTGACTGAGCACACTTTTTACCGCCTTTTTTTGTAAATATAAGGTAGATTTCTAAATATTTTATTTTATAAAAACCTTGTCCTAACAATACATACATATACAATGTTCAGAAGTTATATGTGTACTTATATTTGAGTGAATAATTTTTATTTATATAGACTATATGAATGAAGTTGATAATGCTATACACAATATCCCAGTTTATCTGAAAATACCTTATCAGCAACAATTGCTTTAATATATGGATTGTAACTTAAGCCCTATTAAAGCCCGGTAAATATATTAGAAAAGTAAAATGAATCATTTGTTAATATTATACAAATCAGGCTTAAATAAATATTTAATTGTAATAGTTCATTTATTATTTATATACTTTGCAGCTAAATATTGATAGGTATCATTTGATATTCAAAATTTTGTAAATTTGGTATTATAGAAATACAATGATAATAAATATTATATTTGGGTTGTCTGGAAGAAATGGCTAAATAGCCATAAGTCCGCCCATTGTACTTCACAGTCTGTAAATGATATTTGTAGTTGTGATGTACAATAAAGTATAAATAAATAAATAAATAAAATAAATAAATAAATATTCTTATATATTTTAGAAATAATTTGATAACCAATTTCTTTGCAGAAAACTTAAGTAACAATTTAAAACTTTTGGATTGGTTTATATTATAAACTAGCTATGCCCCACAATTTAACATGCATAAATCGAGGAAAACATAATTTCTATAGCCTTTCTCGGTAAATGGGCTATTCAACACTAAAACAATTTTTCAATTCAAACTAGTAATCTCTCATATTAGGGGAATTATTACATCAACAAACATGATTGCAGATTTACGTCTAAGAAAAAATCAATTCTTGGTTAATACACCCCATGAAAATGTACTTAAAAAAAACTGTATAGGTCATATATCCATTTTTGGTAAGCTTATGGTCACATTTACCGTCGTAAAAACCCATAGATGTAGTTTTTTTTGTTTTAAAAACCATTTATAATCATAGATCAATTATTGAATTCTGACAAATAAACAATCCTGTTACTCCTACATTTAGCAGGAACTTAATTATTATTATTCTAATACCCAATAATGGTAGATTAAATTAAAATAAAACTACCTGAAATACGAAATCAGCATTAATTATTAGGTATATTATGTATAATACCTTCTAATCAACATTTTCTATTATTTCAATAATATTACAACATACCTAAAAGGTTTAACATTTTTAAATTGAAAAAATAATTATAATAACTTAAACTGAAAAGTGATATAAAAAAATCTACTTAGTCATAAAAACACAAAAATTATTCAAACTTCTTCTAAATTAAAGTAATCAGGAATTTTAATCGTTTATAAAATTATGACTTGATCGTTTTTTAAATTTTTGTACATATTATTTAAATGTAATTCAATAAATTATTGAATTAGGTAACTAAGCATTTGTACTAAGGCTTACTTACGACGTAATTTATTGAATTACAACTAACTTAAAAAAATTAAAAAACGATCAAACACTAAACTTATATAGGTAACTAACTTATGTAGGTACTAAAAAGTAACTTATTTATGA
Organism: Melitaea athalia; assembly: GCA_905220545.2. Classification (NCBI taxonomy): domain Eukaryota; kingdom Metazoa; phylum Arthropoda; class Insecta; order Lepidoptera; family Nymphalidae; genus Melitaea; species Melitaea athalia. Next base: position 17,119,752 of record HG992188.1, read on the forward strand.
TATAAATTTCTATTCATAATTAGTTTAAAATAATTTATGAATTGTTACTATAAATTATTTTAATTATTGTTATAAATTATTTTAAAACGAATTATGAATTGACAAACAAATTTTCCAAAAATAAATTTAGGTGACAAAGAATACAATCATTTAACATAGTCTTGTTTTTTTACTAAATAATATTTTGCTAACGAACGAAATGTGAAATTACGTAAATACGAAAAGTTATTATTCTTTTATAATAATAATTTATTGTACAATTCAATTAGCTCTTCCTTGTCTTCTTCGTCGGTTAGCGTAAGAGAGTCAGCCACATTTCCATGGGATAAGTTAAATTAATCAGGGTGGTACCTTTTTGGTATAATTCCATTATCAGATAGAAGTTTTAAATCCCTACATTTTACATCTGATATTTGCAATTTGTTTTTAAAAGGTGCAGTTGGGGACATAGTCTTTTCATGCGTGCTTACACCTTGTTCGGGTGATATCGCACGGCTTTTCGATCTTCCTTTACCTGTACCTTCACCTTTTTCTTTATTGCCAGATTTTTTTTAATAATATTACTTTATCAGGTGACGTCTCTTCTTTCCTATTTAATGTATATTAAATAGAATCCAAATGAAATGTATATTTCATTTGGATTCTTTTTCTTCAACGTAATATGAGATAATGAGAACAAATAAACTCTTCAGCTTTACAATATAGTAGATTTAATATTTTGAATAGATTAAAATAAGCATTTTATATTTAAATAATAGGTTAAAAACTTACATTGGCATGTGCTGTTGATGCGGATTGTTGTATGTGACTGCTTCATCATTACTCTCGGCTCCTGATGAAGAAGCAGTTGCATCAGAGTCCAGCTGGTGCTTAACCACTGATAAGTGAGACCGTAGGGCTCCAGCAGAGTCCTCTAAGCCAGCTAAAGTGCCAGATGCTATGCCTATTGATGCATTTCTCGTAGCGTCACCTTTAGATGTTCCTGCTCTGTAGTATTTAGGGCCTACAACTGGGCGGGACGCTGCACTGGCCTGCAAGGCGGCTGTAGTTTCTATTCTCTTTAATAAGGCTTTCAAACCTATTGGCCTCCCACCTCCATCTTTACGCAAGCCTCTTGCACATTTCTCAAACGATTGGGCCGCTTCTTCAGATATTCGTTTACCAATAGCTCGAGCTTGTAATATCCTTAACCTTCTCAGTAAAAACGCACATCGTCTTTCTAAACGTGCTTGAAGCAGTCTAATCTTATCCTCTGCCGCGTCTCCTTCAGAGTCAGCGGTATCAGCAAGGTCAAACCCACTGAGTGGGAATATCACATCTGGATCACCAGTAGACAGTGTGTCTCCGGTCTCTAGAGTTTTAATAGCTTGGAGAAGATCGGCTTGAACGAGGTCACTGTTACCGAGATCATTTAGGATCTGTTCCATTTCCTGTGAGTCTTTGGCCAGACTGGGTTGGTTCTGAAGTCCCATGTCGTCCTCCATGGATACAGCAAGGTTGTCGACGGGCGCGAGGGCCCGTCTCCGCTGGGGCTCGGTCTGGGAGACCGCGAAGTGGTTCAACTGCGGTGTCACCGTTAGCGCCGGGGCCATGACACGAGCCTCGCCCGCCGTAGACGCCGGCGCGAAACGCGTCAGGGCGGGCTTCCTACTTCACTCATCCCGAACTTATGTAACGTCTCACACACACGATCACAACACTAACACTGTTCTACACTTCACTAAACTGCTACAAGCGGTCATTCTCTGTATCAATCACCAGCCGGCTCTCGAGAGGCGAAAGGCGAGGATCGCGAGCGTACGGCGCGCTTCTGAAAACAACGGTTAACACTGATTACAAGCCGGTCTTTGTTTATACGGAAGAAACATTGTTATCAATAAAAGATCACATATAATAAACGTTTTAAACTCTTTCTACAAAATTCACATTATTCGAAATTTAACCCACGTGATAACGACTAGAGTTCGCAAGCGGTCGCAGTAGCTTGTTTTCTGTACGATATGGAACAGGAAATGATACACTTCTCAAACACTTATTAGGGAACCATTGATACAATGTTTTCACATAGCACTCACAACAAGTTCATAACATGCTAACTAAATAGCGAAAATGAAAAAAAAATAATAGTAATGGCGGAGTAAGGCCCAAAAACACTATTCAAATTAGAATGAATTCAATTCTAGTGACGAAACGTAGCGTAGACCGCACCAAAAGGCGCAAGCACTGGACGACTTCTGAATGTTAAAAAGAGACAGCTACACTGTCCCTGAATTAGTACTTGCGCGGTAAAGTCAAATACGCAACAAATACTATCATTATTTTTTAAAAGATATTCGAATGATGAAGTAATAGCTGCGTAAATTTAGTTTTTAAATAAAAAAGACATTCCATAAGTATTTAATTTATTATTACGAAGGTAAAATATTTAAAGTTACGCAATTGATACCTTACACCTTACCGCCACGCTATAATCTAACAATAGAGTTAATCAAGTCGAAATCATGACGAAATAAATGTGAAATAAATGAAAAATTGTGAAAAACGTTTTTTGAAATATCCATATATTATAAGTTATTATTACTTTATTTTGACTTATAATTAAAAAATGTATCGACAGTTAAGGTTCTAATAATATTATTATGGATATTGCACAACTGATGCGCATTTACGGATTACGTAAAACATTAAATTTAAATAATTTCTATTAAATATATTAAATATGTCCTTTTTATACTATTTACTTATCTTAATATACCATTTTATTATAATTTTGTAAAATAAAAATTTTCATATAAGAAATACGTGACTCCATAAATGCACATTGCGTCACATTTTACGCAATAATTTCTAAGTTAAATTTCATTCGTTTAAAAATCTCAAAGCATTTTGAAATTTGAAATTACATTATAAAATTATAAAAAAAGAAATTTCTAATATAATATAGGTACTTAAATTAAAATTCTGAAATAATGTTAAATACTTATACCCAATATATTATAATTATAAACATAGGTATATTATGTAATTAATCATTATATTAATAGAAAATTAACATTATACAAAAGTACATTTTATTTAGATACTTTTCAGTAGTTATTTATGTTATTTGCAAGATTTTTGTTATAGAAAGCAAAATATAACACATACAAACAAATTATGTTACTTTATTATTGTTATTTATATTTTCAACTTACTAATAATCACAACACCTTTGATTTTTTATTTTATTCATATATTTTAAGTTTTAACTGAGAGAACTACTATGTATATTTCAATGTAATTTTTGGTAAATAAGCAAATATACTTGCTTTTATCATTTTACTGCATACATAATTCCCAGTTTCTTACTTTAATAAACGTATTTAAAACCTAGAAATCGCATACAAAAAGGTTTTAATCATTTGTTACTAAAAACCACTGCAAGAACTGATAGGTTTGGGTTGATTAATTAATGTTCAAATTGCAAACTTTTTTAATGTTTTATTTCTAGTATCTAGTTTGAGTATTTTTTTAATAATTTTTATTATGTTTATAACGAATAAAGTTTACTTTAATTAAAGAAATGTAGTGTAATTACTTGAAATTTTAATGTGAACTGTTTCTTACCTTTATTAAAGTGGCTATTGAAGTTGTTTCATATGTGGAGCAGTTCTTGTTCATTGGTAATTTGATATTTGTTGTTTCCATGTTGGTCTGCAAACTAAACCTATAATAGATAGAAATAAAGTAAAACGCAAACTCTTCTATCCAAAAATTAATCCTAGTACCTATTTCAAAATATCTTGAATATTGTTCAGGTGACAAGTAACTGTCAGAAGTTACCAAGGAAAAAATGACTTGTGTCATAAGTTTAAAAAAATATAAAAATTAATGAAAACACAAGTATAATAAAGTAGAATACATATTTTTACATCATGTTAATTATTTTTCAGTGTTATCCATGTTGTTTCTATAAAATACATTTTTTTTTGCTAATTAAATTACCAGATATTAAAAATTAATTTGTAGTCACAAGTTAGTTTCTTTAATATTATAATATTTATTAAATAATAATAATATAAATATAGCTTATAATAACAATTTTAATTTATTGTAATAGGTATTTGTCCAACTTTACAAAAAGAAATTTTTTCTTCGGCATATGTACATATTTTTCAGAAGACATCTGCTATTATGTACCTATTTAGTTGGCTTATTTCTTCTAATTGGAAAAGTAAATAACTAATACCAGTAATATAATTTATTTTAATACTATCTGACCCCGCAAACGTTGTTTTGCCATATATGTTATTAACCCCCGCAACCCCCTCTTGGGGGTGGAATTTCGTAAAACCCGTTCTTAGCTGACCTCTACTCGGCGAAAGGAATATTCCTACAAAATTTCAAGTCTCTACGCCTTATGGTTCCAGAGATATCGTGATGAGTCAATATATGGGAGGAAATCTCTTTTATATATAATATATAGATTATTTTTATTTTACTGTATTATCAACAAAAACATGTACCCATAATTCGTGGCATAGTTAGTGCATTTTACTTGTACAAAGATGTTAGGATAAAAAAATTCACATTTGAAATCTTAATATATATAAATCTCGTGTCACAATGTTTGTCCTCAATGGACTCCTAAACCACTTAACCGATTTTAATCAAATTTGCACACCATGTGCAGTTTGATCCAACTTGAAAGATAGGCTATATTTTATTTTGGTATATGTAATTATTATATTTAAGAAAAAAAAAGGTGGTACGAAGTTCGCCAGGTCAGCTAGTAGTTTTATAAATTATTATGTAATAGGATACTTGTCTCAATTCAAAATATATGAATATAGAAAAACACTACTTCAATTTTTTCTGCTTATCTATATAATAAAAATGAATGTTGCTAAGCGTTTAACTGGAGAGTGGCTCGACCAATTCGGCAATTTTTTTTTGTATGTTTGTTAAATCCCACGAAGGTTTTTATGCTAAAAAAAAAAAAAACAGACAGAACGAAGTATGTATGGGCAGCTAGTTCTAAATATATCTTCGCAGAATTATATGTTTCCTGGCCTCTAGTAATATAGCTCCGGTATTCCATTTTGAAACTTTGTGTCACTTCGGACTATTTTTTTTTGCATTACAGTGACCACTGACCAATATGTATTAATTTGTAGCTATTAAATAATCTTTGACTTTATTTCATATTATTGTTACTATTATAGTACAAAGTAAATTTATATTTTATAAATAGTTTTTAATGGTTTAACAAGCAGATGATAATTTGTTTATTGAAAATATAATATACGATATTTGCTAATTTAATGTATTGTATGAACCGAACAAATTAATTAAGTAATTTGATTTTGAATTGGTAGTCAATTTTATAAAAATATTAACCAATTATTATATTTTGAGGTGTTTTAACGATTATACTTTGTTTTTATTATGTTTAGTTCTATTTTTAAACGGTTTTATTAATAATTACCTACTATCTCATATTTATTCATACAAAATGACTGAGTTGGATTTGTTCTTAAATTAATAAATTTACATTTCAAAATGTTTTAAGTGAGTAGGTATAGGATATTAAGATATTTATAAAAGATTATTACATTTATTAATCTTAATGGAATAGCATATAATGTAAGTATATTAGTTAGTTAAAAAAATAAAAATGTTAAACTTACCTTATTTAGCAGGCGAAGTAATAATGTATTTATAATAGTTAAATAGCAAAGTGTAAGTAATAAAGTTGGTGTTTTTCTAAATTTGGCTTACATTCAAATAAAAAAATAAGCGATAGGTATTGAAAAAAATTAAGAATCTCTGTTACTGTCAATTTTTAAAATAAGTTTAAAACTTTAAAAAATACTTAAGTTTAAAATAATTATTATAAACTGTAAAATTGTTAGATTTAAATATATTTCTGTACCTAAATTAATATTTATGTTATTAAAGGGCATTTTTACTTTTAAGTGTACCTTGATAAAAAATACGAATATTTTATTAAACTGTGTTCTTAAGATGTTTAAAGGTCCTAGTTTGTACATCATAGGCTGGCGGACAGGGAAGAGTATTTTATTTCGAATAATTAATATATTTTCCTTATTAAAAATGCAAAATAAATGGACATTGTAGAAAATAGTGGTCAGTTTGGTGACAATATAAAAATCATCCTGTTTTAATATTTTACGTAATACGACTTAATTTTTCGTTTCTATTAATAGAGAATATTGCAATCCATCGAAAATAAATTACAATAACCATCAATTGAAATCTAATTCTTCTAAAATTAGATTTTAACTACGATTTTGTGACAAGTGACGCTACCAAGATCGCTTTTCTTTATATATTCATATGATAATGTGGTTAGTCTTCGTTAATATTTTTAGTGTTTAATGTAGTTACTAGTTAAAACAATATCCAAACAGTTACTTAGTAAAAAAACTAAAAATAAATATGTAAAAAAATATTTTGTCCACCTGCAAATTGGGACAGTCACTGAACTGACACATCGAAAATCCTTAGGCTGAGGTTACATGGTACAAAGAAAACAGCATTGGTAATTATTATTTTTAATGTTTATAAAACATATGGTTTTATTAAAGTTATCTAGCGACTATGAAATAATGTTATTTGAATATTAATCAATATACTAAAGGAACATCCTCCATTAAGAAATAGCTGCGCAATTAAAATTAAAAGTAATTCAGTCTTCTATAGTTCTTTTATGAACGTTGCTAAGCTTTTCGCTCTTTTAGTTTAGATTAATAGGTTGTCTCCCGTGAGGTTAGATCTAACCTCAAATTATTTATCTACGCATATGTCACGATCTCATCCGTTTTGTAGTCTGTTGTCTCCCGCGCGGTTATATCTACACGACCCTTTTTTTCTTTTCTAATATCATTGTACACGACAAATTTTTTCTCCGTTGTTTCCCGCGCGTTTATATCTAACCTCAGGTAATTAACTCGTTTTGAAACCTTATTTAACAAAAATAGAGCTTAAAATAGTTTACAGGCGTATTTTAGTATATTCAGTACGAAATTAGATACCAATTAGGCCAAACATTAATTTAGTTTTCATATAAGTTTTCCAAGATTCAACCAGTCGAAGTCTTCACTTTCGTGTAGACGTTCCATTTTTTATTATAGTATTTTAATATAGTGTTTTTCTTAAACTTTATTACGAAAAGGTAAGGTACTGTTATTTTTTACAGTATTTATATCATAAAGATGACAGCAAACACAATCATTGGCTGTTCTAATGTCCGTACCTACAAATAAAACTCAAATAGAAAATGTACTTAGACTAGTAGATGACCTTTACAACATTTTCAACGTGCGATATTTTATTTTTTTCCTTGAGACCTTAGTAAAAAATGTAATTATTGTAAAATAAAGTTATTGCAGATTACGCATTAGTTACTGTTTTGGTAATATATTCCGTAAATATTTTGTTTTTCATAGGTAAATGTGAAATGGCTGTTTTTCTACTTACACATATTCAAATTTGTTTATGTGTGCGTGAGCTTCAAAATGGCCGGTTAACGTTTTTCAAACACAGAATGATTGTTTTCGCGTTTTCAACCCGAACAAGTAAAGTTTGCGACATTATACTTTTAAGCGACTTCAAAAAAAAGGAGGTTTCTTAATTCGACCGTATATTTATATTTTAAGGTGTTCGCGGATAACTTCATCGTTTTTAAATTCGTCAAGTGATAATTCTTTTTTTGTTGGAAAGGAGATATTTCATGGGGCTATGCTTTAGAAAGACGGACATCGATTTATGGGGTTTTGTGGGGAGAGTGGGGGAGGGGGGGTGGGTAACCGTCTGGTACCACTCCCACCATGTACGGAATCGATTTATGGGGGTTTCTGGGGAAGAGCGGGGGGGAGGGGAGGGCTACTCTCTGGTACCACTGGATTTATGAGGTTTTGGGGGAAGAGGGGAGAGGGATTGGGGTGGCTTATCCTCTGGTACCACTCCCTCACTGTTTATTAACCGACTTCCAAAAAAGGAGGAGGTTCTCAATTCGACTGTTTTTTTTTTGACTTTCGTTAAGTATGGCGAAATAAAAGTTTTCATTTTTGATTTTTGTTCGTGTTATTGTAATTAGTTGTTTTAGTTTGTAAAGAAATTATTGTTAAAATTATTTATTTGAATTTGGTATTATTTATTATTATTATGATTTTATTATTGTATTTGCAAATTGTCGTAATTTTTACTTTTATTTGTTTTATCCATTTTAAGACGAATTGTTTGACTTAATAGGTCATTTGTTACCTGAAATAAAAAAATGTTTTTATTATTATGATTTTCCTCTGTAATAATGATTAGTTTAGTTTTCTAGCACTGGGAAAAACAGAAATGTGAATGTTTCCTCTATAATATTTATTTGTTTAGTTTTCTTGTACTGGCAAAGAGATACATGTTCCTGATAGGTTTTATAAAAGCAGTAATCGAAGTACATTGGCCTGGACGGCCAACAAACAGGAAAACGTTTTTTATAAGTTGTGTTCGTTAATAAATGATATTTAAAAAAATGCTGCCTTTTTATTTGTACATGTCGTTCACAGGATTACTGCATCATTTCATCTGAAAAACTGAAAATAAATAAGAAGAAGTTTTAAGTGAAACTTCTTTAGGCGCATGAGGGCAAAATTTGAGACAAAGGCAACGCATCGTAAATGATTTTATACCACATTGAATACACAAGTTCTGATCCGATCACCGAATTTAAGCAACATCGGGCGCGGTCAGTACTTGGATGGGTGACCACCTGGGAACACCGCGTGATTGTTGTCTTTGTTTCAATTAGTTTGCCAAAGAAGTTTCACTTCTGTAAAGTGTACTCTGTACGCACGCAATTTTTTTTATGTAACTAGATCAGCAAACATGCGTACGGCTCACCTGAAGGTAGGCGATTACCGTAGCTTATAGACGTAAAAAATGTTATTTTGGTATTTGTACCGGGTATACATCCATAAAAATTTAGTCAAAGCGGTTATTTTAATATTACAAACAGACACTCCAATTTTATTTATTTGTATATATACATAATATATTATATATTATTATTACATAACGTATTTATTACATAAACAACCCGAACCCATTAACTAAAAATTCATTTATTGGCCAAAACTACGTTTATATTGAAAACGAGCATAAAATGCATTGAACGAAAACGAACATGCTGTAGATTTTGTGTCATACATTAACCAAGGTCACTAACGTCACCCCATGCCTATCAATTTCTGCACCGTTTTGCTCTATGTTTGGATCGAGATTTCTTATTTTCTTAAAAAGAAAATTATATACATATTATACACCGATGCAAAGTGTATTTTGTGTACTTTATGAATATTTATAATGATATTTGTCGAGAATACGTAAAATATGTATAGTTTGCTTTCAAAAAAATATCCTACTTTCTCGCCCTCTTTTGATATTATTGTCCAAAAAATATTGTTTTCAGTTTTATCGTTGCGTTCTTCATCTTCAATACTAATTTTAATTAGTTTTTCTAAATTAACTATGAAGTAGAAACCCCGTACCTAAGGTAATTGCTTTACAAGGTGTAATTGAAATGTCGATCGTAATTCAAGCGCTCTCAATCTAGACCACCTACTTTCAAGTATAAAAAAGAAACTTTGAACTGTATCACAATTTATTTATTTTGCTGTTAGAGCTAGATAGATACTATTGGGAAACAGAATACGTAGAATCAACGACAAATGTATCATAATACTTTATTTTTTCGACATGTTTTTGCACAAAGACCACCTTTTTCTCTCTCCCTCTGAAACAAGCGCGATTTTATAATTGATATACGCACATGTACAACACTTTTTATACATTAAATTAAAGCTTAGTTCATACTCTTCAAAATAATATAAGCGTTTTTGTTCTAAGTGTAGAAACTTGTGAGATAAGAGGAAAAAACTACGACTCAAGTAACGCGCGCTTATCGAATCATATTACCGCGGGAAATGCGAGGTCAGCGCCGTGCGGGCGGTGCGGTAGACTCAGTGCTGAGGTTAGATCTAACCTTGCGGGAGACAACGGGAGTTCGCGCTGGGCGAGTCCGGTATACCAGAGGTTAATAGATTTTCAGATTGCCTTTTGACTAGTGGCGTTTAAAAAAAAAATGATATTCCTCATTGCCGATGTGATCCCAGCTTTACGTGTCAGTTTAGTGACATTTGTAGTCAGTCTTATAAGTGACGGAATAAAAATGTCACTGAACTGACGTCACATTTACGGGCAAGTTTATTGGAAAAATGTTTTTTAATTACAGTTAAACATTTTGCACTAGAAAAGTATGTGAACTATTTCTAAATATATCAGATTCGTTTGAAACAGCTGGAAGATGTAAAAAGTCCTATATGGAAAGAGAAATAACATCACATACCTGACAAATAAAGTGGGGACAGCTACTGGCACCAACAAAAACCCCCTTTTACTCGAGACGCTATGGCAATTCTGATAATTTAAAATGCCGGAAGTGATCTTCTTTACAAAATGTCACCATTTTCGGTGCCATGACATTCTTTATTAATATTTTTGAACAATAGGGACCGTCACTAAACTGACATGTCCGACCGGCATCAAATAGGAACATTTTTTGAAAATGTATTTTGAGCTTGTCTTATTAGAGTTAAATTGCACAAATTTAATCTATGTGACGATAATGATGTATTTATAGTCGTACCAAAATTACTTGTACAATATGTATTCGTGGTACTATTTAAATTTCGGTTAATTCCATGTACGTAAGGGGTGGGACATGCTCAAAAACAGTGACTCGTGATTTTAAAATATTCGTCATTTAATAAGTTGAACATATTTTACCAGGATTGCAGATGAATTCGTAAAATAATGTAATGATTTACCTTTATATTCCAAAAATTAGAAAATATGGCACTTATTAAACTTGAAATAAAATTTTGAATATTTGGGACAGCCTCAAATCGGCGGGTACACTTAAAAAAAAAAATGCCCTAAAGATATCTTCAAAGTAGAACCCGTTCCTTGAAGTACTCTGCTTTCAAAAGTAAAGTGTGAGTAACGTGAAGTAAAGTGGATTTAGGTATGAAGGATTGTTGCTAATGCTAACACACTTCGATTTATCATTAAAAAAATACTATTACTACCATTTATTACATTTCGTGATAATGTTATAATAAAATCAAATGTTTATTGTGCCTAAAGTATTTATTTTAATACTTTTTTTTGTAACAATTTGAAATAATTTCCTGTGATAATATGTAAAACGGAGTGGTTTTGATATTTTTACATGATTTTTACTCTATGTATTTTCATCCGTCAAGAGCAAGACTCAAGACAAGAGGTTAGCTTACAGTGTGACCGTTTGCAGTAGATTGACTACTGAAACAGTAGATTTTCGTTGTAAAATTAGTAGTGCAGTAGATTTTCAGTATTTTTTGAAAAAGTAGCGGATTTCAGTAGAATATCCTGGATATATTTTAAACTTAAGCAAATATTTTTCTCATAACACGGTAACATCGAAAATGTAAACAAATTACCTCTGACAACTGTCAGTGATTCGACTGATTCGTTTAACTCGGTTGGCACCACTGCGAATCACGTCGAACAGGGAATTTACCTAGGAATTTACCCCATCTTATTATTCTTTCATTGTCTTGAAAGCACAGAGTATAGTAATACTTACCTTGAAAGTTATTGCCAGCATGAAGCGTAAATTTGAGCAAAATTATCGGGCTGATTGGGAACAGAATTCGTTATTTTCGTCGTGGTTGTGTAAAGATAAAAACAGCAACAATCATGCTTATTGCAAAGCTCTCGGTATTAAAATTTTAAGCAGATTGGCGTCAATTAAAGAGCATAGTGCAAGTACTAAACATGAAAACAAAATGAAGCATTACAGTGGCTGATCGAAGGTATGTGTATCCTACTAATATTATAAACGCGAAAGTTTTTATGCATAGATGTTTGTTCCTCTTTCACGCAAAAACTACTAGCTATTCTGGCGTACTCTGCAAAAACTGTGGAATTCAATCCTACAAAAAATCCGCAACAGCATATATCTATCTTTTATGAGTAAGCCATTATCGCCAAAACAGTGAACCATAAATACAATAAAAATTGATAATACATTTTTCTAATGCACATTTGGTAGTAACAAATTGATTTTTATAGCAAAATTAATACTTTTATTAAACTTCGTCTTTTACACTATATCATTTAGACTATAATTAAAATTTTAATAGTTACGACGATTTTATTAATCGAGTGCGCATTACTATGGTGAGGGGCGAGGTGGAGAACGAAGTCGCTCATCGCTAAGTATGCGACCCGAACCGACCATTTTGCGAATTGAATAATAATTATAACTACGGAAGCGTGATTTTGATTTTCAATTAGCAAATTAGAATAGTATTTTGGATGTTAATTTATGTAACTATAATTTTACCGCCGAAGAAACAAAGATTTCTTTCTTTTACAAACATTTCTTCATCGACACATCTGTGTGGATCTAAACATAATTGTGTTTGCTTGCAAACGAAAAAAAACTGACTTCAATTACATCGACAAGTAATACAACGTAATAAGACGAAAAAATATTCAAGTAAATACGCGCTATTAAAGATTACTCAAAAAGTTGTAATCGGATCTCGATGTAATTTTACCAAGACTACATGACAAGTATTAGCTTTCGATTAAAGTAAGAATCATCAAAATCGGTACACCGAGTAAAAAGTTATGCGGTATAAGACAACGTAGGTCGACGAAAAAGTAGTCAAGTAAATACGCATTATTAGATATAACTCTAAAAGTACTTGTCAGATCTTAATTTAAAAAAAATGGGACCACATGACACGCAACACCTTTCAATTAAAACAAAATTGATCGAAATCGGTCCACCCAGTCAAAAGTTCTGAGCTAACAAACATAAAAAAAAAATACAGTCGAATTGAGAACCTCCTCCTTTTTTGGAAGTCGGTTAAAGAGATAAGAAAATTTTCCATTAACGGTCTCGACACTTGCTGACGGTACGGTACCTTTACCTTTTGACTTTTGTTTATAGATACATATGGTGTAAAAATTTTGGTTTGTATAAAATTAAATTTAAAACTCTTGAGCAAAACCGAAATATGACGTGTATATTGTCATTGTCATGTATTATAACGTGTGTATGTAATAATTTATTAATTAAACCTGATTATATTAACTTGTGTATCATTTATGTCTCATCAAAAATTATCAATTTAAGTGAATTTAAATCACAAACTACGTCAGTAGAATTTCAGTAGTTTTTTCCAAAACGTTAGTAGATTTCAGTAGAAAAGTAAGTTACATCTAGTCAACATCAGTAGTTTAGTGGTTTTTGAAAACGGTCACACTGTATAGCTTAGCGGCAAGGGCAAGGGCACAGTTGGGGCACAGGGCAAGGGGGCTTAGACAAAAAACTTTACTCTACTGATTTCATTAGGTACTTCATAAGTTTAAGTGAAAATAAGAAAAAGCCATGAGTTTCAACAGTAGTTTTCCATTAAATTCTACCCATCGAACTCCGCTGAAAAACAAGAGAGTTAGACATTTATTAGATAGAGATGAATCGCTTAACATTTCAACAATACTTAACGAATCGACTACGTTCAAAACTCTCAACGATACAAGCTTGAGACAAGTATTAGACGAATCTTCAGTTTTGATAAATACAGGCAGTGCTGGTGATGGTTTAAATGAAGCCTTCTTTGAAATAATACAGTCTAGTCGTCCTAGTATTGTTCTGGATACGCTTGCAAGGTTGGCGCAAGTTTGTTGTGACTCACTCGAACTTGTTGAGCCTTGGAACAGATACAATGCTCAAAATTATTGGCTGGCAGAAGAAGCAAATACGTGGAAACTAATTCTTAGTCTGTTTGCCGATTCAATTTCTGAACACCCTAAATCTTTCGACAGTGTATTAGTTGAGCCAACCTTATCTCAACAAAGTTTAGTGAATGCTTATTTTGACACCGATTCTGAAGTGCGACTGCTGCAGGTAATAGTCGATTGGCTCGAGGCCACTGCGACGTATCAAGAAGAAGCCACACAGACAGCTGCTCCAGTTATAGGTAATGACATACATTGGGGTAACACACTTCACCAGCTACTGATCGGTTCTAGCTTATACAACAAGGAGAAGAATACATCTATGATCACATGTATGGATCCCGATGCACCGAGACGTCAAAATAAAACAATACACTCCGATGATAAAAAAGACGATAGTGATTTGTGCAAGAGATTGTTTACACAAGTCCGATGTGGAAAATTCCAAGAAGCAGTATCTTTATGCATCAGTGCCGGTCAAGCATGGCGTGGAGCAGTTTTACAAGGTTGGAAATTACTGCATTATCAGCCAGGTGAAGTTGATGGTACTTTAGAAGTTACGGGGAACTCGTCAAGAGATTTGTGGAAATGGTGTTCCTTAGGTATAGCTAACAATGTAAGCGAGAACATACATTATAGAGCCACTATAGGGATCTTATGTGGTCACCTGCCAAGTGCCCTACCCGCTTGTCAAGGGAATTGGGAAGATTTGCTTTGGGCTCACTTAAGAGTACAAATAGAAGCTAGAGTGGATAAGTTCTTACATGAACACCATGCCACGGCCGAAGCAAACACCACACCATCAGATGTTTTGGATTTATTACAAAATGAACTACAAGTTGATGAAATGTCTCTACAACAAATCTTTAACTCTGTTAAGTCATTGATGGACGGAAAAAGAGAATCAAATTATCAAATGTGTCAACGCAATCTCATGCTTGGACAAATAAGAACTATTATGCAAGATTCACTGAGATGGCTTGACAGTGCTGAGGAAAGGTTCATAAGGTTCTTAGCTCATTTAGTTATTGTGTTAAGACAGATGGGTAAAGATCCCCAACATGATATTGGAGATCAAATTTTGGAGAAGTATGTGGCTCAGCTCATCGATGGTGTTATTGAAGGTGCCTGTGAGTGTCCAGAGTTAATGGCCTATTACACTTCTACTGTTCCTGTTGAGAGGCAGATAGTTCTGTATGCCCAATTAATGGACAGAATACATAAAAGTGAACATAGAGATAATGTTGTTCAAGCTGGGTGTAAAGCAGGAATTGATGTCGCTGCCTCAGCTAGAGTTGCCATAAAGAAAGCAATTTCCGATATACAACAGGGATATGGAAATATTGATTTAACATTCACTCAAACAACTGCAGTAGAAAAGGATAAGACATTGATAAACAATGTAATATCATCCCTTGAATGGTTGTCTCTGATATCCAATCAAATTGAAGAAGCTCTTTGGCTAAGCAATGCCATGATCCGCACATTCATTTTCATTGGCAACACAAGTGCTGCCTTACAATGTGTGAACAGTGTTAGTAACCTTTATAAGGATTTTACAAAAAAAGTTCCCAAAAACTCTGCAGAATTAAGAGAACATATATGCTTAAAGTCATACTTGGAATCAATAGAAGCATTTGCTACTTGGTATAGACATTTTGCGAGTGGTCAGCCAAAAGATGTGGAACCGTTAGCTCCAGATGCATCATTCTCTGATAAGGTTCATCATGAGCAGAGATGTGCTCAAGTCGAGCAGCAAAAGGCTAGATGGAAGAATGCTGTACTCCATCAATCTCGGCACACAAAACAATTGCTGTATAATGTTCTTTTATTCCCGGGGGGTTGGCTACAAGATGAAAATGATAGCACATCTTCACACAACTTCACTCAAGAAGAAAAAGACGAAAGAACCAAGCAATTGGATACTTTAAGACGTTTGTGTCTTCCAGAGGTTGCAATTTTAATCTTTAAAATATTGCAGAGCAGTGATGATATAGAAAATCACAAGGAGGCCCTGAAAATAAGCAATTTGATTGCCAGCGAAAATCGTGGTCTTTATAAAGTGTTTACGAAAAGTAAACTCTTGGAAATATTGGACAGAATTAAGGAATCATCTTTGTTCTTGGTTGAGAAGGGTAAAGATATACTTGGTTATGAAATGGATGAATAATTATTTGTTATCAATAATAAAAAAGATTGCATTTTAACAAAAGTTTTATTTCTTTCTTTATATATTAAAAAAATAACAATTGTTTCAAAAACATTTGTGAGTACTTACTATAATCTGTATGACCTATGTGACTGTAACAGGGCTTAAATTGATTAAATCATTGCTGCTCTCTGCCAGTTCAGATATAGAAACTCTTCCTCTTTGCTTTATGAATTTCGCGACATCTTCAAGTTCTTTTTGTGAGATGTATATAAATTTTCCTCTGTCATCAATAACCCCTGTTAGTTCACCACTTGCTTGTAAATCTGTTAGTCGGTCAATAGCAGCTTGAGTTTTAATTTTGAAATGCCCTGCGAGGTCTTCCAACAACACGACTTTTTGAGCCTGTAAACAAACCATATTTGACTTGGGAATTTTAATGTAAAAAAAATTGTCTTAGAGTAAGGTTTCAATTTAGTTACATCAAAAATAGAAAACAAAATTTGATGAGATACACACAGTAATTTTAAGTAAGCTGGTTAGCTTGTTTATCAATTATTTTTTATATTTACAATCGAAGTTTTCTTAAACAATAGAATTATTATAAATTCAGGAGTACAATTCAATATTGAAGTACTGTAACATTTATCTGTTATATGTCTAATATACTCGTTTTATTTTCCTTGTTCTTTATTTTAATTGGAATGGTTGTAAGAAACCTGAACAATTACACCTGATAAAAAGCAAAGTGCATGTCTTATAGACCGAGAGTCCAGGAGGGCTAGACCTTCGTCATTTTATAAAAGCTGGAAATTTCTCAGTGCATGCTCCTAGCGCCGATAGAAGTAATGGCCAAATATGAAATTTAACTGATGGTTACTTTGGCAGATACCACGTATCAAAGGCGTATAAAATGACTTTGTACTCGTACCCACGGCCAATCTAAATGTTTGTCTAGGTCGGGACTGGAGCTATCGAAATTGACCGGCAACTGAAGAAAAATCTTCTAATAAGTACCCAAGTGACAGGTATGAAGTTCAGTTTTATAGTATGGCGTAAGTTTAGTTACAAAAGTTTGCGGCTCTGGTTAACGTGATATCTAATATTACTTCGAACAGAATATTCAAAAATTACGGATTAAGAAATGACGTTAGTTAGTTGCCACTTTGTATGCCTTAGATACTTGGTATCTGTCAAAGTAACCATCAGTTAATTTCATATTTGGCCATTGCTTCTATCGGTGTTGGGAGCATGCACTGAGAAAGTTTTAGTTTTTATAAAATGACGAAGGTCTGGCCCTCACGGGCTCTTGGGTAATTATCTTTGTGACATTATTTTATTAGCAAACACATGCTGTAATGGTTAAACTAGTAAATTAATTTTTCTGAAATAGAATTGGTTTAAAATGAATCAATTGGCAACCTTGATATAGTCTATGAATTGTTTTAACATATTCTCCTGATCTTGTTCTTGGTTTTCATCAAAGCCTTCCCCTTCGACGGTGAATGCTGCTTTCAAAGCTTCGTATTCTTCTTGTTCACGTTTCTTGCGTTCTTCTTCTAGTTTACGCGCTGCTTCTTCGACTTTCCGTTCCTCTTCCTGTGTAGTATTAATATAGTAATTAGTATTTTTAAATAACATTGTAAGGTTATTGACAAATTAAGAAAATGAAAATGCCTAGAAAATTTTTCCATTTAGAAAACTTTATAATATAATAATTACTGGCAACATTTTTTATATTTATTTACAAACATTACTTGATTGAAATGGATTTGAATTTTGGAGAACATGGTATTATCCTCTTGGGTAATTAAAATTGTTTGTTTGAAAAGTAATTCTATTAATATGAAGAATTGAAAATAGCCCAGCTAGGGACACCTACTAATGTATTTTCAATTTTAATATCGTTTTATTACTTAAGTATACAATACTAGCTGACCCCGCAAACGTTGATTTGCCATTTATGTTATTAACCCCCGCAACCCCCTCTTGTGGGTGAAATTTTGTAAAATCCGTTCTTAGCTGACCTCTACTTGGCGAAAGGAATATTCCTACCAAATTTCAAGTCTCTACGCCTTATGGTTCCAGAGATATCGTGATGAGTCAATGGGTGGAAATCTCTTTTATATATAATATAGATTTGTTAGGATAGATGAATCAATGTGAGTCAATGTTTGTAACAGTTGCAGTTAAAGTTACAATGAAAAGTAGTATGCACCTAATTAAAAACTGTTTATATTCATTCTTATGATAATGACTATTTTATATATAAAAATGTTGTTCAATCAAGGCTTAAGAAGGTAAAACTATAGAGTACAGCCAGCAACTTATCAAGGATACGGCATATGTATATTTATAAATATTAAGTGCACTTTACCTCTCTTTTCTCTTCAAGTTTCCTTCTCTCCTCTTCCATTTCTTCATCTCGTTTCTTCTTCATTTCACGCATTTGTTCTTCAGCTTCTCTTGCTTTCTTTTTCTCCATTTTCGCTTCTAGTTTTGCACGTTTCTAGTAATAGAAAAAAAAATTAGTTATATATTTTTATTTATAGTTTGACATCTATTTTATGACCGAAAATTTCTTATTTGTAAAACATCTTTATTTATTTCCTGAATCCTTGTTATTTTAAAATTAAACAGATGTAAACACATTACATAACATTGCATCTATGTAACAAGTACAGACATATCAATCAATACCAGATTGTCTCAGGATTAAATTGGGTTACCATAATCAGTGCAGGTGCTTAACTTATAAATGGAAGCCTGTATTTCACCCCAGTTTTGAGGTATGTTTATCTATAAAACTGCAGCAGAGCACACAGGCTTTTTTTTTCAAGAAAAACAAAGTGTTTTTCTATATTTTTAGAGACAGTAAAGAATAGTACAATACCTTAGCTCCCATTTTGTCGTCAATTTCCAATTTTTGTGCTTCAGGGATGCCATCTTCTTCAGCTTCCTCTTCTAACACTGGTTCCTCTTCTATCAATGTTGGCTGGTGTCTAGCAGCTGGTCAAATACATCTTTATTTATTCATATTGTATTAATAATTATAATAATCTAGTTAACTTGTTTGAATAATCTAAGTTCAAGATCTAATAGTGTTTAATTTTTATTTTATTGAGATAGATAAAAAAACTGGTCATTGAGAAATGTTATAAAATATTACTTGATTATCATAAATGTAGCTAAAGTCATATACACTGTCATGATACTCATTATACTAAAAAACTAATAAAAAAGGGATTTTTATAGAATTAGGAACTTTTAAATATCTTAAAACTCATATTATTTGTAATACTAATTCGAAATAGAAGAATAAAAGGTTAAAATCCACATCCTGGACCGTCAAATTATGGGGTTTTGAGGGGTGTGGGGGGGGGGGGGGGGGGGGGAGTGGGGGCTACCCCCAGTACCACTCCCACGCAACAGAAACCCATAGTTATGGAGATATCCATTGTTAAAGTTCTGAGATTATAAGAAGAATATAGATCGTTTTACACGAATTTAAGGGCGAGAGGGGGAGGGGGGGCGGCGGACACCCTCAACTCCCCATACCACTCGCGATACAAGGTAATGCACCGTTCTTGACAAAATACAAAAATAAATCTCATAGACCTAACCTCAATATTTGACAGTTAATCGGTATAATTTCATTCCGTGACGGCTCCGGCGCTTCGGAAGGGCAGCCCTTTCGCCCTTGCGCCTGGCGAGGGCTGCCCTCCCTCCGCGCCTCCGGCTTACAAAAAACACTCTAGGGGTAGGACAGACCAAGACCAGGTGGATAGTGGGGTGCTCCGATTCGGTTTTATAAAAAAATTAAATTACAAAATTCATTAACAATTATTAAAAATTAAACAAAATATTGAATATTTTCCGTATATGATAGTAAATAACTAAAAATAAAAATATATTTAAGTAAAAAAAAGGGTACAAAGGCGTGTTATATTCATATTCCATAGCAACATTAAAAAAATTATATCTCTTAAAATGTAAATTTCTGCAACCTGAGAATTCACAAAAAGCTTTCTATTTATGAGTACTATATATAGAAAAAATATAATATATATATATTTCATATATAACATAATTATAATACATATATCTCAAAACTTTAACAATGGATATCTCCATAACTATGGGTTTCTGTTGCGTGGGAGTGGTACTGGGGGTAGCCCCCACTCCCCCCTCCCCCCTGCACCCATCAAAACCCCATAATTCGACGGTCCAGGATGTGGATTTTAGCCGAATAAAATGCTATATATTAATCTAATTAGTAAAAATAAAAAAAAAATATAATCCATGTATAAAAAAAATATGACAATTTCATTTTATGCTCTTACCGTTAGCTCTCATCCGTGCCCTTTGATTTCTAACAGCTTGTACCCTGCCTGGACCTCCATCTCTTGGAGCCACTGCCCGTGGTCTTGCTCCAGCTGTAAGAAGATTGGGTGATTTTTTTAAAAGATGTCATATATTATAACTTTTCTTTAAAAATATGGAGAATACTTACGTTGTGGATTTACCTGTGAAACACGTAAAAACGCTATTGATAAAGCAATAATTACAAAAGCGCTAATAATAGCTGCTATAATGAAAGGATCCATGACTGTTTTAAAAAAATTGCTGACTGGGAGGATCTGGGGGATTTACTTAAAGCAATAATAGAAAAAAATATAGTCGATAAAATAAATAAGTATTCTCGTGTTTTAGAAGTGAGTTAAATACGTATATACAATGTTTTTATTTAGTAAATTGAAATCGCAATTGGTACACATTTTGTATTTATGTCATCGTAACGTCATCAATGTCAGATAAGATCAGGGCTGCCAGATGCAAAAAAAGTGTGATCGTACGCCAACTACAAAAAAATCGTATGCCAAGGAAGTTTTGAAATAAAAAGATCGTACAGCCTTTTAAGTACTAAGTTCTTATTATAAATTATCAAAATTCGTTTATTTTTAGAAAATAAATGCAATAAAACTATTTGTTAGATTAATACAAATTTTCTGTGGTCATATTTTGTACAAAAGAATTTTTTGGTTCGTTCCTTCTTATTAATTTGCTTGGCTAATAATGTGCTCTTTAAGTGTACCATATATACTACCATACCATACCATATGTACCATATGTGGATAAACCGTTTGTAAGTTTTGTTTTAATTAAATTAACTTCGCTGAATGCTCGTTCACAATCTGCACTAGAATGGGGCAAACATAACTAAAGCAAACTGAGCCAGTGTTTTATAATTTTCAAATTATTTTTTGATTACGCCCCAAAACTTGTCGGTATTCATAGTTAAATAAATTTTATCCAAAATATTAGGTTATTCTGACAAGTCGCAATTATTACCGAAGGAGGTTTTCGTAAGAATGCAAACAAATATAGCCTTTACATGGTTGTTTAGACTTTTAGAGAGTCTTCATTCAAGTAAAACATCTAGTCACGCGTTAGGTAGTTGGAGAATTCCCCGAAATTCATGCTTGCCGGTGGTTGACGTTTGTTTCATTATGAAATGTTTCCAGGTAGTAGGTATATAAAAAATCGTACATTTTGCGTACGATCTTGGTCTAGCGATCGTACATGAGTAAAAATGCTAAAAAATCGTATGAGTACGATTTAAATCGTACATCTGGCAGCCCTGGATAAGATAAACGAAAGTAGAATTTCGTCTTGAAATAATGTATTAATTTAGATCAAAACTTAAAACTATGAAATAAAAATTTTAAATAATAGAATTTACAATTGTTTATAATTGTTTTTGATAATAACTAAAAACTAATGTGGTTATTATTATTTTTTGTTATTAAAGATTTGTTATTGTTTTTTTTAATTGTATGACATAAATTTTTGAACGAGATTAGTCTCGAAAAAAAATACTATTCGGTTCGGTGACGTGTGTATTGTCAATGTGTCACTTGAAATTGCTTTCGATTTTCGCCGATAGAATTATATTGAAATTAAAATGATTCTATTTAATTTAGCATCGTTTGTGTCCTTTTTATTAGTATTAGATGTAACTTCAGCGTTATATTTTCATATAGCGGAAGCGGAGAGAAAATGTTTTATAGAAGAAATACCCGACGACACAACTGTAATCGGTAGATATTTTTATTTCATTTTCGTCTTGTCTAATAAGCAATTACCGTTTATCCTGAACATCTTTATATGATTTATTTTGCAGTAAATTATAAGGTGGAGTTGTATGACCCTCGATCTGGAGGCTTTATGCCATCGTCTCCTGGTATTGGAATGCACGTAGAAGTCCGGGACCCTAACGATCAAGTGGTCTTGTCTCGAGTGTACTCCTCCGAAGGAATGATATCGTTCACGTCTACTACTCCTGGTGAACACGTTATTTGCATGTATTCTAACAGCACGTCTTGGTTCAGTGGATCACAGTTAAGAGTAAGTTACATTTATCTGAATAGATTCATAATGTTCAAATTGGAGTTTTTCAGTCTAAAAATTAAGATAAATATCTGGGTATTATTACTCTACACTACACTATTTGCCCTTCTGTTTACCTGTTACCGTTTGAAATTTAGACTGACCATTAAAAACCTTTTATCAAGGTTTTTAATGGTCAGTCTAAATTTTAATTTTAAACTCTATTATTGAAACTTTAAGCAGAATATTCTGCTTAAAGTTTCAATAATAGAGTTTAATTACCATAGAAGATAAGATTCAGGTCAAAAACAGTATACCTTCATAACTAGAAAAAAAATTACTAATCTTTATGAACATTGATTACATAGTTTTTGTGTATTTTGTACTATATCGCTGGCCCCGGGCAATAAAGCGGTAAACGCCAGTTACACCTTTTTTAATGTTATTTGATTTTTGGCTTCTCTGAGTATCAATCTATCACTCTTATTTTTTTCGGATTTTTTGTATTAATATTTCTTTAGAATAAATGACAATAACAGTTTTATTGCATGGAGAAAACATATAACAAAAAACCGGTGAACATCTTTACACTAAATTGTTAAACAAAGAGTAACAGTAATAAATTTAACCGCGCTTTTGGAAATAAACGTATTATATCAATAAACTGTAAACACTTAATACTGAGTAATCACAAGAGATTTTATTCTGTACAATGCTATTACGCCTTTAAAATTTTTCTGAAGAAGGTGGTAATCGGCTGGTACGCTCGAAATCTAAAGTAGAAATTACGTCGTATAGTTTCTTACATTTCTGAATCTCAGTGGTTGGTGTTTATAAAAAAGTTATTAATGATGTTACAATTAAAATATTATCATCAATAAATTGTATTATACATTTTTTTAATTATTTCAATTAATATTTATACCATTAAAATTATTTTTAAAAGGTTAAATTGGTAAAAAAATTAGCTTTTATTTGACATATTGAACATCGGTTTTGGATCACTGTCCGCTGCACTATAAACAAATTAGCTTGTTTTATTTCTCCTGTAAAATTTGATTTTTGATATTACCGCTTTATTGCCCGGGGACAGCGATATCACACTTGTTCAAACAATTGCATATGTAAAAATTTTATATACCAATAGGTTATACACTTGACAAATTTCTATACTATAGTTAAACAATAATTAAGAAAAAATGCAAATATAATTCTTAATACTATAAGTCAAGCCATAACGGTAATAAAAATGTTATTAAAAAATGAATCTAAGGCCGTTTGTAAACAATTAAATTATAGATAACTAGCTGACCCCGCAAACGTTGTTTTGCCATATTTATGTTATTAACTCACAAAACCCCCTCTCGTTGGTGGCATTTTGTAAAATCCGTTCTTAGCTGACCCCTACTCGGCGATAGGAATATTTCTACCAAATTTCAAGTCTCTATGTAAGTTGAAGTAACATATTCATCAGGGTCAATATTCAATATCATCATTCACAATATTCAAAAGGAAACATAAATTATGCAGATTATTTTAAAGCATGCTTCAGAACATGAACATGTACAATGTACATATACAATGTTTCGATTAAGCGTTTAAAAATTGTTACATCCTACTACAATATACTGATTGTATCTCATTGTAAGTGAATTTTATTTTTTTATGAGAAATAAATTCATCAAACCTTTATTTATTATGTTTTAGGTGCATTTGGATATTCAAGTAGGTGAACACGCAGTTGACTATGCCAATATAGCTCAAAATGACAAGCTGTCCGAACTGCAGTTGAGGATCAGACAGCTGCTTGACCAGGTGCATCAGATCACCAAGGAACAGAGTTATCAAAGAGTAAGTGTTCGGATTTAGTTTTTTAGTTCTACATATTATATATGCCGTATTGTCTACTTATAAGAACTTTGAGTGATCAAAAAACATCAAAATTTTTAGTTAACGTATGCTTACTTTTATTGTTAACTAGCTGACCCGGCGAACTTCGTACCGCCTAACAGTCGATTCTTTAATGCTTATCCTTCCCGGATCCCCTCCACTAATACTTAAACTTTATCATATGGTATTTGTTGTTTATTGAAAGTAGACTGGAAACTTTCTCTTCTTGTTGTGCAGGTTCATTTAATAAAACATGGATAAATAAAATGCTATTTTCATTGATTCATTCAGTCACGTGTATTCTTTTCACATTTCTTTTACAGAAGAACAAAAGGTAGTCTATGAGAGCAAAAATCGTAGATAAGACCAAAGACATTGCAACGCAGTGTTGCCATTACAAAATATTAGAATTAGGTAATTCTTAACAGTATTAAAGTTCAAGTTGACTTTTAAGTATTATTACGAATCTTTTGTATGGGAATATAGAAAAGTGTTGTTTTAGACTTTTCAGGCAATTTTTTAAATTTTTCTCTCCGTAACAACCATCCTCGTACTTCAAGGTACCTATATTATAAAAAAAGAATTAGCGAAATCGGTTCAGCCGCTCTTGAGATTTGCGCTTAGCAACACATTTAGCGGTTCATTTTTATATATGTAGAGATTAGAAATAGGAAATAGTTGACATCAACAGTTTTAGATTAATAATTGTCTCAGTCAATGTTAAAATCCCCAAACATAATATTATACTTAATTAAAGTATTATAGTAAAATACCTACTATAATAAACATAACACTCAAACATTTCATATAATTATAATTGTGTATTATATCCATGTTAAAAACAGTTAAAAAATAATTAAATGTATTTAAGTAATTTATCTAATTAAAACTGGAATTTAAAACCAAGGCAAAGAATTTTTTTTACAAAATAATATAGTAGATATGTATACACTGAAGGTTACATTACCTTACCTTACTTTATTCATTTAAAATATATATATTAAAACGGTAGGACATTGCATACACTAAAAATAACAGAGTGCATTTTTAAAATTTTAAATTAAGTGTGATTATATAAAATTATTCTAAGTGATGTTATATTTTAGTATGGATAATTTTTTTTTTTTAATTTCAGCACCGTGAGGAAAGATTCAGACAGACATCAGAGAGCACCAACCAAAGAGTGTTATGGTGGAGTTTATTACAAACAGCGGTCCTTGTAGGCATCGGCTACTGGCAAATGAGACATCTCAAGAGTTTCTTTGAGGCTAAGAAATTAGTTTAAATATCAATAGTGTTAGTCAATAAATCTATATTAATAAAAAAAGTGTTAATTTCAACCTAAAATACTATTTCTGAATTATATTTTCATTTCACAGGATCAGATGTTGTGATATGCATTTTTTCTAATTAAATGTATTTGTAATTTGTAGTATTTGTTTTTTGTCATTTAATCCCTACTGTAACAAGTAAAATAAACATGAGAAGGAATGATAAAATTGTAATTCTAGTTTTTATCTCCACAAAGTAAACATTCCATGCCACAAACAATTCAACCAGCAATTTTATATGTGCTAGTAAATATATTTGAGTTTCAATTGTAATTTATTGGTTAATAAAATAAAAAAAATGAAAACTTATAGACACCAGCCAAAGCATATAATTCAGTTGAAGGTAATATTAACAACAAGGATATATAGGTATAAAGACACTTCAGCCTATCGCAGTCCACTGCTGGATATAGGCCTCCGCGAGTTTGCGCCAAACATTATGGCGTGAACTCATGTGTTTTGCCCATAGTCACCACACTGGGCAGCGACCGCAGGGCTGGCTTTGTCGCACCGAAGACGCTGCTGCCTGTCTTCGGCCTATGTGTTTGAAGTGATGAAGGACATAGGTTATCATTTGACTTAGTGAAATGCTGGTATAAATTTTTTTTATTAATATGTATTAACATTATAATACACTAGCCGACCCGTGCCCACTTCGTTGGGCGTTATAATCCATTTCACATAAGAAGGGTACGGTGAAATTTGATATGTTCCAATACACTCTCACTATTTTCAGCAAATCAGATAAATATAAATGTTTTAAAATCACCAATTAATTTCTAAGGCAAATAATAATGCTTGATTAGATTGAATTGTTGACACGGCACGTCAGAGGGCGCAGGTTCAAATCCTGCTGATTTAAAATCTTTATATATTTTTATCTTTTTCCTTTTATCTTGTCACTCCTGAATAGTGTAGCTTTCTGTTAGCGAAAGAATTTTCATGATCGGATCAGTATTTGCGAAGATTACCCCGTATATACAAACAAAGTTATAAACTTTACCTCTTTATAATATTAGTATAGATTTAGAAAATAGATTACACATTATTTTTCAAAATTGAAAATTATTACAACTTTTACTGACAACTTACAACAGACAAACATCAGTTCATAGTTACTTATAAAAATGATATAATAAGCATACAGTAGAAAAGATAAAAACTTAATAATTAAAATTTTTTATTTAATAAACAGAATGCTCACATATCATAATCTTGTATAGAAATAATTTTAATAAAAACATCAACAATAACTTCAAAAACATTAACGTTCCTCTACTTTTTAACTATAGAAATCAGCAAAAAATAATATATCCGTACCCGGCGTGAAGAACTTGATAAGTCCAAAATGGCAATTTTACAGGGGAGCAATTTTAAAGTTTGACATTTTCTCCAAACTCTATTTTCATCTTGAACTCATCTTTATAGCTTGATTTATGGATAATTTTATGAGATCTATCGAATTATTTTACGTATTCTTGTAAAATCTGCTTAGTTTGTAAGGTATTAGACTTATCAACATACGTTTCGGAGACTTATCAAACGTTCCGGAGACTTGTCAACTTATTCCCCATACATTAGTGGTCAAAGCTGTGAAAACACTCTTTAATTTAATTCCTAAAAATCAGTTTTTTAGTGTATTTGAAATGTCTAAATTGATTTAAGAGTAATTTTAGATGGTTTTTCAAATATGGCTATGCATTTATTTCTAATTATCTTATTATTCATTATAATTGACTTATCAACATGTTCACCGATGACATATCAACTTATTCACTATAGAATTGGGTATCAATAATACACATTTACTATATCAACTAACTGCATCAAATCCATTAAATCTTTTTTTCTTTTCTGCACTGATTGACAATGGCTGAGTAGATATCTGAGTCAATTTAAAAGAATGTACAGTAATCTTTCTTCTTTTCTTAATACTGACAGATTAAAAAGGAGTTTCACGATTAAGGTTGTGTTTGAATAGTATTTTTTCGATTCTGTACTTATTATATTACGTTTCAGCCTGTAATATCCCACTGCTGGGCAATGGCCTCATTCCCCATTTAGGAGAAGGATCAGAGCTTAATCCACCACGCTGCTCCAATGCGGGTTGG
This sequence comes from Melitaea athalia, assembly GCA_905220545.2. NCBI lineage: Eukaryota > Metazoa > Arthropoda > Insecta > Lepidoptera > Nymphalidae > Melitaea > Melitaea athalia. The sequence goes on from HG992188.1 coordinate 17,147,471, forward strand.
TGGATATATTCCCTACTATGAGTAACCATCGCTATCAGGTTTCCATGATAACAACCGAGACCGACGGCTTAACGTGCTCTCCGAGGTACAGTGGGGAGACCCACATGGACTGCACAACACTGAGACCACGGCAAATATCTGTATGGCCAATACATATGTTTGTCATGTGCGGAGATCGAACCCACAATCGCCAACGCAACAGCCACAAACCAGTGTTGTGACCGTTGAGCAAACGCATTCCTTATTATATTGTAACAATTTAATAGGTTGCCAGAGGAAAGCAAGAGAAAAAGGCCCTTTTTTAGTTCTTAACTCAGCGTCATAGCCACAACCTTAAATGGTTTCTGAAATTTACATGTACCAACTGAATCCAAACGTTTAAATGGTTTATTTTCATCTAGGTCTCTCCGAAAGTCGAAATTCATGTTTAAAGAAATTTGAATTTGGGACATAAGCCTTGTGGTTTAATTTTCTTCAGACTTTACTGACGACTTATAAAATTATTCACGCTGTGCACGAATAGGTATCCGTATGATTTACTGTATTTACCAAGCTAAAAAAGTATAAATTGACATATCAAGGTACGTTCGTTTTAGCGGTAGTTGAATATAAGTAGATCAAAGAGCATATGAAGTAGATAAAACGATATATTCATTTGTTAACGTAATAGTGTGTTAGTAGTCGCTTTGATATCTTGTTTTGTCAATTTAGGTACGCTAGGTCGGTTTTTAGTATAAGTTGATATAAGGATATATTACGATATTATATTTTTTTTGTGACTCATCGGGTAGATATCTCGTTTTGTAAAATAAAACAGTAAAATATTGAAAATTTCATAAACTTTCACAGACAATATCTTTAAAAATAACGTAGATATCGATGTGTAAAATTTTTTCCTACAAAACCAATGCCGTAGGAACCCATTGCGCCGATAAAAAAAAAATCACGTAAGTGGAGTTATCAAGTTCTTCACGCCGGGTACGGATATATTTTAATGTTTTTTAGGATAATATTTTACAGATCCAGACATATTTGTAAAAAGAATATAATATTTACGTGAAGACTATATACTATATACTACTACAGCCTATACCATTACAATAATTAATAAATTTTCTCTAGATACAAACTATGATTGTCCCTTAACCTTAAATACACTATCTATATACTTAACAAAAGCGGAAGGGCTAGGTTTGGACATTGGTGCTAACCAACTGAAGTCTACTGTCTCTAAAGTGCTCACTAATGTATCACATGTGCAATAATAAAGATGTCCATCGACTTGCAACTGATCGGCTAACTCTAATTGATGATTATCCATTAAATCCTCATTTACTACAACTAGAAGTGGTTTATTTGCTTCCAAAGCCTCTAGGCAACTGCCAGCACCGGCATGACTTATTATTAAATCAGCATTACTAATATCCGCCTTTAGTGTATCTTTGAATCTGTAAATGTGTAATTGTACACCGTTTTTTTCGAAATCACCCGGTTCAAAGTCGCTGTTTCCTATTTGCATGGTAATTTCTTCACATCCTATTTTTCTTAAAGCGAGCAGAACGGGCGATGATTGTATATATTTACATAAGAGATCGAAACGTGTCGTTCCAACTGTTACGAAACATTTTTTATACACTGGTTGCATGGTCGAATTCTAAAAGTTATAATGTATTTTATTAATTAATTCTTGGGTTTAATGGCTTTCAGTTGTTATTTGTCGTCTACTTCCATTCTACTTCATATTCTGAGTTCTGAATTCTGATTCTGACATTTATTTTGTAAACACGGGACACGGAAATCGGAATAGGTAGGTACCTACGGCATGAACACGGATTCCGTTTTGATAAGTCTGTCAAGTGTCAACGTCAAAACACAGATTACACAGAGTCACTGCTGCGTTCGTTTTTTGTCGAGTACATTTTTATTCGAATGAAATCGATTAGTTATGGAAATAATTTTGCCTTCAAAATATTGATTAAATTAAAAAATGACAACAAACAAACAACAAACAAAAAGATGAGCAATTTTTTAAAAAAAGTTAATATTTTGACGGGAGAATTTTCGATTGAAAATGAGGGTACTTTTTCGATATTGTGGTCAAAATAAGGTGAAAAAATAAATATTTTAAATCAAAACAATTACAGTGTGTTGAGGACATTGAACTTTTTTTCATAGGACTTGTAGTTTAGCCAGAAATCGAGATAAACTGTTTTTTACCCTTAAACCCCCCCTCCCTACCACTTCCCGATCTCAGATCGACCGTAATTTATTTTTCCTTTCATTTTTATAATATTCCCCTCCTTTTCAAATGGTTTTCATCCTACTACTACTTTTTTCACTTTTTTTTATTTTTAAAGGCTTCTACCCTGCAGGGCTAGCATGCGTACAACGAGATATCTCTTGACGAGAGAGATAGATAATGTCTACATCGAGTATTTTCTCGATTACCCTAACATGCGCAATAGGAGAGACATAATTCTCTTCCGAAGACTAAACGGAACGGAAACGCCATGGTATATATACAAAAGATATTATAATAATATTTATAATTTTAATATATTTCGTTTATCGTAGTCTTTCTCGTCGATAATATTGACAACGAGTAGTTTATCTTCTTAAAACGTCAAAATTCGGCAAAACTACGATCTCATGTTAGCTCCCGTAGAGATAACTAAAATTTCTTGTTATCTCTTCAATTGTCGTGACGAGAAGAGTATCACATGCACGCATGTTAGCTACTGTAGACATATAGAGATAATACGAGAAAAGGGGTAGACAAACTTTTGTCGTGGCTCGCATGCTAGCCCTGCTGGTCTATATTTACTTTACTAGCCGTGCCCCGTGGTTTCACAGTACATGATGGAATCAAGTATTTTCTTCTTAAGATTCAGCGAGTAATTACCAAACAACAACCGGCAAACAATTACCTATAAATACACAATTTTGACTTGTATTGTCTCTTTTAAGGGAGCTATTTTAATTTTAGGATTATAATTGTGTTTGCTCGCAAACGATAAAAACCGATTTCAATTACATCGACAAGTAATACAACATAAGTACATGAAAAAGTAGTCAAGTAAATACGCGTTATCAAAGATTACTCAAAAACTTGTAATCAAATCTCAATGAAATTTAAATGTGACAACATGGTAAACATCAGCTTTCGATTAAATTGAATATAGTCGACGTAGGTCGACGCAAAAATAGTGAAAAACGCATTATTAGATATAACTCGAAAAGTATTTATTAGATTTCAAATAAATTTAAATGGGACCAAATGACACACACCACCTTTCGATTATAGAAAAAAATATCGAGATCGGTCCACCCAATCAAAAGTTCTGAAGTAACATACATAAAAAAATACAATCGAATTGAGAACCTCCTCCTTTTTTGGAAGTCGGTTAAAAAGTGTTCTGCATCTCAGTTTGTAACGCGAACTCAAACAAATAACCAGTCTCACTCAAATTCATTAAGATTCAACTTAATGTGCTGAAAAATAGGGGCAGAGATAAGTTCAAAAGAATACACTTTTTACTTCGGTCTCGGCTAGGTATAGAGTGCCCCAAACATTTTTTATAATATCTTTTATATATTATGTAGTATATATTCTACACTAGCTTCTTCGCGCGACTTCGTCGGCGTGGACTCCGCTCCTATTGGTCTTAACGTGATGATATATAGCCTATAGCCTTCCTCGATAAATGGGCTATCTAACACTGAAATAATTTTTCAAATCGGACCAGTAGATCCCGAGATTAGCGCGTTCAAACAAACAAACAAACAAACAAACTCTTCAGCTTTATTATTTAACTAGCTTCTGCGCGCGACTTCGTCGGCGTTTACTCCGCTCCTATTGGTCTTAGCGTGATGATACATAGCCTATAGCCTTCCTCGATAAATGGGCTATCTAACACTGAAAGAATTTTTCAAATCGGCCCAGTAGTTCCAGAGATTACCGCGTTCAAACAAACAAACAAACAAACAAACAAACAAACAAACAAACAAACAAACAAACTCTTCAGCTTTATATATTAGTATAGATACTAGCTTCTGCGCGCGACGTGACGTGGACACCGCTCCTATTGGTCTTAGCGTGATGTTATATAGCCTATAGCCTTCCTCAATAAATGGGCTATCTAACACTGAAAGAATTTTTCAAATCGGACCAGTAGATCCTGAGATTAGCGCGTTCAAACAAACAAACAAACAAACAAACAAACAAACTAACTCTTCAGCTTTATTATATTATAGTATAGATTAGTATAGATAAACATTTCTACAGATAAGCCTTATAATATTGTTATAGTGTAATATTTCCCAAAGAGCTATAACATTTTTGTTTTAATTTTTGAGTGCTCTTTGATTCGAAAGAAATAATATTAAAATTTTAATAAACCTTGTCAGATTTGGTTTTCTTTTTTGAGTAATAAAACCTTCGAGACGTTAAAAAAATAAAAATAATTAGACTGACAATGAAATGTAATTTTCTTTCTGATGAGAAAATTGAACGGTGTACTAAATAGAAGCTTGTACACAGTAATTCTCATTGTGAATTTTTAATATAGGTATCCCCGTGACCTTTCACGAGTGTCTTCTACGATTACCAATACAAGGGTGGTATTATTTTCACGCAGCTGGATATAGAGAAATAAAAAAAGCACATACAACCTCATTGACGAATTATTCAAAGTCTAAACTTTTTTTTTTAACAAACGAGTACCTACTGAGTATGTCTCTCTCTCTGTCTTGGGGTCAACGCCATTGTTCTTGTTTTGAAATTGTGAAGGCCCGTTCATATTGAATACTTCTAAAATTTACTAAATAGTATATACATATAAATACGAACTTATAAATAAAAAAAATTATTAAATAATTCTTGTCATCTAAAAAAGTATCGTCATTACGCCCTTCTGATTAAGTTTGTGCAGACACGTGATTAATAAACTGCTGTAACATATTTTCAACATAATTGTTGTACATTTTTGTTTCGATCTTTGCTGTCACATGATTGACATATGACAACCATTTTTGGCTATCCAGTTTAATCCTAATAACAAAAGAGTTCGAACTTCATCAATTTTTTTACCTGTTTATTTGTTGCCACGTAGCCCTTCACTTGAGCCCAAGCAAGCTCAATTGGGTTGAGCTCACGTGATACGGTGGCAAGTTTAAAAAAAGCAGACTATTAATAAAAAGAAAAACAAAGGTACAGACGGAAAAGACAAAACATGCCCGATTTAAACATTAAAAAAAAAATAAAATAAAAAATGTTAAATTATTTACTTCTTATATTTTAAATTAAGGGCGTTAGAGGTAAAAGTTCGTTTATAGAAAATTGAGTGTAATAAAAATTGGATTTTCTTGTTGTAAACAATATTGTTAACTGCAGTACCAAGAAAACATTACTATTTAGCACGTGGTTCAATAAGTCCCTAGACTAAGTACTAAAAAAAGGTCTTTTTTATAAAATTAATTTTTATTCATCAACATAGTCTCCTCCAAGAGCGATACAGTCCCTCCAACGCTTTTCTAACTTTTCTATCCCATGTGTGTAGAACGATTTGTCTTTGGCTTTAAAATAAGCCCCCGTTGCTGCGATAACTTCACTATTTGAGTCAAATTTCTTACCCTGAAGCATTTTTTTGAGGTCTGCAAACAGCCAGTAATCGCTGGGGGCCAAGTCTGGCGAATAAGGGGGATGAGGAAGCAATTCGAAGCCCAATTCGTTAATTTTGGCCATCGTTCTCACGGACTTGTGACAAGGCGCGTTGTCCTGGTGAAACACCACTTTCTTTTTGTTCATGTGAGGCCGTTTATCCGCAATTTCGTACTTCAATCGCTCCAATAAGCACATGTAATAGTCACTATTTATATTTTTCCCCTTTTCAAGGTAGTCGATGAAAAGTATTCCATGCGCATCCCAAAATATAGACGCCATAACCTTACCGGCCGATTTCTGAGTCTTTGGACGCTTCGGGCGGCTTTCACCAGCCGCTCTCCACTCCGCTGCCTGCCGATTGGATCCGGAGTGAAATGGTATATCCAGGTTTCATCCATTGTTACATACCGACGTAAAAAATCCTTTTTATTATGATTCATCAGCGCCAAACATCGCTCTGAATCATTGATACGTTGTTCCTTTTGATCAGTTGTAAGCAAACGCGGCACCCACTTAGAAAAAAGCTTTTTCATGGCCAAATTTTTATGTAAAATAGTGAAAACACTACCAGCTGAAATCTTCACTATCTCGGCTATCTCTCGCACTTTTACCTTCCGATCTTCCAATACGATTTTGAGGACTTGGAACTTGGTTAATATTTTGTTGAGTCACTGCTTCATTTGGACGACCTAAGCGTTCCCCATCATTGGTGTCCATGCGACCGCGTTTGAAGTCGGCATACCACCGACAAATGGTTGCTTTAGAGGGAGCTGATCCTGCATAACATTTTATAAGCCATTGCTGTGCTTCAACGGTATTTTTTCCGATTAAAAAACAATGTTTTATCAACACGCGAAACTCGTTTTTTTCCATTGTATCGAAATTACAACCGTAGCGTCACTTAAATGTTTCAAAATCAATAATTTTATTGTTCCATTTTTAAAAATTTGACACATATTCTTGTATTGATAGCCAGTACTTTTTAAAAATCAAAAGAGTTTTTAATATATGCGCCATTTCCAGGTTAGTCTCGGGACTTATTGAACGATCTAGTACTACACAGTAGCGAAGCTATGTTAAAAACATTTGTTAAATCTTTTTCTTTTAGGAGAATTTATAACATTTAAAACCGATTGAACTTACCTACATACTAGCAAAATTAACATAAACACGGTTAAGGAATATTCACTTTAATTAATAGTCTCTTTTTTGTACAGGATATTATGTTTATTAAAATAATTTTTTTTAGGAATAGGACATTATTCCTAGACAAAAACGCCTATATATCTATGATTACAGCTTTTATAAGTTACGGTCCAATAAAAACTTTTTTACAGACCATTAACCAGAGAAAAATACACACATTCACACACACCTCAACATTAGGTTACACCTATATCTATACAAATAAAAGAATAATAAAGTAAATAACATTAAATTTTTTTAGGAAGTTTACCTAACAATTTATATAGTACTACTGTACTGTACTGTATTTTGGTATGCTACTTAACAATTTATATAAAGTACAAAATCAAATGTCTGCATTAAAATTAGTCAACTTGGTTTAGAACTAGTATAGAATAGAAGAAAAACTATCATTTGTTAGTTTCAATCTAGTATAGGTGGAAGGTTTTACGCAACAGCCTATATAAATTCCTAATAAAGTGGCTCACGAACCCACACCTGCCATTCGCGTGCCCGTTGCGTCTCCATGAAATGTTAACATGTCTAAGTTCTGCCTTCCCCTTTGTTTTAATTAAAACTTGAATAAAACAAAAGATTTTTGATTGGAAACATCATATTTTTATGCGCGAATTATGATTGGAATTTTACATATAAAAGGTGAAAATTGCTGTGTGGTCGCGTGGCATAAAAATGAAACTATGGGTTGTGATTTTGGTGTGCTTATTTGGAGATTGTTTGGCGGAGGATTTTCCGTCACTGATGACCACAAATGCTTCCATAGGTAATATTTATACCGAGACGTATATAAAAAAGCAATAATTGAAGAAACAAGACTGTAAATAGAAAATTACGTCACTGTATTATTTTGTTTTACACTGGCACTTAATTTTATTCATGCAGAAACAATATTTATTATTAACCAGATAGCTATTGAGCTGCTGAAATATTATTATCATTATTGATACTATTATTTACTATTATTATCTACTGATTTTTATCCGAGAATTCACGTAAAAATCTTTTAGAACTTTAAATAGTTATAAAATAGTTATCGGAAATCTTCGGAGGTAAAAAGTATAAACTTAAAGAAAGGAGAAAAAATGTAAAAACTTAAAAGCTTTTTCCACGTCTTATTGTTAGCTATAGAGGTAGAACTTACTATTTAGCGAACGGACACTTAATTGGAGTTACGGCGAGATGAAATATAGCAAATCTGACTATTGTTAGACGCTAACTTGAATCTAGATATAGAAAGGATAGCTGTGTATATGTGCAAGTTTGCTTTTATCGATGAAAAATAAACTTACTGCAATTATTAGCGATTTTTCTATTCTAATATTATAAAGAGGAATGTTTGTTTGCATTAAATAGGCTCCAAAAGTACTGAACCGATTTGAAAATTTCTTTCACTGTTGGGTAGCTATCCGCGGGTGATATAGGCTATATTATAATTTCAAAAAAACAAGGAAAAGATTTTCTTTTTGAAATTTTTGTTAAATACCCGTGCGAAGCCGGGGCGGGATGCTAGTATAGTAAAGTAAACTTTTCAATGTTCATTGATTCAGGCTGTAACGTCCCACTTCGGGGCAAATGTAAACCCATGTAGGAGAAGAGTTGGAGCTTTATCCACCACGTTGCTCCACCGCGGGTTGGCGGATAATTTCTACTCAAGTGACGATCGCTACCATGTGTCTATGATAACAAAAGGGACCAATAGCTCTACATGCTGTGCGAGGCTCGGTGGGAAAGGCCTGAACTACTTAATTTTTGATATTACAATAAATTATTTACTGTAGTGTTTTTGTCATTGTTAATAACATTATTACGATATGTAGCTGTGGTGATAGATCAACAATTTCTGGGCGAAGAGTACCAGTCAACTCTGGATGAGTTGAAAGACTATATCAAAGAATTAATGCGAGTTGAGCTTAAGCATGGAGGACTAAACGTTCATTATTTTTCATGGACGGCTATTAGTCTTAAAAAAGGTTGGTAATGTACCTATGTAGATCTTTTTTATCTCAATGCCTGCATATAATTTCAACAATTGTACAGTTAAATTATAAAGAGAACAGCTATTACGTAGTTATGATATGGTACATACTAAAGCAGTGGTCGGCAACCTTTTAGTAGGCAAGGGCCACGAGGTGGCCAAATAAACTAAAGGCGGGCCGCACTTATGATTTAAACCCTAGACTCTACCTGATACCTACATATAATTGGTCATATCCCATAGAAAAAATGAAAATGCTATTAAAATTTTTAAAACATAATATGGAATTTTATACGTACCTACACGTAATACTTACATTATACAGCACAACAGCATTTTTGTTGTATGGATTTTTTTTATGGATCTAGCTGCATATTCTACCCTAATTCTAAATTTGCTCAGATTTTCTCAACTCAGATTTTTGCTAGCAGCTCTACATTTTGAGATATGAAGGGTAGCTATTTTTGTCAAAAAAAAAAACATGGTTTCCCGTCATATTATAACAATTTATTTGAACAACATTTTCTTTTATGTAACTTTCTTGAATAACTTGGAGTTTTACTACTATTCTGGATAATCCAACAGTAGTCAGCCATCATACTTTCACTCCAATAGCCCTGGTAGCGCTCCTCCATGAAGCGAATATCCTGATGAAAGCGTTCTCCCTGCTTCTCGCTTAAATGTCCAAGATTTACAGAAAATCGATCAAGGTGGCTATAAATGAAATGCATCTTAATGCTCATGTTGTATCCAAGGTGCTGAACGTATAATGGTAACTGCTTGACGTGGTCAGGAAAGTCGACGGACTTCTTATTTCCCGAAAAGTTTTTTATAAGCCAAAAAAACTAATTCCAGGTATTTTTTCAGCAGTTGTCATACTTTCAGTAAAATTTACATCGTTTATTGCTTTTCTAATTTGTGGTCCTTCGAAAATTCCAGCTTTAAAATTCTCAGCACTCAATTTTGGAAACGATCTGGATATACAGTGGCGTGCAAAAGTTTTGGGCCACCCTGTTTTTTCCATATAACTGACAAAATATTTTTTCTTTCACTTGTTCTTTGTTCGAGTTGTTTGAGAGGACCATAATTAAGATTATAACGTTAATAATTATATAAAATATAATATTGTACAACGGTAAATGACTTTAAACAGTGCGCAAAAGTATTGGGCCACCGCAATTCACGAATTTGTCGGACCTTACTGCACAAGATTTTTTGATATTTTTTCTCATTGGTTTTTAAAAACGCTATGCACAAGGAATATGTTAATAATTACTATTATTTCTGCCTCAATGCCGAAAATTTTTAACAATAAAACTTGAAATATGCAAACATTAAGCTCTGTGAAATTTTATTCAAACCACGTTCAAACTTTATTCAGAAAAAAATTTCACACGTTTTACACACTATATTGGGTATCCAGTGCTTGTTGTTTGTTTCCAATGGCCGTCGATAGTACTCCATGTAAGCATTTTTAACGAAGTCTGACACATTTAAACAGAATTTTTTGAATGTATATTTGCCACAAATGTAACAAAATCTATTTGGATTGTTTACACAGGTCTTTCTAGACGCATGATGTGATTGATCTGCAATGTAATGACATTGCAGATCAATCACGTTCATTTATAAATGACTCGGTACTTCCTGAGTATCACAGGAAAAAGGGTTTGCAAAAATCTTCTTTGCTTGAAACTTTTCAAACTCACCAAATCTGTCGCTGAATGAAAAATGTCACATCATATATCTGCCAGTTTCGTTTTAATTCTACGTGTTACGCGATCGCGGTTCGTTCATGCATTTATTTTGATATTTATAACTTATTTACAAAACATTCGCGGGCCGCAAGCAAGACCTCCGCGGGCCGCACGCGGCCCGCGGGCCGCGCGTTGCCGACCGCTGTACTAAAGACACTTAGATTGCGATGACATGTTTTGCTGACTGCATAACATTGAATAAGCTTATAAATATACCAGTGCTGGTCACAAGCCCATTCTCCTATACACAATAAAGATCGGAAAGCTTAACACACACTGCTATTGAGAGATCAGGTGGTTGTAATATCAACCGGGACCGACGGCTTAACGTGCTCTATGACACGCGTCGTGAAGACCAAAGATTATATTTTTGCAAGCTTTCGTTTCTAATAGAAGTCGGATCAACAACCGTTAGTATAAATGGAACTTTCATCACAATCAAATGGTACTGTATTCACTGTACCAAAACGGTCGTTATATTTAAGATACAAGTAGGTACAAGGTATTTGAAGATAACTTATCCTACATACATATGTAATATAGGTGCGCCAGTTTCCTCACGGCAATGTTCTTTGTTATCAACAGCAATACGAATTCAAATATATAATGGCATTGATAACCCTGATCTGATCACTTGACACAATTAAGCATGCAAATAACTTAAACAAAACAATATTTCATGTAGTGTATTGTTTGTTGTTCAAAACGTTTTATGTAGGTACCTATAGTTTCAACACTTAGGGGCCGTCTCCACGAGCGAGCGTATCGCCGGCGATAGTATCGTCGGCGATAGTATCGTCGAGCCACCTATTTCTATACACTCTCTATGGAGCCGTCCAGAGCCGTCTCCACGAGCGAGCGTATCGCCGGCGATGCGACGAGTGGCAATAAGCGAGCGTATCGCCGGCGTATCGCCGCGCTAGCGTCGCGACTCGCCGCGCTCTCGCAGCGACACGCCGGCGTATCGCCGCGAGCGCGCTCTCAAACACAGCGTTTTTAACCAATTTCAAAAAAGGAAGAGGTTACTCAATTCGACCGTATATATTCTTTTTTAATGTATGTTCGGGCATAACTTCGTCGTTTATGAACCGATTTTGATAATTCTTTTTTTGTTGGAAAGGTGATATCCCCAGGGTGGTACCATGATAAGGAAACCAGGATCTGATGATGGAATCCCAGAGAAATCGAGTAGAACTTTCGAAAATCGTAGTGACGACTAGTGCGTTTGTTAATTTTTTTCATCTACTTCCATTGTATTACTTGTCGATGTAATTGAAGTCGGTTTTTTTTCGTTTGCTAGCAAACAATTATTTTAAATATCAGATTCTCGATATATCGATATTTATAAATATATCAATATCGGAGTTTGATGTATTTTTTTATTTTATTTTTATTTTTTATTATTAAGAAATTCGTATCGTATCGAAAAAAAAATCGATATTTTTGAAGTGAAACTTCTTTAGGCGCATGAGGGGTAAAATTTGAGCGACCGGTAACATGGCAGCATCATGACGATCAGTACTTGGATGGGTGACCGCCTGGGAACACCTCGTGACGTTGACTTTTTATTTCTTTTTTCAATTAGTTTTTTTTTTGTCTTTTAAATTCGTTTCTTAAATTATTATTTTTTGTCTAATTACGTTTTATTAACTTGTCGATGAAATGGAAGTCCGTTTTTTTTCGTTTGTTAGCAAACACAATTATATTTCATCAGCTTTAAACATAATTTACACAGTTTATTATTCATGGACACGCTGCGATACGCTGGCGATACGCGACGATACGCTGGCGATACGCTCGCTCGTGGAGACGGCTCCGACGAGACGCTGCGGACGCGCCGCGATTCCGTCGCGAGACGCGACGATACGCTGGCGATACGCTCGCTCGCTCGTGGAGACGACCCGACGATAGTTGGGCGTATCGCCGGCGATACGCTCGCTCGTGGAGACGGCCCCTTAAACATTGTAATATTTGTGCAAATAATTTGGACATTTATTACAGTTTATTTACTGCGCTGCAGCGCAAATGAATATTGGCCATTTTGATGTAAATGCTTCCAAACAGTTTACGCTTTAATGGAGGCTTTTAGAGTGTAGAGCTATTACTAATCACTCAACACTATTCATGAAGTACAGAACACGGCAACTCAATGCACAGTTCTGTTAGAATTTACGGTCCAGTTCATCGTTTTATCCCCATATAAAATATAGAAATAAACTCTATTTTATTTTTATTTCGTATAACACGTCTTTGATATCGTAGTAAAGTTGAAAGTTTATAACTTTTAAAGCCTTAAAAAATTTAAGAAAAATATACTAGTTATTTTTTTAGTAAAACAATTACTAATCTCAACTTAGCTAAGTTGCTTACATCCACTCCGGAATTTTCATAAAATATCTGCTGACACAAATATAAATATTTTTTTTTAGGATATTTGGCAGTTTTAAGCATAGCATCTTGTGAAGAAACCTGGTCATTGTTTACCAGAGCTGAAGAAGAGGAACTACTGTTATTAGCATTAACGGAAGTTGATTGTCCACGTCTGCCCATCGATTCGGCTATAACGGTTACCTTTACGGAACCAGGCGAAGAGTTAGCTCAAATATTACTGGATTTGAGGACTCAAAAGGCGTTTAATTGGAAATCAGTAGTCTTACTGCATGACAATACTCTTGGTGAGCTAATTAAACCAATATACATTATTGGTGACACGATTTTGTTTCCAAGCGGATTTTACTATCATACTTGACAAATATCTTTATAGGCAAAACAGATGTTGGTCGTGGTCTAGGCGTTTGTGCTTGTGTCTTTTGTGTTTATTTTCGGAATTCCAATATAAGATTAGCGTCTTACTGGCGGCGTTGACTGTAAAAAAATAGAATTAATAAAATCAAAAAGTAATAAAACTGCTTATACTACTTATAGGTACAAAGTTAAAGTATTTATTTGGACTTAGTTTCACATTAAATTATGACTTGATACATCCATAATAACGTGTAAAATTCATTAAATACAACTGAATAGTACGTTGGCGCAGTGTGCAGTACACCTAGTTTTTGTTTTCCTTTTATCAGTTGGCTTTTGCGAAAAACACAATTGTTTACCTTTGGAATAGAAGACCGTGTGATTTAATTACTTACCTATTGGTTAAAATCAAAGAATACTCTAATCTTAGAAGTTCTAGTAGCAGAAGTAACTTGCAATTAAGTACTTGTGTTATTTCAGCAAGAGACGCGATATCCCGAGTTGTTCAAGCACTGACATCTCCTATAGAAATTGACGACGTCCCTTCCGTTTCCGTCACGGTGTTTCAGATGAGGTACGAAGCAAACGAATATTTGAGGAGAAAAGAGGTCTACAAGGTGTTGTCGAAACTTCCTGTGAAATTCACAGGTACTTTATAGATTCTTATTTATCTGGATATTTGGCTATGAGAGAAAGAGAAAAATAAAATGTACGCCCGTTCGCCTCGCCCAATCACACTTTTCGTAACTCTCACGTCACGCATTCACCAGCTTACTCCCCAAGTCAAGCGTGCGTAAAGAAGTTTTATTTCAAAGATACAATTTTATTTTGGAACTGATGTTTTAGGAGAAAATTTCGTACCAATAGTAACGGCAGACATGATGAATACAATAGTTGAGATAGCTCGCGAGCTAGGACTGACACACACAGAGGCTCAGTGGCTTTACATCATATCGACCTCGATAAGAAACGAAAATGTCTCGAACTTGATCAACGATCTATATGAAGGGGAGAACATTGCCTATTTCTTTAATATCACCAACGATGAAAATGAGTGCCAGGTTAGCTAAAATATATTTTATTTTCCAGAAACAAGACTCATAACTTGGTCTGTTAACACAGCATATCCTAACTGATTCGAATAAAAATTGCACTCTAAAATAATGACTTAGAAAACTTTATAACTGCATACAAATAATAATTTTATTGTTAAACAACTCAAAAATAATTTGGCTGTCAATAATTTTAAATATAGATTACCAGTCACTTTTGATTTTTTTTCTTTTCATAATCATTACCAGAATGGCATGTTGTGTTACGCTCAAGAAATGTCGAGAGCCTTTATATCAGCTCTGGATACAGCAATACAGGAAGAGTTCGACGTAGCGGCTCAAGTGTCTGATGAGGAGTGGGAAGCGATAAGACCGACTAAAATTCAAAGGAAAGACGCATTGCTTGGATATATGCAGGTAATTTTTTTCTACGGTACAGGAGTGACGTTGCAATTCAAAAATGCGATGAAAACTGCAAAACAATATGATCGAATTAGATTTAGAAAAATGTCTTATGTTCAGATTACCTTGAATCCAATCTTCAATTTTTAGCCTTTAGTGTGAGTTAGGTAAGCAGATCTTTTTCATGAGGTAGTTGTCTTTGCTAATGGAATTTCCATCATTATTATTTTTTCAATGGAATAAAGTTGCTATAAAATTAATTCATTTACACTTTGAAGTTTTTACGTAACATAGGAATTGATATGCGAAATTGTGTGATTTTTGAGTCAGTTAGCGTGATCTAAATAAATCAGATAACAAATATGACACAAATATTTAATTGATAGTAATTTAAAAAAAAACTAAATAATGAGGGAGATCGAAAGAGAAAGTAAAGTAAAAGATAATCAACAATAATCTTTATAATAAAAATGAATATTGCTAAGCGCATAACTGGAGAATGGCTTTTTTGTATGTTTCTTGAATCCCACGAGGGTTTTCATACAAAAAAATCGGCCAAGTGCGAGTCGGACTCGCGCACGAAGGGTTCCGTACCATTGACTAGGTACATTGATTGTAATAACGGGCAAAAAGCGGCTAAAAATCACTTTTATTGTATGAGAGCAAAAATAGGCAAAAATGACGTTTTTTGTATGGGAGCCCCCCTTAACTATTAATTTTATTTTAATTTTATTATTTATCATTAAAGTAAAAATGCAACTGAGTATTTTGTGAATATTTCAAGTGCCTACCTGTTGCCATTATTGATATCGAGCAAAAAGGGCAAGAAAATCGCGTTTGTTTTATGGGAGCCCCCCTTAAATATTTATTTTATTTTGTTTTTAGTATCTATTTTTTGTTGTTATAGCGGCAACAGAAATACATAATTTGTAAAGATTTCAACTCTCTAGCTATAGCCGTTCTTGAGATACAGCCTGGTGACAGACGGACGGACGGACGGACGGAAAGCGAAGTCTTAGTAATAGGGTCCCGTTTTTACCCTTTGGGTACGGAACCCTAAAAAAAACAAACAAACAAAAAAACATAACAGACAGAACAAAGTCTGTCCGGGCAGCTAGTAATCTAATAAAAAAATTCAATACGTTAAATCAGTAACCTAAACTAAAAACATATATAAATTACCCAGCAATATCTATCAACCAAGAGCAGTTGCGGGAAATGTAATACTTGGAGGACGCTCGCTGCTGATACTTGGGGAGCGACTTATAGAGAACCGACAGTTGATGAACAAAGTGCTAAAGATAACGTTACTACGGCTGTTATTGAGGATGTTAAGTTAATTAATGTGAGTATTTTATAACACGAAGTTTTTATATTGATTAAAATTTGTGTTTGTTATGAACTTTAAGTTACATTTTAAGTGATCTAGTAGCTGAAATTGGATAATGAACTTCCGGCTTTACTTACAACTGGTCAATATGAACACACCATTCTAATTTATTTCGATCTAATTTTCGATGATACTCGTAATATTCTCTAAAGTCGAATAAACTATAGTTTCAATAAATACGAGTAGTGTAGTTTTGCTGAAAAGAAAAAAAAAAGAACTACATTTTAAACTGAAGTAATGTATATTGGTTTGTTCGTGAACTAAAGAATTATACCTTACCTATATAATTCATGCATTTGTACAAAAATAATATTTTTTTTAATATGTCTTAAATTTTATTTGTGATAGTTTTAGTCCAAAAAATATTTTACTTACACTCGGTGAAATTCGTAATACGACAGAATTCAGAAAACTATAACTAGACTTGCAATATAAAAAGCCTAAAACGGAATTAATATCCTAATTAATAACTAAGGTTGGTGTATGGCGTCCAATTGATGGAATTACATTCGAAGATGTTTTATTTCCTCACGTCGTGCACGGATTTCGTGGAAAAATACTTCCCATCATTACATATCATGTAAGTAACTTTTTTATTATATAATGGGAGAGAAGTACGGACAACCAAAATATTTGGCACAAATTTTGGAGGACCGAAGGGCTATGTACAGAAATGGACTGCGGTAGGCTGAAGCGAAACGAAGCTATCTTCTTACAGGTTTTTTAATAGATTATCTATTTGGTTGATTGTTATTTTTATCAATATATTAGATTGTTATTTTTTAATCTATGTACACCGCCGAGATTTGTGATCCGATTAACGTGATTTTTTGTTTGATGCGAAATAGCTGCTAATTGATCTTACAAAAATTTAATTCAGCTTGGCTCGGTAGTTTTTATTTTATGAGCATTTTTGTTAACTTAGACGATGTCATTTTCATGATACTTTGTTCATTTGTGTACCAATTACTTAAAGATTTTTGATCTGATTTGCGTGATTATTTTTTTATACGATGCGAGATAGTTGCCATTTAGTATTATAAAAGAACACATGAAATTTTACTGGCTGTTATTACAAGCTTTTATTTAACTTGCAATGTATGTATGTATGTATGTATGTATGTATGTAAATTTAATGAATGTTTGTTCGGGTGAAATCTTGCAACTCAATTTTGAAGCAGATATCTTCAACCGATTGAGCTGATATTTTGTATACAGGTTCAATTTAGATGACAATGCATGATTTGTATGTATTTATGTATGTATGTATGTTTGTTCGGGTGAAATCTTGCAACTCAATTTTGAAGCAAATATCTTCAAGCAATTGACCTGAAACTTTGTATACAGGTTCAATTTGGATGACAATGCATGGTTTGTATGTATGTATGTTTGTTCGGGTGAAATCTTGCAACTCAATTTTGAAGCAAATATCTTCAAGCAATTGAGCTGAAACTTTGTATACAGGTTCAATTTGGATGACAATGCATGGTTTGTATGTATGTATGTATGTTTGTTCAGGTGAAATCTTGCAACTCAATTTTGAAGCAGACATCTTCAACCAATTGAGCTGAAATTTTGTATATAGGTTCAATTTGGATGCCAATGCATGGTTACCTTTGTGACGTCATTCTAAATCCAATATGGCGGCATATTCAAGAGTGCGGACTAGTTATTTTTAGTGCACTTCTACAATATGGGTATCAAATGAAAGGGCTTGCTAAGAATAATTCGAATAAAGTGACGTGATAACCGACTAAAAAGTAAAAAATAAATTAAAAGTAAAAAACCTTTTTAAAAAACAAGCTTTTATTTGAATGCACTAAAACGAAAAAAATAAATTTTTACTTTAAAACTTTTACTATCTACTTATAAAGTCATTACACATAATCTATATGATATAAAAGCTTGTCGCAAGATTTGCTTGTAAACAAGTAAATTAAATAAATTGATGTGATTGATTTTAATTTTCAAACTAAGGAAATACGAGTACTATCTCGCGACAAGCTTTTCTATCATATAGATTATGTGTAATGACTTTATAAGTAGATAGTAAAAGTTTTAAAGTAAATTTTTTTCGTTTTAGTGCATTCAAATAAAAGCTTGTTTTTTAAAAAGGTTTTTTACTTTTAATTTATTTGGTATGGAACCGACATCAAGCCTATCAGTAGATATCACACAAATAACAATATTCAACTCATCTTCACTAATTTATTCTTCGATTTTTAGCTTTTGAAGTCAGTTATTGTAAACCTAGTTTTTTAATTCAACAATTTTGTTACTTAATTTATTTTTAAGGACGAGATCAAATCTTAACGTTGTTACGTTGTAAGGTTTTTTCAAAATAAACAAACTTAAGTAATAATAACAAGTAAAAACTTCATTTGTTTATTTCCCAAAAATATCTACAATGTAAATATCTACGATGTAGTTACAAATACAGGTATTACATAATAAAACGGTAAATTGTGAATTTTTACCACATACCTACATATATTAGGCGCGTACACAATACGTATGGCAAGCGAATTTAGTGCCTCGATTAATAAAACTGATCTACCGTCTGAATTGATTGAAAGTATTACGTCAATCAATTTATAAAGTAAACTTAAAAGTCACTTTATTGATACAATTTGTGACTCGATAGCTCAAAATAAAAGAAGAAGAAGAAGAAGACTCGATAGCTCTGATATATTTGATTGTGTGCATATTTTTGTTTGAAATAAAAAAAGAAGAAGAAGACTCGATAGCTCTGATATATTTGATTGTGTGCATATTTTTGTTTGAAATAAAAAAAGAAGAAGAAGACTCGATAGCTCTGATATATTTGATTGTGTGCATATTTTTGTTTGAAATAAAAAAAGAAGAAGAAGACTCGATAGCTCTGATATATTTGATTGTGTGCATATTTTTGTTTGAAATAAAAGAAGAAGAAGAAGAAGACTCGATAGCTCTGATATATTTGATTGTGTGCATATTTTTGTTTGATTTGTTCAGTCCCAGCTTGCTTCTATGAGGAGGGTGTGTAACAAATGTGTAATTTATTTTATGTTTGTCGTCTCATAAAAAATAGTGTTTATTGTGCTGTAATCGATAGAATTTTATATTTTCTAGAATCCACCATGGACGATATTGCAAACCAACGCATCTGGTTCAATCGTTAGCTACAGCGGTTTGTTATTCGATATCGTCAATCAATTGGCGAAAAGCAAAAATTTTACGTAAGTTAATAAAACGCATGACACTAAGTCATTTACAACTGAGTTTTTTTTTGTATAATGATACTAGCTTCTGCGCGCGACTTCGTCGGCATGGACTCCGCTCCTGTTGGCCTTAGCGTGATGATATATAGCTTATAGCCTTCCTCGATAAATGGGCTATCTAAAACTGAAAGAATTTTTCAAATCGGACTAGTAGATCCTGAGATTAGCGCGTTCAAACAAACAAACAAACAAACAATCAAACAAACAAACTCTTCAGCTTTGTTATATTAGTATAGATAAGTTTGATAAAATTGGTAATACAGGCTAGAAAATTCAGAAAAATAGCTACATAGATTGACTTAAATTTAGGTTCTAATACTTTTACCAGACACTATTATTTAAAATTTTCATTTGAAAAAGAATACATGAAGTACTTGTAATCTATGGATTATATCAAATCTTTTCTATTTCGAAAATAAAGTTCATGCAAATATTTGACATGTTACCTCAAATTAACATTACTCATTTGAGTTAGTATACGAGTATTACAATTTAAATGTGAACCTTAATAATTTGGGTACCTCAGAAGATATCTTGCTCAAAATCTGGTGCATTTCGACTGGAGAAGTACCTCAGCCTTACAGAAGATCAGAGCTAAATAATTCTGCTCTTAATTAGTGTTGTGTTCCTGAGGTGAGTAAGAAAACCGGGCGTAGGTCCTGGGGAGGGCTGCTTGTAAGCCATCTAGTACGTTAGCAAAGGACCATGGGTGATAGCCTGATAGCACCCTGGTGGTAAAAAATAGCTGACACCGATGATTTTCTAAGTATGTATAAACTCTAAATATAATATTAAAAAGAAAGAAACTAAAAAAATACTAAGACTCCACTGATAAACAGTAGAGAAGTGTGATAGGAGTTATGAGTTGATCTCTGTTCTTACTTCCAAATAAGAGAACAGTGTTTTATTTTCAAATGGGACATCTTTAATACTGTCACAATTATAGTGGTCAAGGTGTTTATTTATATAATCGTTATTTAATTTCAGAATTCGGATAATATTGGCTGGAAATTTAAAGCAGAATATAACGAACGATACAAACGACGCCGCAGTAGATGTGAGTATATTGTAAAAGAAGTCGTATATGTGCGTGTTTAGAGATTCCAAAGCGTAATACGTGATAGACATGAATGTGAATGTGGGTAGTAGTATTAAAAAAATGAATAAATTAATAATAATAAATAATAAATAAATATCTACAACACACACACACGGTCGTCTGTTCCTAAAGTAAGCAACTTAATGCTTGTGTTATATAGGTAACAGCCGACTGGTATAGCTATATACTATATATATATATATATATTTTTTTTTTTTTCGATAAACATACATATAAATAATATAGATTACACCCAGACTCGGGGTGGGAATCGATCCCACAACCCCCGGAGCAGAAAGCAGGGTTACTTCAAAATGCGCCAACGGGCTAGCCAAAATGCCTAGCTGTTATTGTCAAAAAGAAGGTATAAAAAGAAAACTAAAGAAAAAAGTAGCTAATAGTGCTAGTTAAAGCTGCGTTATATACTTATTTCGTTTATCTAGGTTTAAAGATATTTATTTAAATAAATTCATTATTGTAATTTACACGAGAATGTGATTATATAAAAATAAAAAAGTTTGAAATTGTATTAGTGAGAAATAAATGTTGCGTAAGTTGTTTTAAATTAATAAATTTCACCATTATTCAAAATAAAAAATAACTTTATTCGAACAAGTATGAATAGCGCCTTCGGATCCTCATTTTAAAAATAAAATTTTTAATTATCGTTAAAAGTAAGGCTACCACCGATTCGGATGTAGAAAGATTTGTAAGAAACTCCGCAGATACTCTTTAAAAAAGTGTGTTTTAATACACGAACAAAATTTTTAATATCTTGCATGAAATACAGCAGCACTAAATCCACGCATCTTTATCATTAAATAAAGATCAATTTAACGTATTCTTTTAATTTTATCTCTTCAGATGATGTATACTGTTAGTTCGCAACATATTCAAAATGCGATCGCGAAAGGACAAGCGGCTCTGGCTGCTGCCGCGTTTACGATCCTCACTGATCCCAAAGCAGGTTTGAATATTTTTTTAATTTGTTATAATTTTACACACATTTTTTTTTCTAATTTGATACTCATAAACATTTTAAATCATATCAAAATTTTTCGATCCAGCGGGATTTGAACCCGCGCCTTCTGACGTGCCATGTTAGCGCTCTGCCAACTGAGCTATGGATATACCATACCTAGCTGGATCGAAAAATTTTGATATGATTTAAAATGTTTATAATTTCCTCATGTGTGGGTAACACAAAAAATAAAAATAAAACGAATTGATACTCATAGTTCCTGAGCCATAGGTATATGAAATAAATTGTATTTTTTTATGCACAATATATTCTCGGATTTCTTATTTATATACTTTTTCAACTAATTTAAAGGTTTAGCAGAAAAAAAAATCTAAAAGAATGCTTTATTTCATAGCATTCGCTGGTGAAGTGAGTATTGGTGCATTTTTTGTCCATCAAATCGACTTTCCGATTCCACGGGGAAATGCCGCTAGCACTTACTATTACTCGCTGATGAGATTTGTACAGTTTATCAGTTTAGCTGTCAATATGTAGTTCTTAAGTTTCGGATTGTAAATATGTATGTATATTGTAAATATTAATAAAATTGAATTACATTTATATATGTAGTCATTTGATAATGTTTGTATAGGCATAAATTATACAATACCAGTGAGTACGCAGCCTTACACGTTCATAATCGCGCGTCCGCAGGAGCTTAGCAGAGCACTTTTGTTCCTATTACCTTTTACTACTGATGTAAGTATGTTTTTATTTAATTATTCTTGAGAATAAAAAAAAAAAGATTTTGTATTTTATTTGTAAAAAGTTGAAAGTTTTTTTTTAAGAATTACTAATTAACTGAGGTAGGTCACAGCAGGAAATATCCTGCTTAAAATCTGGAGCAGCCCGACTGGGGCAGTACCTCAACCTTACAGAAGATCATATCTAAATAATACTGCTCTCCAGTAGAGTTGGTGAGTAAGATGGCCAGAGCTCCTGGGGAGGGGGGATTGGGGGTAGGGTTAGCATCGCGCTTGCGATGCTCCTGGTGTTGCTGGTGTCTATAAGCTACGGTAATCGGTTACCATCAGGTGAGCCGTACGCTTGTTTGCCGACCTAGTAGTTTAAAAAAAGAAATCAAAGGCTTTGACTCAAAGTTATACAGAGAGTTGGCGCAGTGGTCACAGCATCTTGACGATACTCTAGTAGTCATAGGCTTCATCTCTGTATGTGACAGATATCACTACATAGTATATAATTGTGTTTGCTCGCAAACGAAAAAAAAACCGACTTCAATTACATCGACAAGTAATACAACGTAATAAGACGAAAAAACAGTCAAGTAAATACGCGCTATTAAAGATTACTCAAAAAGTTGTAATCAGTTTTCGATCTAATTTAAACAAGACTACAAGACAAGTATTAGCTTTCGATTAAAGAAAGAATCATCGAAATCAGTACACCGAGTAAAAAGTTATGCGGTATAATATAACGTAGGTCGACGAAAAAGTAGTAAATACGCATTATTAGATATAACTATAAAAGTACTTGTCAGATCTCAATTAAATTAAAATGAGACCACATGACACGCAACACCTTTCAATTAAAACAAAATTGATCGAAATCGGTCCACCCAGTCAAAAGTTCTGAGCAGTGGCGTAGTGTGCCTTGGAGGGGCCCCGTATCAAAATTAGTTGGGGGGCCCAAATGGAGGGTAATGATTTCTCACAAAATAAACAAAAATGCTTGCATTTAATTAAAATAAATATTTATTTAATACAAGTTATCACTTCCTCCTAGAATAGACAATAGTGACAAGTCTGATAGCCGTTCCTGTCTCGTCGAAGTCCTTAGGTAATTTTTGTTCAGTTTAGTTTTTCTGAAGTGAAAACTCTATTGGCTAGGTGCGTGACGGTAGCACCACTCGAGGTATGAACTAAAAGGGGACAGTATTGGCAGATATAATCTGTGATTGGCAGTATATTAATGATATTTGACAATAACTATTTTTTTATTGTTAAAATAACTATCAATATGTGAAAAAAATGTAGTGACGAACTGACGAAATTACGTACTATTTTATATTGAATTAAATATCTAAAAAAAACGTAAGTATCATTGATAAACAAATTATTTAGGTAATATTTACATGATTAGATTAAGTCAATTCTAGCTAGCTTTATAGTTTTGTACTATCTGTGTGTAATCTGTGGTCAATTCTAATTTCTAAAGCATAGCTGAGTACATATGAGTTGTAAAAATTAAAATGTTTACGTGTATTTTATACGACAGAGTCATAAAACATCTCCGTTTAGTTCAAAAATTCACCACTGCGTACGCTTGTGTCGATTCGGCTTACCTCCACCATGACTTCGCACCAGCCTAGCCAATAGGCACGTTTGACAGTTATTTTGTATGTTTTTTTTACCGGAAAGCACGAGATTAAGTGACATCGTGGATAACATTTTACTAAGTTTGCTTAAACAAATTAGGGGCCTTTGTAGCCCGGGGCATCCGTACCATTAATACGTCTGATACGGTGGTAGCTACGCCCCTGCATTGCAATCTAAATCACTCACAGAAGCTGACTGCTGCAAAAATGAAGAAATTTTGGATATTTTTTTTATAACCTACTCTCTTTTCTGTCTACTTTTTCTTTTCATAGCTCCACTGGGATAATCTCTTTTCCTTTCACTCATTCTTTTCACAAACAACAGTAATTAACCAATAAGTAATGAGAAGTAGAAGATTGTATTGTATTAAAATGTAATAACGTAACGGCGTTTGGCAGGCAGGTTGGACGCCGCGTTGGCGCAGCGGTTACAGCACTGGATTGCGATTGGCTGTTGCGCGGGCGGTTGCGGGTTCGATTCCCGCACACGACAACATTTGTACTGGCCATACAGATGTTTGTCGTGGTCTGGGTGTTTGTGCAGTCCTTGTGGGTTACCCCACCGTGCCTCGGAGAGCACGTTAAGCCGTCGGTCCCGGTTGTTATCATGTACACCTGATAGCGATCGTTACTCATAGTAGGGAATATATCCGCCAACCCGCATTGGAGCAGCGTGGTGGATTAAGCTCCGATCCTACATGGAGAAGAGGCCTATGCCCAACAGTGGGATATTACAGGCTGAATCGTGATCGTGAATCGTTTGGCAGGCTTCGTCGAGTCTTCACTTCGAAGATTCCGCAATGCTTGAAAACAAAAGTCTTCGAGCAATGCGTCCTGCCTGTGTTAACATACGGAGCCGAGACGTGGACACTGACAAAGGGACTGGTACACAAGTTCAAAGTCGCTCAACATGCAATGGAATGGGCTATGCTTGGGGTTTCTCTCAAAGATAGAATTAGAAATGAGGCTATCCGCGAGAGAACGAAAGTAACCGACATAGCCTACAGAACTAGCAAGTTGAAGTGGCAGTGGGCTAGTCATCTGTGTCGCAGGACCGATGGCCGTTGCAGCAGACGTGTCTTGGAGTGGAGACCGCGTCTTGGCAAACGCAATGTAGGACGTCCTCCGGCCCGCTGGAGCGACGATCTACGTAAGATTGCCGGTATATCTGGCGCGAACTTGGCGAGGCCTATGTCCTGCAGTTTACTGCAATGGGCTGAACTGACTGACTGTGATAACGTACGTTTGATTTTGTCATTTCTGAAGTGGAAACTCTATAGGCACGTATGACAGTTTTTTTTATATGCTTTTTCCCGGGAAGCATGAATTTAAGTAACATCGTGGATAATATTTTACGATTTTTTTTTGCTTATAGACGTTGGGGGCCCCTGTAGCCCGGGGGCCCCGTATCATTGATACGGCTGATACGGCGGTAGCTACGCCCCTGGTTCTGAGCTAACATACATAAAAAAAAACATACGTGTCGAATTGAGAACCTCCTCCTATTTTGGAAGTCGGTTAAAAACAAAGTCGCTTCCCGCTGTCTGTCTGTCCTAGATCTTCAAAACTACGCAACGGATTTTGATGCGGTTTTCTTTAGTAAATAGAGTGATTCCAGAGGAAGGTTTATTTGTATAATACATGCAGTACCTGGTTGACCGAGCCTAGCTCGGTATATCTTTTTTTTGTTTGTTTGTTTTTTTCTCGGTATTTTTATATTTTACTTTTATTTAAATAAAAAATTAGGAATCAAATTAGAAAAAAAAGAAAAAAAAATAGATTGGAGACGGATTTGAACGGACGGATGACGGATTGACGGATTTTTGACATGGTCTCATCGGTTGATTCAGCGACCGATGTTCCACCGAGCCATTAAAACTTATTTGGCATATGCGAAATTAACTTTCCTATTCTAACGATATTTTAGCCATGTTTTTCATTGCCCAAAAACAGGGGTAAAACGACATTTTTTTTAAATGAATCCTAGCTAGATCAATTTTTCGGCCCCGAAATACCTTGCATACTAAATTTCACGAAAATCGTTGGAGCCGATTCCGAGATTCAGAAAAAATATATATATATACAAGAATTGCTCGTTTAATAGTATAAGATAATATAGTAGAGGAACACTGATAGTTTTTGCAACCGTGCGAAGCCGGGGCGGGTCGCTAGTCTGTATATAGACCATACAGATGTTTGACATAGTCTATATTCGTAAGTGAGCATGTTTATGGACCCTGCCACCGGATTTACAACCTACTGAGTTGAGACGTTTAATTATTATTTGTTTTAACTTAACACAGATATTTTTAAACAAAATAAAAATAAAAAATATAATATTCAGGTCATATTATTTATGTTAAAATTGATTAAAATTATAGTATTTAAAATATTTAGTATTTGAGATAAAATTTGTGTAGAGCACCCGGAAAAATTAGTCAAGGATTACTAGTTCTAATCATGTTGTAAATTGTTTTTATTTAACAAATCATTGTTAAATTGTTTTTATTTAACAAATCATTGTTAAATTTAAGTTCAAGTTTTTATTTTGACGAAATGAAAATTTTGTTGACGAGTTGACGCAGCGTTCACAGCACTGACTGCTTCGCTAGCGATTGGGGATTCGATCCCCGCTCATGGCAGACATATGGGTATGGCATGATATGTTAGACGCCGCTTTGGCGCAGCGGTCACAGCACTGGATTGCGATTGGCTGTTGCGCAGGCTGTTGCGGGTTTGATCCCCCACACGACAACATTTGTATTGGCCATACAGATGTTTGCCGTGGTCTGGGTGTTTGTGCAGTCCTTGTGGGTCTCCCCACCGTGCCTCGGAGAGCACGTTAAGCCGTCGGTCCCGGTTGTTATCACGTACACCTGATAGCGATCGTTACTCATAGTAGGGAATATATCCGCCAACAAGCATTGGTGCAGCGTGGTGAATTTAGCTCTGATCCTTCTCCTACATGGGGAAGAGGCTTATGCCCAACGGTGGGATATTACAGGCTGAGTCGTGATCGTGATCGTGACTTTAATATTGTCCTAAATACAATTTTTTATCTTTTAGACATGGCTTTGTCTGGGATTTGCAGTAGTATTAATGGGACCTACATTATACATCGTTCATCGCTTAAGCCCCTATTATGACGCAATGGAGATCTCTAGAGAAGGCGGTCTGTCAACTATACATAATTGTCTTTGGTACATTTATGGAGCTTTGTTACAGCAAGGTAGTGCATACTAGTTCATTTTAATATTTTCTGTGTATAAAATTTATGATGATATAGATTTGAAAAAGTTACAAGTTCTTTCCTTAAGATTGGCGATTTTAGATTTTTCTTCTCTAAGTCTTTTGAACGTATTTTTTCTCTTATAGTTACAATGTTAATAACAAATGAGTAATTTATGAAAATGTGACAATATTACTAATAAATTTTCTTAAAGTTTTCCCAAATATATTTTAGGGTTAAAATATAAAAAAAATTTGGTCGTTAACATTTAAAAATTTCGGAATAAGTGGTAGGCCTTCTTTATATTTAATTTAAGTAATTTATTAACAAATACATTTTTCAGGTGGTATGTATCTACCACGAGCGGACAGCGGTCGATTAGTAGTAGGTACGTGGTGGATTGTAGTGTTGGTAGTGGTCACCACGTATTCCGGTAACTTGGTAGCCTTCCTAACGTTTCCGAAACTGGAAATTCCAGTAACAACAATATCGGAATTATTGGAAAGCAAGACGTACACGTGGTCGATCACAAAGGGTTCGTATTTGGAAATGGAGTTAAAGGTACGTCATTATAATGATTGCAATAAGTAAAATAAAACAAACAAAAAATCGATGTTAAATAAATAGTGTGCTACCTAAATTGTATTACTACAAATATTTTTTTTTATCTGTAATAATAATTAGACTTAGAAGCTAAAGTAATGGTAATGTGTAACATATTATTGATAACTTTTCCGTTTACCAGTTAAACATGTTTGACTAACAATAAGATCTAAAAGGTAACAATAAGGTCTAAAAATTTGAGTCATTGATCTTAGTCAAACGAGTTTAACTGGTTAACTGGTAAAACTTTGACATAAGAAAGTAATAGTATGAAAAGTTTTTTATTATCATCAAATTTCGATCCAGCGGGATTCGAACTCACACCCCCGACAGACCGTGTCAGTGCTCTAGCCAATTAAACTATGGAACTATGTACCAGCTAAATCGAAATATGGTGATTTTTATTCGGTTTTAAGCAACCGTGGCGCAGTCTATAGCGAGTCCTTTACAGCACCCAACTATTCAAAGTTTCATACTACAATGAATAATAGTATCATTGTGTTTTAAGCTTTTCAATTTATATTTGCAAAATTTATAAACTATTTTAAGTACATTTATACAAATGTTTCTCAAATGACACTAAATCTTAAAATTACTAAAAATCCAATTATCTAATAGAATTCCGATGAGCCAAAGTACATAGCTCTACTAAAAAGAGCGGAGGTGACCGAAGCGGTGAAAGGTTTGGAGGGCGGACCACTTGCCGGTGAGGATTGTATTTTATTTCTCGTTCAACTTTTAACCGGAAAACTTGTTCTTTGTTGGAATTGTCATTTTAAGTTTCAAATTTGATTTTCTAATCTTTTTTACTCGGTTGGTGGGTAAAATTTTGTTGAATGCGCTTTAGCAGAGGCTAAACAAATGTCAGATCTAATGTGTTCCAAAATTTATTGCGGCGTTTTGTCTCTGGAGATAGTATTTTGTGGTTTTAATCCTTTTGTTGATTTTAGTTACAAATATCAGCTTAGATTAGAATCCTTGGGTCATTAGTACTTTTCAAAATTTCGCCTTTAATATTTATACCTATAATAGGTGTCCAATATGGGCAATTATTCTAATTTTATTGTATACGAGAAAAACCCATATAATGTACAATTTGTACATGTCTTCAAACTTAGAAAGAAAGTTCTAGAATTATAACATAATTATGTCACTACGGGGTATTTCAATTATTTGTTAAAAATTGTGTCATTTTTACGAAATTTTGTTTCGTTAATTTTTATTTGTTACTTAAGACTTGTTTAATATATGGTTGAATACCCCAAATATGTATAACTTTGTATGACTTTGACCTTTAAACGTAAATTCTAGATTTACTATCCACTTAAAAATTCCCGCGTCGTTTCGTCTGTGTTCCACGTGGTACATTCATTGAGTCATTTTAGATCTCTATATGGGCTATTATATAGATATAATCAATAAGTTTTTTTTGCAGCCTTGAAAACAATATCAAGAAATCTTTCCTCTTAATTTTGTTGCCTAAATTTTTTTTTTTTTTAATTTTATGATAATATCTCGGAACTTGATTTTGGACCAGTTTATTTCATGTCTAATGTACCCAAACAGTCGTATGTACCCGTGGTAGTAACTTGAAGCCGGCTAATACAGATAAAAAATTTTCGTACTAAACGTTACGTAAATACGCTTCAGTCTGTAATATCCCACTGTTGGGCATAGGCCTCTTTTCCCATGTAGGAGAAGGATCAGAGCTTAATCTACCACGCTGCTCTAATGCGGGTTGGCGGATAATTATATTCCCTACTATGAGTAACAATCGGGACCGACGGCTTAACGCGCTCTTAGAGGCACGGTGGGGAGACCCACAAGTACTGCATAAATACCCAAATCACAGCAAACATCTGCATGGCCAATACAAATGTTGTCGTGTGCGGGGATCAAACCCGCAACCGCCAGCGCAACAGCCATAAACCAGTGCTGTGACCGTTGCGCCAACGCGTCGTTAATTATCCAATAGAATTATAATAGTAAATAGTTACGTAAATAGTACATTTATAAACTGAAGCAGAGAGCAGGGTCACTGGAAATTGCGTCAGCGGGCTAGTCAGAATTCCCGTCAGCCAATCGAGTTTAAAATTATTTAAACGATAGTGTTTGAAAGATTTTTAATAATGCGTGAATTTCACTTTCATATTTAACTTTAGTCTGTACTTGATATAATTTATTTACATTATAGTTTAAAAGACTGATTAAAATAAGTAAAAAAAAAATAATTAAAAGTAATAGTACAAATTATAATAAGCAACAAATTACGAAAATTATTCGAAAACGGGATATTTTTTCACGAGACTCGAGAACAAGACATTCGCAGTCAATGTCGAAATATCGAGCTCCGCAAAGCGAAAACAATAAACATCCCGTTTTCGAATAATTTTCGTAATAGAAGTAACCACGTTAATCTAAAATCTCATAAGCAACAAATTACTGAAAAAATAATTCTAGGTACCGATATTCTGAATCGTGTCCGCAAACACCGTCACGCACTCATAGACTGGAAACTGCGCCTCAGCTACCTCATGAGAGCTGAAACACTCAAGAGCGATACTTGCGACTTTACACTCAGTGAGAAGATATTTTTGATTTAATTATTAGAATTAAGATTGGAAGAAGAAATAAACAAAGAAAAAAGTGTGTGTGTCGGCTCCGACGCACGACTGGAGTTTACTTCTTCAGATCGACTGCCTAAATATGCACAAAAAATACTTTATAGTGTAAGAAAAAAATTAATACCATATCAAAGGGTAAATTAATGAATCAAATATCGTACTCTATCGATGGCATTATTAGAAAACGTCGTAACCGATACCGTCGTAACCGTCGTAGCCGGTACCGTCGTAAATGTCGTAGCAGATAGATGACGCACAAAAACGTAACGAGGTCATTCGTTCCGTAGATTTTACTCCTTATATTTTTTTCATACCGGGGGCAAGTATTATAAAAGAAAATAATAAAACAAATAGTGACTTAAACCTAAAATACTTGTCCCAAAAAGGCTCTTACTCATCTTTTTTTAATACAACTCGGTCGGCAAACAAGCGTACGGCTCACCTGATGGTAAGTGATTACCGTAGCTTGAAGACCCAAATTCCCATCCCCAACCGTCCCAGGAGCTCTGGTCACCTTATTCACCACAGGAAGACAACACTGCTTGCAAGCACTATTAGGTATTACCCCAGTCGGACTGCTCCCCTATGTTACATGTATTTTTTCTGGTTGTACAATAATGTACTTATATTTTTATTTGCATTTGTACCTGTTTATTAGTCTTAGTTTACCAAATGATCTACTTTTTTGTTCTCATTAGGTGCGGAAGATTTCATGGATGAACAAGTAGCCATGATTGTACCAGCTCGGAGTCCTTATCTACCAATTATAAATAAGGAGTACGTGTTTATTGTTTAAACTTGTAATATAATATGTTTAATTTATAGTAATGATAATAAATATTTATGAAAAATGAGTTTAATATGCAACTAGGTCGGCAAACAAGCGTAAGGCTCACCGGATGGTAAACGATTACCGTAGCCTATAAACGCCTGCAAGACCAGAAGCATCGCAAGCGCGTTGCCGATTCTATCTTTCATCGTACTCACCACAGGTACCTACACAAAACTCCTTGAGAGCAGTGTTATTTAGCTATGATCTTCTGTAAGGTCAACTTTCTTTCCTACTCGGACTGCTCCAGATTTTGAGCAGGATAGGTATATCCTGTTCTGCCCTACTTCAGTTATTAGTTAAGTGTGATTACATATTGTCGACATCCTTGTTTTTAATATATTTTTAGATTATACAGTTTAACTATTAATAAAGTTACTAAAATACGACATATGAAAGTAGATCAAAAACAATTTAGTTATCTATGCGAGTAGCTTTTTTAATTTTATTATTTTAAAACATATAGATATCTTTTAATGTTTACTATATAATATATGTGATGTTAGTGTACCTTGACGAAGACCGTAGAACAAAACTAAAGTTGCAAATTGTTGAAATCTAAAACCTCAGCTTAACTAAGGCCATATTTAAGTAAACGAGTAAAAGCCTAAATAATGATACCTATATTTTTAAAGAGAGTTATTTACAACACATCTTAGAATTACAAGTAGAATATAAAACTATTTTATAGTTTAGTTTCACAAGCGGATAATTATTATAATTAGATATTTATATTCTAGAATTAATCGAATGCATAAAGCTGGTCTCATCACAAAGTGGTTGAGCGCTTATCAGCCGAAGCGCGACCGCTGTTGGAAGACCTCCACCGTCGAGGAGGTCAACAATCACACTGTCAACCTCAGCGACATGCAGGGTTCATTCTTCGTACTGTTTCTAGGTTAGTGTTTTTGTTACAAATTACTTAAGTACTTGAATTTAGTGTTAATTATATAATTGATTTTTTATTTGTGTGCCGGCAAATGAAAGTTCAGTGAGAATACTACGTTCTGTTTTTTATTTAATAAATCGTTACACAATAACACAGGAATAAGATCACCTGACTTTACAAGTAGGCAAAACGCTGATCTTTTTTTTTAATGTTACTAAGTCGACAAACAAGCGTACGGCTCACCTGATGGTAAGTAACTACCGTAGCCTATAGACGCCTGCAACGCCAGAAGCATCGCAAGCGCGTTGCCGACCCTATCCCCAATCCCCCCAGGAGCTCTGGTCACCTTACTCACCAACAGGAACACAATACTGCTTGAAAGCAGTATTATTTAGCTGTGGTCTTCTGTAAGGTCGAGGTATTACCCCAGTCGGGCTGCGCCATATTTTGAGCAGGAAATTTCCTGCTGTGACCTACCTCAGTTGATCTGATTTATATTACGAATAAATAATTTATAATTATAATAAAATGATTTCCCGATTAAACTTCTAAGATTCTTTTCTTCGTTCTGTACGATTCAACATTTGTTCGACCCAACTTAGTTGGGTTTCTTGAGAGACATAACAGAAACAAGAATATCCAAATCATGGTAGAAATCGGTTCTCCTCGTACGTTATCTATACAATAGGATTCGATAATATCGTGTATCGATACAAAGCATGCGACACATTACCATACGATATATCGATACAAATTACTTTTTTGGGCATCCTTACGCTGATCCAATGTGGGTTGTCGAATAATATCCCTATTAGGAGTAATTATTGTTGCCTAATTTTCATTTTCGTTTTCATTTCAAAATTTTACATTCGCTAAGAAGCAATTCAATTCGTTGTCAAAATTTCACATTCGCTATGAAGCAATTGTATCGGAAAATTTTATTTCATAATAAGTCATAAAATTTCATATTTTAAAAAGGATAATATTAAATTGAAATATTAAAGCCATTTCAGTATAAACGTGAAAATGCTCTTATTTCAGGAATCATGTCCGCGTCGACGGTCCTCTTGATGGAGTGGATTTATATGAGAAGAAATAAGCGAATCGAACAAATTATTATTAAACCGTATATAGAATAAAATGTTGACAATTTATTGAGTTTTTTTTTAAATTACTTGTGAACTTGTCATTGAATACTTAGGTTTTATGAACGTGCGGGCTGGCCACAAAACTAATAATTTTTTAAACGGTCGAAGATTAAAAAATTCGTTCCAGTTCAGAAATAATTAAAAAACAATATTCTAGCAGTAATTTATATCGAAATCAGGTTTAACAGCATTTTAAGCAAATTTTTCCTTTTTGGGAATATTTAAAATTTAATACTTTTCGAGATAGGAGCAGCAGGCAGTACCTTTTATTTTACACGAAAAAGGTATCTTACAAGTAGATAGTTTATATGTTTATAATAGAAATGAGCAAGAGGCGAACTTATTACTAAAACAACAATCGTATTTAGGCAACCTTAGATAGAGGAAATTAATAAAACAAAACAAGTCAGAAAAATAACCAAACCATTAGCAACCTATCTGGGGAAGTACCTAACCATTACAGAATTTAGTCCAAACTTAAGATATAGATAATAATCTTAAAGAAAGTGTCACTAAGTATTGTCATTTTATAATATCGTTTTATCTACACTAATGTTGTAACATTCTACTTATGTTTCCAATACTTGACTTATAATTACTACTGTTATAGCGCAGACAACAAAACACTCAATTTAAGCAATTTCACATGATGGTATAATATCCACATCGATATCGTAAAATCTCATTATAACATCGCGCGCATGCGCGCAGCTGCGCTCTCATATTGGTTAGATTTTAATGGCGGCAAAATCACTGTGACAATACACGTACGCGTGAATTTAATTTAATAAATTAAAAGTTAAAAATGGATAGCGACGATGATATTTGTACGCCTCCGGATATTCTAGAATTGGCAACAAAATTAACTCACAATCTTTTGCCAGAAAAATCTAGAAAATTATATGAAAAAGTTTGAACAATTATTATAAATAAACTATTGTCAGCTTTTACTCTTGTTGTTTGATTAATTGCATTAGTGAAGATAAAGTAGTGTATGCAACTGCATATAACACGGGTATTAAAACACTCGTTACTATTATACTCGCTGCGCTCGTTTCATAAACTCACACTCGTGTTTTAATACCCTTCATTATATGACAGTTGCATAAACTACTATTACTTGTACGTCGTAAATTCTTTCCAAAACTATAATTTAACTGAGGTAGGGCACAGCAGGAAGTTTCCTGCTCAAATTACGGAGCAGCCCGACTAGGGTAGTACCTCGACCTTACAGAAGACCACAGCTAAATAATACTGTTTTCAAGCAGTATTGTGTTCCTGTTGGTGAGTAAGGTGACCAGAGCTCCTGGGGGGATTGGAGATAGGGTCGGCAACGCGCTTGCGATGCTTCTGGTGTTGCAGGCGTCTATATGCTACGGTCTTACCATCAGGTGAGCCGTACGCTTGTTTGCCAAACTAGTTACTAAAAAAAAAAAAAACTTCTGAAATGCAATTTGTCCTTAATTACTAAAATAATTTAAAAATACATTACCATATATTTTGTCTGTTTTACATTTTGTCAAATAAGAGTGAAGTAATTAAGATAGTAAGAAGAATATGGAGCGGCATCACCTTCAACCAACAAGTAATTTATTACTTTTTATCTTTTATACTGCTAAGGTGGTAAATATGCATATAATCTGTCTGATAGTAAACGGTTACTTTAGTATAAAAATATCTGCTACAACAGGAGCATTGCAAGCGTGTTGTGTTTAGCTTGTTAATAACAACTGCACCAAATTGAAAAATTCCCCTTTTACGAACGGTACTTTGGTACCAATTGCACTGGGTAAGTTAATATAATTATATTTTTCGCTCAAAACGACTTTTTTTTTCTTTAAATATGTTAAGCAACAGAGTAGTTTCGGTTTCAAATAGCTGTTACTGTTTCAAATTATAGTAATAAAAAAAACTAAACTATTTATGTAAGAGAAAAAGTATAAATTTTAAATCATAAATTTTTTTTTTAAACATTATAGGTACATATTTACAAGTCAAAACTTAAGAAATAAATATTTACAGATAGTTTTGATACAAATCATGTCCGCGTGGAATTGTGCCAAGAATGCTGGCAGCATTTCCCCGTTGAATCGCTATGCCGATTCTCTGGGCAAAAAATGCACCAGCCCTCTTGTCACCAGTGGAGGCAATAAGGCGAGGAGTTATCTCAATTAAGAATTTTTTAGCACTGCTACTCCAAGGTCCAAGTGTTTCGACTGCAAACGGCACAAAGATGTAATTTGGAATTAGTGACGAATACTTGTGCCGTTTAGTCGATTCAGCTCTTTCCGCCGCGGCTCCCGCTTTTAAGGCTGTTTCCCTGACATGAGACGGAGCAAGTGTGTCAACGCAGGTTGCGTCCCACAAAAGCGCCCGTCCCCTTTCCCAGGGAACCAACGTCAATCCATCAGGTCTCTTGCCATCATCGCGACTAATTCCAGTAGGCTCGATAAGAGCAGGAACGTCGATGGTGGCAAGAGCTCTTTTTATGGTATCATTTAGGGAACCGTGGCGGGAAAACCTACCTGAACTCTTGTTGCAGGAAAGGCCGTGTAGTCCGAAAGAATCAACCTCCTTTCCGCACGGACATCTGTGTTCAAAGCACAGTGGAGTTCCCAACCAAGTTAGACAGTTAACAGATATAGATACTGCTAGGACTGTATACTTTAGTTATTTTCATAGCATCATGTCATATGGCATTCTTATGTGGGGATTAGCGGCTGACATTAATGCTATATTTATTTTGCAAAAACGAGCAATAAGGGCTATTTATCAACTAAGCTCTAAAACTTCTCTTAGGGAGAAGTTCAAAGAAATTGGCATACTGACAGCTGCATCTCAATTTATATTAAATTGTATTCTTTTTGTGCGTCGTAATATTAACTTATATACCAAACATGGCGATTTGCATGGTCGCAATACAAGGAATAGGAATAACCTTATAATGCCTCTGTACCGATTGGAGAAGGTGCGTGGGTCCTTCATGGGTCAAGGTATACATATCTTTAACAAGATTCCAAGTGATATCTTGGAGTTACCCTTTGAAGAGTTTAAGAATCGTATAAAAAATTGCCTCCTCAAGAAGGGCTACTATACTGTCAAAGATTATTTAAATGACGGGACAACTTGGTCATAAGCTGACAATGATTTTTACTTGTAGTTGTATTTTATTCGCCACGTCTAAACAGTTACTTGTCTATTTGTTTGGAGCGCATTTTAAAGAAACTACCTTTTAGGAGGTGTCTAGTTCTTAAGTAATTGAAAATTATTTACTGCTATGATTACCGGGTATTTTATTTTGTTTATAAATTTAAGATAAATTTGTGATGGAAAGTGACCTTACTTAATTTATTAAGTCAAAGTCATTTTTCAATTTGACGACTCTGTATGAAATATGACAGGGAGAAAAAAATAGCCCTTGACGAGTTTCTTGCCGGTTCTTCTCGTTACAAGGTCTCCCGCCGTAGGATTTGCGAACCGATGGCGTAGCTTCATTGACGTTCACAAGTGCTGTATCAGCCTAAAATGAATAAATTATTTGAATTTGAATTTGAATTTGAACCGGAGACCGACAGCAATTCTAAAACTTTCATTGTCTAAAAGTGTCCCAAGGTTTTTTGACGGCATTGCGTGTAACCAGTGACCTGACTCTTTATTTGATAAAGCTAGAAGCCTGGCACGGTTTTTGTCACTTGTAAGATTTAGCGTCAAATTTATATGAGTATTGTGAACTATTGGCATATCCCAAAGTTTTTGCTTTGTAACATCCTTCGGGATATCGCCATTAGGACACCTTAACTTCCAATTTTCTATTGCATCTGTAGCATCTGTAATTTCGACTGAATTTGATTTTAAAATGTCAGAACATAGACCCTTGATACTATGCACAGAAGCAAGAAAAGCAGGAAGAGCGACACTAGAAATTTTTCTCACGTCGATGCCACCGTCTCTAATAGGTAAAGTAGCTTGGGTCCATGAATTTTCATCAAAAGATAAATTTAGAATTTTTTCTAATGAATTTTTAAAAGTGGCATCAAGTTTTTCGGTCAGTCCAGGAAATTTCTAAATTGGACTTGTGCGTAATATATACATTAATTTCGGGACAAATAGACAATATTTTAAAATAGTATAGGCAATATGAGAATTTAGAGTACCCAATTTTTCAGTGTTTTCAACGAATATTTTAATTTTATTATCCAAAATTGGCTGTATGCCTTCATCAAAAATTGGTGCACCTAGGAGACAAAGTGTACTTCTTTGAAGTATTTTTAAATTAGGAGCAATTTTATTAAATAATTCCGTTGCCAAATTAATTTTGGAAAGTGATAAAAGATCTGTGAAAAAAATTTCACATTTCGAAAAATTTAATTTGAGACCAATTTTATCAAACTCGTTTTTAATTTTGATTAAATCTTCAACAACATCGTCTACTTTACCTCCTATGGTTCCATCATCTAGGTACCATATGTTTAATTTTGATTTTAAATTTGAAATACACTTGTGGATACCTAGACTAAAAAGAGCCGGACCTAACGGGTCTCCTTGCTGAACGCCGACATTAGAAAAAATAGTATTTTCGCCAAAAAGTAATTTAGATGGTGAACTGTAACATTGCCAAACATAAGGGTACATTTCAGGAAGATGTGAAGAGACTTCGTTAAGCAAGGTTGCTCTGTCTAAAGAATTAAAAGCATTCTTTACGTCAACTTTAAGCAGAACTTCAGCCTCATTACTTTTTAAAAAAGTACGAGCTGCGTGAACTGCTGCTTCACAGCCCCCTTTGCTTCCAAATCCTACTTGTATAGGTTGAAATTTTGTTTTTAGGGTGGAGACTATATGTCTACATGCCAATTTAGACGCCAGACGGCGAAATGTGGTCCCAATAGCAATTGGACGGATACTACCGTCCTTTTTGTTAAAAGCACATAGTCTCGCACCGTAAATATGAGACACAAAAGATGAAGTCACCTTGCCAGTTAACATGAAATTACAGAGGTTGGTTATGTCATTCAAGAGAGCCCTGCCAGCGTCACCAGCTGAGACACTCACAAGACCTTTAAGATGTTGTGGTGTGATGCCGTCTATGCCGCTAGCAGAGCCACTTGTGAAAGACATAATTGCAGCATAGGTGTCTTCATCTTTAACCTGTAAAACATTATTGGAAATAGGTTGACTTGGAAGCAAGGACTCTGGATTCGGTAACGGATGCTTTTCGCGTAAGGCTTCTAGCGTTTTATTATCAAAAGGTGCGAGGGTATCACTAGAGAAAAGAATGCGAGCTGCATTCTTAAGATCTCCATCCATTGCTTTATTTTCAATAATTTTCTTAGAGTCAGAATATAAAGGTCGTATTCAGTTTTCAGGAATAATAATCGGAATGTCTAACAAGCTATTCTGTTTTAATTTTGTTGATAAGGAACCATTTTTGGTTTTATCAACATGTAAAAATTTGTAGGAAAACAAAAAAAGATTTTGCCAGGCCGAATCAGTGTCCGAAATACATTTTTTAATCACAGCTGATAGAGATCTGTCTAGAGACATCCTCGCTCCTCTAGGAACTCGTTTAACAAGCGGTATATTTTGGTGACATTTCAAAATAAATTTTTCAAATGGAACCGAATTATTGTCACTGGTTACGGTTGATGAAGTATCGGTTAAAATAGGTAATGAATGCACTAATGGATCGCTGTGGCAACGGGTGGTGTGAATTTTTAAGCCTTTGCGGCCTCTAAACAACCTTCCGTTAGTGCATTCGGGACAAGTGAAAAGTTCCGGTTGAGATACATTGGTTGTTTTAAAACTATTAGACACTAAACAATGCACTAAACAATGTACACTTAAATAAACACACATAAAGTCACTACAAAGGCGTTGCTGCGGCGTCGGCAGCACGGAGACCCGCTGCAGGGGCAGCCGGCTGCCTGCCTCAGGCCGCTGTCATTGCTCGGCAACGCCACGCTCAGGAAATCTGAAAAAGAAAAACCGTTAAAGCGAAATCTTGTAATTTATATATAATTCCGATATTGCCGGAATTATTTTAAGCAATTTGATGTCAATTTAATAAAGAAATATGATCGAAATAATAAAATATAAAAATATAATTTAGAGAGAAAATTTTTTGAAGTTGACAGCCGCACTCAGAGACGTTCACAGAGTACATTGTAATAGTAGGAGACGTTTAATGATTTTACTTAACGGCCATTCTCCGATAATCCGATTAGCAAATTTTACCTGTCCGGGCTTCTATAATCCGTAATATTATCAAATTCAATCATGCATTTTTTTATATATTTTAGAAAGCATCCGTATCTAACTGTAAAAAAAATATTGGCTTCTGTTTTAAGTAATTAAGACTAAATTAATTTAACCTATGTTCAAAGAACCTCCGTTCTCTAATTACCGTGCCGTGTCCGCACACCAACTTAATCTTAAAACTTGCTTGTAATTTTTATAACGTACAGGTTTGCTTGATCCATTCAACGTTTTAAACGATATCAAGCAACGTGTATCGCATAACAAAATATCGACTCAATAGAACCAGTCTACAAATAATTATCATTAAGTAATCGTATGTCCAATGGAAAGTTATAATTGCCGTAACATTTGCCGTTACGTTAATTTCGTTAAAAAACGATAACGTAAGTCTTGTAATTTTCATAAAGCGCTATAAAGTTTTTTTTTAAATATTGATATTCAGGCGATCGACAACTAGCTCGGAAGCTTGTTATTGTAGCATTTGGCCGAGTTCCAGAAGACGACGTTAACTTAATCGCGACACGTGCGTTTAATGGTATTTTATGTCATCTTAATCTTAATTTAAAATAACGACTACTGTTTGAAATTATACTCCTATTTCCTATTTATACTCCTATTTCAAGTTATAATCTTAAATGAAACTTTTCTGGTGTAGCAGTTGTCTTAACGTCAGCGGTCGTAGATTCGGTTGTATTTGGACAATTTTTTTACGGCCAATCCCAGTTGTTGTCAGTGGCAGATTTACACAATAGGCTGAGTAGGCTGGAGCCTAGGGCGGCAAATTCTAGGGGCGGCAATTTTCGGCAATTTTTCATTGCTGTTATAAATATATTAAATATAATTATAATAATACATGTTTGTTTGTTTGATTTTTTTAATTTATCGATATGTATATTTATACACGTACATATCTCGAATGTTATAAAATGTATAGGATATCGAGTTTCAGAGGTCACTAGGGGCGGCAAAAATTTAATAGCCTACTGGCGGCATATTTGTAAATCCGCCACTGGTTGTGGTAGATTGTTCTTGAACCCGCGACCACCAGCGCAATAGCCAGTGTTGGTAAAGTAATAGACTGATGATAGAGCAAAATATGACTAGCCCGTTGGCGTAGTTTGTTGGCCCTGTTTTCCTGCTCCGGGGGTTGTGGGTTTGATTCCCTTCTGAGTCTGGGTGTAATACTTTTTTTTTAGTTTTGACATGGAAATGTATGTTTACCAACTATAATGAAACAACTTTTTCGGATTTTTTCGCGGTTTGTAAAGTGTTTTAGATACCCGAAGTTTCGGACACTTTACAGCAACCATGGTCATGGGAGGAGTCCGGAAAATCCGGAAAAGTCCTTTCATTATAATGAGCAAAATTCGCGTAAACATTAGAAAACAATATATATATGTTTATCAAAAAAATATAAAAAATATATTACCGTGTCACCGAATAATATAATTACAACATTATAAAAAAAAAAAACAATTAGTTTGAAAAATGTCGCACAAGGCCATTTGCTAAAAAAACAATTAATGTACCTATATTATAATTACTTTTTAACCGACTTCCAAAAAAGGAGGAGGTTCTCAATTCGATTGTATTTTTAACCGCCTTCCAAAAAAGGAGGAGTTTCTCTATTCGGTTGTATTATTGTTTTTTTTTTTGTTATGTATGTTTGCTCAGAACTTTTGACTGAGTAGACCGATTCCAATGAATTTTATTTTAATTGAAGGGTGTTGTGTGTCATGTGGTCCCATTTAGATCTGACAAGTACTTTTACTCTTATATCTAATAATACGTATTTACTTGACTACTTTTTCGTCGACCTACGTTGTATTAAACCGCACAACTTATCACTGGATTTATCGATTTTGATGATTCTTACTTTAATCAAAAACTAATCTTTGTCATGTAGTCTTGTTTAAATTTAATCGAGATCTGATAGCTACTTTTTGAGTAATCTTTGATAACGCGTATTAACTTGATTGTTTTTTTTGGTCTTATTACGTTGTATTACTTGTCGATGTAATTAAAGTCGTTTTTTTTTTCGTTTGCGAGCAAACAAAATTATTTTATTTTTATTTTTTTTATGCACGTTACTTTGGAACTTTTGACTGGGTCGACCGATTTCGATATTTTTATTTAAATCGAAAGGTGGTGCGTGTCATTTGGTCCCATTTAAATTAATTTTAAATGTAACAAGTACTTTTCGAGTTATATCTAATAATGCGTTTTTTGATTTAATCGAAAGCTGCTGTTTATCATGTGGTCACATTTAAATTTCATCGAGATCTTATTACAACTTTTTGAATAATCTTTTGATAACGCGTGATTACTTGACTATTTTTTCGTCTACCTACGTTGTATTTATTACTGGTCGATGTAATTGAAGTTACATTTAAATTTCATCGAGATCTCATTACAACTTTTTGAGTAATCTTTTGATAACGCGTGTTTACTTAACTATTTTTTCGTCTACCTACGTTGTATTACTTGTCGATGTAATTAAAGTCCGTTTTTTTTCGTTTACGAGCAAACACAATTATATATTTTTCCAACAGAATTCACCTAAATATTCGTAACTAAATTATGGTTTTTCTAATAGGTAAGTAAATAATAATAAACAAAAGTTTTAGAAATG
This sequence comes from Melitaea athalia, assembly GCA_905220545.2. Lineage (NCBI taxonomy): Eukaryota > Metazoa > Arthropoda > Insecta > Lepidoptera > Nymphalidae > Melitaea > Melitaea athalia. The sequence continues at coordinate 17,189,581 of HG992188.1, forward strand.
ACGTAATTTTTTTTTTAATATTTATTATGTACCGTCGCGACGGTTTTAAATAAAGTCATCTAATTTCTAAATTAATTATACTTTTTTATTCCTTTTTTTGTTTAATCATATATTGTAGGTTCGTTTACATGTCTTACCGTATGTACCGATTTTGATGTTAGATGAAATTAAGTTAAGATCCGAGAACCGAAGATAAGATGAAATCCCGCTGTGCCTTACAGCGTGAAATTTTTCATGAATTTTTTTTGTTGCCTGAAAACATTGCTTGAAACAGTATTATTTAGCTGCGGTCTTCTGTAAGGTCAAGGTACTACCCCAGTCGGGCTGCTCCATATTTTGAGCAGGAAATTTTCTGCTGTGCCGTACCTCAGCTTATGACAGTCACATCATCATTGTATATTCATGATGATTGTTGAGCAATTTAACGTGTCATTGTTGATTAAACTTCGACACTTCTCTTCCCAGGAGACAGAGGCCTGTGTCTGTGGGATGGAACAACTAGGTTGGTGTGGTGTGGAAAAGAACATTTATAGTTGAATGCATAATATTGCATATAAAATAATAATTGTGTTTGCTAGCAAACGAAAAAAAAAAACGCACTAGTTGTCACTACGATTTTCGAGGGTTCCCCTCGATTTCTCTGGGATTCCATCATCAGATCCTGGTTTCCTTATCATGGTACCTAAGTTGGGATATCTTCTTTCAACAAGACACTTCTTACACAAAAAAAGAATTATCTAAATCGGTTCTTAAACGACGAAGTTATCCCCGAACATACATTAAAAAAATATTGTTTTAAATTTTCATGGTTATTAACGTTATTTGAATTAACTTTTTCGGAATTTACACCATGTAGGTACCTGTTTATATTTGAGGCTCCGATATTTCGCCGCAGTTGCATGCGCCATGGTCACGAAAGAACTGAAAAAAAAATATATATACGGTCGAATTGAGTAACCTCCTAATTTTTTGAAGTCGGTTAAATATATGATAATATGTATTAAAAATATCTTTTCACGAATTAATGTAAATTTATATATTTTTCTCATAAGTTGTGATTGTACACAAAATATTGCGTGGTCTCTGTCGTACGTGATGTCAACAAAGAACGAGAAAACGTGATAGGAGCCACGTGCGATATTAGTTGATTAAGCTCAAAGTATAAATCTATTAAAAATATAACTAAATTAAATTAAACCGGTTGATCGGTCTATCAGTATACAGTATTTAACCGATTGATGTGTAACGATTATTATATAATTAATAAATGCTTTGCTAATAAAATGATGTAGGGGGAGGCCGGGAGAGTTTTTAGACATTAAGTCGAATATTTTATGTACCTAGTAGGTACCTAGGTACTGATAATGTCGACAATACTGATGTCGGGTATAACTCGAATGAGTTTATGTGGCATCTTATTATTAGTTATTGTATTTTATATTCTTACATTTTAATATGTAATAAATAAATAAATAATTTATTAATGATTTGTTTACATCCACAAAATTATTTGTTGTGTTAGAGACGAAAGTCCTTTAGCATACTTAATAACGAAAACTAGCATTATAATTTTCATTTGGGAATTTATTTATAGAAGAATTATATGAAATTAAGGACGGTATGTATTACGGTATGATTAGTCTTGTCCTTTTTTGATATATATTTTCGAAATATAGAATTCGATAAATCAAGATTCTTAATAGAATACGATTTTCTAATACTTTCGATACATATTTTTTTCAAAATGAAGATTACGATGTATCGAAATTGTTCACATCATTCTTTTTTGAACACTTCTCAGTATTTATTTTACAAATAAAGAACTCTATAGAAATTAGAAAGAAACTCTTCACATAACGTCCGTTTTTCGAACAGAAGACAGCAGTTTAAAAGTTTTTTCAAATGAAATTCGGTTTGGGAAACCGTAGTTATTACTTCGAACAGGACATTCAAATTATTCATTGTAGACCAATTCTATACGGATGATGAATGAATGAGTGAATGAATGAATGAAATTAAATTTAAATAAAACAGTGACATGTCCACATGAAAATCAATTAACGTAAAAATAAGACATACATGTAACAAATTTTACCAATAACTCTATCGTATTTATACGTTGTGGTAAAACCCTCGTGGATTTTTTGCTTTATACGCATTACGGAAAAAAATCAAAGAATAAGGGCCCGGCCCCATGTCCACGACACGACGTCGTGCAGTTTTACGACACGGCGTCGTGCAGTTCTACGACACGACGTCATACTGACCTGATACTTAAACCAAGCATCTCCATAGGATCAACAGGTTTTCTGAACACAAATTGTTTTTGTAAACGAGGCGCTATCTTGATAAGTAGTTCTTCAAAACTTGATATCGTCATTCTAAAATATTCAAAAAATTTCTCATGCCCATATATTTTTAGCGCTACATATTTTCTTTTGAAATAACTTCTCTTCGTCTTGGTTCATTGTATACGTACATTTCTACGACACGACGTCGTGTCGTAGAAAGTCATGACGTCGTGTCGTAAAACTGCACGACGCCGTGTCGTAAAACTGCACAACGTCGTGTCGTGGACATGGAGCCGGGCTCTATGCTTTATATTACTCATTTTATGTATGTCATATAATTATCTATTGTTTAATTTTCTGTAATAATTACTATTTAAATTTAATTAAATATCTACCTAGGAGAGAGAATGGTTTGAGGGAGATGCAAATTATAAACTAAAGTAATACTGACGTAGGCTCATACAAAAAAACCTTTCATTATATTTATTTATTTATATACCTTCTATTTATTTTTTTTGTTAACAAATTATTAACTGACAGAAGGAACGACAAATATAGATCGATTTTTTTTTCCATTTTTAGGACAATAACCTTTTTTAAAAATTGTAACCCCGAATAACAACCATATAGACTATATATATCTATAGAGAAAAGATCTCATGTTTTTAATTTTGCGATTAGAACCGCGGGGACATCGTATTATAGAGATAAATGGTGCTTTTAAAACAGATAGTGACGTCAAAAACCAGTATGTTAAAAAGCTCAGAAGTACATAAGTGGTGACTGGACGCAACTGGCTACAGTACGGATTCTTTTCCCGTTTCATTCGGCCGCTAAATTCTGCTCATTATTTTATTACTTTTATTACCGAAATTTATGTGTCAATGACAGAATTGAAGAAAAAATTCGCGATAACCGACAAATTCCTACCAAGGTCAGTATTTTTTTTAAAACTACAATCAATTGTTTTAGTATATAAATGTAATTAAAACCGTTGCGAGGACGTAGTTTAATTTTGTTTACGCTTAATACATCGTATGAAACAATTATTTTTGGCTGTTTAACTTTTTCTTGGTAGTTTCGAATAGACTTTGGTGAAAGTTAGTATCGACACAGCTTGTATAACTTAGGCTTTAAAAATAATAGTAATACAATAAATATACTCACGTAAAGTAAGTTGTAATCTTTAACATCAACGCATGTAACTCCCTGCGTATCAAAAATAAATATAAAGCCTCTATACTCCTGTTCTTAAATCGGCATACTGCGCATTTAGAGGTTTATATTACATCTCAGCTTTTTGTATCAATTTTTATTAATATAATCACTTCGTTCGCTTATTAGATACTTTCTAAAGGCGAAACTCGTTTTCTTGAAAGATTGTTCATACAAGTTTGGTATTTGTATCTTAAGGTACATGATTGAACAACTGTTTCACCTCCGAGTCTGTGGGATTTTCAGAATGAGAATAAAAGCATAAGATTTTGAATGAAAGCATAGGAACAAAAGTGTTAATATTTCTCTTCAAGTAAAAAATATGAACTCTTGAGATACAATAATATAATATAATATAATAGGGGGCGTTCAAGTATTACGTAACGCAAATTTTGAAGATTTTTGACCCCCCCTCCCCCCCATGTAACGCACCGTAACGTTTTCCTGTACACCCCCCCCCCTACCCTATAAACGTTACGTAACACCCAACTGACTATTTTTACCACATTTTTACCCAAATGTCACAAATTTGTTGCGCAAACTAACCGGAAAGTCACTAAATTACTTTTTTTATTGTTTTAATCGCGTTTGTGGTAGTAATAAACTAATAAAACAATAGATTTAAATACCCTGGTTTTTTAATTAAACAAAAAACAACGTTACGTAACGCATTGTTCGAAACCCCCCCTCCCTCCCCTGTAACGCATCGTAACGTTTAACAAGACCCCCCCTCCCCCCCAATTAGCGTTACGTAATACTTGAACGCCCCCATATGTAGTGTAGTGTGTATGTGTGTAGTAACGCGTCGTATTTCGGTTCATTTTTATTTTGAATAAACAAAATCTTGTTTGACCAGTCCCTTTTTATTCATCACAAAAAACTTTCGATTTATTAAAAACGAGTAAATATATAACATAGTACATGTAGTATATGTTGGGAGAATTAATTTATGATATAGTGATCCGCACCATGAGATAATTAGAGATAGAAAGATACCTACATATGAATAGCCATTGTTTTTTTTGGACTTTCAGTTACAGTAGTCAGTACATACAAATTATCGTCGTTATAGGTTCTTAGTTTTTAATTAAAAATATCATTTATCTTGACAAATTTTTAAATATTATTTTTTGAAGACAGGCCAACGTCTAACTTACTGTGCTGTTGAGCTTGCGTTTGCGGGTTCGATCCCCGCACATGGCATACATTCGTATTGACTATAGGTACAGATTTTTGCCGTGGTCTAGACTTTATGTTTGTTTGTTGTGTGTACCCCCGACACAGAAGAGAATCCTAATTGGGACGTGGACTGTGAGACGTGTGCTTGTGACTTACTGTTATTTATGTAATTTATTTCATTTACATAATAACGTTATTAGCAATGAAATATAACTTTTAAATATTTTACCAATAACAAGTAAACAACCTTGTAACATAATAGATTCATGCATATCTATGTTTTTTTTTCGTGATAGTTCTAGGCTATGGATTTATTTTCTTAGTTTTTAATTGGTTTGATATGCTTTGAGTTAAAAAGTATATAATGGGCATGACGACAGTATCAAAAAATCGTCAATTTAATGATTTCAGGGGAACACTCATATTAAAAAAATCAAAATACTGGTTTAGTTTTATGTAAAATAATAAGATTATTGTGATTTTCAATAAAATAAAACATTAAAATACTGCAATCGGCCATTTTGAATGAAACACAAATTACAGCGCAGACGTCACAACATAACATAATACGTCAGGCGCGCTCCAAAGAGTAAAGTAAAAAGTAAGGCCCAAATTATTTTGTGACGTCAGAGCCGACGCCATGACACCTGCAGCCGTTTTGCCGCTCTTATTGAAAACATATTAGAAAAATAGTTTTAATCTTCCTTAAACTTAAGCTTATTACCGAAATATAGGTATTTTCGTAAATAGTAAATGTGTAGCCACATTACGGAAGAGGTTTTGAAAATCATTCGTCATGCCCATTAATCTATGGAGGTTTTGACAGTCAACCTGTTATACTTTTTATCTTTATTTGATGAAAGGAGTTAGGTCACAAAGCCATCTTACTCCTATCAATTTACCTCTACTAGGAACTATTCTAGTGATACTAGTAAATAAAGCTTTTTATTTATATTAGTAGTAAGAGTAGTAGGAGGAGTTAGTTAAATTGATCACAATCAAAAATTACTTAATTCAGATAGGCTTCTTCTCTTTGAATCGGCATTTTAGAAGATTTTTCTAGATTGTGCAATAGAAGAATCGGCAAGAAACTCCGCACTCTTAAAAAAACAAAAACTGTACCTATTTATACTAATATATAAAGCTGAAGAGTTTGTTTGTTTGTTTGTTTGTTTGTTTGTTTGTTTGTTTGAACGCGGTAATCTCTGGAACTACTGGGCCGATTTGAAAAATTCTTTTAGTGTTAGATAGCCCATTTATCGAGGAAGGCTATAGGCTATGTATCATCACGTTAAGACCAATAGGAGCGGAGTCCACGCCGACGAAGTCGCGCGAAGAAGCTAGTTTTATTATAAGACTGCTAATATCTTTCATGAAATACCGCGTCACTAAATTTAAACATCTTTATCACTAATATAATCCTGCACCGAATAATAAATAAGCTTTAGCTATTTCATATCAGTACTCGTAATGAAGGTTTTGGTTACCTACAAATAAAATTGCAGTAATTGGAAGAAATTTAATACATATGGAAATATTATGATGGGAGTGTTCCCATGGAATGTTAACAAGAATCCGTTCGTCATTCTAATTACTTAAACTAAAATTAGGAATTTCTCTTTTTAACTGTGAAAGCGTTCCCTTTTGATTAACATTATGAATAAAGATGCATGTTTGATTAACTAAGGGAGTTGAAACTTAGTTTATGTAACTCTATTGAGAAATCAGTATCTACATAAATTACCAAGACTTAATTTTTCTTTAATTTTTCAGTAAATTAGGTTTTTTTTAAATATGCAATTATCAAAAAATAAATAAAGTTGATAATTTGTGTAGTTATATCTACGTGGTTGCCTCTTTTTTTAGCTCAAAAAATGTTACATTTAGGTTTGTTGTGTACACAGAAAAAAAGTTGGTTGTCTGTAAGTTGGTTTACGGACAATAGTTTAACGTGACAACGTCCTAACAAAACATCTCTGGAGAATAGGCCAATCGAGTGGAAGAGAGATAGATGCGGTGCAAGCGTACAATGAACGTAACGCAACAATGAGCGTAAAACTACAATGAGTCACCCTTTTTCGTGCATGCCGCCGGTGTTACGTAAAAAATTTACAAATTTGATAATCAGAAAAGATTTTAATAAGAAGATTCAGCAAGAATAAACTACAATAAATTAACTGTTAATAATTTACTTCCATCCATCCATCCATCCATCAGCCTTTACTTAATTTACTTATATTTGGTAAAAAAAATTACAAAATACCTCAGAATATCATTAAAAAATGCGATAATTTTTCAATAAAATCGGATTATTTTTGTCACAAACTGGCACCGTTTGTATTTTATTTATCACTGCGAATTTTGATAAACAAAGCAACGTATAAGAAATACGTTATGTTAATATATGTATAAACTAACTGTGCCCGCGACTTCTTCCGCGTGGAATTTAACATGTGCCGTCAGCACATTTCATGCTATGGGTTGAAACTCTCGTCAGTCAGTTGCAATGAGGCACTCGGATGCGATACTCGCCTCATATAATAAATGCATCGTTTAGTTGTTTTGTGTTTAATTCATACCACATACGACCACCGCTAAAGTGGTGACGCCGACGTGATATAGTCAAGTTTACTCGAAGTCATAAGTATATTATAAAATGACCAGTGAAAATAAAACACCGTCAGCCGGCACAGCATCCGAGTGCCTCATTGCAACTGACTGACGAGAGTTTCAACCCATAGCATGAAATGTGCTGACGGCACAAACAAAAAAGTTCAGTTCGCAGTTATAAAATTTCTAAAATAAAAGTATCCTATCCTAAGTAACTCATTATCAAATCAGCTATCTGCCAGTTAAACTCCCGTCAAAATTCCGTCCAGCCGTTTCAGAGATTAGCCGGAACAAACAGACAGACAGACAGACACACAAAAATTGTGAAAAATTTTTTTTGGCATATGACGTACCGTTTATACATCCATATGCATTTAGAAAGAAGCGGTTAATTTAACATTACAAACAGACACTACAGTTTTATTTATTTGTATATATTATTTATTATATAAACTGGTTCGTGTTTACCAGGAGATGATAAAAAGATGAATAGTTTCTAGGTGACCACGCGGTCTCTGCGTGCGAGCCACTACACTCGCGCGTGACATAACACTGCCATCTGATAGTCATTGAACTTTTATGATGAAAAGACGAGCAAGACTTTTTAGAAATCTTTTTTTTTTTGTTATAAAACTTGTTCGGCAAACAAGCGTACGGCTACCTAAGGTAAGCGATTATCGTAGTTATTAGACGTCTGCAAAACCAGAAGCAGCGTGCGTTGCCGACCTATCCCTAATTCCCCCAGGAGCTCTAGTTATCTTACTCACTACAGGAACATAACATTGCTTGAAAGCAGTATTATTTATCTGTAATCTTCTGTAAGGTCGAGGTACTACCCCAGTCGGGCTGCTCCAGGAGCAGCCCAACAGATTTTGAGCAGCCCAACTGGGGTATATTGCCTGAAAAATATTTCTTGTAATAGGTATATTGCCAAAACGTAACTATACCCCGTCCGGCGACTAATGATCTTTTTGACACTTCAAGAAATTTTGACTTTAGTGACTACCTCACACGTTATTGATTCGATTTGAAATAATAATCGATTTTATTTAAGAAGAACTTTCAATCGATTTAATGAAATACATTTAGTTTTAAAATATTATTTATTTATTCGTTTATTAGTTTTTTAAAATTATAAATGAAATATATAAATAATAAATCAGTAAAATAGAAATATTTATACATATAAATAATATAACTTTATAGCGCATTATAGGTTTAATGAATATTTATTTTCTCATTAAAAACACAGTAACTTACAAAATATAATTTCAACATTTTATGTGGGTAAAATACAAAAATTGTCCAGCAGTTCACAGATACATTACGATTTGTTTTATGTCTAACACTGTACTTACAACAGAATTCCAATCACCAAACATTTTATACACACTAAATTAGACCATTCCTCAATTCATATAAATTATTATCTAACTTGAATTCGAATTGATATTTATTTATTCGTTTATTAGTTTTTTAAAATTATAAATGAAATATATAAATAATAAATCAGTAAAATAGAAATATTTATACATATAAATAATATAACTTTATAGCGCATTATAGGTTTAATGAATATTTATTTTCTCATTAAAAACACAGTAACTTACAAAATATAATTTCAACATTTTATGTGGGTAAAATACAAAAATTGTCCAGCAGTTCACAGATACATTACGATTTGTTTTATGTCTAACACTGTACTTACAACAGAATTCCAATCACCAAACATTTTATACACACTAAATTAGACCATTCCTCAATTCATATAAATTATTATCTAACTTGAATTCAAAATAAGTGTTCCTTATAAACTTTTTCAGTATTAGTTCTCTAGTTATGATTAAATACTGTTTTTATAATTTTATATTGTACTAGTTGTGCCCGCGTCTTCGTCCGCGTCGAATTTAACAAAATATTCATTGTTCAGTTCGCGGCGAGCATCTCAAGGAAATAACGCTGGCTCGCCGAGCTTTAAATGTTTCGCTGCTAATTACTTCTAACGACGATATCTCAAAAACTATTCATCTTATTACACTATAGTGTGAAGGGCAATTTTAATCTACATTAAATTCCTAAGTTAACTAACATACTAATTTGGATAAGGATTAATACTGAACTAAGGAGAGTAGCTTTAAAAATAACGTGTTGTTAATTAAATGTTTTTAATTAAAAATTTGAACATAACAGTGGTTATTGTAAGTCAACCATAAGAGATAGAGATATGCTATCGCGGACTTTTTTGTAGTATTTTAATAGATTTTGAATTCGCTTGTACATTACTTAACTATATCTTTGTTAGTTGGTTTGGAGTCATAGATACCATTTTTATTACTTTTTTTTATTAAATTTATAGAAACAATAATCACATGACGTAAAATTATTTTTATCATATGATCGATTTATTATCGATTTATTATTTCAAGAACTGTTTCATAGTCTGTGGTTGTTTGTTATGCACAGGGTACTTCACTCAATCAATCAAATCGTCAATAAAGTATGACATTACAGTAGAAGTTTAGTACGTTATTCCGAAAAAAAAACAACTGTAATTTATAGGCGTGGGCTGTCAAAAAGATCATTAGTCGCCGGACGGGGTATAACTATAAATTGGCTGGATTCAGTATTTGATAAAAAATGAGTCAATGTTTCAAGTGTTTTAAAATATGTAGATATTAACATAAAAACTAAATTTTAAAATCTAATTCGTCAATAGTCAATAATGACTCAATTTTTTTAATGACATTAAAGTAGGTAGGTTTCTTATAATACAGGTCAAAAAGGTTCAAAGTTTTCGTGACTATATCCTACGCTTTCACGTGTCTAATTTTTGACGTTATTTTACGATTCAAATAATCAAGTACCCATGTGTATATTAAAAACTGGTTTATCAAGTAATTATCGTGGAATTTTTTCACAATCCTAAATAACGGGACATCTTGATGCGTTATATATCGATGTTTAAAATTTAAATAATTATATATACATATTTATATAATATATATTTATCAAGTAACAAAAGAACCGTGTAGGTAATATTCATACTGTGTAATATTTAATTGTAACTGCATTCAACATAATAAAAATCTACATTATACGTGGACACTTATATTAAGTAAATAAATAGAATTAGAATAGTCAATAGAAATAGATATAGAATAGTAATTTATAAATCCTTTGAAGACTTTAAAATTAAAATAGCTGACCTGGCAAATGTCATTTTGTTAATTTTTTTAAATTTCTTTTAGACAGTAAAATAAGAATTGTTTTATTTGGTGAATGAGAAGTTACGCGCGTACATATGCGTTCCGCGATTCATTAATTTTTATTTATTTAGATATATTTTTAATTCTTTTTGGTAGCTTCTTTTTATTTTTCAGTGTACTCGTATATGCAGTGATACGTACTATTTTGACCTTCATAATTATAACAAATGTCTCAGGCGTCGTGCCATATAAAAATATGTCGAGACTAGGTGCATTTTCATGTGACGCTTGACGCTGGTTTTGAGCGTCAAATGTGACATTTGAACTATGCGCCATCTTGAAAAAATTGTAGCGAAAAAGCTAAACATAGTTTAGCTTTTTTAACGGGTGATGTTAGCGTCAGCGTAACTCGAACAGTTATATCGATAATAAATAGTAATCGATTCTTATAAAACAACTATTAGCTGTTACTTTGTGATTTTATAAATAAAAAATAGCGAGTGTAGAAATAAATTTTTATTTATTTCCAAATGTGGTATTTTTAAGTAGGTACCTATTGGTGAATACAATTTTTTGATTAATTTTACGAAATGAAATTAATCAATAAATATAGGCGCATAGATCTGTAAAGTTATAAACAAAATTATTCATTCAATTTTTTTTTGTATTTAACAAAACACAATCCCGTATCTCAGTTCAAAAAAATTTGTCAAGCGCAACCTCGTATCTTAAAATACAAGATGGCGCATATAAATAAACAAGTTCCCTCTCAGCAGTGTAAAGTTTTATTTAGTTCAATACTATTAATATATAATTGTGTTTGCTCGCAAACGAAAAAAAAACCGACTTCAATGACATCGACAAGTAATACAACGTAATAAGGCGAAAAAATAGACAGGTAAATACGCGCTATTAATGATTACTCAAAAAGTTGTAATCAGATCTCGATCTAATTTAAACAAGACTACATGACAAGTATTAGCTTTCGATTAAAGTAAGAATCATCAAAATCGGTACACCGAGTAAAAAGTTATGCGGTATAATACAACGTAGGTCGACGAAAAAGTAGTCAAATAAATACGCATTATTAGGTATAACTCTAAAAGTACTTGTCAGATTTCAATTAAATTAAAATGGGTCCACATGACACGCAAAACCTTTCAAATAAAACAAAATTGATCGAAATCGGTCAACTCAGTCAAAAGTTCTGAGCGAACATACATAAAAAAAAATACAGTGGAATTGAGAACCTCCTCCTTTTTTGGAAGTCGGTTAAAAAACTATCTTTCAGTAAATTTAGTTGTCATTCAAAGCGAATAAACAATAGTTAATAAACACATTATTATAGTGAAAAAAATATCACAAGTAATAAAAAATTATGCAATATCAAACAAAACAATTATGTATTATCAAACTAAAAAAACGTTAGTATCGATTATCGAAACGACTTTCGATAATCGATACTAACGTTTTTTATTTCTCTCTTGAATTTGACGCTAGACGCTGAAATTTATCACTACAATTTTTTCAAGATGGCGCATAGTTCAAATGTCAAAAACCAGCGTCAAGCGTCACATGAAAATGCACCCTAAGAGCCTGTCCAGAAAGCGCGATTTACGCGCGTGTCCATTCGCGCGTAGGCACTCGCGCGTGCTCGAGTTACTAGAGCTACATACATTCCGTCCAGATGCTCTCGCGCGTTACCTTACACGCGCGTAAAACGCTTGCAATGAGCGGGACTCTCGACTCGCTCGTTTTACGCGCGTACGCCGCGCGAGTCGAGATACTCCGGCGCAGCGTTGCCATTTACACGGCAATTGCCGTGTTACACGGCAATTTGGATATATTCGGTGATAAAACACGGTACACGGCAGTACGTTCATTGCCGTGTTCAAAAACACGGCAATCCAATGTGTACTTGTTTTTCCTAATAATTTCATCCATAGTTGATAAGTCATTATAGTGCAACACAAAAACAAGAACAAGAAATAAAATTATTACAAAAAAAAAACAAGAAATAAAATTATTAGGTACTTCCCCAATAAATGGAACTTTACTGGCTGTAAGCACTTTATCCGATCCAAAGGAAATTGTGTAAATTTCAAATCAATTAAACCAAAACACAACTAAAGATAAACAATATAAAGGAAAAAAATAAATATAAATTGAATAAAGCCGAAGAAAAAATGTTGGTTACGATAAATTTGTATGACGGTTGTGAAAAATAATGTTTTATTCAACCGATTTCAGAAAAGGAGGTTATTTAACCGACTTCGAAAAAGGAGGAGGTTATTCAATTCGACCGTATAAATATATATTTTTTATGTATGTTCGGGGATAGCTTCGTCGTTTATTAACCGATTTTTATAATTCTTTTTTTGTTTGAAAGAAAATATCATAATTGTGGTACCATGATAAGGAAACCAGGATATTATAATGGAATCCCAGATAAATCGAGGGGAACCCTCGAAAATCGTAGTGACGATGAGTGCGTTTGTTAATTTTTTCTCGTCTACTTACTTTGTATTACTTGTCGATATAATTGAAGTCGGTTTTTTTCGTTTGCTGCTAGCAAACACAATTATTTATTGTCATGTTTAATCTTACGTGTTAATGTAAAGTAAATACACGGCAATTTTGTAGTTTTTATTCCAAAACACGGCAATCCAGATACCAGCGTTGCCATTTACACGGCAATTGCCGTGTTACACGGCAATTTGGGTATATTCGGTGATAAAACACGGTACACGGCAGTACGTTCATTGCCGTGTTCAAAAACACGGCAATCCAATGTGTACTTGTTTTTCCTAATAATTTCATCGATAGTTGATAAGTCATTATAGTGCAACACAAAACAAGAACAAGAAATAAAATTATTACAAAAAAAAAAACAAGAAATAAAATGATTACTTCCCCAATAAATGGAGCTTTACTTGGGTGTAAGCATTTTATCCGATCCGAAGGAAATTGTGTAAATTTCAAATCAATTAAACAAAAACACAACAAAAGATAAAAAATATAAAGGAAAAAAATATATAAATTGAATAAAGGTGCATTTTCATGTGACGCTTGACGCTGGTTTTGAGCGTCAAATTTGACAATTGAACTATGCGCCATCTTGAAAAAATTGTAGCGAAAAAGCTAAACAAAGTTTAGCTTTTTTAACGGGTGCTTTTAGCGTCAGCGTAACTCGAAAAGTTATATCGGTAATCAATAGTAATCGATTTTTATAAAACAACAATCAGCTGTTACTTTGTGATTTTATTAATAAAAAATAGTGAGTGTAGAAATAAATAAAAACAAATACTTAAAAATAGGTACCACATACAATTTTTTGAATAATATTACGAGATGAAATTAATCAATGAAATTACATATAGGCGCATAGATCTGTTAAGTTATAAACAAAATTATTCATTTAATTATTTTTTTTAAACAAAACACAATCTCGTATCTCAGTTCAAAAAAATTTGCAACCTCGTATCTTAAAATACCAGATGGCGCATATAAATAAACAAGTTCCCTTTATTTAGTTCAATATTATGTATTAATATAAAAATTATCTTTCAGTAAATTTAATTGCCATTCAAATTGAATAAACAATAGTTAATAAACACATTTTTTATTATACTGAAAAAAATATCACGTAATAAAAATTAAAATAAGTATTATCAAACTAAAAAAACGTTAGTATCGAAACGCTGAAATTTATCGCTACAATTTTTTCAAGATGGCGCATAGTTCAATTATGATCACGTGACCAAATTTGACGCTTAAAACCAGCGTCAAGCGTCACATGAAAATGCACCCTAAAGCCGAAGAAAAAATGTTGGTTACGATAAATTTGTATGACGGTTGTGAAGAATAATGTTTTATTCAACCGATTTCAAAAAAGGAGGTTGTTTAACCAACTTCGAAAAAGGAGGAGGTTATTCAATTCGACCGTATAAATATATTTTTTTTATGTATGTTCGGGGATAATCGTCGTTTATCAACCGATTTTTATAATTCTTTTTTTTGTTTAAAAGGAGATAATTATCATAAGGGTGGTACCGTGATCCTTATCACCAGGATATGATAATGGAATCCCAGATAAATTGAGGGGAACCCTCGAAAATCGTAGCGTTTGTTAATTTTTTCTCGTCTACTTACGTTGTATTACTTGTCGATATAATTGAAGTCGGTTTTTTTCGTTTGCTACTAGCAAACACAATTATATATTGTCATGTTTAATCTTACGCGTTAATGTAAAGTAAATACACGGCAATTTTGTAGTTTTTATTCCAAAATACGGCAATCCAGATACCAAAAACACGGCAACTTAAAATTTTGTGATGGCAACCCTGCTCCGGCGCCATTGCAGCGTCCAGTACTACGCAGTACGCGCGTGTCCGTGGGTAGTGGACGTATTTGGTTAAAAATGGAGCGTGAAAACTTTGACACGGAACTTTTTATTGACGAAATTGAGAAAAGGGTAGCTATATGGGATATGGAATCATCAATGGCCACAATCAATGGCCACAATCAATGACCGTCGCACCCGTCTTAAAACACACAAAGTGGCTCAGCTCACTTATTTAAATGTGAATCTGGATCCAAACCGATTCATCATGTAAATAAAATTATTTTGTATAAATGTGTATATAATTATTAGATCTCGAAAAATAACCAACCTAACCTCACCAAATCCGTCTCATCACATGCGCGCGTGAAAACGCCGCATCTGGACGTAATAAAAATCAAAACGCGCGAGTGAACTCGCGCGTAAATCGCGCTTTCTGGACAGGCTCTAAACAAAACAGAATACTCGTAGCTAGAAGAAATAAAAAGTTTTTGTGAAACAGTTTCTAAACAATGACAAATGTTTTAGATTTTTTTTATTCGACTAGGGTGGTAAACGAGCGCATAGCTTATAGACGCTTGCAACATTAGAAGCATTGCTAACGCATTGCCAACCCTACCTCTCCCTTCTTCAAGTATTGTTGTGTTTCTGTAGTAAGTAAGGTAGCTAGAGCTCCCGGGGATTCTTTGTGTCGACATGCGGGGTAGGGTAACGTGCTTGTGTGCTGTTGCAGGTGTCCATAGACTACAAAAATTACTTTTCGTGCGGCTAACCATGTCGTTGTTTGCCACATTAGTGGTAGAAAGATAAAATTTATTAATACGGTTAAAATTAAGACGGCTCCACTTTTAAAATCGTATTTCCGACGTTATGAATGTTAGATTTAAAAATAAATTTAGTGTTTTACGGTTTCACTTCTTGACAAGAGTACTTTGATTGGTTGATATTTAAGTCAGTTTACAATGACCAACACAACAACTACATTAGAGCGAGCTTTCTTAGCTTTTAGCCATTTTTAAAAAGAGTCCGTTTAAATAATAAGCATATCTGTCAAATGCAATAAAAATTGATTAAAAAAAACCAATATTTTAGTATTGCAATACAATGTATATGATTTCAGCAATCTCAACAGTATTTAAAATACATTATAATATAGTAAAATAAATAATTGTACAATAATACCTTTGTTTAACAATTAAGAGCAAACGTGACTGGAATTATAATATTGTGCTAAAGACATACTATATTACACTTTTTTGACATTTATAGGACAAAGTAAAATTAAAAAAGTCTACAAGTCAAATATTATAATTCTTTACATTAAAGATGTTTTATAAAATTATTTATAGAATACTAGCAAACCCGGCGAACTCCGTTTCGCCACCAGATGGCTTCATAGATGGCTGTAAAAAAGATTTTCCCGCTTTTCTGTTGAAATTTTTCCTGAATTTTCTTTGCTATAAACCTCACGGAACCCAAGACCTTTCCAATTATTCAAAACCGTGGAAATCGGTTCGTGCGTTCTGGAGTTATAGCGTCAGGAAGGAAAACCCGACTTATTTTTATATAGTAGATTTTGTAATCGACACGAATGCCAAAAGCATTTTTTTTCGTTTTCGTCTATCTGTCTTTCTATATCTTGGCCGTATCACGCCAAAACTACTGCATGAGTTTGAGTTCAACTTGGCATGATTTCAGTCTATACTTTGATCTAGGACGATAGGTACTTTTTATGTCTAAATTCAGAACAGTTCAGATGAGAGAGGGCATTAAAATTAAAACGTGACCGAGAGAGACGTCTTAAAGCTGCTTATTAAAACATTTAAAGCAATTATATTAACAAACAATACTGAGAACATTTGTAAATTTATAATAAAAACATAATAGTTATAAACTAAATATAATTTGAAATTAAAATATTTAATTTCAAATATACAATTATTAATTATACCTATTTAGCGTGATTCCGATGCAAATCGTAGTAACCCTTACAAACAATATTTAAATCAGTATGACGGCATAAGGCTTACTATTGCATCAGGCGGTTTATCCAGTTCCACAAGTCGTCGGACCTTATTGTTATGATAATATTATTCTTATAACAAGTTTATGCACATCACTATATACCTTTGATTACACAATTTACTACATTATAAATTACTCAAGGGAATCAACATGCTTAAGATTTATTTTAGAACTAGCTTCTGCGCGCGACTTCGTCGGCGTGGACTCCGCTCCTATTGGTCTTAGCGTGATGATACATAGCCTATAGCCTTCCTCGATAAATGGGCTATCTAACACTGAAAGAATTTTTTCAAATCGGCCCAGTAGTTCCAGAGATTACCTCGTTCAAACAAACAAACAAACAAACTCTTCAGCTTTATACAATACTAGCTTCTGCGCGCGACTTCGTCCCCGTGGAAAAAAGAAAAAAAAACCCCGATTTTGGAACATTCTTCATTGGTGCTACGCTCCTATTGGTCTTAGCGTGATGATATATAGCCTATAGCCTTCCTCGATAAATGGGCTATCTAACACTGAAAGAATTTTTCAAATCGGACCAGTAGATTCTGAGATTAGCGCGTTCAAACAAACAAACAAACAAACTCTTCAGCTTTATTATATTAGTATAGATTAGTAATATAGATTTTTGATAATTTAGAAATAATATAATGATCAAAATAAAAACACCTTACCCACATTTGCCGGGCTCTTCAACGATGTAAGTGATAAAAACATTAAAAATACATCAAAAAATTTGGAAATATTTGAATATACATGAATTACACGGAAATGAGATAATAAAAGAAACAAACTGACCTTCTCGCCGCATCTCTGGAGATTACCGCGTTCAAACAAACAAACAAACAAACAAACAACGACAACAAAAGTATATATAAGTGTTAAAGGACAATGCCTATTTTCTATGAAGCCGTGCCCGGGTACGTGTTCAGACAATTCATATATTTAAGTATCCTTTATTAATCGAAAATAGATTTTTAATAATATTCTAAAAGTGATTAAAACCGTAGTTTATACTTTAATTAAAAAAGATATTTTATTTGTATTCCGGGTTTGTGCTGTCAAAACATATTAAATATAAATACCAAGTCGGAAACGCAACTATAGAAATAAACGCTTTTTTTAATTAAATTATAAACCCCAACACGACCAGAAAATTGACATATTAAAGTTTTCTTTATTAATTAAAACTAGATTTTTAATAATAGTCTAAAAGTAATCAAAGCCGTGGTTTATATTTTAATTTAAAAAAAGCGTTTGTTTGTGTGGTTGCTATGACGACTTGGTATTTATATTTAAACTATTTTGACATGACAAACGCGGAATACAACTCAAATATTTTTTAAAATTAAATTATAAACCACGGCTTTGATCACTTTTAGAATATTATTAAAAATCTAGTTTCAATTAATAAACGATACTTAAATATATGAATTGTCTAAACTAGTCAAAGCACGTACCGGGCACAAATAGGCATTGTCCTTTAATTTGTTTCTTTAGTTTTTACGTAAATATACTGATAAATCAGCAAAAAGAAACAGATAGAAATGTAGATAAAATCAAATGGTAGTTAGTATTGTTTTGTAATGTTTACGCGAATTTCACTCATTATAATGAAACATTTTTTTTCGGATTTTATCGCGGTTTATGTTTTTTTAGAAGCCCGACGTTTCGGATACTTTACAGCAAAAACGGT
The DNA here is from genome assembly GCA_905220545.2 of Melitaea athalia. Classification (NCBI taxonomy): domain Eukaryota; kingdom Metazoa; phylum Arthropoda; class Insecta; order Lepidoptera; family Nymphalidae; genus Melitaea; species Melitaea athalia. The sequence continues at coordinate 17,208,142 of HG992188.1, forward strand.
TACGGGAGGACTGAGAGTATTTTAAATTATTTAGGTTGAAATATATTATGTAACCAAAAAAACATGGCCATAGTAATAAAATTGTATCTCCGACCTGTAGTCAATTTACTACAGAGAGTACGTTAAAACTTCAGTTAATGTTGGGTGTAAAATGTTATTTGTATTAATATGAGTTCAATAAAACGCTTGTCTATCATCTTGTATGTACTATGTAGGCACGATCAAGATATTGGTACTTCATTTTTTACGAAAATCAGTGTGTCAATCCGTAAAAATAGTGTAAAAATGTATTACGTTATTATAAATACTAGTGGTCAGCCCAGTGGTCGAAATTCAACCGTATAATTAAAGATTTATATTAAAAAAAATGAATAAGAACCTTAGAATAGAGAACCTTTTTAAAAAAAATTCATTTTGACTACAGACTTTGACATTCAACAAAAGAGTATAATATGCATGTGATTGATTTAATATATTTTTATGCATAATTAAAAAAAAATATATTAGCATTCTGCACTCCTTCTCTATATAAACTAAAAGTGTACGAAATTTCATAGACCTCCGTCCGTGCAATTTTCGTTAAAAGGGGTACAAAGTTTTTGCTTCACGTATTAATATATAAATATCATGCAAATTGTAATAGGTTAAACTAAATTTTAACATTGTTTTTCTTTTTGAATATTGCACAAATAAAACATTAATTAGTATATTGTTTGATATTAAATTTACTATCAATTGTTTGAAAAATTAATGGTATGCGTTTCTCATTTATAATAATTTTAACCTGATGTGTATCCGTTTGGTTTAATACGGCCAGAAAAATCATTCTTGGTGATATACCTACTGCATTTATTGTAAGGGGATTTAAAATATAAATAAGGGTGTTACTCTTTTACTATATAATTCCCAAGGAGGGTTGATGTCAGGCAGGCGGCCGGTCGTAAAAAATAACATGCCAAATCACTTACAACATGAGTCTGAGGAAGAGGACTAGAGGAGAACATGTTGTGCCGACCCTATATAATTAGGATAAGGGCAGGGAGATGATGACTCTTTTACTATATATTTAAGTAACAACTAAGTTCAAAAACGAAATTGTAGCAAGTCTTTTACAATCTGTTACAATATTTTTTAATTTGTATTTCAGGCTAGCTAAAAACCTGTGCACTCGAAAAGGCAGTCGTCGTGCTAACACCGGAAACCGCTTGGAGCACGCCGTACTTACTCACATACAGCACGTGCCGTAGACTGCCTGCTGCCCCCCTCTCATCATCTTCATCATCATCATCTACTAACCCGGTCGACAAAATGGCCCGCGGCGATGAATACAAAACAGCCGATAAGGCTACCTATGCCTGCAAGCAATTCGACGTATCTGCTCCAATCAAGTAAGTATTGTCAAAATGCCATAAAAGTAGTAGCAGTGAAAACTTTTCATCATTACAATAAACAATTAGGCAGATGTTGTTCAGTTAAATGACAAATTTAGAGAAGAAATGATGAGAAAATGCGAGACGTTTCTTATGATCCGAGCAATGGGCTCGTCAATTTTAATTAACATCAATGACAACTTACGATCGACTGCAATTTTGTAACAATTGATTGCTTAAATACCATTTGAGAACTGTTTTTATTATGGTATATATATACATATTGTATGTTCATCCCTAAATGAGTAGTTAGATCCAATATGATCTTGATTTGTTCTCACGTTGAACGTGATAGTTTAAAAATTCAGCTCATGTTCGGCGGTGGAAGGAAACTTTGAGTAGAAACTCTTGTACTTCTCAGGAAAGATTCTAAGACATGTTTAGTACTTACCTAACATGAAGTGGCATTAGTTGTGAACTCCAAAGGTTTTTCTTTATAGAGGAACGTCGATTCACTAAGCTTGGAAATAATAGAATTTCGTAGATGACTATAGTTCTTCACAAATATAGATTTTAGAACTAAAATTATCGCTATCCCAATACTGACGCGTATGTCTGCATCGTTTCAAAATTAGTACATTATAGGCTTTCAGGGACATTTATTCGACTATTGCATGAGAAACAATTTTAGCTAACAGCTGACGTGAAGTGACATCAGATAGTCATGTCGATTCATCGACGGATGACAGATTTGTTACACATTCCGAATTTAGCGAGCGAATAACTATAATACTTACTAATAAAATAGCGAATTTTTTTGTACTCATCAGAATTTGAAACTCTGTAATACCACCTGATGAGCGTATTATTTTATAAAAATAATACAAAAAATATATCAATTGATCAAGTTTATTAGAAATAATAGCAACAGCTCATAGTCCAAGTAGAGTTAGGAACATCCTTTCTGATAATTTGGTCATAGTTATGCTATTCAGAACCTTAATCGGACGTAATAATTATAATCGATGTTTACGGATCAAAAATTGAATAGAGTTATATTCAAAAAATTATGGCTTAAGAAATTTAAAGAATAATCCCATTAAAAATCTTTTTCATTGATTCCTTTAAGGCCTCATTTACGGAGACGCGGGGCGTCGTGCGTAGCGTGGCGTGGCGGAACGCACTAAATTCAAATGTAGGGCGTTGGATGAGTGCGTTTACGGAGAAGCGATTTTACACGCGTTCATTTTCATACATTTTGCCACACGCGCGACGCTACGCCACACGCTACACGCAACGCCCCGCGTCTCCGTAAATGAGGCCTTAGTCTTTGACTGACGATGTTTAAATAGAGGGAAGAAAATTATATTTAATATTATTTATGATTTAATTTATCTGTGTTACAGAAAACCCATAGCAAGTCAATCAACTCAGGAAAAAAAGAAGCCAGAGCAGAAGAATTACGGCGCCTGGGGGTCCACATTCAAGGACAAGAAAACCTTTGTCGACATGCACATCTGCTGAACCACCGCCACCATCACCGCTTAACATGACGTCCCTTGCTACCAAAATGTCATCGTATACTTATTTAATAAATAACATGTAACGTTTGTGGTGTTTTAGCTTATTCACTTCTCTTCTCTTCTATGGTTTAGGGTATTTCGCGTACTAACAATCCTGTATCATGTTAACAATTAAAGCATAATCATTAGCATCAGATTTTTTTGTTATAACCTAAAGATATATATACGACTGATTTTTTTATATTTTATTAATTAAACTAAAATTAGACATTATAATTTTTTTTATTGTTTATTGCCTTTGAAACAAGTTAGATAGTCTATGTGAATTTAGAGCTTTTAATACTAAAAAAAGTTACATAATTATTGCTACTCTATACTTAATATTATAAAGAGGTAAAGTTTTTAACTTACTGTTTGTTTATAGGGGGTAATCTTCGCAAATACTGATCCGATACTGAAAATTCTTTCACTAACAGGAAACTACACTATTCAGAAGTGATATAGGCTATATTTTATTATTATTGAACAAAAATTTAGTGAAAAATAATAGTATATGTAAATTTAAGTTGCAGAAATGCGAGTGAGATGAAAACTTTACTATAATATATTTGCAACACTAAAATAATAAATAATTAACACTCAACGAAGTAAGCACGGGTCGGCTAGTAGACAATAAAAGTTTTATCACAAAAAGTCGTTTAAAATGAAAGAAAAATGAAGATTCTTTAATGAGAAAAGTTTACTGGTATCACGATAGTTTTTAACATTTATAATGGTTGGCTGTCTGTAAAAATACACGAATATCGTGTTTGTTTGCAATTAGACGCTTCTTAAAAACTAAAAAATTTAAAACGTAATTTTCTCAACCTTGATAAGTTCATTGCGGTATTTTTCGTTCAGCTGTAGGTAGGTACTGCAGATACTGTTATAAAAAATAATTGATATAAAGCTTGTAGTTTGTATCTCTATAATATATTAAGAGAAAAATATTATTATTACTCTTATTCTGTTATTACGAATGAAATGACTTCAGTTTTCAGGAGTAACTAAAAATGAATTCAAAAAATATTTGAAGCTATTTTCGATTTCATTAAAAGAAATAAAGAGGAAAAAAGCTTTTAATAAATTTTTGTTTAAATGTTTCAATTTTGAATATAGAACTTTTCCCAATTTGGAAGAATTACTTTCTAATTTTCTAAGAATATTACTATATTACTAGTGGTCCCCCAGAGGTCGAAATTCGACCATAATTAAAATTTAAATTAAAGAGAACCAAATAATTATGAAAATAAAGAACCTTTTTTAATTTTTTTAATTGACTACAGACCTTGACAAACACCAAAATACGTAAGTTACGTACGTTACGGTGTACATATGCGTGTGTGTCTAATACACGATAGTGTGTGTAATGCTTTTTTATAATTTTTAATTTAATGTATATAGAATAAGAAAATGTATAATTAAAAAAAATATTAACATTCTGCACTTCTACTCTACGTATATAAACTATAAGTGTGCGAAATTTCATACTCCTCCGTATGCACAATTTCCGTAAAAAGGAGTAGAGTACAAATGTATTAATAGAGATATTAAAGAAGAAACGTGGTTACATGTAAAGAATAAGAAAAAAAATCTGTATTATATGCTCTGCAATATTTTAATCTTTTTTCTATTCAGTGAAAGCTTTCTTGTGATCAACAAATGTTATCCAGTTTTGGTTTTGTCATTTTTATCTTAAAAATTGGAGAGCATTTATAGACTACGAAAGTATCTTAGGCAGGACATTGGTCTGTCCTGAACGTAGTGGCTGACACAGAGTGCACCAGAAATATATAATCTGATACAGATTTTTAATATAAGATTTTTTTAAAAATATATAACTAGGTCGGCAAACAAGCGTACGGCTCACCTACTGGTAAGTGATTAATGTAGCTTAAAGACGTCTGCAACACTAGAAGCGTCGCAAGCGCGTTGCCGACCCTATTCCCAATTCCCCCAGGAGCTTTGGTCACCTTATACTCACCAACAGGAACACAAGACTATTTGAAAGCAGTATTATTTTGCTGTGATTTTCTGCAAGATCAAGTTACTATCACAGTCGGGCCGCTCCAGTGCTGTGCCCTACCCCAATTAAACATATTTAAGCTTTTTTATGTGGACGGATTTGTCTTAATATAAATAGCGTCGGTGACTACTAAGCATTTGGTCTGGGATTCCTGGTGATACTCTCATATTGGGTAGACTTTAGGAAATCTCGATAGAATGTTCAATGATCTTAAATTATTTTCTAAAGAGTTAGATCCAAAAGTAATTACGGTCAACTGGCCACGGTAAGATTTTGATCATATATTATTTTGTCCCTACTAGTAATAGTTGAAAATTATATTCTGAAAATTTAGTTTTAAGAAAGAGGAAAATCCCAGAATCCAGCTCAGTTTAGCGCTGTCCAAGACACTTTGCGTCATCTTGTCTTTCCTAATTCTTGAGTGCCTAAATACTAAATTCTTCAACATTCGTTTGTACTGATCTATTATTTCAATTTTTGCTCGCTAATACGGCCCACATTAGATGGCTAATCTAAGTGACTCATTACGTGATCGAATCAGAAATAAGAAGATCCGGTCTTTATATAATATTATATCTGTTGGCTGTTATCTATAACACAACCATTAAGTTCCTCACCTTAGGAATAGATGACCGTGTCTGTATGGTTAATATATTTATCTATTTATTGTTATTTGTATTATATGTGTCACCTAAAGGTACCAACTAAATTGAGCTAGAACTATCACGTGTACTTATCATTTTTCACCTTTAATCATATTGACAGTAGAACTGTACTATGTAAACAACAAATTTGCAAAGCAAATAAATTGAACATACGGTTTGAAAAATCCAAGGTAATCCTCTGTCATTCAAAGTGAGATTGATCGTTTATGTAAGCTACCGTTTCTGCAATCATTTGGTTTTCAAAATGACAGATAAATCCTGCATTTGTAGGTATATAGTGTTCTGTGTTTGTGAGCGCCTTGTTGACCTAAAAATGCAAAATGAGACAAAGATGTAGCCCGTGAGAGTTGTTTCTTAATTATTAAGGTGGCGCTTTCTTGGACATTTGAATGTGTGAAAAACTATTTTCTGATAACGTAATTTCTCATATATAGATAATCGTAATTGAGACTTCTTTGAAATCAATACAGTTTTGGTTGTTAAGATAGTACCCATACAAATATTTCCTATATAAATGAATGTTTTAGATCAGTTTTTTGTTTTATTTTATATGGGATATTAGGTTGGTATATTTATAGTTAAAATGAGATAATTTGCCTAAATTAAAGTTTACTCTTACTAAAAGTATTGAAAACGGTTTCATGGCATAGGACAAAGTTAAAAGTTTTAGCATGAAGTCTTTGTCGCTAACCATTTTATTTCAAACAAAGTTAAAGTTAAACAGAACAACACAAATTGCAAGAAATTTTGTTATCATTAAGTATTGTTCAGCAAAATTTCACGTCATTTACTAAACTTTGAATTTGAACTGATTTATATTTTGAACTGAGGTAGGGCACAGCAGAAAATTTCCTGCTTAAAATATGGAGAAACCCGACTGGGGTAGTTACAGAAGACCACAGCTAAATAATACTGTTTTCAAGAGCTCCTGGAGGGGATTGGGGATGGGGTCGGCAACGCGCTTGTGATGCTTCTGGTGTTGCAGACGTCTTGCTACGGTAATCGCTTACCATCAGGTGAGACGTACGCTTGCTTGCCAATCTAGTTATATTTCAAAAAAATATTTAAATATTTTGTGGTTTAGGTTTTATTTTATTTTTATTTTTCATGTTCATTATTCATTATAAAAATTAATTTTTTTACAGCTTTAGCTATAATGTGATGTTTTACATACTTACCCTGCAAGCTATTTATCACAAAATATAATATTATTTCGAGCAAATTCGTTTGTTGAAATGAACAATTAGTTTCCTATGCTCAGATTAAATATTTAGTAATATGAAATGTATTAATATGTAGTATTAATATTATGAAATATACATCTATAATTTAATTCACTAACATAGACGCTTTATAAAACTACTCTTTTACTTCAGTAAGTATTTCAAAATACGTAATGCTATTCATAATTTTTAATTCAGGAATGAATATAGAGCTTGACGTTTCCCTCTTTGTATGAACGTACATGTTTGATCATTAATCGGAGGCTTTCAGTGGAAGAGTGTTTGTCACAAAGCATACGTATAATGATGGTTCGTTTGAAATATCTCTATTGGGGAATTTTTTTCGTTTACGTAAGCAGCATAAACTATAGCAAATGATAATTTGAATGGTCCTTCGAGCCAGAGTTTTTATGGAAAATTTATGAACGATATATTCTTATGCAACATTAGACATACTTTTTTTCTGGTTGTATTAGTTTTATTTGAATAAGGAAGTAGAAAACGTTTTTAAAGGATATTCCAATTGACAAATATGAAATTATATTTTATAGTATTATACACTTTTTAGTTTTTGTCCCCCATTAACAGACGAGAAAAGTATTTTGAATAAAATATTCCTATACTTGTATAATATACGTAAGTGAAATGTCTCTTATAATCTTTTCTTTGTATTAAATTCTGTGACGACTCCATTTTTGATACTGGCAAAGTAAAATGTCTTTATCATGCGCTGGTACATCTGTAACCTTCTAATTATGTTCATAAAGTTATTAAGTTGTATAAACTTTTGCATAAGAAAAACCAGAAGTTTTTTTTAAATAAGGCATACGAAAATTTTATTTGCGTCCAAAAAAGCAATAAATCACAGACCGGTAACAAACAAGTCAATATTAAATCAGAGACACGTTGAGTGATTTGTAGATATATTTTCGACATTTTTTGATAGCCTTTAAACAATTCAATCAAGACTTCTTTGAAAATTTTTTGATAATGAAAACGAAATATTTGTTTTGTTCTATTGGCAAAATATTAAAAAAAATCGGCCTATTACAAGTCAAATTATTATGATATAACGCAACTTATGCCACGTTAGTCGAAACATACTATACTCGTACATATGCATAAAGTCATTAATAACTTTCATACGTGACTTTGAATATGCGGAGAAATCAAGTTCCTGCAAGAACATCATATGCTTTTATTGTGTGTGTATAATCTTATTATTCCAGGTTTTATAGTTACACTATACTTATCTATACTAATATTATAAAGCTGAAGAGTTTGTTTGGTTATTTGTTTGTTTGTTTGAACGCGGTAATCTATGGAACTACTGGTCCGATTTGAAAAATTCTTTCAGTGTTAGATAGCCCATTTATCGAGGAAGGCTATAGGCTATATATCATTACGCTAAGACCAATAGGAGCGGAGTCCACGCCGACGAAGTCGCGCACAGAAGCTAGTAAAATAATAAGAGTAATATGGACTTATTTACTAAGCACGCATTCAATCGGTCTTATTCTAAATGAACATATTATACAAATAAAGCTGTGTGGCTACGGCAGTAAAGAATATAGCTACCCACTCTCTTCCCGTGGGTGTCGTAAGAGGCGAGTACGGGATACCACAGTTCAATTACCACCTTGGAAGATAAAAAGCCGACCGATGCGATGGCGGGATAACCATTCAACTGCTGGCTTTGAAATACACAGGCCGAAGACGGGCAGTAGCGTCTTCGGTGCGACAAATCCAGCTCTGCGATCACCAACCTGCCTGCCCAGCGTGGTGACAATGGGCAAAACACATGAGTTTATGCCGTTTTTGGCGCGAACTTGTGGAGGCCTATGTCCAGCAGTGGACTGCCATAGGCTGAAGTCATCATCATCACTTGACTTGGCTTAGACTGAAGTGATACAAATAAAAAAACAAAAAAGTTTGGCACTACTTGAAATTGTAAATAACTTATACTCACTTATTTTCCTAAAGGCTGTGTAAATGTTGGACAGTAAGCACTGTACCGTAATATATTTTCTAATTTTTTTATTCTTCGTATTTTAAAATCTTTTGTCATAATTAAAAATAGTTTGAAAGTACTCTCTTTTGTTTAAAAAATCGTCACATAGTTACTGTTGAAGGAAAACATCTTAGGACATTTTGTACGTAGGAGAAATTCAAAAATATATTCAGTTGTTAATTCGAGTTGGAGCTTGAACAACTATTTTATATCTTTTGTAGTAAAATAACCCGAGTCTTTAAGTAAGATTTTATTGAAACTTCGTATCAAAAGTTACCCTTGTAATTGGAGTTTGTGGACCGGAGCTGTTATTGAGATTTATACCTACATAGAGGGTTAAAATAGTGGTTAGTACTGTCTATTCTTGCTTTTAGAAAATTAAATTTCTTAAGATATTATGTTAACGTTTGAGAAAACAGCCATAACTAGAATATTTAATTTCATATTAACTTAAAATTATTTACTACAAAAACAGATAGTAATTTTAAAAGCTGTACACTCTTTGGTTTGTTTAAAAATTAACAATAAACAGATCAAATGATATAACAAAATCGGACTAAGGCAACGAAGTACCAAACTCTCATAGATATATGTTTTTAGCTTAATATAATCCCACCAAAAACATTCTGTAAAAAAACTAGCCAAGTCTCGATGGAGCTGCTTGTTTATCTCTAAAAAGTAATGAAATCTAGACAAAGTCGTACCAAGTCTAAGGTTCATTACTGCGATTTCTTTATTATTATAGTTAATGTTGTGTCACTTGGCCGTTAAAGGGTACACAAGGGTACAAAACTAAGAATAATATCCCATACTGGTATTGGTAATTGGACACTAGTGTCTCATTTTAGGCGGTTGTTTATAACACATGAATTCAGCATTGACAATGCTGACTTCTGTTCTCTTATTTTTGGAGCGTTAAATCGACCACCGATCTAACATAAAATAGACGTACAGACGGACTTCTATCAATGATTAGAAGTCCGCTGGTACTGGAAATGATTTTTTATACAGTTTGTTTCAGGCTTGCCTTTACAAAAGTATTATTGAAATACGCAGCTTTATCAAGCCTACAATTGACTGGTTATTCAATCAACGTTTTCCAAGTGGCAATTTTCCATCGTCAATGGGTAGCGGTTCTGGCGACAGATTGGTGCAATGGTGTCATGTAGCACCTGGTTTTGTACCCTAGTGTACCCTTCAACGGCCAAGTCACACAACATTAACTATAATAATAAAGAAATCGCAGTAATGGACCTTAGACTTGGTACGACTTTGTCTAGATTTCATTACTTTTTAGAGATAAACAAGCAGCTCCATCGAGACTTGGCTAGTTTTTTTACAGAATGTTTTTGGTGGGATTTCACTTCTTTTTGTAGAAAGTAGAAACGTGGGCATATTCAGGCATATTGATTTATTTTTTAGAATTTCTTATTTGACACATTTTTTTTCTTTTTAGTTACAGTTTTTTTTATTATTACAATACAAATATTTCTTTTCCTTTCTTCCGGTTCTGATTCTTGTACTTGAAGTGTTGGTATCACCACCACTCTTAGTCCAATGCATTATATTTTGACCAAATTTTGAGCGAAATTAATATTTTAGTGTAATTTGTGTAATATTCGAGTAGAATTAAGTTAAAAGAGCAGGCAGACGGGAGGCATTCGCCCAGCAGTGGGACGCTATAGGCTAGATTAAATTAGAAGATGTGATCTGATTTTTGCAATGACAGTCGATTTTTTTATGTACCAACTAGCTAGGCCTCGCGGTTTCACCCACTGTGATTTGAGGAAAAAATAGCCTTCCTTCTTCTTAAAATATAACCTTTCTCTTTAAATAGGCTATCCACCTCAGAGGAATTTTTCAATTCGAATCAATAGTTCTTAAGATTAGCGCGTTTAAACAAACAAACAAACAAACAATTCAACTTTCAGGTTTACAATATTAGTATAGATTAGTACAGATTAAGATATATAAAACATATCTTTTACACTTCCGCAGCGAAAATATTTATATGATTTAAGACTTTGATTGGATTGACAGAATAATCTGGAATTTTTCAAGGAGACCAATCAATTGAACTTTTTTTTGTATCTAATTCAATCAATTGAACTTTTTTTTTGTAATCTAATTATTTTGTACATTTATTATTTATTGTATATAAGTAGCTTGATAATTTTCCTTAGTTTACACTAAATAAATGTGTGAACGCTCGCATAAATAAATATTTGACAACCAATATGTATAATGTCAATCCGTTTTCATTACTGACATTATTATTAATTTTTAATATCTAAAATACGCCAATATCCGTATATTGTGGATATAATTATGTTGTCGATTCGAAACCTTTATTTAAATACGTTCTTTAATTTAAGGGTAGAGTTTACCATATCGACGAGATGAACATTAAATGTTTGACAGTTACGAAACACGAACATTATATACATATACTTCCATACGAATTTTCATTCCCACCTTTCAACCCCTTACACCCTGTTTTTCGCATTATATTTTATGTAAAGGTGGTATATCGATCTCTTCTAATAGTTTGATTGGGCTCTTGTGTTTTTTAATCAGGGTCACCAGGTACTCCAGATCTTCGATTATCCTAGTTTTTATAGTTTTCCCTTTATGTAGCCATTAAACCCTAACTCTGTACCAAATTTCAGCTCTCTGAGTTTATGGGAAGTACTAGTTCTATTTTGATGATCATGAGTGAGTGAGTGAGTGTCGTAAATGCGAAACTTTGCTTTCGCTTAACTTCTGAACTAAATGACCTACAGACTTGAAATTTTGGATTTTAAGTATGTGATTATAGCTTACTCGATGACGAAAATTTCAGCGTTTTGGTCTTATCCAGAGGTTCTCAAATAGGGGCCTGAAAATGCGGCGAAATGGTTCGGGTAAAGGATGGTACGGCAGTGTTTGCTTCGCGCTCGACTTGGCGGGGGCACTGCCGTGCCCCCCGATATAGTGTTCTGTCATTGGTACTGCTTATAAAAATTTATAGCGAGCGATGGAAAGAGCTATGCTTGTTATTTCTCTAAGTAACAGAGTCTGGAATGATGAAATTCGTAGACGAACGAAGGTCATAGACATAGCTCTCAAAAATCTACAAGCTGAAGTGGCAATGGGCAGGCCATATTGCAAGGAGAACCGATGACTGACGGGGAAGGAAGGTTGTGTGTATCGAATATTGGGGGAGGTCTTTGTGCAGCAGTGGACTGTTAAAGGCTGATGGATGGATGGATATTACAAGTCTACCGACGGTTCTTTAGTTTTCAAAAGATTAACATAGGTGATTATCTGAATTTCTTATCAAGTGACTGGTCTACATGTAAGGTCGCATCATTGTTATCGTTAAGCCATGTATTTAGATAGCCTATCCATATTGTGTCTAAGTACTTCTTGTGTAGTGATCTCATTACAGTCTAACCTAACCCAAATTATGAGCCTATGACGTATTCCAGAAGCGCTAAACAAACAGACAGGCACAAAGGTCTGCTGATTATGTTCCCGAAAATTACAATATCATTACTTTTAAATTGACCTCATATTTGTAGGTAGTTCAAAAGCAAAGGAGAACGCTTGACAGCATAGGCGGCGGAGGGCGTGGGCGGTGTGGGCGACCGCCCACGGCCTCGCGGTACAAAGGGCCTCGCGCCTGACACCCGAAAATAAATTTTAAAAAGTATGGAAAATCCTAAAGTACACGGTAAGTGAGTAAAAGGCAACAAAAAACTTAACGAGGTCATTCGTTCAACTATTTTACACGGACCTCATATTTTTTCATACCGGGGGTCTTATATGAAAATCGATTCTTAAAGAGTAAACTCCAAAAAAAAGATGCTGAAATAGGACGAAATTTCCAATAAAAAAATCCAGACTCTCAGAACACTATCTCTATTATTTGTAATTTTATTTAACGCTGAAAATAGTGCTCTGCGAGAACGTTACGGCATAGGCGCGCCGTCTAAAAAGCCGGTATATCACCTAAATAATTTTTTTATAAAAATAAAAAACAATTTAAAAATTTGAATAAATTATGGTGTCATTTAGACACTTGAACGAAAAAAACGTCGGTGAAAAAAAATTTATGTCGATTTTTCAAAAAGTTACACCATTGTTAATTAGCTACTTATTTTCCCATCTCTGTTTTTATAAATTACGGCATAAAAGTTTAATTACCAGTGAAGTGATTGGTAGGATAAATGAGGCAAAATGGTCGTGGCCAAGGATACGACAATGGTGCAAATATGGTAGGAATAAATAGTGGTGTTAAAACTCGAATATTAAATATAAATCCAAGAGCATTTTTCACACCTTGAGGTTGTCATAGGTTCCAGCAAACGCTGGAAAATAATCAAAGACAAATTAAAGCTCACAATGAAGCCTTTATCAGACACAAGGTGGGAAAGCAGAATCGAGGCGGTGAAGGTCATTTTATTGCAATTCGATGATGTTGTCGAATGCATAGAAAACTTAAAATGCCAAACTGAACAATCGGACACACTTAGTGATTGCGATTCCGTTTTAAACGAAATGTTCAGTTTGGAATTTATTATATCTGTCAATAACATAAGCAAATTATGGCAATCTGTACAAGTCCATTTAGGCATTACTCTTGAACATTTGCGTACATTTTGCAGCTGGATTAAAGAATATCGACAATCTGAATTCGAAAAATGCTTATCTGACGCTCTTCAGTTTATAAAGAAAAGCAGTTATGATTTACCCGAAGAATTTAAAAATAAAAGTTTAGGCAAAAAGAAAAAGATGTCTGATTACGATGGCGACGATCAGCCTCTGCAAGTAGGTGAGAGCAGTGACTTTCAACCTTATGAATTGTATGAGGAATTACAAAATATGGCCCCAAATTTACCTAACTCCATTAAAGACGTGAAAAATCTGCTCCAATATCTATATCATACATTTTATTTAATGTCCCAAAGAAGTTAAGTAAATATTTAGGTTTTTTTCTTTATTAATAAAAAAACTGTTTAACTTTAAGTGATTTTTTATTTTATATTCCCTTTTTTTTGCACCATCAGAGGGCCTCGCAAATGTATCTTGCCCACATTAAATTTAAGACTTGCGCCGCCACTGCTTGACAGGTGATTTTACTGAATTGAAAACTACTGGAGGAGTTTTTATTTTAACAGCAAACAATGCTTTGACTTGATCCTAAACGTATTTTTTAAAACCAATTACAAGCCTCGGATACGAACTGTTTTATTATTCAATTACAAGCGAGCATAAATGAAAAGGATTGGATTGAAAATCGTTTGACTTGAATACGATCAAGTCAGGTGATGTCAGAAATAGGTTTTTGTTATATATTTGATTGGAATTGTAGATAATTGGTTTGAGATCACTTTGTGGTTTATAGATTAGAAGTAGTTAGGAATATCGGTTTAGCTAAGCTTTGTCGCGCAAGTGTAGATACAGTGTATTTATTAGGTATAGGCAAATATTTGATCAATGTGTGCGTGGGTTTTAATCGATTTAAAAAAGGAGTTTTTATGTCATTAAACCTTTTTTAGTATCAAAGGATATTTACAACTGAAACTGATTCAAAATATTACCTTAGATATTTTAGATTGTGATAGAACAAATTGTACCTATTTAAGATCAGAAACTACAGATAAAGATAATATAAAAGGTTTTTTTTTTTCGAAAAACATTCTTTCAACAGTTGGTATAATCTGTTAATAATAATTAATTCTTATTTTTTATTTAACGACTTGGGAAACGTTTTTAAGAGGATTACGTAACAACGTATGTCCGAGTATTAAGTGTTTCTCGCGTAATAACTAATAAGGTTTTATGCTTTTAATATTTTACAGTTTCGTATGTTGCCGCTGTTACAAAAAATAGTTACTGCCAAAAAAAATACAAGTAGAAGTTCTTAAATTACAATTTTGTTTTTATGTTTGTATGTTTGAAAATATAAAGTACATAACTCAGAGAAACATAGATTAAATACGTACAACTTAATTTTGGCAATTTGAAAACAAGGATTTTATTATTTTGGATTTTGTATATTTGAACATTTATGGATTTTACCATTCTCTATTATAACAAATTTTTTTGGATACCTACAAAAAATATGTGTAGCTAATATCTTTTATAGAAAGCAAACGAATATCAACTAACTTAGTTTACATAATTTATACATAGGTAGGATTTGTAGCCCCTTGACGATTTTCTAATTTGATTCAAAATTAGTAATATAATCTTCTTCATTTTATATTCTCTTTTTGAAGAGGCAGAAACCGTTATTTTCATTTCATAGTTTGAACGTTAAATAATCTATTTTGAATCAGTAAAGTTCTTCTCAGAATTGCTTTTCAACCGACGAAAACACGGAGGAGGTTATGTATTCGACGTGTATATATTTTTTTATGTTTGACTACGCATAACTTTTTACAGAGTAGTCCGATTTTGATAATTCTGTTTTTATTGGAAAGATTATACTCCGAAATTGGTCCTATATAAATTTGAAAATAAAAATCTAACCGTAAGGGTAGGAAAACAGGAATTGATTGATTATTCAGTCACTAATTGTAAAGTATGACCACGCATAACTTTGTACCGAGTACTTCGATTCGATGATTCTTTTTTTATTGGAAATAATATATCTTGAAGCTAGTCGCATATAAATTTGAAAAAAAAAACAAATCTAAGGGTAGGAAAACGGGGGTTGATTGATTGTTCACTCACTGATTGTAAGGTATGACCACGCATAACTTTTTACAGCCGATTTTGATTATTCTTTTTTTCTTTCGTCTACTCACGTTGTATTACTAAATTGAAGTCGGTTTTTTTCGTTTGCGAGCAAACATAATTAGGTATCTATATCAGATTTGATTTCATACTTAATATTTTTTAAATGTCACATGGATAGAGAATCCTACAATGGAGACTGTTCAGTGTGGTTGAGAATCCAAACTTAATTAAATTTTGAATTTGAAGTACCATGAAAACGCGTTGGCGCAGCTCTCACAGCATTGTATGTTGCGCTAACGGTCGCGGGTACGATCCCGCACATGACAAACCATTTCCATATATATGTTTGTTGTAGGCTGTGCGTTTGTGCTTGTGTATTGTGTGTTTCCGAACCTCTGACACGTTAGAAAATCCTATTACGGGCCGTTGAGTGTGAAGCGTTTTTTATTGGTTCGAATAATTATTAATCTATAACCTTACATAACAATAAATTTTCATTTTCATTTTATGTTAGGACTATGTTCAGTAAATCTATACTAATATATAAAGCTGAAGAGTTTGTTTGTTTGGTTGTTTGTTTGTTTGTTTGTTTGTTTGAACGCGGTAATCTCTGGAACTACTGGGCCGATTTGAAAAATTCTTTCAGTGTTAGATAGCCCATTTATCGAGGAAGGCTATAGGCTATGTGTCATCACGCTAAGACCAATAGGAGCGGAGTCCACGCCGACGAAGTCGCGCGCAGAAGCTAGTATTATTATAATATTATTAGGAGAGCTGATACTTTACGGTTTAAGTGTTGATAACGTAGTGGTACATAATTTAGACTCGTAACTACTTATTGTTGCTTTTAAGAAAACGAGATCCCCAAACAGTTAACCGCATTACGATATTGTGTCCGTTTTAGAAAACAAAATACCGAATTATACATACATTACTTAGATGATATACCTACAACATGTTAATAAAATGATGTACTTCCATTTAACTGCGATATCAAAATCGATAACCTAAATACACAAATTACTTGCCCTATAGCTTTAATAAAAATAATAAGCTTAAATATTAAAAAAAATTATTATTTATAAAATTACCGTAGTGTCATATCAATCATCGAGTCACCCGAGTTTTTCTGATAAGTCGGTTATTTATAGCCTTTTCTCCTCGTCTTCTCAACATTTTTTTTTCAATTGTATCGATTTTAATTTTATTTACGTATAATGTCGGCTATGGTATACCTCCATACGTCTCTATATGGCCGTAAATGAAAGGACGAAAGTATTATAACAAGTACTATAGACCACTGAAAAGTCTTTATATTGTGTTGTGCCTTTGGATTCACCTGGGATGATTCGCGACAGCATTTTCTTTGACAGATTTTTATATAATATCTATAAATTAATCATAAAATATTAATATTACATGTCTACGAGAAATTAAATGAATGATGAAATAAATTGTAAGACGTGTAATCACAAACGACCAATAACGTATAATTTCTAAGTTCTTAGTATGGATTTTACGTATTTGTGTATGGATGTATGTATTTCATAGGTCTTGTATCTAATGTAATGATTGTTACTTGTTCTATTGTCCTATTCAATCTTTTTTAAAATATGTTTTTTTTTAAAGTTTTCTATCATCCGCACGTTCTAAGGTTGACTGATACGAAATGATTTTGACATTAAGACAGCCATTATATTTTGTTAAATTTAATATCGTATTGTGCAATAAAATAATAAGAAATAAAAACAAATGAATAAAGATATGTAATAACATAAAATAATATTCAAACATATAAAATATTACTATCAAAATAATAAATGTTACACAAACGTAGCAATACTGTTTGCTCTTACCAGAACATCTAAAAACTAAAGATGGGAAGAACCCTGCCAACTGATTTTCAGTTTTATTTCTATGCCATAATGATTAAAATCCCTTGTTTACACAATTTAATAAGATTGTTTTGCCTAGTGAGCCTGAAATTTCAAAGAAAAGAATATTATTTGGATAAGATTATTTGGTTACTTACATTGTTCATTTTTATATCTTTTCTCTATAGCTTTTAAGTTTCCGAAAGATAAATATCAGACCAGCCCCTTAAGCCAAGTTGTACAAAATGCTAAGCGAATAGAAAAGAATTCTCAATGTATGGGAATGACACTAAATATCGAATAAGCTAGTGTCATTCCCATACATTTGGTTAGTTTTTTAGGGTGGATTTAGACCAAACGAACAAAGAGCTAGAGCTAGAACAAGAGCATTCTTTCTTGATCTTTATGTGTCAACGAAAACTCGTATTCATACATATAACGACGAAAGAATGCTCTACGCCTGTTGACACTAAAATAATTTGATATAGTGGGGATAGAATGAGCATTCGCTCGTCTGATGTAAATCGACCTTTAACAGCGTTATCGATTGTAGATTGTCACCTTGGCAGGGGGCAGATAATTTGTTCTTTACACGTTCCTACTACTGAACCGTACGGATAGAGCTGTTGTTTGTTGTTTCGGAAATACTGCCTTTATTAGGAACATCATCTAGATTATGGAGCACTACCAAAGAACGACTATCTCAACTAACAACGTGAACACTATCGTGATTAGGAACATTACTGTGATAAATAGCTCTACCATGTCCTAATATATTTAAAGAGACGTTGTTGATTTAGTTAAGAACGATAGAGGTGACGTGGTCACTATGTGACAAAACCTCCTTTTTTTTCAAAATAGGAATGAAAAAACAAAACTACCATGTTTAGGGACTCTACCATAGCTCTACAAAACCTGCTTGCAGTGTAGTATTAGGAAAACTATCATTATTAGGAACTCTACCGAACTTGCTTAAATTGTAATACTATTATTGTACTTTTAAATCGATGTTGTACAACTTTAGCTTTAATTGTATCTAATGGCGAAAATTAAAAAAAGTTCAATCACTAGTTGTTTCGTTAGTGAATTCTTTGATCTTAAAAGTTAAGTCTTTAAAGTTAAGCAAGACTGATTTTTCTGTGTATATTTGTTTAGAATTATATATCGTAGATTTTGGGATTAGCCTGTTGTGTAATTATTGAATTGTGCTGTGTGGTTACGGCACTAAAGAATGTAGCCACCCCCTCTCTTCCCGTGGGTGTCGTAAGAGGCGACTAAGGGATAACACAGTTCCACTACCACCCTGGAACTTAAAAAGCCGACGGATGGCGGGATAACCATCCATGCTGGATTTGAAATACACAGGCCAAAGATGGGCAGCAGCGTCTTCGGTGCGACAAAGCCAGCCCTGCGGTCACCAACCCGCCTGCCCAGCGTGGTGACTATGGGCAAAACACATGAGTTCGCGTCGTAATGTCGGGCGCGAACTTGTGGAGGCCTATGTCCAACAGTGGACTGTGATAGGCTGCAGTGGTGGTGGTGGTAGTTAAAGAAAATTATTGGAATATATACTTTGTGTACTTATGTTTAATGCCGTTGTTGCAGTACCTAGTCACAACAACAGACGATCCGCAATTCCGCATACATGACAAAAATATGTGAAATCCATAAATAAATTGGTTGTACTCTGGGTTGTTTGTGCCTTTGTTTTGTGTATATTTCAGGACCCCTAACACTGGTTTTACATTCTAATGGGGGGCATTCGACGTGCAAAATTTATTATTTTTATTTATATACAAATTTTTATATCTTTATTACTAATTTTTAAAAATAACTTGAATTTTTAATTCAATTAAAAGCAAAAACCAAACAGAAAAAGTTTTTACATTTTTTACCTTGAAATGTCTACAGCAATTGGTTTAGTTAACTATTTACACATGAAAGAACGTAGTGAATATTTTATTTAACGGTTTTAGGCACGTTTTTTCAACACGATTACCTAAAACGTATCGTAATATCAAAACAATCAATGTTGTCATTTCACGTTATTAATTTATCTATACTAATATATAAAGCTGAAGAGTTTGTTTGTTTGGTTGTTTGTTTGTTTGTTTGTTTGTTTGTTTGTTTGTTTGTTTGTTTGTTTGAACGCGGTAATCTCTGGAACTACTGGGCCGATTTGAAAAATTCTTTCAGTGTTAGATAGCCCATTTATCGAGGAAGGCTATAGGCTATGTGTCATCACGCTAAGACCAATAGGAGCGGAGTCCACGCCGACGAAGTCGCGCGCAGAAGCTAGTCTAGAGATAAAGATTTGTAATCTGAGGTAGGGCACAGCAGAAAAATTCTTGCTCAAAATATGGAGCAGCCCGACTGGGCTTGTACCTCGACCTTACAGAAGATCACAGCCACAGCTAAATAATACTGTTGTGTGTTGTTGGTAAGGTGACCAGAGCTCCTGGGGGGAATTGGGGGTAGGGTTGGCAACGCGCTTGCAACGTTTCTGGTGTTGCAAGCGTCTATAAGCTACGGTAATCGCTTACCAACAGGTGAGCTGTAAGCTTGTTTGCCGACCTAGTTGTATAAAAAAAATCTATTCAGAAACAGGTCTCAATGTTTAATTATGATTATTTTTTTAAAAACGTTTAATGTGTTTTTGTATTCAAACAGAAAATGCGTGCTAACTTAGCGTACAATAAGGAATGAAGTTTAGGAATTTTGATAAGGCCAGTATTTAATGAATCTTATTTACTGGTTTATCGAAAATGCTGAAGTTAGTTTTGCTTGTTAGAACAAAAAAATATAATAATATTATAGTTAAAAATATTTTTTTTTTACATAAATGAGATAATACAGATCTGTTTTTGTACGCGCATCAACGAAACATAGGTACTTACACACTACTTACTTATACAACATACACCGATAGATTAGAAACGAGTCCTCAAAAACGTTGCTTGGCTACAAAGTTTTCGCAAAGCAAAATTCCCTTGTTCGTAAAGTAAACAAATCGAAAAATTTTGACTTTGAAAATGTGCAGGCCGTTTAATGTGCAGGTATCTTAATTTATCTGAGAAATAAACACCGTATAATAAAAAGTCAATAAATAGAATACCTCATAATTTAAACCCTGTTCAAAAAAAAGTGTTCCTAATTTTCATACCAAAATCAAATATCAATTTTTAAAGTTTTCTACACGACTTTGTACAAAAAACTGTTAGGAAACTTTAGAAAAAAATCGACTAGAATTAGTCCACCCATTATCTTTTCTTTCTTATCTATCTATCTTTTGCTCTTAACAACACATTTAGCGATTAATTTTTATTTATATAGATTGGTACATAACTTGTTGTTGTTTACGGGATCCTCAGTAAGTGGTAAGTTCAAAACGCATTGTCCCGCATTGAAGTGCAGCTTTCCCGCGTGCTATCGACCGTAGTGCGGGAAGCACGGGCATTGCGCGCGCACTGACGTTACAAATATCGTGCCTCGGGTTCGTATGCAATGGATTTTGAACCACAGGTGCACTTTTAATAACTTATTATTTTTTTAATTTACTAGTTACTTTGGAGTTACTTTAAAATGTTATTATAACTTTGTAATTTAATCTATACTAGCCGACCCGTGCCCACTTCGTTGGGCGTTAATTATCTTTTTCTTTGTGATGCATTACCTATGTTGTGTAGTTCTTAGTATTTACTAAGTTCTATTAGGTTCATTGTTTATAGCAAGTATTGGACGTATACACTCGTAATAATATCGTGTATTTATTATTTTAAATTACAGAACCAAATAACATACTAAATTTTATAGCACTTATACCCCACCCCGTCCAGCGACTAATTAGCTTTTTGACAGCTCACGCCTATAAATTACGGTTTTTTTTCCGGAATAACGTACTTAAAATTTTACAGTAATGTCATACTTTATTGACGATTTGATTGATTGAGTGAAGTACCCTGTGCATAACAAACAACCACAGACTATGAAAGAGTTCTTGAAATAATAAATCGATAATAAATCGACCACATGATAAAAATAATTTTACGTCATGTGATTATTGTTTCTATAAATTTAATACAAAAAAGGAAATAAAAATAGTATCTATGACCCCCAAGATTGATTACTTGCAAGGAATTAAGTCGAAACCTTGAAATTTAATTGCAAACCAAGAATATAGAGCAATAACTCTGTTAATTCATTTATTTATTATTTATATATTTCATTTATAATTAAAAAAACTAATAATCGCATATTAAATAAATAATATTTTTAAATTAAATGTATTTAATTAATTCGATTGAAAGTTCTTCTTAAATAAAATCGATTATTTATTATTTCAAGAACTGTTTCATAGTCTGTGGTTGTTTCTTATGCACAGGGTGCTTCACTCAATCAATCAAATCGTCAATAAAGTATGACATTACTGTAAAATTTTTAGTACGTTATTCCGAAAAAAAAAAACTGTAATTTATAGGCGTGAGCTGTCAAAAAGCTAATTAGTCGCCGGACGGGGTATAGTGCACGTGACGATATATTTCAATAATGCAATTTGCTTTCAGATCGACGAAGTGTTAGACAAAAATAAAATAGAGAAATATTTGTATTGTAATATTGAAAAATCGAAATAAATATCCCGAAATTTTAATTACCTGTAAGTAATGTATCTAAGCCGATAAAATAAAACAGAAAGTAAAGAGAAGAAAGTAAGACTGAAGCTAAAGAAACAAAAAATTATGATAAACACAAATTAGAATTATTTCTGAAAAGACTAAACAACAAATAATAACTATAAGAAATATTAAAACAGAAGTAGTTAAAGTACTTAGTAGAAATTAAAATGCAAAAATAGTTTTGAAGAAAACTTTTGACCAAAACTACGTCCGGAGTACCGATAAAGTAAAACAGAAAGTAAAGAGAAAATATATAAAATAAAAAATAAACGGCAGCGGGCGCGCCTACAGCGATGAATAAAATCGTAATAATATCGTGTATTTATTATTTTAAATTACAGAACCAAATAACATACTATAAAGAACAAATTTTAAACCACTTAAATAAATAATATGTTGCTCCAACGCCATCTATCAAAAAGCGTAAAAACTTCGTCATCGATAGATTCAAATAGACAGTAAATAAAATAGAATATTGAATAGTTAAATCTAACAGCGATAGATGGCGTTCGTTTCTTTGTCATTTTCATAATATATTTTAATATTTTTCTTTTTTACTGAATTTTTTTGTACAATTACAATAAAATATAGCCTATGTCACTCCTGAATAGTGTAGCCTCTCACTATTTTCAGCAAATCAGATAAATATAAATGTTTTAAAATCACCAATTAATTTCTAAGGCAAATAATAATGCTTGATTAGATTGAATTGTTGACACGGCACGTCAGAGGACGCAGGTTCAAATCCTGGTGATTTAAAATCTTTATATATTTTTATCTTTTTCCTTTTATCTTGTCACTCCTGAATAGTGTAGCTTTCTGTTAGTGAAAGAATTTTCATGATCGGATCAGTATTTGCGAAGATTACCCCGTATATACAAAGTTATAAACTTTACCTCTTTATAATATTAGTATAGATATATAAAAGCGAAAGGTCACTGACTCATCACGAAATCTCAGAAACTATAACACCTACAAACATGAAATTTGGTAGATGGAAGGATCAACATCAACAATCAAACATGAAATTTGGTATGGATGGTAGGTTCCTTATAGGGAGTAGACATCCGCTAAGAACGGGTTTTACGAAACTCCACCCCTAAGGGGCTAAAACGGGGATTGGAAGTTTGTATGAAAGTCCTATGTTTTTGAAGTAAGAGACTAAACAATTTAAAATGTATGCTCTATACACGGTGTTGAGGTGTACTAATAATATATTTTTAAAAATCAACCCCCTTTTGGGGTTAAAACAGGGGATGGGAGTTTATATGAAAGTCCAATGAAAAATAATATCCATCGATTTCATTGATTCTAAAAAATTTGTCTAGCTATTGTTTTTATCTTTCATTTTTTCCTTTCATTAGGTATTTAGCTTTTTCGAATATAATTAAAAATTATTTGAAAATAACTATATAGCTATATATATAGGCCGCTAGTTATCAATAAATGTTTTTAATTTAATTATTGATTATCGGTAAATGTTTTTTTAGTATTTGATTACTACCAGAATTCATTACCATATTTTTATTATGTTAGCCAGGAAAGAAAACAAAATTGTACATTGGGTTATTTGACACCTAAAAGCGAATAGATACAACACATTGCATAAGATATAATTTATTTTTTCAATCTGTTCAATTGTATGATTGATTTAGTCTGCCACATCCAACTGCTGGGCGTGGGCCTCTTTCTCTATATAATGTTAATTCACCACGCTGCTCCACTGTGGATTAGTGGATGAGCAATTGTATATAACGTTATTATTTGCAGATAAAGACGCAATTTTGACTTTGCATTGGTTTCATTGTTCTCGATCAAATTTGAATAGCACCACAAGGCAAGCATCAGATTTCGATTAAAATATGAATCATCAAATCGGTATACCCAGTGAAAAGTTATGCGGTATAATAAAAATTCGTTAAGGTTAAGGACCATATGACACGCATCACCTTTTGATTAAAATAAGACTCATCAGAATCGGTATACCCAGTGAAAAGTTCTGAGGTAACAAACATTTTTATGTTTGTTACCTCAGAACAGTTAAATACAATCGAATTGAAAACCTCATCATTTTTGGAAGTTACTTAAAAACAATTTCAAATTATGTTATTTTATCAATTAGTATGTACACTTATAACGTACTAGCTTCTGCGCGCGACTTCGTCGGCGTGGACTCCGTTCCTATTGGTCTTAGCGTGATGACACATAGCCTATAGCCTTCCTCAATAAATAGGCTATCTAACACTGAAAGAATTTTTCAAATCGGCCCAGTAGTTCCAGAGATTACCGCGTTCAAACAAACAAACAAACAAACAAACTCTTCAGCTTTATATATTAGTATAGATATAGATTATTTATTCTGTTTTAATTTTTAAGACAGGAATGAGGTGATATATAAGTATTATTTTTCCATATAGTAACAAATTCACATTTACATTGGCAGTAAAACAAAATAACGGCCGCGAGGTTTGAATCTGCGCATGCAATAAAAAGTTATATGTGTTTCAACATCAGAGTTATACTGACTAGCTAACCGAGTAGTTACATTTTTATTTACGTTTAGTTTTAAAAAATGTATGTGCATAAAAAGTACTCTTGACTTGGGGAGTAGGCTGTCGAATGCGTGATGAGAGAGTTACGAAAATTGTGACCAAGTGAAGCGAACGGAAGTTGAGAGGGAGACATAAGTTAGTGAAGATAGAAAGTTTTACTTCAGTCGTGTGGTCTAAAATGCAGTCGTTCTTTTGTTTATATAGGTAGACAAAAATGAAAAGTAATTAAAAAGTAATACATAAGAGAACGTTTGTTTTAATGTTTATAATAACTTTAATAGGTAATTAAACGTGATTTATTGTTAATATTACAATATGATTTTTTTATTTACTTTTAATATTTGTATTTTAATATTTAAAATTTTACGACGTGTTCGATAGCTATATAATACAAATGCTAGCTGCGCGCGACTTCGTCCGCGTGGAATAGGATAAATTCTGTCATACATGATTTGTGCGAAACTTTAATCATTTACGCAGCGGAAGCTCTCAAAAGTAACAAAAACCCGATTTTGAAACATTCTTCATGGGTGCTACGCTCCTATTGGTCCTAGCGTGATGATATAAAGCCTATAGCCTTCTTCGATAAACGGTATAATGCTATACTTCCTTTATAATTTCTATCTAACACTGAAAGAATGTTTCAAATCGGATCAGTAAATCCTGAGATTAGCGCGTTCAAACAAATAAACGAACTCTTCAGCCTTAAAATATTAGTATAGATTTATTTCCGGTTTGGTTGTCTCTCCTTGTGGGTCTCTCCAACGTACCTCGGAGAGCACGTTAAGCTGTCGGTCCCGGTTGTATCATATACACCTGATAGCGACCTCCTAGCGACTCGTAGTAGGGAATATGTATGTCAATACGAAGTGGAGCAGCGTGGTGAAAGAGGAATCCACTGCTGGGTAAAAACACTTTCCCCATGCAGGGGAAAGGCTATGCTACAGGCTGAATCGTGATCGATCTAATATTTTTTCATTTGTGTGTCAAATAATACATATTTTTAATTCCAAATTTTATATTTTTCATATTATAAGGGATTACGAACTTAGTCAAAGCAAACAACAATAACTGTCCTTAGAAGTGAAATATTACTTTGGACGTAGGAAGAAGGGAAAATACAAGGTAAAATTTTCAGGTCAAAGATATTTATTCTCACAAGAATTTACACAATTCACTTAATGAGAAATATTATTTTTATTATTATTTATATTTTGAGCATTTAAATTTAGTAAAATATATTTAATACATATAATTTAGAAAGTGAAATATTTCAGTTGTTTGCATAAGAAAATAAAATCATAAGACATATGTAAACTCCTTTGAGCGAGACACAAAAGTATTTTTTTCCAAGAATGCTACATAATATTACAACCTACACCCCGAGAAGTGTAGAACGTTATAAAAAGAAACTTTGTGTAACAAACAGGTGATAAATCACTCTGTTACCATATAGAATACGACATTTTCGAATTTTAACAATTCGTATGCAAAACGTATCGTTTTTATAGGTACCGGATATAAGTTGTGATCATCAGTTGATATCGGTTGTGGAGAATATTGAGAATACGCTTTATCAACAAGACCTTATGCTAGCTACGGCGCTAAGTGTACCGTCCCCCAGTAGGTAAATTAACAGTATTTAATCCTGCCGCCTGCCTAGCGTGGTGACTATGGGCAACACACATGAGTTCACGCCATTTTTGGCGCGAACTCGTGGAGGCCTATGTGCAGCAGTGGACTGCGATAGGTTGAAGTGATGATGATGAGTACCTACCTAATGAACGAATGAATTCCAGGATTATTGGACTAAAATTTAGTGGTTTATTAAATATATTTCTATTAAATAATGTGGTAATATATGACCCCTTTATTTATTGTTATTTTTTTGTTTGTAGACGAATATAATATAAGGTGATTTAATAATTTAATAGAGTATTGTATATTATATTGGCAGAAAAATTGTTTTGCTAGCTATTAGAACATTGGTATTAGATTCCAGGGAGTTAGCATTCGATAGTTGGTAGCGCTGGAACAGTGTAGCAGCGTCAGACGCCGCATGGCCGACCGCGGCAAACATCGCGTCGCGCCCGTCCCGGCGCCGACCAAGAAACAATACGCGTATATCCCGTGCCCGCGGTCTGAAGAAGTGGGCACTGAGTTCGCGTTACAGCTTCTGAGGAGTCACCACCAAGAACCGCCGACCCCGGAAAAACAGCCAGGTAAGTTTGACAAACGTCAAACTTTTGAGGCGGGAAAACTTAAAAAAAAATACAAAATTAAATGAAACCTTTTTCGTTAATATCTTTTTTATTGAATTACATTATTTTTGGTTCGTTTGAGATTATATATAAATTATTCGCTCGTTGTTATGACAGCCCGTGTATGGAAACGCTTATGAAAAATAAAGTTTTCGGAGTACGAATTTAAAACTAGAACTTTAATAGTTTATCTAGATCTTTGTGAATGTTTGTCAAACGAACGATATTTTTATTTGGAATGGTCCAGAGGTAGACTGATGTTCGAAACATAACTGGGTCACAGAAAAAAAATATTAAAATGTGCATTTTTTATGAACTCGTTCGAATTTCTTTGGAATGAAAATTATATTTGATGTTATTAGATATTTTATTCATTAATATAGAATTTTTATTACATTTAACCATAAAATAATTTAAAAGAAAATTCTTGATAGTTTGCTTCTACAAAAATTAATTATTAACAAATACAAATAACTGAAATATCATATCAGTACATCAACCATTACTTATTTCATGCAATAAAATAATAACAATAATTATTAATACTGTAACATTTTTACCATATAAGTTAACTTTATAGTTAACTATATCAAAACAATTTTCATTAAAATATTCAAATTTAACATTATATAATTTTAGGAAGTGTTTATAAATATAATTAATGTATGATTAAAAATTCGTATAATAAAAACTGTAGCGCAACGAAATAAACTATGTAAAGTTACAATGGCTTAGCTTCTTCAAAGACTTGTAAGACTTATTTATACTTATATAACACTAGCTTCTGCGCGCGACTTCGTCGGCGTGGACTCCGCTCCTGTTAGTCTTAGCGTGATAATATATAGCCTATAGCCTTCCTCAATAAATGAGCTATATAACACTGAAATAATTTTTCAAATCTGACCAGTAGATCCTGAGATTAGCGCGTTCAAACAAACAAACAAACAAACAAACAAACAAACAAACAAACAAACAAACTCTTCAGCTTTATTATATTAGTATAGATAAAAGTTTTATATAAAGAAGAAACATACAATATATTCGAAAACTGAATTACCGGCGAACATCGAAATGTAATTATATGGGCATGTTTTCATCCGGAAATGCAATTAACCGTCAATTTCCCTTCAATCAAGACATTCGCGAGGAATGAAGTTGAAATGAAAATGAAATGCATCATTCATTCAAAGTTTACGGATACAATGTATATAATTGTGTTTACTCGAAAAAAAAACCGACTTCAATTCATCATCGACAAGTAATACAACGTAAGTAGACTAAAAAATAGTCAAGTAAATATGCGTTATCAAAGATTACTCAAAAAGTACTCATCGGACCTCTATCAAATTTTAATGTGACTACAATACAAATATCAGCTTTCGATTAAAATATGAATTAGCAAAATTAGTATACCCAGTGAAAAGTTATGCGGTATAATACAACGTAGGTCGACGTAAAAATAGTCAAGTAAATACGCATTATTAGATACTAGCTTCTGCGCGCGACTTCGTCCCCGTGGAATAGGACCAATTCTCTATGAAGCTCTCAAAAGGAAAAAAAAACCCCGATTTTGAAACATTCTTCATTGGTGCTACGCTCCTATTGGTCTTAGCGTGATGATATATAGCCTTCCTCGATAAATGGGCTATCTAACACTGAAAGAATTTTTCAAATCGGACAAGTAGATCCCGAGATTAGCGCGTTCAAACAAACAAACAAACAAACAATCAAACAAACAAACAAACTCTTCAGCTTTATTATATTAGTATAGATAACTCGTAAAAGTACTTGTTACGTGTCAATTAAATTCAAATGGGACCAAATGACATGCACCACCTTTCGATCAAAAAAAAAAATCATCGAAATCGGTCCACCCAGTGAAAAGTTCTGAAGTAACATACATAAAAAAATACAATCGAATAATTGAGAACTGAGAATTGAGAACTTGAGAGAAGTCGGTTAAAAAGGCACAAGTAATTTCGAGCCCATAGATTTTGTAAACGTAATAAAAATGTGTTTTTGTTGCGTGCATGTAAAATTATAACAGACATTGTATAAATTAAGATTGGTAGAAACAGTTTACATAATATATTTTAAAGTATGTTTTAACTGTTTTTTTAGCAGTTACTGCTTTCTGTTTTTATTTTTATTTTAAGTTGTCAGTTATTTGTATTAATATATGTCGAAATTTGAGTATCTTATGTTTTTTTTTATTGATGGAGCGTTGTAAATAATTGTTTCCCAAATAAAATTGATAACATTACAAGTTGAACGTTACTGGAAAGTTACAGATATCTCAGAAGCTCTTGTTCCTAACTAGGGTACACTAACTTATTAATGATGTGAACTTAACTGTTACACTTAGTAGAAGGGGCATCTTAATTTCGTTACGTAATAACTTGTAAGTGGAAGAGCAAAGTCGCCAACATCAATTAGAGCACAATTTGTGGTACTTCTTTGTGGCTTCATTAAACTGTAGTACAAAGTGTTTTTTTTGCTTCTTTAAGTGGCTGTATGTCAATTTTATAAAATAGCAACGTCGTTTAACACAAATCGATTGATATTTAATAACTACAAAATTGTGTTCTTTCATGATAAATGTAACACGTCGAATTATGAAGCTCTTCCTTTTTTTGAAATCGGTTAAAAAATAATATCTAAGTGAAGGCGAGTGAAATGTTTATCTCTTATGTTTATCTTCATTAATTAGTTTATGTTTTACTTATTTGGACAATTACCTCTCACTAGTGCTGAAAAAGCACAGATGATTAGGTCAATGTTCGGTAGAAGATGATTAATTAATTAATTATCAATTGTTTATAAAAAGTAACTTATTTGAAGTTACCTTTATATACATAGGTAAAAAGTAAAAAATACTACAAAGAGTTCGTAGAAGGCAAAGATTGGTCGATGTAAAAGAAAGTTATTTGCATAACACTCGGCTAACTTCAGTGCAGACTCTTACAAAGTTCATTTCAGCTATACAAACAAGTAACATAGGACTTGCTGCTAGTGCAGTAAGCAATTTTGAATTGAACTGTAAAAGCAACTGGATGAACGGACAAATATATCACCATAATAGGATTAATTTCATAGAGATGTTGAAAACAGCTTTAACTGAGGAAGGGCACAGCAGGAAAGTTCCTGCTCAAAATCTGGAGCAGCCCGACTGGGGTAGTACCTCGACCTTACAGAATACCACAGCTAAATAATGCTGTTTTCAAGCAGTATTGTGTTCCTGTTGGTGAGTAACGTGACCAGAGTCCTGGGGGGGGGGGGTATTGGGGATAGGGTCAGCAACGCGCTTGCGATGCTTCTGGTGTTGCAGTCGTGTATAAGCTACGGTAATCGCTTACGATCAGGTGAGCCGTAAGCTTGTTTGCCGACCTAGCTATTTTAATTTTTCCAATTACAAGTTAAAATATATTAAAAGAACTATTTGAAAGATCAAAGCGATAAGTGTTGGCAGGAGTTTCTTCAGATAAAGATTTTTAATTTTTATTTATTTATTGATATCTATAAACTCTCGTACAAAATCCACACTATTAATAATAAATAAATACATTATTCTAATAGATTTTTAGTTTTTTAATATTTTTAATATATAGATTTTAGTAGTACAGTGTATCAATGTATGTGTATATGAAGATATATCACAAAACTTAATTAAGAATCACTTGAGAATTACCTTAATCGTTTTTTATTTGTCACTTCTCCGCGCTTGTTCGCAATTCATTTTCCTTATATCTCGTAGCAGCTATATGAAATATGCTTTCGTATTATTTTAAACTACAATTTGTTACAAAATTTTCTAGATATAATTTGAGAGTTTAAATATTATATTAAACTCTTTTTTGAGTCTTATTCTGTTAATAGTAGGCAGAAATAATGTATTTTTATAGTGTTAGGGGTAGTCTCTAATTTAAGTATAAAAACAGGGATTAGGTAAAAATGTTGCTAGCAAAATGACGAACAAAAAAAAAATTAAAAAAAAAAAACAGTTGCAAGTTGCAAAAATTACTATTGACTTGTAATCTAATTAGCCTATATGCTTATGTATAATGTAATTGATACTCTATTTTCCTTTCCAATAATAATTAGTTACTTATTGCTGGCATACGAAGAAATTTTTAGAACCATCTTTCATCTATCAAAAGTGTGTGTTAAATATAATAGAGATTTATAACACAACTATGTCTTATTAATATTAGATGTCTTCCTCGTTTTACGCGTGATGAAAAATTTGGCGCGCATCGCCTTTATTAATCTTGACGACTACAAGTATGAATGAGAGGCGTCTCATGCGGTACCGAGGCAAGACTTGCAATTGTTGCTATCATTTATCTTCACCCGTAACTAGTCGCGCGGCTTACGCGTTGCTATTTATATCATGTAACCGACATAGCTCAAGGCGTGAACTTCAAATGACAATGGACGGAGATTTTTTTTTTATGTAACTAGGTTGGCAATCAAGCGTACGGCTCACCTGATGGTAAGACCGTAGCCTATAGACACCTGCAACACCAGAAGCATCGCAAGCGCGTTGCCGACCCTATCCCCAATCCCCCCAGGAGCTCTGGTCACCTTACTCACCAACACGAACACAATACTGCTTGAAAGCAGTATTATTTAGCTGTGGTCTTCTGTAAGGTCGAGGTACTACCCCAGTCGGGCTGCTCCATATTTTGAGCAGGAAATTACCTGCTGTGCCCTACCTCAGATAGCTAGAAAAACCGATGATTGTTGATATCTTAAATTACTAAAATGGCAACCCTGCACCACGAAATGTAGCGTCAGATCCTTAACTAGGCCATCTTAACCATCTTAAGCGGATTGCGTAAAGTCTTTTCTTACCTACCTATATAATGTTGGAAGTCCATAATGGAGGCCAGTAGAAGACCATTAGCTAACTTCGATGATGATAATTTATAGTGATTGTCCCACTTAGATGAGTTCTAACTGAATTACAGTTACTGAATTAACTTTAAAATTTCCCACTGTGTAAGGTCTTGCTTTCATTTATAGAGAAGAATAATTGGAACAAAATCAATCTCAATACTCTACTAGTCTACTGCGTTTTAGCATGTCACCGACAAATACGAAATTAATTTTTCATGAAAATTTGCATTGCGTTGCAACAGAAAGGTGTAGAGATCAAATTTCACTTATACATATTTTTGTATAAACCCTCTGCTTCCCTATTATTATATTGGAACAACTTTAACTCTTTAAATCGGGTTAAAAAAACTACTTTTTCGTAGCGACATTCTTGACAGATTTAAAACTTGTAATCAAAGTTTATTTATATCTAAATTGCTTAAAAAATATATGTAAATGTATGAACAACCGTCTGTCACCGCATCGCTGGATACTACTGCATCATATCGCTTTAATTAGGTTTACTGTAAATACATTAAACTGCGTAATCGAACATTATTTATATACGTAATGAACGTTTTATTATTTCATTAAATTATGGATTTACTCGTACGTGTATAGAGTTAAATGCTATGATGTTAAATATTTTTAACCAACTTTAAAATAGGATCGGACTAATTATCAATTTATATCGATGGGTAAAATATTTTTAATAGGAAGGTTACCATTTGCTTTTAGTCTCAATTAAATAGAATAAAATTTACTACCCTTTAGGTTTCTCAAATAGGGGATGACGTTTTAGATAGGTTTTTTTAAAATCTGTTTTCAAAATAAATTTTTTCGAACACGATATTTTTATCCATGATTGCGTAGACTTATGTACTCCAAAACTCTAAAATTTTGTCACATTCAATTATAATCATACCTAATACTAGTGTCTTGATATTGTAAACAAAAATAATTTGTGTTTAATGGGTTTTACTTGTGCTAATAAGGTACAATCTAATTTTAACAATGTTACATAGGATATAGAAGACAATTTTTTTTTGTAATTTAATATTTGGTTAAATGGTACCTATTCAGTTGTGTTAAAGAGATATATTGTATTGGCCATACAGATGTTTGCCGTGGTCTGGGTGTTTGTGCAGTCCTTGTGGGTCTCCCCACCGTGCCTCGGAGAGCACGTTAAGCCGTCGGTCCCGGTTGTTATCATGTACACCTGATAGCAATCGTTACTCATAGTGGGAAATATATATTTGGGTTGTCTGGAAGAAATGGCTAAATAGCCATAAGTCCGCCCATTGTACTTCACAGTCTGTAAATGATATTTGTAGTTGTGATGTACAATGAAGTATAAATAAATAGATAAATAAATAAATATAGTGGACTTTACTGATGTTACGTAGAAAACAGAAGACTCAAAGGATAATAATAATATTGAGATTATATACTTAATTGTATGTATTCTCAATATCATTATATATTGTATACAAAGTTAATTTTACATATTGTTTTCTTATGTTTACGCGAATTTCACTCATTACAAAGAAACAACTTTTTTGGATTTTATCGCGGTTTACGTAACTTTGTAACGTTAGGACGTCTGCCGCCTCAGTCCTCCCGTGACCATGGCTGCTGTACACTGTACAGTATCCGAAACGTCGGGCATCTAAAAACTTAATAGACCGCCATAAAATCAATTTTATATATAGCCAAAAGTAACAACGTTCTACAATGAACGAGCAGGTATATAAAAATGTCAGTACAATTCACTACATAAGGTTTTGTACAATTGAAAAAGTTAGCACCTTCGTTCGAATCTTATTTACTATCGTGTTGGAAAACACCTTCCTATTTCTTAAGATTTTTTTATTCTGAACTAGTACTTTAAAAAAAAATTAATGTTGCAAATATTTGTTGTCAAATTTTTTCTTTTAAACCAAAATTATAATTTCATATGTATCTGTTTTTTTGTGCACCATTTGAAGCCTAGTATGTGCTGTACCTATCGATTATAATAGTCAACGCAACTTTGAATGTAAAGGGAAATTGAAAAATTGTGTTGTATTGTTACATTAGCATTTGTTAAAAAAACATTTGAGTCTGAAGCCGCGTGAATCGACTATTTCTGTATATTAAAAATAAAAAAAAACATTTATATTTTTTCTTTAACATATTTCAAAATAAATAAAATTATTTAAACATTGAACATTAAATTACCTCATGAAATATATTATGTATACGCTAAAAATTATCTTTTAAAATATTTTAAGATATCTCCGAAAGTATCACAAAAATTTTATTCCTCGAGTCCGTATTAATATTATATAACATTTGAAGCATCACTTAAAATAAAAATAGAAGCAGAAACTGAGAGCCTGTGTGGAGGCATTGTGATGAGTCGCATTGCAGATGTTTACCTTAATTTATATGAAACATTCATCATCTTTTCAACAAAAGATTTCACGTCTGGCGTTTAAGTAAGGTGGCAAAATTATAAAGTAACTTAATTTTAATATCTACAGAAATATAAATTAGCTATAAATAACCTGCCTAGGCTACCACCGTGCCTCGGAGAGCAAGTTAATCTTTCGATGCCGGTTGTTATAATAACCACTTGGTAGCGATGGTTACTCATGTAGGTACCCGCATAGGATGGAATACGCGAGCTCACAGTGCAGTAGCGTGGCGGATTGAGTTCTGAACTTCTGACCCTTATCGCACATGGTGAAAGAGGCTTAGTAGACACTAGCTTCTGCGCGCGACTTCGTCGGCGTGGACTCCGCTCCTATATTGGTCTTAGCGTGATGATACATAGCCTATAGCCTTCCTCAATAAATGGGCTATCTAACACTGAAAGAATTTTTCAAATCGGCCCAGTAGTTCCAGAGATTACCGCGTTCAAACAAACAAACAAACAAACAAACAAACAAACAAACTCTTCAGCTTTATATATTAGTATAGATTACAGACTAAATTAATTAGAAAAAAATCAATCAACAAATTTAAATATCTATTTCTAGCAGTAGATTGTGCAGTTAATTTTGCAAATACATATAGGCTTTAATAAAATTGCTAGTTAGACACTCTAGACTAGACTACACTTGAAATATTGTCACAATAGAATGTATGTGCATAAATTAAAAAATATTGTATAAAATTATATATATTCAAATCAGTCCACGTAAGGCAGCCTTTCCGCCAAAATAATGTGAATATCAAGTTATAAGTCCGCCAACCCGCATTGGAGCAGCGTGGTGGATTAAGCTCCGATCCTTCTCCTACATGGGGAAGAGGCCTATGCCCAATAGTGGGATATTACAGGCTGAATCGTGATCGTGAAGTTATAAGTAAGAGTATTGGCTTTTCAACGCCTTTTACTTATAAAGGAACGTTTCAAAAGTGTTTACACAAGCGAATAATTGAACGAAATGTTTTGAGTTAAACTTTGAATACTCAAAATTGAACATTATTGTTGTTCCAAGCGAGAGATATAATATTTAAAATACATACATTCAGAATATTAACCGGCTATTGTACTCGACAGTAATTGTAGCTTAAAATTAATTATGTCTATTATTTTAGTCAAAATGCCTGCAGCATTTATAATTATACTAACGGTATAAACCTATGTATATTAGAGAACAGGACTGAGAAATTCGGCACTGCGACTTTCGAAACACGTAGAGAACGAACAAATAACCTGACCACAGCTAAAACCAATAATAATTATAAAAATAATATATAGGACAAATAATATACAGTAAAAATAAACTGGCCCGCAAAGAAAAAGGGTAGGTTAGAATATCTTCAATATCTTCTAAAGTATCTGACCTAGCTTTATGAAATCAAGGCTATGCATGCACGCATGTGTGCATAGTTGCATACAAATTAAAGAATATTTTAAACTGTGTGTTAAATGAAAATAAAAAAAATGAATTCAAGCTTTTCATTTCTAATGAATGTAAGTTTGCAGTCCAGTGTATTTATTGACGTGATGTCACATTGGTTACAGCAACTGGCGATTTTACAAGCAGTCGTAGGTTCGATCTCAGTTGTACATATCACGATCGACGAAACGAATCAAATAAATACACATTAAAATGAACTTTTTATAACAATTGAACTACATTTACGGAAAGATTACTGAAAAAATCAAATGATCCTGTCATGAAATCAACGGAACTACGGACAAACGGAATGTTTGCGTTTTGAATTAATCTGCTTGGAAACATTCTGAATTACTAACGTGCTGAGTTAACTCTCAGTCACTCCAGTTAGACGTGTCTGTGAACAATATTTCGAACAAAATTGTTTCCATTCATTCATTTGTATTAATGGCTTCCAATAGTGTCCGAATAGCTCGGATGATTCGCCAATGTCGCGTAGAATTGAGAATAAACGTAGAAGATTGGTCGGTAAGGTCAAGACTACAACTTCAATTGAATTTTGGAGACTGTAGAAATTGACGGCAAACTATTTCTACGGTTCTTGATTACAAAATCTATGTAAATTTAGATGTATAATAAAACAAAAAAGTATGTTTGTCCTCCGGTATGTGACTGGAGTTTACTCCTTAAGAACGGTTACCCTGAAATTTAAAAATATATGTTGAATGAAAAATATGTTTAATGTGAAAGGAAAGAAAAAACTATACCTTACAAGTTTGTTAATGTGCATGCCATTTAGAAACTGTACTAAAATAACAACAACTACTACTAAGTTGATAAAATCAGTACCATACATGTGTTATCTAATAATTTTCCCAATAATACATGAATGTTTATTAAAACGACTAGTAAGAATACATAAAAATTAAATATGTTTATAGATAATATAAATAAAACATTCGTATATTTATACGAATGTTTTATTTTCAGAAATAGAAAATGTTTACAATCTATTTTTTTATTCATCATCTAACGAAAGCCGTGTGCTTACGTAACACCCACACGCGAATCCAATAAAATTATTCATTATACCTACTTTATTTACAAAATCAGCGGTTTCAATATATTTATGAGATACGGCACAGTAGGAAATATCTTGCTCAAAATATGGAGCAAGTCGATTGGGGAAGTACAGAAAATCACAAGTAAATATATACTACTGTTTTCAAGCAGTGTTGTGTTTCTGTTGGTGAGTAAGATGACCAGAGCTCCTGGGAAGAATTCGGGATAAGGTCGGCAACGCGCTTGCGATGCTTCTGGTGTTGCAGACGTTTATAAGCTACGGTAATCGCTTAGCATTAGGTGAGCTGTACGCATGTTTGCCGATCCAGTTATATAAAAAAAAAAACTTAAATACTAACATTTTAATTATAAAAGCGCGCACGCAGTCTTCACTATCAAAAACTATCGTCACAGTCAAAATAATATTGCTGTATCACAACACTACTCGATAAAAAATGTTGTTCCAGTGGTGAGTAAGGTAGTCAGATCTCCTAAGAAGGGCCAGGGGAAGGGTCAGCAACGCGTTTGAGATGATTCTGCAGCAGGCGTCCACAGGCTACTTAGACCGTTTACTATGTTACAAAGTTGCTCTTTTTTGCCGACCTTGTTGGATAAAAAAAAATAAAAAATAATACTGCTCTTAAGTAGTTTTGTGTTCCTGTGGTAAGTCACTAAGTCAGTTAGACAGATCTCCTCGGTAAGATGAATTCTGCTGCTTCTGATGTTGCAGGCGTCTTAGAGGTGGACCATGATTTTGTTTGTCAAGCTAGTGGTCTAAAAAAATATTTCTTCCAGACTCAACAGAATCCGGGCAAAAACACACAAACTCTTGAGTCACAAAGCTACAAGAGAAATAATTAAAACGGTCAAGTGTGTGCCGGTCACAAGTCGTGGCTTGTTAAGCAAACCTCGGTTTCATTTTCTCTTCATGTTTTCTAAGTTTTATAAATTCTATTTTTAAATGAACTGAAAGAAATAAACTGTTATCTTCACTTAGATGGCTCTAGATTTTCTGCCGTTTTTCTATTTAATAAGGTTAAAAGTCAAGATCAATCCTTCTCCTACATGGGGAAGAGGCCTATGCCCAACAGTGGGATATTACAGGCTGAATCGTGAATCGTGATCGTGAAAAGTCAAGAACCATAATGCACATATTTAAATAAAATATATGCATGAGTCGACCAATGATCAAATAATTATAAAATAAATAGATAATAAAAATAAAATTGTAATAATATTTTCCAAAAAATAGTTTTTTTTTTATGTTACTAGGTTAGCAAACAAGCGTACGGTTCACCTGATGGTAAGACCGTAGGGCGTAGCCTATAGACGCCTGCAACACCAGAAGCATCGCAAGCGCGTTGCCGACCCTATCCCCAATCCCCCCCAGGAGCTCTGGTCACCTTACTCACCAACAGGAACACAATACTGCTTGAAAACAGTATTATTTAGCTGTGGTCTTCTGTAAGGTCGAGGTACTACCCCAGTCGGGCTGCTCCAATTTTGAGCAGGAAATTTCCTGCTGTGCCCTACCTCAGTTAATCTGATCTCAAATAATTAGTTGGTAATCTTACCTATAGTGTGAGTAAAAAAAAAAAAAACAAATGAATTACGGTTTTCGAAACGCAAATGCATGAGTTATTTAGGTATTTCACTGGTATTAAATTTGAATTTAGAATTCTTAACCAAAGAGGTAAGTAATATTTGAGATCAAAGTGGCCAGTACGAAAAAAACGAGAATTTTGATAATAATACACGCAGTGACGTTTCGATAGACTGATTTATTGTCAAAAAACAGATCATGAAATATGACAGATGGCGCTAGTCATTACATTTATATTTTGTTATAGTATTAACACCTCCTCTTAACAAAATCATAAATACATTGAAATAGGTAATATACCAAGCTTTTTTGTGAAATATTTATGCTTTAAAGACCCTAAACTTTTCGTAAAAATATCGGCTGGCATTTCAGCTGTTTCTAAATAATCAATTTTAATAAACTTATTTGCAACTGCCTCTCTCACAAAATGGTATCTTACATCTATATGTTTAGACCTTCTATGGTAAACTGGATTCAATATAAGTTTTTGTGCACTTTGACAATCATTATACAAAGT
Organism: Melitaea athalia; assembly: GCA_905220545.2. Taxonomy (NCBI): domain Eukaryota; kingdom Metazoa; phylum Arthropoda; class Insecta; order Lepidoptera; family Nymphalidae; genus Melitaea; species Melitaea athalia. The sequence continues at coordinate 17,247,038 of HG992188.1, forward strand.
AATTGTTTCTGAATTACCTAAAATTTCATACAATAAATTCTTTAAATAAATAGCCTCTTTACTGGCTTCTGACATGGAAATATACTCAGCTTCTGTTGAGGACAGAGCTACATTTCTTTGTTTCCTACATTCAAAAGAAATAACCGTACCAGACAATTTAAAGCAAAACCCAGAAAAAGACTTTCTATCGTTTGAATCTGAACCCCAATCTGCATCAACATATCCTTCTATATAAGAATTATCCTTAGAAAAAACGAGACCATAATTTTTAGTACCTTTTAAATATTTTAAAATTCTTTTTAAATGTTTCCAATGAGTTTCATCATATGAATTATTAAACTGGCTCAAATAACAAACACTGTAAGCTATGTCTGGTCTGGTTAATACAGCTAAATACATTAAGTTACCTACCAATTGTCTATATGGAAATTTTTTATCACAAAAACTATTCTTAGATTTTTCCAATCTTAAATTAATCTCCATAGGAGTTTCCACAGTTTTACAATGTAACATATTAAATTTTTTTAACAAGCTTTCTATATATTGTTCTTGATCAACAGTTATAACATTTTTATACATATGAACTCTTAAACCTAAACATTGCTTTATTTGACCTAGATCTTTAAGTTTAAATTTACTACTCAAGTTTTGTATTAACTGATCAGTCGCTAGTTTACAGTTAGAAAATACAAAAAAATCGTCAACGAACAATGCTATTATAACTTTAGTATTTCCTTCAAACTTTGTAAACAAACAAGGTTCATACTTAGATTTTAAATATCCTAAAGACTCTAAGTGATCATTAACTCTCTGGTACCAAGCACGTGATGATTGCTTAAGCCCATAGATGGCTCGTTTAAGCTTTAATACTTTGTTATCATCATCATTACAATCTTTATAAAATACAGGTTTTTGCATATACACAGATTCATTTAAAAAACCATTCAAAAAGGCTGTAGTGACGTCAAGATGACGTATATCTAAATCTAGTTTTACTGCTAAAGAAAATAACAATCTTAAAGTATTATAACGGAGCACAGGTGAAAAAGTTTCATGATAGTCTATACCAGCTTTCTGTGAAAAACCTTTTGCCACTAACCTTGCACGATAACGCACTTCACCAACACTATCATACTTCTTTTTAAATACCCATTTGCACTGCACTACCGTAGAGTCAGGAGGCTTATCTACAAGTTCCCACGCATCGTTCTGTTTAAATGATTCTAATTCCTCCTCCATGCTTGATCTCCAGAATTTACTTTCAGGTCCATTTAAAGCTTCCTCCAGTGTAATATCCATTATATTCTGATCATCTGATTCTGCAATACATAAATTATTAAAGTTGAATCTGTCTGGTATTTTTCTTACTCGCTTTTTAGGAATGTCCTGGTTCAAGTCTAATAAAGAATCTTCTGGTTCTGATGCTGCTTCCGATAAACTTTCATATGAGTCACTTACTGAAGAAGCTTCTGGAATATATGTTACATCATTGTCGTCACATTCAGTGTCTGTACTTTCTGTGTTTCTAGTTTCCTCTTCTTCACTATGTTCCTCCTCTGAAGCCTTGCACTCAATAGGGATCTCAACTGAATTTTTGGTACTTTCCATTATAATTATGTCTCGACTAGTTGTAACGGAGTTATTTTCTGGGTCATAAACCCTATAGCCTTTGACATTTTCTGCATATCCTACCAAAATTAGTTCTTTAGCCTTCATATCCCATTTTAATCGCCTTTCTTTCGGTATGTGCATCATAACCTTGCTTCCGAAAATGCGTACATGACTTAAATTAGGCTTTTTATTTGTCCAGACTTCATATGGAGTCATGTTATTTAAACCGGTAACAACTGACCGATTTCTTAAGTATACAGAGGTATTTATGGCCTCTGCCCAAAACTTTTTATGCAAACCAGCATCATATATTAGACATCTAGCCTTTTCAACTATTGACCTATTCATCCTCTCACTCACACCATTTTGCTGTGGCGTGTAGGCATTACTTTTTTGATGAATTATGCCCTGTTGTTTTAAATATCTTTCAAAGTCTTGACTGCAGTACTCACCGCCATTGTCGGTTCTTAAAATTTTAATTTTCCGATCTGTCTGGTTTTCCACCATTGACTGGAATTCTTTAAAAAACTTAAATACCTCAGACTTTGTTTTCATGAAGTATACAAAAGCCATTCTGCTGTAGTCATCCACGAATAATACATAATATCTGGATCCTCCAATGGACACATTTTCCATCGGACCGCTCACATCAGAGTGTATGAGTTCTAATAAAGCCTGGGTGTTAGTCGAGCTAGGCTGAAAATGTAGTCTAGCCTGCTTTCCCTTACAGCAAACAATACACTTTGATTTGTCAACATCTGCTTTATCTGTGTATGAGATACCTTCTGCGGCTCCATTCTTCATTTTATTCAAGCTAGTACTGTTGATATGCCCCAATCGTCGATGCCAAGTTTCACTCGATACTTTAGCTGTAGCTGCTAATAACTGTTCTGATTTCTTAGTGTATAATCTGTACACACCTTCTACTAATTCTGCCTTTCCTACTAGAGTTCTCTGTTGATTGTAAATATAGCAAAATTTCTCTTTAAAGATTACTTTATTGCCATTCTCAATTAACTGACTCACTGAAAGCAAGTTTGTTGTCAAACTCGGTATGCACAATACATCTGAAACAGTAATGTCATATTCTACACCATTCACAACTGTAATGATGTTCACATTACCAGAACACAGCACCGGGACGCATGTTTTGTTGGCAACAATTATTTCTTTGGTTTTACATTTATATGATGGATTCTCAACATAATCTTTATTTGCTGTCATGTGTTTGCTGGCCCCGCTATCTATGTACCAACTATCGCAGTTGAACTTTCCACTCAAGAAAATAGCGCTAAAGGCATTGGATTGTTTTCTTTTGCTGGTTTCTAAACTAGGACACTGATTTTTATAATGGCCTATTTGCTTACACTTATAGCATTTAATTACTTTGACCGCTTTTGACCTTTCTCCTGTCAATTTCGTACGTTGCTTATTTTTGGCAGCAAAAGCACTCTCCGCGCCGGAAACGGTTCCAACATCACTACACATATCCATCAATTTCGTTTTTATGACGTCAGCACTTATATCAATGCCCGAATGTTCAATAGCCATTAACATAGGACCGTATTTCTCGGGTAATCCTGCTAACATTAATGCTCCTATCCATTCATCAGTAATTTTGAAGCCCGTACCTTGTAATCTCTGGCTTGTTTCTACAATTTCAGTTACATACTGGGTCATCGAATCACAATTATCAAGTCGTATGTTGATGAGCTTGCGTAACAAGCCGATCTTTCTTGTGTAGCCGGTATCATCAAACATATTTTTTAACTTGATCCATAAATCAAAGGTTGTTGATGCATGCTTAATATGCACATAAAGTGATGGGTCAATTGTCAACACTAATTTCGCTTTAGCTTTAGCATCTTCATTTATTTGACTAGTCGTAGGTGTAGCTGGAAGCTTCTCGACGACCGCGTGCGCCATGTTTTCTAACACCAACACATTTTGCACTGCAAAACACCAATCCTCATAGTTTTCGCGCCCTTTTAACTTTGGAATGTTAGCAATATAGTTCGTCGTCATTTTATTCGCAAAACCAAACAGTACTACTCGTTAAATCTATCAAAAAATAATTTTTAATCACGTACGCCCATAACCTGATAATAATACACGCAGTGACGTTTCGATAGACTGATTTATTGTCAAAAAACAGATCATGAAATATGACAGATGGCGCTAGTCATTACATTTATATTTTGTTATAGTATTAACAAATTTCATATGTAAGGACCTAAAATTCAATGATTAAACATTCTACCCTAATAACCGTAACAGTAACTCAGAAACAAATTATAAAAATGCCCATAAAACATCTACAAGATTACTATATTTCAACGGGAAATGTTTTCGGCTTATAAATGCATAGTCATTAAAAGCCACAATCCCAGTGAAATACCTCCGGGGTGCTCATACAAATGTCGGTATTAAACATTCAACTTTAATCGTGAACTCTGCACCATTCGGGTCACATATTGAAGATGAGAGAGCGGAAGCTAGTGCAAGCGATACCGATTTGATGTTATCTTTGGCAGTGTCTTCGTAAAGCGCCATCTATCATAGTAATTTTGAAGTTGGTTTTTGCGCGCGGATTTTAAGAATGAGTCAGCGTAGAGATTTCTTTTGGGTTAACGTTTTTACTGAAGGAGTTTTTATTTACTCGTATACTACGATTTAACTGAGCAAAAATGATTATTAAATAAGTTTTAAATTTTCAATTAACTATTATTTTTTAATAAAATTATACCTTGTAATATCAGGCGTCTCTGTTATATAAAAAATAAAAAAACATAATTGGAATTTGATGACTTTTGTTTAAACATCGGTGTTTGCTTCAGTTTTTATTGTAACGTGGACCAGAAGGCACTATTCGAAATACATTTTGTTACAGACTCATATACCTATGGTCGTAAATCTAATAAAACATTACAAACCATCTGTGAGTCGGTTGCTGTTATTCTGTTTTGTTTGATCTTTCACTGACATCGATACACTCCACGCCGGGTAATACTCGGCCACACAGAATACATCCATGTACAATCTTTTGCCTAGAGGACTGATGTCACCAAATATGTATACCTACTTATACAAACACGGTTTACATGTAAGTATTATTATAACTTTATAAGTTATTTACCATTCCCGTGTTAATACACTTCACCTTTCATTAATCATATTAATATTATAAATGCAAAACCTTGTAAGGATGAATGCATATTTGTTACTCTTTCACACAAAAACTGATGAAGCGATTGTAATGAAATTTGGTAAATACATAGCTGGAGATCAGAATAACAAAAAAGGCTGCTTTTTATTACAATATTCCAATTAATTCAATTAGAATTACACAAGCAAAGAGGCTTAACTTGTATACTATATGCTGCCAAATACTGGTTAATCATGTAAAGGTTCACATTTCAAATGCCTAATAGCGTGTTTTGTACATCAATTTCGTTATGTATTTATTAGCTGACGATCGATTGACTCAGTGGTTCCGATAATTCGTTCATAACAAATATTTGTTCCCGCTATATAGGATTTATTTGGGCTCTTGCGTTTCCGCTTTGATTGTTGTCTACCTTTCTACGACTTTTCAGAAGTTTTACTTCTGCCGTGTGTAAGTTGCACACACACACTTTTATTTGTTAGTTATATATTGCGTTTTAATTTTAATTTGATTTTGACGATGTCTAGACTTACATATTATATGTATATGTGCTGTCAACAACCATTCATCTAACCCCCTAAATTTGTACGAATACATAAACATAGATAATATTTATATCTGGTACTAGTACGATATAGCTAGCGCGTACGACGCTTACCTAAATCCGCATTGTAAGTCTGCTTCGTTAAGCTCTGGAGCAGAGCTGGATGACTCTCCAGTGCAACTATTTTAAAAGATTTAATACATTGGGAACTTTTATCCGCATTGTGTTTTTATTTGAGTGAACGGCGATGGAAATGGATTTGTTACCAAGATATAATAGACAAAAATATTTGTTTTGTGCAAAATAAGACTTAAAATACTTTGTTGTAATTTTATTAAATAAAAATATGTACCTCTGTAATGATTTCATATTTATACTTTTATTCCTAAAAGAGATTCGTTTTGCAAGATTACTTACATTTATGTTTTGTTATTGTTAATGCTTATATTGAACTGAATTAAAGTAAAAATATCCCATTGCTTCAAAGCAATCCCTATGAGGCTATAATAAATGCTTCATATCCCTAAAAATAAAATAATAATCAATCCGTTTTAAAATTTAAATCCCTTTTTAAGTTCAAACAAAGCCTATCTTTTAATGAAAAATCCGACTTTCAAGTAAGTCTAAGAATTAGTCCAATTTCATAAACCACTAAATAAAAATGAACAGACAAAGGACTCTACCAATATTATTTTAGTCTCTTGATTATGGGAAGAGACCATTATCTGTGTTTATTTAATGGTTACCTATATATAAATGGCTTTGTTATCTTTAATTTCATCTGAGGAGACGTTAGGCTGGTTCCTACTTCCTAGTAGTTGCGATTTCGATTCCCACATATGATAAGTATTGGTACTATGGGCAACACATTATGAGTTCACGCCATTTTTGGCGCGAACTTGTGAAGGCCTAAGTCCAGCAGTGGACTGCGGTAGGCTGAGAATGGTATTGATGTAAATGAAATTAGGTGTTTTCTTCTTCAGCCTGATAATAATTTCGTATAGCGTCTAAGAAGCTATCTTTTTCATAATAGATATGAATATGGACGAGCTAGAATTAAAACATGATACTTAAGACTTTTTCTTAGCAGAAAAATGAAAGGTAAAGTTAAAGTAATAAAAGTTTATAGACCGGGAGATAGTGACACAAAATATTTGGTCATTTGTACCAGTATGGCGGTTCGTCAGGGGTCTAATTACGTAAAGGCAAAAAGCAAAATGGTCATAGCGCTCGCACCGGCGCGGCGGCCCAATCGCGTGGGCGTTAATCGAACGCGTCGGATAAATAACGAGTGTCGAACGATTTGTTCCACAAAAATGCTTGTATTTTCAGATAGTCGGAAAAAAAAGGAGTAGGCGGTAACGGAATGCCATACTTCTCGGGTGTGACTTACAGCTCGCCATACCGACGCGATTACATTAATTTAAATAAAACAATTTAACCATTTGTACCAGGCTAATTTTTACAAAGCTAATCATCGTCGAGTAGCCATTCACGAAAATCACCTTGCCATACTTTTCCGACAGTTCCCAATGGCCGCCATACCACTGCAAAGGAGTAATTTTTTTATATTTCGCCAAACGATTTGTACCACCCTGAAACTTTTTTTATCAGTTCCCTGTATGATCATAAATAGAAGTCTGATAATGCCATACCTGTGGGAGGTGGCGAATGTGAACAATATTTTTTCAAAATCCTAAGATTTTATTCGTAATTCGAGTTTTTTTTCAAGTATGGCGCCACTTTTTCCCTCTACTACAAGTATGGCAAATATAATAATGGTCACATTGTATCGTATAATTTCTAAAAATCGAAATGCCATACTGGTACAATCTGTAATAAATTTTTTTAGGTGCAATTGCATCCAAATGACGAGAATACAATGATGCCATGATGTAAAAAATGATTTTACGTATTTTACAGTCGTATTTTAAAAACGTGTCAAATAAATAAGTATTTCAAGTATGGCAGCACTTTTCCCCCTACTAGAAGTATGGGATAAATAATAACGGTCACATTTTGTCAAATACTTTCCAATAATTCAAATGCAATACTGGTACAAATCGTTTGGCGAAATATAAAAAAAATTACTCCTTTGCAGTGGTATGGCGGCCATTGGGAACTGTCGGAAAAGTATGGCAAGGTGATTTTCGTGAATGGCTACTCGACGATGATTAGCTATGCAAAAATTAGCCTGGTACAAATGGTTGAATTGTTTTATTTAAATTAATGTATTCGCGTCGGTATGGCGGGCTGTAAGTCACATCCGAGAAGTATGGCATTCCGCTACCGCCTACTTCTTTTTTTTCCGACTATCTGAAAATACAAGCATTTTTGTGGAACAAATCGTTCAACACTCGTTATTTATCCGACGCGTTCGATTAACGCCCACGCGATTGGGCCGCCGGTGCGAGCGCTATGACCATCATTTTCCTTTTTGCCTTTACGTAATTAGACCCCTGACGAACTGCCATACTGGTACAAATGACCAAATATTTTGTGTCACTATCTCCCGGTCTATTAAGTAATTAAAAAATAAATAAAATTAAGCGATAAAAGTTAAGAATAGAAGTTTTTTTAGTTTGTAATAAGTTTATGTTTTAAGTAATAACTTACTGTATTAAATAGAAGTGGAAACTTTGCTGGCTTAAGTACTTTTACTATTTTTGTGATATAATTTTATTGTTTCTGCTGTTTGTTTCCCAAATAAAAAATAATAATAATAATAATTACAAAAAAAATTGGCAAAGCTATTAACGGTTATAAGAAAAAATTCCCTGAGATTTTAAATAAAATATCATCATCATCACTTCAGCCTATCGCAGACCGCAGTCCACTGCTGAACATAGGCCTACACAAGTTCGCGCCAAAAATGACGTGAACTCATGTGTTTTGCCCATAGTCACCACGCTGGGCAGGCGGGTTGGTGACCGCAGGGCTGGCTTTGTCGCACCGAAGACGCTGCTGCCCGTCTTCAGCCTGTGTATTTCAAAGCCAGCAGTTGGATGGATATCCCGCCATCGGTCGGCTTTTAAGTTCCAAGGTGGTAGTGGAACTGTGTTATCCCTTAGTCGCCTCTTACGACACCCACGGGAAGAGAGGGGGTGGCTAAATTCTTTGCCGTAGAAATAAAATATGTAAGTGTTGAATGATAGCTTTCATCTGGGACCACGTGAAGGTGTAGAAATTTTTAAGGATTACTTTGATTGATGATAATGTGTGGGTCCGTAAACTCTTCGTCAATTTTGCAATTTCTTTTTAAATATAACATTTTTGTGTCTGTGCTGTTTCACAACTACAAGGGATTACTACGAGTATAAACATTAGAGTCAGATCTTTCATCTTACTATTAAAACAAATTCGTGTACATAAACATAAAAAATAAAAGATTTTGTGTACTTTTCATAATATACAGTTCATATAACTGTGCACTGTCAAGACTTTGTTTAAATTTTATTTGTAAAGTTATTTCTGTTTTGGTTAACCGAAAAAATCCACTTATCATTTTACAAAAATAAGTTAACTTAAAATATAAAAAGTCTTGTATTTAATATTGCATTTAAAACGATTCAATTAAAGTACAACTTAATAGTTTAACTGCGTATGTTTCATTAGTCTGGTCTCGCTTTCAAACTGTTTGTAAACTTTTTGCAAAATTAAATTTCCATTTACACTTAAAATTTAATTGAAAATATTATTTAACGAACTGATTCTCTTCACTTACGTTTCAATTGTGATTATATAATTCAATTAAGTTATATTAATTAAAGTAAAGGTAAACAACACAAGCTTTTATTACATGCGCTAAAAAGAATAAAATAAACTTTTCCTTTAAAAGTTTTACTATCAGTATCAACATATAACGTCATTACACAACATTGCTAAATATATTAAAACGGCACATTAGGTATGGTATATACGATATAATAATATGTAATGTTTTTAATTTCAAATGTTGCTTTTACTTTTGGGTTACTTCAATTTAATGTCCGCGTACTGGAAAATTGTTGATACTTTTAACAAATTAATGTGTTGCAGCCAAAATTTTTAATTACCGCTACATGTGAAAATTTTCGATTCACTCGCGTACAATTTTTGTTGTTTGTTAAATTGGTTTTTGTTGTTTACGCATTAAAAATAATAATGAATTAAATTATTATTTAATAAGGCGTACAAAGGCGTACGATCTTCTAGCTTCTAGATATAGTAGCTGCGGTTAGAAATTATATATTTATTATTGATTTAAGTTTTAATAATATACCATATAATTCTTAATTTCAATATTAAAAGAAAACAAGAAAAAATATTAAAGTTTTTTAATAAGCACCTGACATGATCGTTATTTTCTTTGATTTGTTAATTTGTAGTAGATATTCTATAATTATGTCAGATTCAAATTTACGTACACCCTTACGAAGTACTTATAGTAGCGGACTTTATTATATAATCCTTTGCCAAGCCTGTTGCCTCTATTAGATATAATACCGACGATTTGCAGAGTGTTATATTTCTTCCGCTTGATATTACATTAATCCTTTCTTTTCATTCAAACATTAGTCACAATACCCAATTAAAATTACGAGTTAATATTTTTTGGTTGTACTTTATTGCATAACACATATATTGCATGTTATACATATTGAGATATGTATACAATGTTCAAATACTAAAGGAGCCCATCTGAGGAAGTACCTTAACCTTACAGAAGATTACAGCTAAATAATACCTACTGCTCTCAAGTTAGTGTTGTGTTCCTGAGGTGAGTAAGGTAAGTCGGAACTCTTGGAGAGAGTTAGGGTTAGGGTCGGCAATGCTCTATTGCTCTTGGAATGCTTCTGGCGTTGCAAACGCCCGAAGCCCCGCTTACCCCAGTAATGATGTAATGGAGACTTCTTGTTTCTAAATAAAATCATTAGAGTTAAGATCGAGAGTATACGGATTGCCTATTTCTTAGAATCAGGTCGAAGGAATGAAAATAAATTAAAGAAAAAAAAAAACATTAAGATGTTGTTTGTGTTTCATAATATCACTTAAAAAAATTTTGAATCCAAATTTAATAAAAAGTGGTATTTACAATTATTATTTAACTGTATTTTTTTACTTTAGTACCTATAGTTTGTCTAAAATGTTTGAATTCTGTTACGGAAGATTTACTTCTTTAATTACATATACGAGCATATAAAATTATTTTTAACCACTACCGATTTAAACGAAATTAAAATAAATGTTCGATTTGCTAATTAATAAAAAAATTATTTGTATTGTTTTAATTAATTCATTTTTAATTCTTCAAGTAAGAACAAAAATAATTATTATTTTTATCTTCTACATTTAATTTAATAATTAATATAACGTATTTATACAAAATAAACTATTCTTGAGAGAACTATAAAACGAAATTTAAAAAATTATGAAAATTATGAATAATAAATTGTTCAGCAAAAAAAAATCTATAAAGAACTCTTCACCAGTGTTTTATAATAGAAAATACTAAAATGCAGCAGAATTTTTAAACATCAATTTTAAAACCTTCGATTGTCTCAGAGCTGCGTTCTCCCGCGGGTCTTCAGTTATAACGTTCCTTGACTAGCACAAAAAAAAAAAAAAACGAGGAAAAATGCGCCGTAAACGCTAAATGCAGCTCACTATAGAAATAAAATAAAAAATATTACAGTCTTTATTGTTCTAATAAATACTGTTTCATATTAACAGTGTTTAGCTGTGTGGTTACGGCAGTAAAGAATTGGCTATATTCTTTTCCACCCTCTCTCTTCCCGTGGGTGTCGTAAGAGGCGACTAAGGGATAACACAGTTCCACTACCACCTTGGAACTTAAAAAGCCGACCGATGGCGGGATAACCATCCAACTGCTGGCTTTGAAATACACAGGCCGAAGACGTGTTACGCTAAAATACTTAGGGCCGCTTTACTGTTTGCGTTTTTTAGGTTTATCCGGCAGATAAGTGACCAATAGATTTAAACAGCAGGGAGAATATGCCATTAAGGAGTGTCTCTCCTCAATTAATAAAGACCAACCTTTACATTCACATTTGCGAATAGAAATATTTACGAAATATAATGGAATTCGATGATAGAATAGAATAAGACGATGCGTCTGCGCAGCGGTCACAGCAGTGGCTGTTGCGCTGGCGGTCGCAGGTTCGATCCCTCTCTCGACAGACATTTGTATTGGCCATGTAGAATGTAGAATTGTTGATGTTTGTCGTGGTCTGGGCGTTTGTGCTTGTATATTATGTGTGTTTCCGGACCCCCGACACAAGAGAAAAGAAAATCCTACTGGGGGCCGTTAAGTGTGAAGTGTTTATTTCTTTATGTATAGTATATAAGAAATTCTTGTATGTTGGATACCGTCATGTTGCAAATAACTTTATCCACTACGGTGAAACAGAACCTTAGCGTTTGAATATTTAAAACTGGAAGTAGTAAAGTAATAAAATAAATTATCAAAAAAATACTCGACTGGAGGATTGTGTACAAAAACACTTAAAAATGTAATCAAAAAACTTTTTAAAAATGTAGCTTCGTGACGCGTAATCTGGAACTCTGGACTCGTTAAGTTGACTAGAGTCGTTAAGTTGTGATTCTACGAGTACGTAGAAGTGCCGCCAACTGTCCTGTCGTTATTCCACGTGGACATAACAAATTTTATTTAATTATCTGTTCATATTTATTATCTCTTTTAGTTAATTTATTGTCATAATTATTTGTTTTGTCTGTAACACGGTCAATAGCAAAATAATTTATTCTTTATAGCCTTTTTTAAAATATCATCCCTACTTTAATTTGAATGCAAGGTAGCATATATTATAATTATATACAAATGAATATTAGGGACTAAACAAGAATATTAACTAGTTAACGAACTACGTATCTAAGCAAAAGTTTCAAGGCTGGGCAAATGTTTCTCTTATTATAAGGAAAATTATTTATTTATTATTTATACACTAGCTAATTGTGTTTTTTTCTGAAAGAAAAGAAAGAAACTTCTCTAACTACTAAGAAAAAAAAACATATTTAACACAAAATCTACTCGTCAGATCTTTCTTGAATTTTCCCATTTAAATTACACACAACAAACCTCGCATTTAACACATGATGAGCTCGCTTCAGCCTGTAATATCCCATATATATAGTATATAGGCCTCTTTCCCCATGTAGAAGAAGGATCAGAGCTTAATCCACCACGCTGCTCCAGTTTGGGTTGGCGGATATATTGCCTACTATGAGTAACGATCGCTATCAGGTCCACATGATAATAACCGGGACCGACGACTTAACGTGCTCTCCGAGGCACGGCGGGAGACTCACAAGGACTGCAATAACACCAAGACCACGACTAACATCTGTATGGCCAATACAAATGTTGTCGTGTGCGGGGATCGAACCCGCAACCGTCCGCGCAACTTTTACCTTACTACCTTACTTTCAAATAAAAATCCGTACACAAAGTAAAAGTTTAACACACGTAAAAAAAGAAAAAGAAAAATACAGTCGAATTGAGAACATGCTCCTTATTTTGAATTAGGTTTAATAAGTATATTTAAATGCATTCTAGAATCAAAAACAACTGTCTATGAAACTACACCACAGTTATAAAAGTTTAAGGCAAGAAATTTTCTCTACGAATATAAATTATATTTAAACATATGTAAGAGCGTTAAATGTTTCGTATACATTATATTAAATATAGGTACGTAATTCAACCACATAAAATTCTGTAAAGCTTTTGAGTAGGTACACTTTGTTACTCCTTCACCTTAATAGAATCTTCGCTTCGGCTTGAGTTAATGAATATATTAAATGTAAGGGGGAAAAAGACAAGTAAGATAATATCCTGTGTCGGGGTAATAGGGCAAAAGTCAATCGCTGTGACCACACCTGTTGCACCTTGTCGTAAAGCGCAGTCAACATCTTAGTATTTTAATGTAAAAAGAGCACGAATAAAAATACATAGGTACTGAAACTGCGTCTGAACGCAAATACTGCGTCCTTTCAGTAATGATTTGAAGCTTACCGCACAGCAGGATATATCCTACTTAAAATCTGGAGCAGCCCAGAGCTCCTGGGGGGGAAATGGGGGTAGGGTCGGCAACTTGTGATGCTTTTAGTATTGCAGGCGTCTATAGGCTATGGTAATCGCTTCCCATCAGGTGAGCCGTACGCTTGTTTGCCGATCTAGTTACATTAAAAAAAACATAATGATATTTCTTTTTCCCGTCAATTTCCTTTCTGATATTTATCTTCTTTTTTTTTATGTAACTAGGTCGGCAAACAAGCGTACAGCTCACCTGATGGTAACCGCCTGCAACACCAAAAGCATCGCAAGCGCGTTGCCGACCCTACCCCCAATCCTCCCAGGAGCTCTGGTCACCTTACTCGCCGACAGGAACACAATACTGCTTGAAAACAGTATTATTTAGCTGTGGTCTTCTGTAAGGTCGAGGTACTACCCCAGTCGGGCTGCTCCATATTTTGAGCAGGAAATTTCTTGCTGTGCCCTACCTCAGTATTTATCTTCTTAAAACAACTTTTCTTAACAACTGTATTCAACTATAACAAGTCATAAAAAATATAAGAATAATAACAGTACTACTTACAGCTAAACCATTAAAACTCTTAGAAGTTATATATGCTATAAAGAAATTTACAATTTTTCGGCAGTTAAATTGTAGTTAGTTACTGGACAGGATTAACTAAAGATCGTTCCTAGCCCGCTGTACCACGACGTGACACGAATTGATACACGGCCAATCCAAAACGAAAAACTTTGGAATGTTTCATTTTAATACTGCAGTGGTTTCGGTATTTGTTAAACGAATACTGCTGCATAGTGAAGCCACTTTGAGTAACCGAATTTAAAATTCTGTTGTCAGAATTAATACTTTAAATTATATTGTAAAGGAACTTTATCTCAAATTCTGAAGATATGAAGAAGAAAAGTTTTAGTTTATTTATATGCAGCATTGTATCACGACTTTTATGAATTACAAAGAAGTATTCGCACATTTACAGCACGGCACGGCAGCAGACCTTTCGAAATTCTTAGACGCAGAGCTATCTGATACTAATTATTCCACAGCGTAGACATGTCATAACATTCTTAGGCACATGGAAGCATATCATAGTGACTTTTTCAAAAAGAAGCTACGTTTTAAATGTCTTTATTTTCAACTAAATAACAATAATAGTGTTATACGGTAGTCATACGTTTATAGATTATACTAGAGTAACGTAACTACGGTGTTCGACGGCAACCTCACTCTCTCCTACTTTATTTTTACATTCCGAAGACTTCTTAAGTTTCTAAGAATTTCAAGGCAGTCCAAAGGTACATAAGGTATGTATGGTATGAATGGTAATGACTAATGACATACCTCAACATACCACGGTATTTTTACCTACAAAGAATATTATCAGAATTTCTACGTTAGTTAGTTTAATATTCTTTTTTTACAGCATACAAATTCCGTACTTTCTATGTGTGCAAGCTCTATCTTGTAGGTTTGGAGTTTTACTCTGTATATTTACAGATGTGTTTGAGTAGTAAATTCTAATTGTGGGTCGGTGAGTAAGGGTAAAACAAATGATGAATGGTCATTTTTTGATTCATTTCATTTTTTTGATCATGAGAGGGTCCTCGCATCAGAATTTTTGTATACAAAAATTCAGCTCACTAGGAATTATTCCACAGATAAAACCTAAAATGATTGGACTACTATAGTACGGTCAATTTAGATATCCAAGGTTACAAAAATTCACACTTCGCTGAAAATTGGTAGGATTGTTCAAAACACTATTGTTAAACATATATTATAAATTAAATATGAAAAGTCCTCATCGATTTTCAATTAGTTTTTTTTTTGTATTTTAAATTCGTTTTTTTAATTAGTTCTTTTGAAATAGTTTACCAAAGAAGTTTCACTTCTGACATGTGTACTTTGTACGCACGCAATTTTTATTTTTTATTTTTGAGTCAACTAGAACAAATTATAAATAGCAAAAAAAAATCAACATTTTGTTATTTACTTTTAAAATTATGAATACAAACAATTATATTTTACCGAGTAAATTACTTGTATACACCAAACGAACAAAGCATTTATTTGTAACAGTGACACGCAAATTAATTTTAACTATAAAGTTATTTTTAATGATCTAGTTTTTGGGGCACAACGCTTTGTTCACGAATAACGTTTAAATATTATTTATTATATATACGAGCAGTTTACTTGAAATATATTAAACATTGTTTTCAGTTCATTAACCTTTTTAACCCTGACAACCTTCTTGTGTAGTGGTGCAGTCGTCTTAATGCTGGCAGCCGTAGGTTTGATTCTCGTCGTAAGTTTCTTGTCTGGTGGTATGTTATTGTTGATCTTTCCACTGTGCCTTGGAGAGCAAGTAAAACCGTTGGTCCAGGTTGTCATTATAGATAACTGAGAGTGACCGTTATGATGTGGAAGGGAAAAGTTGACGCCACTATGTGGATTAAGCTTTAACGCTTCTCCTGTCTTATGCAGAGCAGTATGAACCTTTATTCTTTATTTAAATTTTAGATTGTTTTATTGTTGTGTTTACTAAATTTTCTGTGCATGTCAAAGTTTAGATGTATGTGTAATAATAGTATATTCAAAGTGTGCAAATTAATAAGGCGCACGCTACGGTTCTTAATAGAGTGCTTAATTGCGCATATTTATATAATCTGTCTTTATAATTGACCGATTTGTTCACGACACTGCCTGCTTTGTCAAACTGACAAATTAGTCAGTTGATGTGTAAATTAGTCTACGTTTTACGAGGTTTTTTATTTTCTAATTTATTTATAATCTACCTATACTAATTGTAAAGGACGGCCTGAAAATGTTACAAATATTGTAACAGTCTGTATTCTGTATAAGCAGAAAAGTACTGTATTTATTAGGTTATTGCCTATAAATTAATTTTTCTGCGAAAAAAACGCGCGGAGCAAAATGTAGAGACAAATTAAAAGTTTTTTGTTTGTAATTTAATAAACTCATTCGCTACAAATTCTTCTATACAAACGTGGGTGAAATATACATGGATAAGATTCAGAAAATTATTATATCTTAAAGCAATTTCGCTGTATTATACAGATTTTTATAGATAGAGACTTCAATAAATTTTTCAAAGAAGCAAAAATACTCAAGTGTCTCTCTGCGTAAAGTTAAGTGGAAGAATTTTTTTATCCAGTGAACATTAAAAAGGTCTTTGATCGAGTAAGATTTCTTTACTCATTTTTTCTCCTACAGACCTATAATTATAATAATATAGTCTATAATTTTTAAATCAAAAAGTCATGACCTGCTTTTAAAATTACACAACGAAGTAACTTACGGAGTACTAAGGTTCTTTACTGTTAGAGACAAATAACGAACGTATTTGCGTGAAACATTAGTAACATTACTTAGTGGAAATTATGTTTCAGTCTAAAAATTTATAAAATTTGAATATTAAATTTTCGTAAATGGTTTAAAGTTCATGTTAAACTACTATTGCCTCGCTTTTTTTTTCAATTAATATTATTAAAAAAATGGGCACTCGTTTTTTTTAGACCACATTTTAGACCACACGACTAAGGTAACATTTCTGCACAATAGTCCTGCACTGTGCCTTAGATATACGAAATGTAACTAACTGGCTGTGAGAGAAAGAGAGAAAGAAAATGTATGCTCGCATCTCTCTCTCTTGCTCTGTTCGCCTCACCCGATTACACTTTTCGTAACGCTCTCGTCACACATTCACCAGCTTACCTACTCCCCAAGTCAAGCGTGCGTAAAGAAGTTTTACTCCAATAAGTTACATAATTTAATAGTGATGCGCAAACCCACAGTGAAGCAGCGTGTTGGATTAAGCTCCAATCCTTTTCCTACATGGAGAAAGAGGCTTATGCCCAGTAGTGGGATGTTACAGGCTGAATCATTTAAAAAAAACTAGTCATTACATTTGAAATTACTATTTAGGGAAAAGTAGTAAAATAAAAAAAAATTAGGTGTGGAAAATAAAAAAATAAAAAATAAAAACAAACCAAAATAAGAGTACCTAGCCTAAGTTACTCCTTATTACATCAGCTATATGCCAGTGAAAGATCTGTCAAAATCAGTCCAGCCGTTTCAGAGATTAGCCAGAACAAACAGACAGACAGAGAGACAAAAATTATAAAAAATGTTATTTTGGTATATGTACCGTGATATATATACATATGAATTTAGTAAAAGTTATTTTAATATTACAAACAGACTCCAATTTTATTTATTTGTATAGAATAAGATGCCATTGAAACAATTACCACGGTAAAGCAGCGCGACCTTCTTTTACTTTCATTCGTTCGCATTTAAACTATGCATTAATTTTAAAAGTATAAAGATATAATGGTCTCAACGTACGTATATATAATTCAGACATTACGTCAGTGTTGTGATGCTTCACAAGGCTGAGGTACATATTTAATGCGATGCATTTCACTTGAATTACTTCAATACGGGGTTCACTTTTTCTATACCTATTAATGTGTCAATTCAAAAGCTCAAAAGTAGATGCTTCACGCACATTCTTCTCATTATTTATAAGCTAAGTTATGTCAAGGTATGTAAACTGAGGTAGAGCTCAGCAGGAAATTTCCTGCTCAAAATAGAGCAGCCCGACTGGGGTAGTACCTCGACTTTACAGAAGATCACAGCTAAATAACGCTGTTTTCAAGCAGTGTTGTGTTCCTTTTGGTGAGTAAGCTGATCAGAGCTCCTGGGGGGAACTGGGGAAGGGTGGGCAACGCGTTTGCGATGCTTCTGGTGTTGCAAACGTCTATAAGCTACGGCGATCGCTTACCATCAGGTGAGCCGTACGCTTGTTTGCCGATCTAGTACATTAAAAAAAAACTATTATTTAATGACCGGCGAACAAAGAAAGGAAAGAAATGCACAAAATTTTTTTTAAACATACACAGAACTTATCAAACTCATTTCGAAATTTCGAACAAAATTGAAAGTCGGAGGTAAAATATCTACGATTTGCTGTCGAACGAAAGCCCAAGATTTATGACCATTACTGCCTCGCAAACGTATTACCTTCTAACGTCCATTTAGAGATTTTCATGTATCAGAAAATTCAGTTACTTATATAAGTACACAACTCGCGCAGTTCCACCCACTTTTATGTCTACTGCTTCCTTTTTATGCGACGTTGCGTGATGATTTAATACCAAAACTTTCTGTCTTAAATGACTTTTTTAATGCTAATATGACGTCCATATACACATATTTACCACCGCCTTTTAAAAGTAAATAAAAATGGTATGAAACAGTAATAGGTTAAGCACAGCACGAGTTAAGAAAATCATTGTTTTTAACCGTTTACCGGAGGTTACTCAATTCGAACGTATATATGTTTTTTTTTAATGTATGTTCGGGGATAACTTCGTCGTTTATGAACCGATTTTGATAATTCTTTTTTCGTTGAAAAGGAAATATCCCAACTAAGGTAACATGATAAGGAAACCAGGATCTGATGATGGAATCCCAGAGAAATCAAGGGAAACCGTCGAAAATTGTAGTGACAACTAGTGTGTTTGTTAATTTTTTTCGTATACTAACGTTGTATTACTTGTCGATGTAATTGAAGTCGGTTTTTTTTCGTTTGCTAGCAAACACAATTATGTGTTAAGTTATGGTAGAGTCCGATTATTCGCAAATTGATTCGCGTACAGCTTGTTCAGGACATTCCGAACTCTTATATAAAATCAATGATAAGTGATACCTCTTATATTATTATCATTTATAGCTCCCTCCAATTTTCTTTTATTTCTTTAGTCAAAGTATTTAGAATGAAAGTGTATTTAGGCAGTAACCTAAACATTTGCTGGCTGTTTGGGTGTTATTAAAAAAAGCCCCGTAACTGCAGAAGTTCAACTAAGTTTTTGTAAATAATTTTCGTTATATGGACATAAAGTCTCCATTTTATTGTGAATACTGTGAGTTTACAATCTATAGCAGCGCCATGTGACCGGCAAATTGTGAACTGGCAACAGAGTGCATCTGTGACTTTAAATTATTTTCTTTAGGCGCGTATCTACCGATGCCACGGGTAATTGTGGATAGGATTTCTAATGTGTAGAGTTCTCGAAAAGTTTTAAAATAAAGTCTGTTTGTATTTCCTTTTTTATCTTCACTATCAGTTGCTTCTACTGGTGTCAGGGGTGAAGAGAGATTTATATTTGAATTTTATGAATTGCCATAAAACAGAAATTGAATTAGTATTATAGCCAGTTTTGCACACTATTTAAATTTTTCAACAAATAATTTCAACCATATTTTTTGCCTATAAATTAAATTAAAGAACAAACTGCTATGTATCAATATGAACACAAACAAAGTCTAGATCATAAAACACTAGTCTGATATGTTTTAAAAATATATATTTAAAGTGTTCAGTGCAGAAAATTTATAGGCTGTTGAAAATCACACTACGGTGTATAAAATAGAGTAAGCAAATGTCAACCTAATAGATACGTAGTATAATTACTGGCTATTTTATACAACTACTGCGACCATCAAATAAATATCACTTATGTATTATTATGCGTGGTCGCGTAGTTCGATAAATAATCTATTATTCAACCACATACTGATTATTTTTAACCATTTTACTAAAATGTAAAATTATTTTTAATGACCTCACTGGTATTTAACTTCTTGAACACAACTCAAAACGTAAAATTAAAGTAATAACACAACAGATCACAAATTTTCATTGCAGTAAAGTTGTAAAATGGTGTAATTAAAAATCAATTTTTCTAAATTAAATCTACATTACATAGGTAGGGATTCCTAGTACATTTTTTTCACCTGATCAGTATCAAGCTAATTTTTTGGGAGTGGCTACATTTTGATGGGGCGAACAAAAAATTTCTCTTCGAAAAACCTCGATTGTGGTAGCTAACAGAGATAGCAGGGGGTAGAGCAGCAGTGAGCGTAAGACCGGGATAACGTAGTTAACGTACCACGCAATTTGTAGGACATTATTTCTATTAATATATAGATAATCACTAACTAAAAAAAAAAAAAATCAGCTGGTTAGTAATAATTTTTGATGACCTTACGAGGTCATCAACTTGATGACCTCGTAAGGTCATCAAAAATTAATTTTTTTTCTGATTTTTTTTTCGTTTTAGTTAGTTAATATCTATATAATTTAATAGTAATAATGTCCTACAAATTGCGTGGTACGTTATCCCGGTCCTACGCTCACTGCTGCTCTATCTCCTGCTAACTCTATTATCTACCACAATCGAGAGTTTTCGAAGAGGAACTTTTTCTTTGCCTCATCAAAATGTAGCCACTCCCAAAAAATTAGCTTGATACTGATCAGGTGAAAAAAATGTACTAGGGATCCCTACCTAACACGTCCGCGATAACAATGCTAATTGAAAATTTCTCCGTCTAATGTCAGTAACATCGCATTATGTTCAATAATAATTGAAAGCTTTTCTGCTTAATACCAGTGTAAACATCGCGTTATGTTCAATGCTAATTCAATTGAATCGTAATTGAATTGCTTTTCGCAACTACCCGCGACCGTCGTGCCTGTCGCGGTACTCCACTAATGTTAACGGGCTTCGCGTTTTCATTGTCCCATTTCGGGGAGTAATCATTATTTGTTAAATTTTATTGGAATCAGGAAATAAAATTTTGTTTTGTTTTAAATTTCTGGATGCGAAACCTTCGTTTCTTTTGACGTGACAACGTCTAATAAATCGATGAACGCCGGCAGCATGCACGAAAAAGTATGACTCATTGGCACGTTGCGCTCATTGTCCCGTTACGCTCAGTGATAGTATATCTACATATACTAATATACAGGGTGTTAGGGGAATGGTTAGCCATAGAGGTATGTTGGGTAGGGGGGGTCATTTGGAACCTATTTAGGCTAACTTACCTATATACAAAGTGTTACGGATTTTCTTAAATTGTCTGGAGGCTTTAATTTTTTTTTAATTTATACCTAAACTTGAAGGTTTGATTTACTTTTTGTCTCTGTCAAGATTTCTTTGGCCCATAATTTTTTTTTAGATGTTTTCTAAATTAAATCACATTTATTTTACATGCGCAATGTATTGATGATCAAAACAAAAAAGAAATGGCGTTGATATATCAATAAACAAAAAAGATATGATGGTCAAATCACTAATTTTCGGCACTTTTTTCGAAAAATGAAAAAAAAATCATAAAAAAAATCCGTAACACTTTGCATATAGGTAAGTTAGCCTAAATAGGTTCCAAATGACCCCCCCTACCCAACATACCTGTATGGCTAACCATTCCCCTAACACCCTGTATAAAGCTGAAGAGTTTGTTTGTTTGGTTGTTTGTTTGTTTGTTTGTTTGTTTGTTAAGTGGTTACAACTTTAAAACAAACAACTTTACCTACTATGTTAATATATGTAAATTTACTTGTTAATAAGCCTGTATAACATAACAAATTTTTGTAGTATCATGTAGTAGTTCGTAGAAGGACGAATGAATCCACCTTCTTGCTTTACTGTGAATCATCGTAACAGAATATTGAAGATTTCACTCTGAATTATACAGAGTTATTTCATTAATTTGAATTATTAAGAAAGAATTTTCTCCTAAACATAATATGAATAATATCTTAATAAATATCTTAATAAATAAGGATGTGTAAAATTAAAGTTTTAATAAAAAATCAACGACTACTTTGCACTTCGCTTACATCTATCTGTACCTATATATAAAAATCTATTGCTGTTCGTTAGTCTCGTTAAAACTCGAGAATGGCTCGAAACATAAATAATATGTAACGGAAAATATTAAAAATGAGGATTTAATTTTCCAATACAAAATGTTCCTAGCGGGGAAATTTAATGTCTTTTGTCAAAAACGTTGTCAATTGGTGGTCAAATATTTATAGGTGCGTTCAGAAAGTGTTTTGTGTATATTTTTCACAAATATATTATGTAGGTGATACGAAGTTCACCGGGCCATCTAGTTACTAATATTTTTAAAAGATTAAATTTCTCCTAAACTTTAATCATCTTTTGCATAAAGCGTTGCAGAATATTTAAAATACGTAGTTAATGAAAATGCTTTATTAAGACAATAAATCAAGGGAAAACGACATGGTTTGTAGCATTATGTCGTAAACGTCGCCGAAATAGAAATATAAACGAAACCTAACGATGTTATAATAGCGATATTTGACTACCAAAAAGTAATATAAAAATTTATCATTAGTATATACATTTATTTAATAGAAAAAGCAGTATTTACGCATACATTTATGTATTTAATATTTAGTGTATAATATATTATCCCTATCTCCTACGTGGAAAAGAGACCCATGCCTAGGAGTCTGATGTGGTTATTATAAACAAGCGTACGACCCAACTGATGATAAGCGTATCCTGTAGACGCTAATATTTAAATGTCGTTGCGTGTCATGTGGTTTAGGCAAATATTTACCTATAAATTTCTTCATCATACAGATTATAGATTTATAAGTGCTACGAGTATTTATTAGAATGTGGTCAAGACACCAAAGTGATATGTGTCCTTTTTTTTCAACTTTTTTCCGTTAAAGAAAATGTATTAGAATAATAAACATATTACTATCTTCAGACAAATCTTGGGCCTCTTTTACATGTTACTGTAAAGTTTACCCCACATACAAGTCAGTGATAAGTTTTGTCAGCAAGAGCTAAAAAGCTGTGTATTGGTTATATTTAACTTCAATTAATAGACTACAACTTTTGGATTTACAGTTTGTGGATAGTAATAACTTACAGTTATAGTGAAATCTGATGATGAAAATGAAAATTTAGCATAAGCTATTTTTAATTCGTTTTATCTTTATTTTTTTTTGTGTACACGGCACGTCAGAAGGCGCGGGTTCAAATCCCGCTGGATCGAAAGATTTTGATATGATTTAAAATATTTATAGCATAAGCTTTTATACCGTTGTACATCCATCCATCTGACTCCGTAAAGAATCAGTGAACCTGTTTCATTACTCATATTTACGATAAGGTAAAGAAAATCTTACTGTATATTCTGTACTGAATACTATATAATTTCAAATAAAAAATATACTAAAACGGTTGGATTATTTTCAAAGTTGGAAGGTTATTTCGCATCCGCATTGCCTTAACGCTTCCCTTGAGGCACACTTTGTTATACCATTCTTTACGTAAACTGTATTTATTAACCTATTAGCAGTTCATCTAACTTCTGCGTTTGCTGAGGAAAAGGTCCTTATATTGTTCTTTTTCGAAGTTATACTTCTTTTGGCGCGTTAGAGAAAAATGATGAGAGTAAATTTTTACAATGCGCGTGTGGATACGAAGTAATTCAAGGATGCATGAATAGATGCCGCTAGTTTTGCAGACAAGAAAATGGTCTTTATCATTTCTAAGAGATGGCGTTGTGGACTTATTGTCTAATTATTAATTATTTTTTTTTGAAGTATTTTAATACTCTAGCTTGCAGTATAACTTCTTACGTGCGTACATAAGTACACACACAATTTTTTAAATATGAAATTACAGAGTCACATTGCTACACTAAGGACCAGTAACTAACAGGAAAAAGTTTATGTATATTATTCCTTTTTATTTATTGGAGTTTACTCCTTAAGAATCGATTTTCATATAAGGCCCCCGGTATGAAAAAAAATATGAGGAGTAAAATCTACGGAACGAATTACCTCATTACGTTTTCTCGTAACGCCATCTATCGGAACCCAATAGGCTTACGATAGATGGCGTTATTTGATTCGTTTATTTACCACTTTATATGGTATTAAACTTTTTCTTAGACTAGTGAGCCTTTTTTGTGCCTATTTAGACAGTCGATCTGAAGAAGTAAAAAGTAAATCAGTCCACAACCAGACACACACACTTTTTTTCCCACAATCGGATTCCACTATACCTATTTCTGAGATATTTTTATCCGCAATTGTGAATCTAAAATTTTGTAGTTTATTAATGTAGGGAAACCGGTCCTTACGGCCCGATCTATGTCCTGCTGTTAAATTCTATTCGTAACTTATGAGCAGGATAAAATTTTATCCACAACTGGTGAAAGAGGCCCTAAAGCTTTATACACTAAGCCGATAATAAGAGTCACATAATCAGAGAATTAAATAATAAATTATACGATGAGAATATACAAATGAATAGTAGGGACTAAGCAATAATATTAACTAGTTAACGAACTACGTAAGCAAAAGTTTCAAGGCTGGGCAAAGGTTTCTCTTATTATAAGGAAAATTATTTATTTATTATTTATACATTGGTTTATAAGCATTATATTTAATTAACAAAATATAATTGTGTTTGTTCTGAAAGAAAAAACTTCTCAACTACTAAGAAAAAAAACATATTTAACACAAAACCTACTCTTCAGATCTTGTTTGAATTTTCCCATTTAAATTACACACAACTAACCTCGCATTTAACACACGATGAGCTCACTTTAGCCTGTAATATCCTACTGCTAGGCATAGGCCTCTTTCCCCGTGTAGAAGAAGGTTCAGAGCTTAATCCACCATGCTGCTCCAATGCGAAAAAAACCAGAAAATAACCAGAACACACCAGACAAATATCTAAACCCTCGACCTCGGTGTTCTAGTCAGTTGCTGTTCTGTACACTTATTTTTAAGTAGATACACTTTTAGTTAATAATAAAAAAAAAATATTTTTCTGTAATGATGGTTTGCGGACGATAGTTTAACGTGACAACGTCATAACAAAACATCTCCTCGGACGCGGTACGATAGGCGTACAATGAGCGTAATGGGACAATGAGTCATCCTTCCATCGATTTATTAGACGTTGTCACGTCAAAAGAAATATCAATTGTAACCTTAAAAAAGCTATGTTTTCCTTTATTTCAAACTGTAAGGCTTTTTGAATTTTTAACTTTAATGTATTCTACGAAGACCTCACGCGGACGGTTTTTTATGTCTACTGGGAGGTTACAACACTATATTTAAAACATAAACACGGACTGAATAAATTTTATCTTATTTTTATTTGCAGTAAATCACGTTTAGGTATACCTTTTAAATAAATAATTTTACGCATATTATACATACAAGCTTACTACGAGTAGGTTCCTACATTAAAATTAAATAGGTTTTCAACGTTTTACCGTCGAAAATAGTAATTGAATAAGGTAATAAACTCTGTTGAATCATACACTTAATACACAAAATAAAATTTTATTTATTTAACATAAACATAATTAAAGGCACAACATTGGTTCATAAAAACCTTTAACAAATAAAAATGTTTTACAAAAAAAAAACTGTTTTATAGTATTTGAAAAAAAAAAATTAAAAGAAATAAAAATCTAGGTTCCACCGAGATTTGAACTCGGATCGCTGGATTCAGAGTCCAGAGTGCTAACCGTTACACCATGGAACCACTGGTCAAGATGGTAAATTTTAAATATACAATTGAAGATTAGATGAGTTTAATTTAAAAAGACTACTAATTTAAAAAAAGAAACTAATTAATACAATATTATTTGATAGAAAGATAAATAATTAATCAGCATTGTATTAGCCGTTGCCGAAGACTTTAAATTCAGTTGTAAATTTCTGTACATTTCTTAGAAATGGTATTTAGAATAAATTAACTCTTAGTAGTTTGTATTAGTATTTAGATCGTAAAAAAGTGCTAATTAATTTAATGTGAGTAGTTCCTTTTTTATCGTTTTTGTTTTAAGTACCATTTTTATTATTTTATTTTTGAAGTTTAAAAAAAATACGTATAATTGTTCGCTTCAGCCTGTAACATCCCACTGTTGGGCATAGGCCTCTTTCCCCATGTAGGAGAAGGATTAGAGCTTAATCC